>CM048746.1:605898720-606498720 GCA_026315105.1 Locusta migratoria
TCAGAATAAAATACGAGAAATCAGAGCTCGAACAGAGAGATTCAGGTGTTCTTTCTTTCCGCGCGCTATTCGAGAATGGAATGGGAGATAAATAGTATAATTGTGGTTCGATGAACCCTCTGCCAGGCACTTAAATGTGATTTGCAGAGTATCCCATGTAGATGTAGATGTCTCTAACAGAATTACAATGCCATCGGCAAAAAGGCAATGTTTTTATTTCTTCACCCTGAACTTTCCCTATTCCAAATTTTTCCTTGCTTTCCTTCACCGCCTGCTCGATGTACAAATTGAATAACATCGGAGAAAGGCTATAACCCTGTCTTACTCCCTTCGCAACTGATGCTTCCCTTTCAGTCCAATAACTGCGGTCTGGCTTTTGTACAAGTTGTAAATAACTCTCCTTTCCCTGTATTTTACCCCTGCTGACTTCAGAATTTGAAAGAGTGTATTCCAGTGAACTTTGTCAAATGCTTTCTCCAAATCTACAAAAGCTAAAAATGTAGGTTTACCTTTCCTTAATCTATCTTCTAATATAAGACGTAAAGAGAGTATTGCCTCCCGGGTTCCTACGTTCCTCCTGAACCCAAACTGATCTTCCCCGAGGCCAGCTTCTACCAGCTTTTCCATTCTCCTGTAGATAATTCGTGTTAAAATTTTGCAGCCATGACTTATCAAACTGATGGTTCCGTAATTTTCACATCTGTCTGCACCTGATTTCTTTGGAATGGGGATTTTTACATTTTTCTTGAAGTCTGAGGGTATTTCGCCTGTCTCATACATCCTACACACCAGTTCAAATAGTTTTGTCATGGCTGGCTCTCCCAGAGACTACTCGTGGGGCCTTGTTCTTACCTAGGTCTTTCAGGGCTCTGTCAAATTCATCTCTCAGTATAGTATCTCCTATTTCATCCTCATCTACTTCTTCTCGCCTTTCTACAACATCGTCTCTAAGTTCATTTCCTTTGTAGAGCTGCTCTATGTACTCTTTCCACCTTTCAGCTTTCCCTTCTTTGCTGAGAACTGGTTTCCCATCTGAGTTCTTGATATTCGTAGAGTTGCTTTTCTTGTCCCCAAATGTCTCTTTTATTCTCCTGTAGGCGGTATCTACTTTTCCCCTTCTTATACATTCTTCCACAGATTTGTAATTGGCTTCTAGCCACTCCTGCTTAGCCATTTTGCACTTCCTATCAATCTCATTTCTTAGTCGTCTGTACTCCATTTTGCCTGTTTCATTTACTGCATTTTTATATTTTCTCCTTTCATCAATTAAATATAGTATTCCTTGTGATATCCAAGGATTATTTGTTGGTCTTGCCTTTCTACCTATTTTGTCCTCTGCTGCCTTCACTATTTCATCTCTCAATGCTACCCATTCCTCTTCTACTGTTTTATTTCCCCCTGTTTCTGTCAATTGTTGCCTAAATCTCCCTCTGAAATTCTCCAGAACTTCACGTTCCTTCAATTTATATAGGTCCCACCTCCTTATTTTCCTACCTTTCTGCAGTTTTTTTCAGTTTCAGCCTACAGTTCATGACTAACAAGTTATGGTCAGAGTCTATATCCGCCCCTGGGTATGTCTTACAGTTAATAACTTGGTTCCGGAATCTATGTTTTACCATTATAAAATCTATCTGATATCTTCCGGTGTCTCCTGGTCTCTTCCAAGTATACAACCTTCTTTTGTAATTCTTAAACCACGTGTTTGTTACAGTTAAATCATGTTCCGTGCAAAATTCTACCAGGCGGCTTCCTCTTTCATTACTTTTGCCCAGTCCATATTCACCTACTATTTTTCCTTCTCTTCCTTTTCCTACTACCGAATTCCAGTCTCCCATCACAATTAAGTTTTCCTCTCCCTTAACTGTCTGAATAATTTCCTTTATCTCCTCATATATTTCTTCTATCTCCTCATCATCGGCAGAGCTATTTGACACATAAACCTGTACTACTGTTGTCGGTGTTGGCTTCGTATCTATCTTGACAATGATAATGCGATCACTGTGCTGCTGATAGTAGTTTACCCACATTCCTATTTTCTTATTCATTATCAGTCCCACTCCTGTGATACCCCCAACTGATTTTGTACTTATAATCCTGTACTCACCTGACCAGAAATCCAGTTCATCCTGCCACCGAACTTCACTAATCCCCACTATATCTAACTTCAACCTATCCATTTCCCTTTTTAAATTTTCTAATTTTCCTACTCGATTAAGGGATCTAATATTCCACGCTCCGATCCGTAGAATGCCAGTATTGTCTTTCCTGATGACAACATCCTCCTGAGTAGTCCCCGCCCAGAGATCCGAATGGGGGACTATTTTACCTCCGGAATATTTTACCCGAGAGGATGCAATCATCATATTTTCATACAGTAGAGTTGCTTGTCCTCGGGAAAAGTAATGGCTGTAGTTTCCCCTTGCTTTCAGCCGTTCGCAGTAATTGTGTGCTAAAGCAACATTAACTGATGTTACAAGGCCAGCTCAGTCAATCATCCAGACTGTTGCCCCTATAACTACTGAAAAGGCTGCTGCCCCTCTTCAGGAACCACACGTTTGTCTGGCCTCTCCACAGATACCCCTCCGCTGTGGTTGCACCTACGGTACGGCTATCTGCATCGTTGAGGCTTGCAAGCCACCCACCTCGGCAATGTCTGTGGTTCATGGGGGTGGAATGTGCAGGTAACGTAACATAAATAAATGAAACAATCTGCTTACAATTATATAGTAGGAACGCGTTCTGCGTATAAATACGTAACACTTCATAAAAATAGGCGTTATTGTCGTCGTTGGAATGTGTTAGAGTTATAAAATATGTACCTTCTGGACATAACATTTTTGTATACATGTATGTTAAATTCGCGAGCACAAACGATGACTCAAGAAGTCTGACCCACTACTAAAAGAGCACATGTGACAAATTGCAAGTTCGACCAATAGGTGGCCCTACAACGCTAAGATATTGCAGCCCCAATTTTTTACGTCAGTTTATATTCATGATGCATAAGATTGCTATTGCCGTAAAAATTCATGAAATGGGCATTGTTACTGTTTATTGCCTTTTGCATTACCTTATCATTAGTTAAGCGATCTACCCACATTATCTTTACCATTCGTCTCACAAATTCCTTCAGAAAAGACTTCCTAGTGTCCGATGTTAACACATTTTTCAGAATCGGAAGGAAGGAAACTGGAACATCACGTCGACAGCGTGGTCATTAGAAACGGAGTGTTTGGGTAAGGATGTGGAAGGAAATTGGCCGTACCCGTTCAAAGGAACCATTACAGCATCTGCCTGGAGTGATTTAGGGAAATAACGGAAAACCTAAATCAGGATGGTCGGAGGTGGATTTGAACCACCGTCCTTCCGAATGTGAGTCCAGTGTGTTACCACTGCGCCACCTTTCACAAACGCTTTTCTTGCCACTGCCTTTCCGCATTTTATATCACTGTACTGCGAACCTAGTACGTAACAGAAAACTCATCATCCGCCTTAATTGGTTCATTGTGTAATTTAATTACTTCAGTATAGCCAGATTTCTTAGACTACATTTCCATTACCATTGTTTTGATCTGGTTAACGGTATACACTATTCTCAAGACACTGTCCATTCAGTTCAAATGTTCTTCCAGGTCCATTGTTATCTCTGACATACTGAAAGTGTCATCGGCAAACGGCCCGCAAAGTTTTCACCCTTCACCCTTCACCTATTAGCAAATTTCTCCTTGCGTTTCTTCACAGCTTGCTCAATGCACAGATTGAATAACGATAGGGAAAGTTAACAGCCCTGGCTTACTCTCCAATCCCTGCGCCCCTTTCTGTCTGGAATTTGTATAAGTTGCATATATCTTTTAGTTTCCTATATTTTTCCTCTGCTACATCAATAATTTGAAAGATTGTATTCCAGTCAACATTGTCAAAAGTTTTCTCCGAATCTACAGTTAGGATTATAGGTTTGCATCTCTAAGATAGTAGTAATGTATTGCGTCATGTGTCATCCAAACTGATTTCGAGACGGTAGGTGCAAGTAAAGGCAGATCGATGAAAGATATAGTGAACCATAGAATATGAAAATGGAAAGAGTGAAGGATTCACAATTTATTGCAAAGAAAGGAAAATATAATCCTAAAAGTTGTCAAGGTAAAGCCTGCAGATAATAAAAAGTACATGGTGTCCCACTGAAACATCTCTAATTTCAACGACCCAGGAAAGGGAAACCACAGTATATACGACAATGAGGGATGCACCACATTGTAGAGAGTCTCAAAGAATTTATATTCCCGCGTCAGAGGTGCCAAAAATCGTCACCGAAGCATGCTCTCATGAAACAGGGGTGGATTCAGATCGGCCAGTCTGGGGGTGGGGGAGGCGGTGAAAGAATTCTCATCGTCACCTAAACTCTGGTTCAGTAGAAAGACTCTAGTCACCCCTCTTTACTCCACGCCCAAAGAAACAAAGCTGCGCATTATAAAAAAATCGAGCTGCTGTGGGCGGGGGGTGCACCCTTCTCCCCCCCTGGATCCGCCTATGTCATGAAGTGAAAATATGCGACTCTACAGCAGCAAGCACAAGCAGTAGTGTGGTTTCCAGAAGCAAAATCTTCCATTACTGTGCAAAGTAACTATCGTCGAGTGTATGAATGTGATTCACCTGAAGTGAAAACAAGAATGGCATAGAAAGTTTCTGGCAACAGGAAGTGTTCTGAAACATTCTGGCAGAGCATGCTACAGAGTTTCAAAAGAGACAGTGGACGACATCAGGCAAACGTTTCTTAGAAGCCCGCATAAGTCAATTCGCCAAGCATCTAGGCAATATCATGTACCTCGAACAATGTTGCGTCTTGTAGTTCACCAGCGAATTCTTGTGTGTGCTTAAAAAGTGCAAATTCTGCAACATCTGACGCCGAACGACAAACCACGCCGACAACAATTTCCTACGAATATGCTGCAGCGTATTTATATGGATGCCAGCTTTTTGGAAAGATGTTTATTGTCAGATTAGACAACCTTTCATCAGTCAGGATGGGTTAATAGGCATGATGTTCGGATTTGGGGTTGGCAAAATCTGCACTTTGTCATTGAACATGTGCGTGATAGCCCTACACTAAGCTTCTGGTGCGGGCTAATACATGATATGATTGTTAGACCGTTCTTCTTTGCGGAACAAAAAGTGCCTGGGTCCATTTGGACATGTTGGAACACTTTATGTACCCTGAGGTACAAGACTTGCAATCCAACATCATTTTTCAACAAGATGGAGCTCCGCCACATTGGTCAACAGCTGTTCTCCAGTCGTTCGATCGGACGCAGAGGACCCATTACTTGGCCACCACGTTCATCTCACATTATGCCGCTTGATTTCTTCATGTGGGAGGATTCGTGAAGGACCGTGTGTATGCGAACAAAGTGCACGATATTCCTGCGTTGTGACATCGTTATCACTAACGCAATTGTAACAAGAACAGAGGAAATGTTACAAAGAACATCTAGATCTATATGGGATACTCTGCAAATCACATTTAAGTGCCTGGCAGAGTGTTCATCGAAACAGATTTATACTCTTTATCTCCCATTCCATTCTCGAATAGCGCGCGGGAAGAAAGAACATCTGAATCTCTCCATTCGAGCTCTGATTTCCAATATTTTATTCTGATGATCATTTCTACCTATGTAAGTGGGAGTCAACAATATATTTTCGAATTCGGAGGAGAATGTTGGCGATTGGAGTTTCGTAAGTAGCCCAAGCCGCAGCGATAAGCGCCGTTGTTGTAATGATTCCCACCCCAGATCCTGTATTATTTCCGTAACGCTGTCTCCCCTGAATCGTGACATTACAAGACGAGCAGTCCTTCTTTGGACTCTTTCGATGTCTTTCGTCAAACACACCTGATATGGATCCCACACTGTGCAGCACTACTCCAAAAAAGGACGGACAATCGTAGTGAATGCAGTTTCTTTAGTACTTCTGTTGCATGTTTTAAGGGTTCTGCCAATAAAACGGTCTCCGGTTCACCTTGACAAGAATATTCTTCGTGCACCAAATTGTTCACATGTAGAGGTTCACTGATGATAAATAAATTCTTTGAGACGCTCTACAATGTAGTGCATTTTTTACTGCGTACTTATTGTTATTATTGCGATTCTCAAAATGTTCAAATGTTTGTAAAGCTTATGGGACTTAACTGCGGTGTCATCAGTCCCTAAACTTACAAACTACTTATAAACTAGCTTATACTAAAGACGGCACAAATATCCATGCCCCGACGGGGAACGGCCTTGCGTATCGTAGCATAGCGCCTCAATTCACTCGGCCGCTCCACCGCGGCTGTGATTCAAATCAAATGTTCAATTGTTTGTAAAGCTTATGGGACTTAACTAGGGGGTTATCAGTCCATAAACTTACAAACTACTTATCATCTACCTTATACTAAAGACGGCACAAATATCCATGCCCGAGGGGGGATTCGAACCCCCGACCGTAGTGGCCGCTCAGACCGTGACTGGAGCGCCTCAGTCTCCTCGGCCACCGCGGCCGGCGCGGCTGTGATTCTAATGAGGTGAATATACAAATGAACACTAAAGCACTGTAAATAACTCAAAACACTGTTAAGCGAAGAGACATGTTAACTTGGGGTCACGAGACACTGTAATAACCACCCACATCTAAACATACGCTTGCTTAAAGGTTGCTCTTCCCTAGCTCTTCTCAGTCAAAGTGTGACAACGAACAATATAAGCGTCACCGACCTTTGAAATCACGGCATATTCGTAAAAAAAGGCCAAACATTTCTGACCAGTAACAATAAAAAGGCAATTGCTGCATCCAAAATATGTTATAAAATAGTCCAGTCCATTGGTGTTCAAAAGAGGGTATTTCGTAACAAAATTCCGAAAGTTTTTTCTCGACGGTTTTGTACGCTTTTTGGGGTGCAGAATTCGCATTTGCAGTTACTGCCTTGTGGAGGTCGACTTCACAACGCAAAACGCAGAAAACATCAAAATGTTCGCACTTTTTTCAGTTTCTTGCTTATATCTCGAAAACTATGCGTTTTACAAAGACGTGCATTATGCACAAAATTTTTTTTAAAGCAGGTAAAATTTCCTACAACATTACTGAGGTTTGACTTCCTGAAGAGCGGTATCGGCGCTAGAGCTTGCTAAAAACAGCTATTTGATGGTCCTTCTGCGAAAACGTCAAAAACGCCCACTCGCACGCCCTACAAGTTGAGAAATATACATGTTACCAACAAAACACCTACGCGACGCGAAAGTACATGAAAATTCCTACAGGAGATGTCTGTAATATTTCATTTTGTCGTAAGGGGGAAGCACCAAAACGAAAATTAAGAGCAATGCGTTCTGCGCCCTATAGTGAAAGGCCCCCTTCTACCTGCCAAGCTCTCGTCGGCGCTATAATTTCAGTGTGTTGCACTGAAAAGTGATGTTTTGAATGGATTGCATGCTTGATTGCATGATACAGCATGCTTGATGAAAACATTATCACGTGCATGCACTGACTAGAAATCTGAATATGAAATCAGTATGAGTTATCATGAGTGTGTCGAGCCCAGGATTGGGTCATCAAATGTTATAACAAAACTCCATACACCACGTGAAAGTACATTAAATTCACACTCCTAAAACGTGACGGCGCATTAATTCCTTAGTGACGTATGTCTGTCAGGAGACTCTAAGCGGCCGAATCCTGTCCCTCCCCCCCCTCCCCCCGCCCCCCCCCCGACTACCGCCAAACGGTGCGGTCCTTCCATTCCTTTGGTGGTCACAACCCCCCTAATTTATTTCTCGTCCCAGGCACGTTCGAGGGACTCGCACCCGATCCGATCTTTTCTTACTGTAGTTTAATCAGAACAGATTAACCAACGCGTCGAGGTAGAATCTTTAAATCTGCAGCAGCTTTTTCCCCTTCAGTGTCGTTTCAAGTTTTTGTTGTATGTGTGTGCATGTCTTGTGCAGCCGGGTAATTTGTGACAAACTGTTAGATGAGACACAGAGGAGTGTTGTGAGAGAAAAAGGACTGAAATCTTTCATTCAAGCCAGTGAAAAGTGACAGGTGGGTAAATTTGTAAGATACAGGAGGAACACTGAAACTGATGTCCATGACAAATGCAGAAAGAATTACATGACAGAAAAGTCTATTTGCTGCTTATTTGAAGAGAAAATCCTGAATCGAAACCGGTGCGTTCAATTATCTCCGATTTTGCCTTTAAAACTCACTGTTTATGTGGAGTACAAATAAAAAAGCCTCCCTCAAAACGAAATTCGGTATACCCTGTGAGGAATTTAGCCATTAGAGAAAATGTGCTCACACGCGAGAATAAGAATAAGAATCTTTATTTGCCGTTCAGTATTTTCTCATACAATGGGCTTCGTCAAAAGTTGAGTTACAGTTTTACGCACATTTGTAATATTAAATAGTGTTAATTTCACAATTAGAAATACTTTTACAAATTTATATCATACAGTAGGTATAATTATGTTAAAACAACAAATCTGTCATATTACACTCTTTATATTCATCAATTGAGTAAAATGCTTTACCTTTGAGCCACTGCCCTAGGGTTGTCTTAAATCTATTTAGAGATACTGTTTGTGCAGTCTTAGGGAGCATATTGAACAATTCAAGGCCTACATATTTATGGCTGTTATGAATCTTGGATAGTCTAGAGTATGGCAGATCAACTGTGTGGTTTCGTCTCTTATTATTGGAGTGGACAGATGACCTCAGAGGATATTGAGCAATGTTTTCTTTAACATGTAATAGGCAGCAGTAAATGTACAAACCAGGAACTGTCATTATGTTGAGTTTTCTGAAATATTTCTTGCATGTGTCCCTAGGAGATAACTCCACTATACATCGAATAGCTTTTTTTGCCATCTAAAGACTGATGCTGAATTTGGAGAATTTCCCCAGAGCAGAATGCCATATGAAAGATGAGGGTGGAAATAAGCAAAGTAAGAATGTATCAATAAATTTTGGCTGACTTTATTCCTCAGCTTATGCAGTAGGAAAATAATTCGTGCAAGTTTGGAACAGACATAAATGATGTGTTGATCCCAGCCGAGTTTCTGGTCGATCATTATTCCTAACAGTTTAAAAGATTTATTTTCCTTATTTGACACTTTCAAATTAAATATTATTTCCTCAGTTTTTGTTTCATTGATGTGTAGGGAGTTTGCACTAAGCCAGTGAGCAGATTTTTCAAGTATTATGTTGTTTTTTTCTTGTACAGAGTCTAGAGTATGTCCTGAGTTGATAAAGGTTGTATCGTCTGCATAAAGAACTGTTTTACAGGGTAAATATTCTGGCATATCATTAATATATACTACAAACAGGAAGGGCCCAAGTATGGATCCTTGTGGCACTCCTCTTTTTATTGATTGTGGGTTTGATAATTGCCCATTTGCACTAACAAGTTGTACTCTGTTGCTTAGGTAGGATTCTATTAATTTCACGGCACCCTCTTATATGCTGTAGTACCTCAATTTCATGATCAGAGTACTATGAGACACAGTGTCAAAAGCTTTGCTCAGGTCTAGGAGAGTAGCACAAGAGATTAATCTTTTATCAAAGCCATGATATGTATCACTAACAATATTTTCAACCGCTTTAACTGTAGATAGCTTTGATCTGAATCCATACTGTGTGTTACTTATTTGTTCCTCTCAAAATAGAGATTCATTTGTTGGTGAACACAATACTCAATTATTTTAGAAACTATAGGGATCAACGAGATGGGGCGATAGTTACCTGGATTTAATTTACCTCCTTTCTTATATATCGGGATAGTTACTGCTATTTTCAGGCAGTCGGGGAAGGTCCCTTTTTGTAACATTCGGTTTATGAGAATGGTTAGAGGGGACTGAATATCACTTGCTATCTTCTTCATTACAAAATTCGACAGACCGTAGAAGTCTTCTGCTTTGGAGTTACTTAGTTCTCCTATTGCTTTGCTAACATCTTCTTCAGTGACTGTTGCCCGGCAGAATTTATGAATAACATTTTTATTTAAACCTAGAAGAGTTCTGGCATCTTGCATAGTTTTTGGGGGAGAAGAATCCTGTTGTAGACTGAAGTTAACAAAGTGTGAGTTTAGAATATCTGGGGCTATGGGGATGGCTGGTTGGGTTGTTGGTCTGTCTAGTTCACTTCTAATACATTATTGATAGAGCTGAAGCATTGAATTAAAATTTGTGGTGCGGCCGGGAATCGAACCCGGACCTCCATGCTTACTAGGCAGACGTCTTAACCGTTAGACTTCCACACCACTAACGATTAAGGCTCTTCGGAATAGTCTATGTACGATTTCCCTCCACAACACAAACTTTAATTCAGCTTCTTTGTTCCAAAGATAATTGCCACTACTGCCAAGGCTCTCCATGCAGCGGTATAGCACCTCAGCAATGGACATGGTGGAACAATCCTGTTATGGTGATATAAATATCAATTAAATACAATGAAAGAATCCCTGAGACGGATTTTCGTCTCAAATATGTCAAAGACATTATTGATAGAGCTGAAGCATTGAATTAAAATTTGTGTTGCGGCCGTCTCAGGGATTCTTTCATTGTATTTAATTGATTTTTATATCACAATAACAGGATTGTTCCACCATGTCCATTGCTGAGGTGCTATTCCGCTGCATGGAGAGCCTTGGCAGTAGTGGCAATTATCTTTGGAACAAAGAAGCTGAATTAAAGTTTGTGTTGTGGAGGGAAATCGTACATAGACTATTCCGAGGCGCCTTAATCGTTAGTGGTGTGGTAGTCTAATTAACAGTCTCGAGGCAGCCGTGGCGGACGACGGACTTGCGGCGGCAGCGCGAGGCACCGAGTGTAAACAAAGGCTGTTTACCTGTTGACAGGTTGGTCTTGGCTGCACTTACGCTTAACTCCTATTTGAAATGATTGTATGCCGGAAAACATGATGGAATCTCAATCTTATTTGAGAAAAGATACGATAAAATTTACGTTTGATCGTAGCTATGTAAGACCCAAGCCTTTAGAGTTAAAAATATGGCTATCTGAAAAAGTTAGGATTACTCAAGACGATATTGAAGGAGTACATTTATCTTTTGTTCAATGTGCTATGTATGTTAAATTGAAAGATCCTACTATGTGCAACATTATTGTTGATAGGATTGGTGATAGAATAAAATTTAATCACTCTGACGGACATGTTAGTGACGTACTAGTATGCCATGCAGGACTAGGAATACGAACTGTGAGAGTTTTTGAACTGCCTTTTGAGGTACCGGCGGAGGCAATTGATGTCGCTTTTAAACCTTATGGGCGTGTAATTTCAAATGTAGCCGAGAAATGGGCGGAAGCTCATATGTTTCCTGTCCTTAACGGTGTACGACAAGTAAAAATCGAACTGTTACGGCATTTACCATCCTATATGAATATTTGTGGCTATCGAGCTTTGATTATATATGACGGTCAGCCTCGCACTTGCGCGTTATGTGGCTCTACTGGCCATGTACGCGCTGAGTGCAAGAAAAAAAGAGTGGCTCAGTTGCCTTCCGCGGAAGAGGTAACTTCTGGGCCGGTAACCGCGATGAAGCTGACATACGCTGCCGCCGCAGTCTCCCCGAAACGACCCGAACGCGCATTGTCGGACCAAGGCACGGCGTCTACACAGCAGATCGTAGCCTTAGGAGAACACGAAATCAGTCCGGTAGCCAAAAGGATGGAAACAAAGGCAGTCCCGTATGCAACCATCAGCAGTTAAAATGAAACTCCTTCTGAACACCTATCCGACACTTTGAGAGATGAATCTCAAAGACAGAGTACATCGGCTTTTGAGCAAAATGCAGAAGACACGACAAATTTGTCCCATAATGATGTTGCACAAAACGTTGCAGTAGTAGAGGATCCCCAGCGTGCAATAATTCGGCCCGACAATATCAATAGGGTCAGCCCCGAAGAGGCACAGAATGTAGATGGTGAACTATGCTCCAGAAGAGTCTAAGTGTGCAGGGGAAAGATTCGTCGCCGAAGCAAGCCATTGAGTCTCAGGGGGAACCCTCAACCAGGACAGAAAATTTACGTTCTCCGATACTACCTCAGGAGTTGAGTGAGAAATCTCCAGACGTTTCTTCAGAAAAATCTCTTACTAAATCGCCAAAAAAAAAAGTAATAAAAGAAGAATAGCCCATCAGGCAGCTGAGAGTATAGCCCCAGCTATAAGGGAAAAGCTGCGGAATATTAAAGAAGGACCAAGAACGCAGAAAAAGGAGTCTGCTATGAACTTACAGAAGGAGAAACAAAGCCAAACCTCACACAAGAGTTCCAGCGCTGAAAAACAAATGACCCTTGACCCACCAACTACAGAACAAGAAGAAAGATCTCGGTTAAGAGATGACAATCAAGAGGGACGAAAGGAGTGGGCTGACGAAGTAGAAGATCAAGATCCGGAAAGAGAAGACACCAGCGACATGGATTTTTACTAATTTTACACGGATGAAGTACGAAGCGTATAATTCAACCACTTATACCTAGGCTTCTTAAAGGTGTATTTGCAATTTCATCCTGTACGACAGTATGAGTGCATGATTATGGTGTTAGCAAAAACTGCACAGTACCATACCATTGGAGTCCAGAAGCGAGGGGCAAAATGTGTTTTAAAAAATTGGATTACAATTGTAGTCACTTTCCAATCATGTACGAATGCTTTACGGTGATGCCATCAATGTTTTCTCCTCTTTTTATAATACTAAATGCAGCAAGCTTATAAAATAGTCACACTTAATATCAATAGAATATGGTCAGCTCTCAAATTAGCATCCTTGCAACAGTTCATATATGACTCTGATGCTGACATAGTGTTTCTCCAAGAGGTTATGACAACAAACCTACATATTCCTGGTTTTCAGACTATCTTAAATGTAGCTTTTGAATATAGCACGGGAGTAGCGCTCCTGATTAGGGATGGTATTCCCATCAAAGACTTAGAACAATTAGAATCAGGACGAGGTATAGGATGTAAAATTTATGACGTCACCTTTGTTAACCTGTATGCCCCTTCCGGAAACAGTAATAAACTCCAGAGAGCAAATTTTTTTAGAGATGAACTTATTTACCTGCTACGAAAGAATCCGCAGAATGTAATTATTGGAGGCGATTTTAATTGTGTCCTTAACCGAAAGGACCAGACTCCTAATTTTAATTATTGTAAAGATCTTCATGACTTAGTACAAAAAATGCACTTTAAAGATGCCTGGGAAATTAAGTATCCAACTTTAGTAAAATTTACGCACTTTACTTCATCTTCGAGTAGCAGACTCGACAGAATTTACATCTCTGATCCACTCACTGAAAAAGTTATAGTAGCGGACGTCATCCCGGCCTGTTTTTCAGATCATTCCGCGCTGTCAGTAACAATAAATTTACCACGACAGCCCACAAAAATGTATCGAACTCAGTGGCACCTCAATACATCGATATTAAATGATGTAAAATTACGTGACGAGATTACGACATCATGGAATTATTGCTTGCGGTCAATGTGTAGGTACCCGTCCAAATCCGAGTGGTGGACAAAAGTAGGCAAAAAGAAGTTGAGGCAAAGCTTAATTATCTATAGTCGTGAAAAAGTCAGAGACAACAGGCGAACCTTCGAATTTTACTACAGTGTGTTACGAGATCTCTACGAGAAGCAGCAACTAACAAACACAGAATTACAACAAATTAAAGAAATAAAAGCTAAAATGTTAAGTATAAAAAGAAAGCAGTTAGAAGGTCTGAAAATTAAATCTAAATCTAAATGTCTTGCAGAGGAAGAAACTACGTCATTATACCATTTGATAAAACATCAATCTCTCCGTAAACGCACGTTTATTGATGACCTCGTCACAGACGACGGGCACCTA
Organism: Locusta migratoria; assembly: GCA_026315105.1. Taxonomy (NCBI): domain Eukaryota; kingdom Metazoa; phylum Arthropoda; class Insecta; order Orthoptera; family Acrididae; genus Locusta; species Locusta migratoria. Next base: position 605,912,612 of record CM048746.1, read on the forward strand.
CTCACCACCCACCCAGAAATTGTACAAGAAATTTTCCAGTATTACGAAAAACTGTATACAGCAAACGATATTGATGACGCTCCATTATCGCAAGTAGTGAATTCCTTGAATAAAATTATAACACCAGAGGATAACACTGAATTTTTAACTGATTTTACAGTGGAAGAAGTTTTCGAACTCGTGTCCAAATCACCCTCAAATAAATCACCAGGCCCGGATGGACTTCCAAAAGAATTTTATTTGAGTTATTGGGATATAATTGGACCAACTTTTACAGCAGTTTTAAATGAAATAATGAAAGGAGGAATCATACCCCCGGAGCTGAAAGAAGGAAAAATTGTTTTGGTGTCGAAAAGTAAAGGTCGGAAGAAAATCAGCGGGTTTCGGCCGATAACACTGATGAACTTCGATTATAAAACCATTGCTAGAGCGATCAATGAGAGGATGACACCATTAATACGGAAAGCAGTCACCACACATCAAACCTGTTTCCCAGGGCGATCTATTATGACAGCAACTTCCGAATACAGAGATCTGGTTTCGATAGTCGCCGTTACCAACATTAAGTGCGCGTTACTGTTTTTAGATTTTAGTAAAGCCTTTGATCTAGTTAGTCATCGATACATCGAGTGTATACTACAGCAAATAGGAATAGAAGAAAGAGCTCTTGGGGTGGTACGCAACATGATAACTGACATTAAGGCATCCGTATCCATAAATGGCCAGCTGTCAAAAGCAATAACTATACGGAGAGGTGTTCCCCAAGGAAGTCCTCTTTCCATGTTACTATATGTGTTATCACTTGAACCGCTACTTCGCACGATAGAAGAAAAACTAAGTGGAGTGACAATGTCGGGCACAAATTTTGTAGCGAGAGCCTATGCAGACGACGTGGGCATCGTTATACGGCGGGAGGATGAAGTAGATCTTCTGAAAGAAGAAATTGATAACTATTGTAAAGCTTCTGGGGCGCAAATCAATACTGATAAAAGTAAAATTTTAAATCTTAGAGGACTCGAACATTTAGATATAGAGTGGGCAAGTTTCGTGGAAACTCACAAAACTCTGGGTATTATCATTAATAAGTGCCCCATAAAAATGTCCGCTATAAACTGGAAGCAGACAGCTGGAAGAATTCGTGGTGCACTAATGGACAACAAATGCCGCTCAGTGAACCTTACTCAGAAAATTAAAATAATAAATACGTATATTTTTTCGAAAGCTTACTATCTAGCACAGATCTTTCCATTGCCGAAATTGCAAGGAAAAACCATTATGCAACTTGCAAGCAGGTACGTGTGGCACGAAAGTATTTTTAAACTAAAACCCAGCGATTTGGCCAAGTCCAGAAAAGCAGGAGGTCTTGGTCTAACTGACATCTGCAGAAAGGCTTTGGCACTTTACATAAAAAGAATAGTAACACTTTTAAATAACGAGCCTCATACCATAACTGCCAAACTCTTCACAGCTGTCCGTCCTGTAAGTATGCAACAGCCCATTAATGTCGGTAATTTAAACTATAAACTGAAACATATAAAAGATTTTTACCTTGAACTTAGCTACATAGGAGAGGCCACGATGAAAAAATTACATTTAACAACTAAAGAAGTTATTGAAAAATGGCAACAATCCCACAGTCCTAACACTATTGAATCAAAGTATCCGTTGGTAGACTGGAAAAGTTTGGAAAAATCTTAGCCTTCACATTCACTGTTCCGATGTCGTCTCGTCCTGGTATAAAGTCGTGAACAATCTTATTTCAACCAATGAAAAATTATATAAAATTGGTTTGAGTAACACAAACAAATGCTCAAAATGTGGCCTCGTGGACACATTAAAACACCGATTCACTTGTGGCAACCATCTACAAAATTGGAAGTGGGTTCAGAAAAAGTTAGGGCTACTTACACGACGTTCGGAAACGTCTTATTCAACAGATATATTATTGTGGCCCGACACCGAATTTTATCCATCAACAAAAAATAACACAGTGGTGTGGCTCCTCGGAAACTACGTCAATTTTGTAGTCAACAGATGTGGAGGTGACAGCAGTGTAGAATTTTTCTTATACATGGCAGCAGCATATTTACAAGTACGACAATATCCAAAGATAAAAAACAACTTTGGGAACATGATAGGAATTTTGTTCGAGAAGGAGGGAATTGGTTAAAGAAGATAATGTAAGACGAAGTAGAAGGAAAAAAAATGACGAACCCATTGATGATGAGATTGATCCAAATATATAGGTATATATATATATATATATATACCTTTGAAACATATTACAAGGGAAAAAATTTCAGTTATACAAGAAGTTGTATCATATTTTGGACTGGTCATGGCAATGACATTTCGTTTCATCACAGTAGAGACTGCTGGATTTCATTTCTCGTTTAATTTTACTGAAATCGTAAGAACTTTTTATTCCTTTAAAATTAGAATTTTGTTTAGTGCAGAAAACTGTATTGTGTTATATCGTCAAGAAGAAATTAACAGCACCATGGGAATCTTGGTTGGATTATTTGATATATAAACAATACAACGTCCTAGCAGAAATAAATTATTCTAAGGAAATTACTTTCCTGATGTAAATCGAAAGTAGCATGACCGACCTCATTTACGGAGAATAATTATTTTGTTATTATTAAAAAAAAAAAAAAATCAGCAACGGGTGACTTTGGAGTTTTAGAGAAGACAAAAATAAAGCAAAAACGGAATATTTTTGATTATCAAGAGAAAACGACCAGGAATCCTACTGCACAGGCAGCTCACTTTTCGAGAAGACGAGCTTTGAGGTCCGACCGGAGCTGAAAAAAAAAAAAACCGTTAAGACGTCTGCCTAGTAAGCATGGAGGTCCGGGTTCGATTCCCGGCCGCACCACAAATTTTAATTCAATGCTTCAGCTCTATCAATAATGTCTTTGACATATTTGAGACGAAAATCCGTCTCAGGGATTCTTTCATTGTATTTAATTCACTTCTAATAACTTCCCAGGCAGCTTTACAGCTGTTTCTAGAATTGAGAATATAGTTATGGTTCGCCCTTCGCTTTGCCAAGCTTATTTCAGATCTATACATTTTTCTTATTCTGATGTACATCTCTTGATACTCGCTACTGTTATGAGATCTGGCCTTGAACATAAGAAGCATGATCCTGATGCTGTTGAGGTATGGTGTATACCAATTATTTAGTGTCTGTGGTTTATGACCATGATTGTAATTCCGATTTTTACTAATCTGGGACAACGCTCATTGAAAATTCTTGCAATTTCCTCTACAAATAATATACTTGTGTTATTCACACATGTGTCTCTGCATATGATGTCAGTCCAATTAACTGACCTTAATCCATTTCTAAGCTCTACTATGTTTAGTCATTCAGTGGCCTAACAGTTCTATGTTGTTCACATGGCATGTTGACTGGGACTGTAATCCACAGGCCATCATGGTCAGATACACCTAACTTAACTACTCCAATTTCAACATTATTTTCATGGATATTACTTATTATACTGTCTAAGCATGCATTATATCTAGTGGGCTTATCATTTAGACAAAAACAATCAAAAGATCTTAAACTGTCCAAGAATTCCACTATGGTATGACTCTGTACTCTGATATCCATATTAATATCACCAAAAATTAGGATTCTTTGGTTTTTGTACTTAGGCTTAGTAAGTAAGAGTAACATTTTTTTAAAACTTTACTATGAACTCATCTTCACTGGAAGATGGTGTGCGATATACAAATGCTACAATAATATTGTGTTTAGGTATATGTACAGCTGCAGCCTCAAAGACAGTAACTACACACAAATCTGTGACATCAATAGTGAAGTATTGTAAGTTTAGGTCATTTTTAATATAAATTGCAACACCTCCATGTCCAATTGTTGATCTGCAGTAACCACTCGCTAGGGAATAACCAAATGGAATATTTAGGTCAATTTCTGATGTAGGCAGCCAGTGTTTATTTACACTAAGTATACCACAGTTTGAGGTTTCCAACCAGAGCTGCAATTCTTCTAGCTTACTTCTTAAAGACTGTATATTAATATGTAGGAACAGGAAACTATTTTACTACTCCTGGGCAGTGAAGAAGAAGGTTCAAATTTTTTTCTTAAGGGCGCTGCTATGCAGCTGATATCTTGAGATGTTTGTAAGTCCACTGCTGGTAGCAGAGCCCCATTTTGACAAGGTTCGAATACATCAAGTTTAATGAGCACAGGGTGAATGGTTTGAGGACTATTTTGACCCTGCTGGAGCAAATCTGTTGATATTTTGTCAGACTGACCAGCAGGCTTCCCAGGTTTCCCTATTCCAGCGGTATTACTGTAAAGGTGGCCGATTCTTTACTCACAGTTTTGGTGTTCAGTTTCGAGATAAATCTTCTTCCTTGGTTGTTGAGGTGGAATCCGTGTCGTGTGTAGCACTCCCTGTCAAAATCGCTAGCTTTAATGACAGTGGTATTTTTTAATTTCGAGCACAGGTGATGTAGCCGATTGTTCACTTCCAAAACCTCGCGATTTTAGCGGGACCAATTTGCAAGGTCATATCTAAATGGAACGTCAACAACAATCACTTTTTTCGATGTAGTACTTGGTAATGTGCTTCTTAAACCTTTTATTAAGTTCGCACTGTTGTATTTTGCTGCGTCGTTTGTACCAGTGATAATCACGATAGTGTCAGCGTCAAAAGTTTTTTTTCTGAAAGTTTTGTAAGATATCCTTGGCTTCTGCTGAAGCACTCGATATTTGCATTTTCGTTAAAGTAGCTTGAAACATTACGACCTTGGCTACCACTCAGTATGGTAACTTTACAGGTTTTACGTACTGATTTTTGACCATCACATCCATTGGCTCTTGTAAGAATTTCATTTTTACAATTATTAGCTTTGTTATGTTTCTCTACGATTGTTTCTTGTCCGCCGCTTTGTTTTCGAAACTTGCTAACATTCACACTACAGCTACTTACGTTGTTTTCAGCACTGGACTGTTTCACTGCTAATGATGAATATGGGTGCAGTGCAGTACAACGTGTAGAGCTAGTTACTGACCTGGTAGCAGCTAATGAGCAGTACTTCTTCCTGTGTATGAGAACGCTACATCAGTCATCACCGTATCTTCATAGGGCTGGGAGACTTCCTGGAGATGAGGTGGAAGATGTTGTTATGTTGTTATGGTCTTCAGTCCGGAGACTGGTTTGATGCAGCTCTCCACCCTACTCTATCCTGAGCAAGCCTTTTCATCTCCTTATAAGAACGGCAACCCACATCCACTTGAATCTGCTTACTATACGCATCTCTTGGTCTCCCTCTGCGATTTTTACCCCACACACTTCCCTCCAATGCTAAATTTACGATTCCCCGATGTCTAAGAATGTGTCCTACCAAGCGATCCCTTCTTTTAGTCAAGGTATGCCAAAAATTCCTTTTCTCACCAATTCTGTTCAGTACCTCTTCATTAGTTATGCGATCTACCCACCTAATCTTCAGCATTCTTCTGTAACACCACATTTCAAAAGCCTCTATTCTCTTCCTGTCCGCACTGCTTATCGTCCATGTTTCACTCCCGTACAAGGCAACACTCCACACAAATGCCTTCAGAAAAGACTTCCTTACCCTTAAGTTAATATTCGATGTTAGCAAATTTCTCTTTATCAAAAATGCTTTTTTGCCCATTGCCATTCTGCATTTTATATCCTCTGTACTGCGACCATCGCATGTTATTTTACTACCCAAGTAACAAAACTCATATACCACCTTCAATGTTTCGTCACCTAATCTAATTCCTTCAGCATCGCCTGATTTTCTAAGACCGCATTCCATTATTTTTGTTTTGCTCTTGTTAATGTTCATTTTATATGCACTCTTCAACACGCTGTCCATTCCATTCAACTGCTCTTCCAGGTCCTTTGCTGTCTCTGACAGAATTACAATGTCATCGGCAAAACGCAATGTTTTTATTTCTTCCCCCTGAACTTTAATCCCTATTCCAAATTTTTCCTTGCTTTCCTTCACCGCCTGCTCGATGTACAAATTGAATAGCATCGGAGAAAGGCTACAACCCTGTCTTACTCCCTTCCCAACTGATGCTTCCCTTTTATGCCCTTCGAGTCTAATAACTGCGGTCTGGCTTTTGTAAAAGTTGTAAATAACTCTCCTTTCTCTGTATTTTACCCCTGCTGACTTCAGAATTTGAAAGAGTGTATTCCAGTCAACATTGTCAAACGCTTTCTCCAAATCTACAAAAGCTAAAAATGTAGGTTTGTCTTTCCTTAATCTATCTTCTAAGATAAGACGTAAAGTGAGTATTGCCTCCCGGGTTCCCACTTTCCTCCTGAATCCAAACTGATCGTCCCCGAGGTCAGCTTCTACCAGCTTTTCCATTCTCCTGTAGATAATTCGTGTTAAAATTTTGCAACCATGACTTATCAAACTGATGGTTCTGTAATTTTCACACCTGTCTGCGCCTGATTTCTTTGGAATGGGGGGAAGATGTTATGCAAGTTATTTACCGTTTTCCAGCAAACAGTGAGGAGGAACGTGTATTTACTATGAGAGGAGCAGACTGAATGTGATTCCTGACCACATCCGAGCACTATCAGAAGACACCTGATTCAGAAGTACGGCTACGATATATTGATTACAACAAGGTAACCTTTCATTTTATGTATCAAAGACACTGCTGTCGAAATGCCCATAAAAAGAAGAAAAGCGTGCCATAATAGAAGCAGCTGCTGCCACACTTGATCCCAAGTATACAATTTCACTGAATTACCCACTTCAGAAAGGTTTCTTGATGAAATAGAATCTCATTCCTGTGACCCTTCGAGTTTTTATAGACGCTGTGGCGCTGAGCAAAAAGCGAGGGGATCTATAGAAATGGAAGAAAACAACTCAGCAACCATTGAACATAGTGTGATTACCACTGTGCGACCCGCGTCATTTTTCTCACCTCTTCAGATCGGCTTAGCAGCATTTATATACAAAAAAAAAAAAAAAAAAAAAAAAAAAAAAGTTCTCACAAACTGATAGATGTCTTCTATGGTGTTTTGTTCTTCCTACAATCCTGACCTTGTTATTCACTCATTTCATGATACATGTACATTACAACAATACTTCAGCTTTCTACTCATTCTCATGTACCTAATATGTGAAGAACATAATCTGTTAATGTTTTCATCAAACATACTTTGTCATTAATTAATTCTAGACAACCACCTTTTTTTGTACAACACTTCCAAAATATAGCGCTGACGAGAGACTAGCAGAAGGGAGGGGGCGTAATTTTCGTTTTGGTGCTTTGCACCTTGTGACAAAAATCTCTTGTAGGAAGTTTCATGTATTTTCGCGTGGCGTAGGGGGTTTGTTGGCAACATGTAAATTTCTCAACTTGTAGGGCGTGCGAGCGAACGTTTATGACGTTTTCGGAAAAGAATCACAAATAGCTGTTTTTCAACAAGCTTTAGCGCCAATAACGCTCGTGAAAAAAATCAAACCTCAGTAGTGCATTTTGTTGGAATTTTCATCCAATTTAATTTCGTGCAGAATGCACATCTTAGAGAAACGCATAGTTTTTTCGAGATATAAGCAATAAACTGAAAAAAGTGTGAAATTATGAGATTCTTTTTTTGGTTTTTCGTCTTGAAGCCGCCTTTTACAAGTCAGGAAACTAGAAATTCGAATTCAGCGCCCCCAAAACACGCAGAACCGCTGAGAAAAAAACTTTCGGAATTTTGTTACGAAAAAATCGATTTTTTTTTTTTGCGGGGGTGGGGGGGGGGTGGGGGTGGGGGCGGACGCGAACAGTTTCTCTTAATCCACTACATACGGCCATTTTCACGGTTTGTGACTAAGTACTAACATTGTTTAAATTAGGATCTTCTGAAGGCTTTTACGGTTGGTGCGTAATTACATAGCAATTAAAAGAAAATTATTTATATTAACGATTTAGTGACAATCTGGGTAGGCCTCTTGCATTGTTTGCGGATGATGTCATTAATCTGTTAGTAAAGTCACCAGAATATCAAAAGCAACTACAAAAGATTTAGATATCAGCTTGGTGAAAAAATAAGTAATTGATCCTTAATAATAAGAGTGAAATCATCCATATGACCACTAAAAGAAATCCATTAAACTTCATTTACACGATAAATCAGTCAATTCAACTAAATACCTAGGAATAAAAATTACGAACTGAACTGGAAAGAACGAACAAAAAATAGAGAAGGCGAACCAAAGGCTACGTTTCATTGGCAGAACACTTAGAACATGTAACAGTTAAAAAATGCCTACACTAAATTTGTGCGTCCAATTTTGGAGTACTGTTGCACACTGTGGGATCCACACCAGGTGGGACTGACGGACGATTTACAGAAAGTTCAGAGAAGGGCAGTTCGTTTTTTATTATATTGGAAATCATTAAAAGAAAGGCGTTATTCTCTGCGGCGAGATCTATTTACGAAATTTCTTTCATTAGCTTTCTCTTCCGAAAGCGAACATATTTTATTAGTACCTACCTAGGCAGACATGATCATATAATTAAATAAGAGAAATGAAATCGAAAACAAAGACGTAGGTGTTCTTTTTCCCCTCGAACTATTAGAGAACAGAACTGTAGAGAATTTTCATAATCTCTATTAGGTGAACCCTCTGCCATGCACTTCAATGTGACCTGAAGAGTATTTTGTAGATGTAGAACCTTCAACACTGCAAAAACATTTGTGACGCGCGGATGTTGCCTCCAGGGAGGCTGTTGACATGCTCATATGTCTCATGTACACCATAGTGTCAAAGATTAATACATTTGTAAGTTATTTCTATAAGATGACCTTTTACTTTTATAATACTGTATAACGAGAGACTTATTGTAAAAAGCCTCGAAAATTCCCATATGATGCCAGTTTTTATAAATCTGAAAATTACGATTCATATAATTGAAACCGGGCATTAAAACAAATTATTACTTTTGATCAGGGCCTTATCATCCCTTACATAAGGCTGATATATTAAAATTGGAGAGAGTGTCACGAAAATGATACAGGAGTTGCAATAGAAATAATCACAACAGCAGCGTTTACGATTACGGCGAGATATAATATTACGATCGCCGACTTTCTCCCACCCAAATCTGAAAATATGTTGTTGAATAAAACCTACAATAGGAGAAATTACCATTAGACCAACAGATGAGAGATAAGAACTCGATTGGAAAGATTTAAGTGTTCTTTCTTCACGCATGCTATTCGACAATGAAATGATAGATGGTACGAACCTTCTGCTGCCAGGCATTTAGCGTGATTTTCAGAGTAACCATGTAGCTGTAGATCAAGATATAGATTATATTTTCTTTGCTCTCTTAACAACTATTTTCATTTACCTAAAATTTATGTCTTTAAAAAATGACTTGAGAGAATATTCTAACATTTTAGCGTGTGCATTGATGAGAGGCTGAATAGGAAGAAACACATTGATGATCTGCTGAAATGTTTGAGTTAATCTGCGGTTATTGCTCATTTTGAGAATAAAAATTTTAGTAACTTAGCTTGCTATGTCTATTTTCAATAACTCCTTCCATATGGTATCATAGCTTGAGGTAATTCATCACTGAATAAAAAAGTATTCAGCATAATTCCTGGAGCCCTTCCAAGAGAATCCTGTAGACATTTACGTAAGAATCTATGGATCTTCATAGTAGCCTCAAAATATAAATACTCTACAAATCACATACGTGCATGGCAGAGGATTCATCGATCAGCTTTTATGATATTTTTCTACGGTTTCATTCTGTAATAGCGCGCGGGAAAAAGGAACAGTTAAGTCTTTCGGTTTTTAATCTGAATTTTCTTATTATGATGATCATGTCTCCATATGTATTATGGTTCTAATGAATTATGTTCGCATTCGGAAGTGAAAGTTGATGAGAGAAAATTTGCAAATTAATCTCGCCGCAACGGATATTGCCTGTCTTTTAATTATTTCTACCCCAAACCGTGCATTACTTCCGTCACACTCTGTCCCATATATGGCGATAATCAAAACGAGCTGCCCTTCCGTCAGTCCCACTAGATGGAGCTTCCACAATGAGCAGCCCTTCTCCAAAATAGGGTAGCCAGTTTCTTTAGTAGAACTGTTGCATCGTTTTGTCAACGAAACGTAGTCTTTGGTTGGCTTTCCCTACAATATTTTCTGTGTGTTCTTGAAAATTTCAATTGTTCATAATTGATATTTCTAGGCATTTACTTGGTTTTACGTCTTGAAGATTTGACTGATTCAATGTAAATGAAGTTTAACTTTTTCTTTAGTTGTCATATGGATGACCCTTATTAAGGTTTAATTTCCAATTTTAGAACCGTGCAGATGTCTAAATCATTTTGCTGTTACTTTTGACCCTATAGAGACTTTAAATGATATATTATCAGCTAATAGTCTAAGAGTTGATCACATTGTCTCCTAAGTCGTTTATACAGATAAGGAACAACATCAGCCCTATTGCACTTCCCTGGGCAACGCCAGATGTCACGTCTGTTCTACACGATGACTTAGCGTCAATTACAACGTAATGTTTCCTTTCTGACATGAAATCATGAATACAGTCCCGCAACTGTGGCGATATTCCATAAGCAGGCAATTTGAGGCCGCGGCGGAGCGGCCGAGCGCATTGCTCATTGAGGCGCCATGTTACGTTGCGCGAGGCTGTTCCCCGTCGGGGGTTCGAATCTCCCCCTCGGGCATGGTGGTTTGTGCTGTCTTTAGTACAAGTTAGTTCATAAGTAGTTTGTAAGTTTAGGGACTGATGACCCCGCATTTACGTCCCTTAAGCTTAACATCCATTTGAACATTTTTTTCGCAATTTAATTAGAAGACGCTTCTGAGATAGTGTCAGAAGCCTTCCGGAAATATAGAAATACGGAATTGATTTGAGTTCCTTTGTCGATAGCATTCATCACATCATGTGAGTAAAGAGCTACCTGTGTTTCACAAGAAGGTACTTTCTGAAAACGTGTTGACTGTGCTTCAATAGGTTGTTCCCTTCGAGGTAGATCATAATTTTTGAGGAAAGTATATGATTTAAAATCCTGCTGAAAATCGACGTCACTCATAAAGGCCTGTAATTTTGCGGATCACTCCTATCGCTTTTCTCGAATACTGGAGTGACCTGTACAAATTTCCAGTCTTTTGGTACGGAACTTTAGCTGAGCGAGCGGTTGTATATGATAGCTGTGTATGTGGCTATTGCAACAGTGTGCTCTGAAAGGAACCTGACTGGTATACAATCGTGACCAAGAGACTTACATTTGTAAAGTGATTTAAGTCGCTTTAATACACCAGGGTAGCTGTTCTTGATTTGAAATCTGGACTATTCGCTTCGTCTTGTTGGGTGAAGGAATTTTGGAAAGCTGCGGTAAGTAAGTCTGCTTTAGCAGAACTGTCATCAATAGCATCACCATTCCTATTACGCAGTGAAGGTATTGTTTGTGTTTTGCCGCTAGCATACGACCAGAATTTCTTCGGAATTTCTACAAAATTACGTGACAGGGTTTCGTTGTGAAACTATTATAAGCTTCCCACATTGAAGTTCGCATTGATTTTGAAGTTTATGTAAAATACATAGGTATTCAGTTGTTAAATTTCTTGTTAGTAATCCAACACAAATCAAAAGTAATAGCAGTGTGCTAACTACAACACCATGAATGTTAGATCTAACTTTGGCCCATAAAGGGGTGAATTATTCTCTCACAAAAGTCTTTGGCTACTTACCAAATAGCATTAAAAGTATGTGCAGATACTCAACTACTTATAAAAGAAATTTTAAAAAAATTGAATAACAACTTCTCCTAATCAGAAGATGAATTTTTAGATATAAATGTACAAAGAGAAGAAAGGAAGACTAAAAGTATCTGAATATCTTCTAATAACATGTTAAGATATCCTTCATCAATCTGAAACATTCAATGTAAAGAAATGACTACTATTCATGATCTATTGAAAAAAACACTACTCTTATCTAATCAACGTACTCGCTTTAAAATAAAAGCATCTACATACTTTTGACCGTGTGTGTTGAAATGACAGAGGGACATATTGCCACGGAAGCCAGTGTATTGAAATTACCTGTGACCTTTTAATTTAGATACGTCCAACTGATTATAGAGATAATACTTCAATCTGCGTACTGGAAATACCAATAACTGCAGCTAGCTTCATTTATCTGCATATGTAAATTGGCATTCATAACTATCACGTAGCGTAATCGAAAAGGCTCCATTTGAAATTTAACAGAACACCACTACAGTACAAGCATAATAATAGCAGAATATGATACGCTTCAAAAGTATTATTTCGCTGGTTTAAAATGTTAGTAGAAAAGCTATTTTCTAACTTGTAAGTTTATCTATTGTGCCTTTGTCGTTTAACACCGGTAAAATCAGATAATTATAAATTGTTCGTATCAAAATAACTGTCATTTAGGGAAGGTTTCAAGTGAAACTTGTAGTATATTTTTAAATAACTCATTATGACTAAACATCAATATTTTTGTCGCATATGTCAGTTTAGTTAGAGGAGTTAGCTTACGAAACGTATGCCTTAGTATATGACAAAGTCTGTTTAGCATTTGTAGGTTGGCAACATTTTATTCAAGTTATTAAAGCTGAAAAATAAAGAGTGCTTAAATACGCTTATTTATATCTAAAATAAACATGCAGTACATGAAACTTCAGCCGCTGCTTAAGTTGAAACAGTTTATGTCGAACAACGTAATTAAAATAAGCGAGCGTTCTGTTCAGATTTTTGTGCCTAGATATCACAAATAATATTTTAAACAATACCATTTTAAACATTTTGTGACTGTCCATTAAAATGAAATGCTGAAAGGAACATTGCCACAATTAGTATTTAATCCTGTCAAAATATGTAAACTTTTGGAGAAACGAAGTGAAAGACTTGCGGAGTCTTACAAAACTGAAAAACTTTGTTAGTAATATATCTCGTTATTTCTTTCCTGCTGCCTGTCAGTTGATACATTGCCTAAAACCAGTAATAACATGGGTCAATAAATGTTTGAATATGTCATCAGGTTAGTGCTGCCCAGCGTTTCACAGCATATCTAACTGGTATGATACCCACAAAATGTCTCCCAATTGATAAATAACTTCTGTTCTGTGATTCTTGAGTTTCTCCCGGCGTATTTGATAATCAAAATATCCACGGGTGTACTGCCGGTCTATAGTGTCCAACGGGCACAATATTTCGGCGATCATACATGTCGCCATCGTCAGGTGAACTGACGGACTGAGCTCCTGCAGTATACCCGTGGATATTTTGATTAACTTCTATTCTTTTCAATGTCAAACACATTGTCTACAGATTGAGATATTTTTCTCAGTACAATAACTTTTATACATTTTAGAGTCTAAGACTAAACTTGTAGTAAATAATGAGACGAAGTATGTCCCGCACTTGACGCCCAACACCCAGTCACACCTGTTTCTCGAGGTCTTTGCTGACTGTCGTCGACAAACAAATAAACAACGGCAGCAAATTAGTTGCCGTTCAGTCCAAAAGATGTAGATTAAAGATGTCTGATAGCGGGGAGTTCAACCAGTGAAGACGTTAACAGACAACACTAGCAGACCCTGCAGGTTGTCTGAATTGTTTTGAAAATCTAAAGCGGATTTACATTACTTCTACAATAAACCTTTTTATGGCCTTAGGTGTAGCTTACAAAACACTTGTTCGACCGATACTTACATATTGTTCGTTATTGTGCTATGCTTACCAGATAGACAGTAGCATGCTTCGCTGCAGGTTTATTTAGTAAGCGCGAAAGCGTCAGAGTTGAGCAGCGAACTCCAGTGGCACACTCTGCAGGAGAGGTATTGTGCATCGCGGTGTAGACAAGTATCAAAATTCCAAGAAGTTTACGTTTGTTGAAATTAAAACAAAATATTGCTCCTAACTACGTATATCTGGCGAAAAGGCCATGAAGGAGAAACTCGAGATTCGAGTACACGGGAAGGCTTACCAGCAATCGATGCTCTCCAGACACATACACGAATAGAACTGAAAAGAAAAGAAGGATGGCGTACACAGGTTAGACCTACCATCCGTCACAAACCGTAAATATCTGTTGTGTCATCTGCCCACAACTAAACAAAAGTGGGAATTAATGCGAAAGGCTAGTCCAAAACGCTGTAATTAATAATTTTATTTATATATCATACAAGATATCTTTCAGCATTAAATGCCATCATCAGGTGCTTCTACAAAAACATTTTCTTTTGTCAGTATGTATCCAACTGCTACATAAATAAATTTACATAAATAAAGTTTTACAAATTTCACTTAGAAAGTGTGCAGTACGTATGGTATTTAGAGGCTGTAAGTGCTTCAACTGACTGTTTATTAGGTGATGTTTTACATTTGATTTCCGAATTGTAGCCAGTTACAGCATCTGTCAATACCTCAGAATACTATACGTTTACAAATATTTACAAATTTTTCCTTCTGAGAGAAAATATAAAAGTTAACCGATGTCACATAATTTTGTTTATTATTTCGGTCTATGTTGTTGTTAGCGATTATGGTTAAAGATTTTAATAGAAATTTTGGAGGACATTATGGATTATACATTTATATTTGACATGGCTATCTTTATTTCGCATTAAGTTGACTTTAACATTATAGTACGATCTCTGATTTATGTAAGCTCCATTATCATTTGTCCAGCGTTAATTTATCAATAAAACCAGCTTATATGACCGTGATTCGCAACGATTGTTAAAGAAGAACCTGTATATATCATGGTTTCTAGGGTTTCGTACCTAGGTCAGCAAAAACAGAATCCTTGTTGGATCGCTCTGTCAATAAACTCAGTTTTCCTAGCGAAGATGTCAAATTTAAGTAGAAGTCATTGTCGAAAACGCTGAATGTTCATGAAGTTTTTCATACAAAAAGTGAAATTAATTTAAGTCCGTACTCTGGAACGATGTAAATTTAATGTTAGTTTGTTTTCATAAAATTAAGACTGCGGTGTGGAATTGTCTGTCTGGCGTAAACTTCTGAAAACACGTCTACCGTTGAGATGAAAAATAGTAATAATAATAACAGCGCCACGTATTGGTTCTATGGTGTAGTGCTAAACTGTAAGTGTATAGTGAAGTATTAGTATGTTGCAGTGTTACACTGGGAACAATGTAGTTATTCTTTAGGCAGTGCTCCCTATTATCGTAAACTCGACGAATGCTGAAAATTTCGTAATTAAATCAATAGAACAGTCCATGTCTGTATAAATAAGACGTCATGGTGGTGTCAATGTGCGATAAAATAAGTCTGGGTAATCGTTGAAGGAATGCCGTCAGCTGATCGTCTGTATAGAATTTTCCATTAAATATAGTATTTCCAGTGAATTGTCTCAACGTGTTAGCAGCATCGGCCACTCTTTCACCTAATACATATCCCCACGTCCTGTAGTGATTACTTCGTAAAGCACGAAATTGATATCGACCTTCTGTAAATTATATCTATAAATGTGAATGTCTGTTCGGTGCACGTTTATCACGTCTGAACCACAAGATATAAAGAGCTAAAATTTTGTACAGTTACTAATGTCTACCCGGGGAAGGCTTTAGGCACGGTTTTATGGCAATCGGATAGCTGTTTATATTCCGAACGACAGGACGCAGAGACTTAAATATTTGTACAGCTGCTAATTTATACCTGAGGAAGGTTTTAGGCACAGTTTTATAGTGATCTGATAGATATTTAGAAATTTGAGGGATATAACGCGAAATGCGGAACAATAATTGCTCTTTGAAAATTATATTTACTCTTTGAAAATTATATTTACTCTTTGAAAATGGTTTTATTGGTTGCATTGTTGCTTGAGGGTTGATAATGATAAAAGGATGGAGTATATTGGGATGGAAAGTTATCGGTGTATATAAAATTCTACGTGTGTGTGTGTTAATATTTCGCTCTGCAGCGAAAACTACAGAAGGCAAACGAATGGTCTGTGTGTAATTACTGTCCGAAGTCTTCCGTTATACACCACGGCAGTTCAATGCCGATAGCTATAAAGGGGTGGAAGATATGCTGGTTGAAAATCGTCAAATTATAAAACAAAATTCGGACTGAAGGCCAGCGATGACGTTTGCGACTCTGTAGCAATGAGGTTACATACAGCGAAACGTGATGCCACAGACCATATCTTTGGTCTATGCGTGCTACAATGTCTTCAGCTCTTTCTCTGTAAGGATAAAAATACGAATTAGGAA
This sequence comes from Locusta migratoria, assembly GCA_026315105.1. Taxonomy (NCBI): domain Eukaryota; kingdom Metazoa; phylum Arthropoda; class Insecta; order Orthoptera; family Acrididae; genus Locusta; species Locusta migratoria. The sequence goes on from CM048746.1 coordinate 605,928,889, forward strand.
ATATATGAGTAAATAAATAAAGCAGTAAAAAAGAAATTTCTTTTAACACAGAGCTTTTAAAAAAATCGATTTGACGTTTCGCACATTACATCAAGTGATTGATCTGTGATATTATTACAATCATAATTGTTGAATTTCGTGATTGGATTCTTCGAAACGAGTGCATTTTTACGTATGGTTTGATCTCATAGCACACTACTGAAAGATAGCTTATCTATCTTAATCAACCAACACGCGAGCGGAGCTAGTAAAACTATATATTCAGAACAATTTTCCCTGCAAAAGAAGACGTCTGTATCTATCTTAATGTAGTCCGCACCAAAAGTAAGTAATTTCAAATTTTAATCTCAATATTGCACGGAACAATTATGAAAGCAGAGGGGTTTCTGTTGAGTTTGTTGCTCGCGTGTGTATATTATCTCTAGTGGCAGGCACAGACCAGAAATATCTCTGTAGAGAGCATTCAAATGCGCAGAACAGTTTTCGTGTCCTGAACTTTAAGGTGGAAATGTCACGTAATATTAGGAAAAATATATTAATCGCTGACTTTATCTTGGTCCTTTTAGTGACGCTTCCTCAACTTTCTTGTTGCTTCTGTGATACATTTATTTAGATATTATTTCATGTTATGTGGTTGCTCTGCGTAAAGAAGGGGGGGGGGGGGGGAGGCTGCTTTGCGGCCAGTGCAGTACAAACCAATCGTAAGAGCAAATAAATCTGTGGAAAGAGTGCATTTGTCTCAATATCACGTGGTAATTCCAACTTAATGTTAAGAAGAGGGACAGAACGCAATGCTCATTCCATAGATATTTCTTCCATGCACAGTTTAGTGGTTATACCAGTCGAAAGATGCACTTCTTTTCTTTCCATGATATTGCAAAGCATATGGGATACAGTTGGGAATTAAAAAAATACTGCCCTACCCGGGTTAAATTTTACTTGCAGTGTCAGCGATTTAGTTTGCTATCGTTGGCAACCAACTATTCGCTTTAGGAGGATGATTAATTTACTGGCCAGGACAGCGTAAATTATTTATTTCATCGAGAACATAAAGAATTATTCCCCTCATTCTACGTGACTGAGTTTAAAAAAAGTATTCAATGGCTCTTGCCAACATCAGCACACAACGCCGCCGCCATAAGTAAAATTGTACCCCTTCTTTTAGTATATTACACTATAGTTATGAGAATGAAAAAGAAAAACGCAGCAACGCCATAATTAGTTCTTTGGTGTACTATGTAATTAACGTCGCCTCACGTTGTCCTTTCCTGTACTATGGCGTTTTCGAGGCATTCCTAAAGAGAACGCACTCAAAATGTAATGAGGATACACCGAAATCAAAAGAGGGACTACATATATTCGATTTTTCTTGCAAAGAATTCTTATGTAAATTACAGTATCGACAGACGCGAAGGAATGTCCTTATGTTTTTAATTCAAATGTTCCCTGTCAAAAGAAGCAAAGATACGCAGTTAAGCTTTGAATATACAAAGTGTAATCAGCAACTCGTTGTTCAATGTTAGTTTGTATTTGCAGAGATAAGATTGCGGCTCTTAATTGAAAATACTTCTGTCGCCCACAGACTTCTATCCAATGTTAAATTCATGATTCCTTTATGTCTAAGAATGAATCCTAACAATCGAGCCCTTCTTTTAGTCAAGGTATGCCAAAAATTCCTTTTCTCCCCAATTCTGTTCAATACCTCCACATCAGTTATGCGATCTACCACCTTATCTTGAGCATACTTCTGTAGCACCACATTTCAAAAGCCTCTATCCTCCTGTCTGCACTATTTATCGTTCATGTTTCCCTCCCGTACAAGGCAAAGCTACACAAATACCTTCAGAAAAGACTTCATTACTCTTAAATTGATATCTGCTGTTAGAAAATTTCGCCACGGTGGAGTAGCCGAGCGGTCTAAAGCGTCTCGCTGCGGAGCGCGCGGTTGCTCGCCGTGGAGGTTCGAGTCCTCCCTGGGGCATGGGTGTATGTGTTGTCCTTAGGTTAGTTTACCTAGGTTTAAGTAGTTTGTAAGCTACGGACTGATGACCACGCAGTTTGATCCGATAGATTTACAAACATTTGATCATTTAGTACATTTCTCTTTCTCAAAAACGCTTTTCTTCCCATTGCCATTCTGCATTCTATATCCTCTGTAATGCAACCTCATAGGTTATTTTACTGTCCAAATAACAAAACTCAACTACCACTTTTATTGTTTCGTTACCTAATCTAGTTTCCACAACGTTGCCTGATTTTCTTACACCGCATTTCATAACTTTGTTTTGCTCTTGTTAATGTCCATCTTATACTCTCCGTTCAAGACACTGTCCATTCCGTTGAATTGTTCTTCCAGGTCCTTTGCTGTCTCTGACAGAATTACAATGTCACCAACAAAACGCAATGTTTCTATTTCTTCATCCTGAACTTTAATCGCTTCTCCAAATTTTTCCTTGTTTTCCTTCACAGCTTGCTCGATGTACAGCTTGAACACTATTGTTGAAAAGATGCAACCCTATGTTACTCCCTTCCCAACCAATGCTTTCATTTCATGCCCTTCGACTCTAATAACTGCGATCTGGCTTTTGTACAAGTTGTAGACAAGTGTAATTTGCTACAAATACATTGAAAGAAAGATACTTTATCGTGTAGCTACACTGTAGCAGGTTAGCAGCTGGAAGCAGTTAATTCCATAAATCATCTGGGAGTATGCATTAGGAGTGATTTAAAAGTTGATGGATGTTCATCCTTTGTCTAATAAATTACTCTCTTGAGGACAGCTTGAAATGAAACTCACAATAACATTGGTTTAAACTGCTAATTACTGGCATTTCTGTTACTTATAATTTTTTCTATCAAATATGCCATCATGATTTCGTGGGGGCCACTGAAGAATTATGTTATAAAGTTCCTGATGCTCTGAAAGAATGTATTTCAATATGTTATTAAGATCACGAAGCTTCATGGGATTTGTTTGAATATTATTCCTGTATGCCGCATTTTACGAATAATCATTTATTTTTCCTTAAGAACTCTATATGTGTATCGCGAAGCAATCCATCTATCCACTCCGTACAAATTACATATCCCGGGTTTTGATGTGTATAGGTTAAATGCCGTAATTTAGCAAGCGGAAAATTTTTCTTCGTTTGACAGTCTAGAGGAAATGAGGACTTTTTAAAGTGTTCTTGCCACCATTATTTAACGTCAATGACAGCTTGACGTTCAAATAACTTGATTTCAAACGAATTTATTGTTTTTGTTCAATTATTGTTGTCATGTCTCTCTATTACGGCAAACTCTCTGTCGCATGGGAGGAAGAAGTGAACTCGTACAGGAAACGAATGCTGAATTATCTCAAATTTCCCAGTCATTGTAGATACAGCAGATACACACCCATGTTGTTTCGATTTTTCCTACCATACGTGTCACTAAACACACGCAATTCTTTCACTGAGTCACGTAGTTCATGCATGTAGTCATTGAGAAACGTACACACTTCATTGAGACCTCGAGTACCTTGTACTTCACGATAGAAATAAAACTGCGTAGTGTTAAAAAAAATAAAAAAAAAATGGACCGGTTTCGTAAGTAGAAAATTTCCTCTACAATAAGAAAAGAAAGTGGAGGATTTTGAATATAATCAAACATCATTTCTTTCAGAGCGCTGTTTTATTATCTATATACATATGCTCGTCATTTGTGGATCATTATATTTGTTATAGATACTCGTTTTGGAATTTCATTCAGAAACGGAGATTTAATATGGCTTGAAGTTCCTCACAGTCAGAAAATAGTCTACTTCTGGGTGAACAAGTATTTGAGATTTCATACTTCACTGCCAATACTGAGTTTTTCTCACACAACAAATTTATGCACCTTTCTTCACATTTAAGTCTGAATCAAAATGTACTAGACTTCTGTCACTGATGGGTTGGGAAAAATCGACTGTGGGAATTTATCTTAGCAGTGACAAAAGGTTGAATTATATTTCCCCTGTTAATATGCGTTCCTCTAGAGTCTTGTGGAGTAGTAAAATTGAAACATTGTGTTTAAATGATATTTAGGAACACTGTTGTAACATACCTTGCCCGACATGTGGCGGTGCACCTCAGCCTAGTGATTGGAAAATAGAATAATGTCCAGACTTTCTTACCTATTCTACCAATTAAAAACTTTTACACTCATCGATGAGTGGACAGCTACGGAAGAAAATGTATATATCAGATTATTTTTGACAAAATTGGACTTTCTTCCTGTTTGCAATCAGTGATTCAATTAACAGTATTTAATATGTGTTATCCGTGGATATATTGAAAAAGAACATCGTTTTAATAGAACTTTTAATATTATAGGTTAAAAATTTTGAAATAGGTGTAAAATAGAGAGAAAAAAAGCAATTCATATGACGGCCCTAATGCCAGATTAACACTTTAGTACATTGAAATTAATATTTGGACAGGGTATGGTTTAAACTGTATAGAAACTGATATTGGTATTAAATGACCGTTTTAAAAATATCTAAGACAAAGAGTGTGTTAAGCACAGCATTTGAGAAGTAATTCAATCGCGAGAGAATAATTTTCGTAATCACAACTGGATATATTAAAATCAGTGGACGGACTATCATTTAAACATTAACTACGAAGGCCACATAAGAGTAGAGATTAGGAAATAAACTATTTTGTCATAGGCTTCCACTCAAGTAGAGCTGGGATGATATATCCGTATCCAGCATGTTATCAAACCACTGAGAGAAAAAAAATCTTCATGCTCGACATTAGCATCAGGAACCATAAGAAAAATTCACAAAATAGAAGTCACAAGAACTGATCAAAATAAAGAAATAATGTACAGGAAACGTTGATAATAAAGACGACGGTATTATTTTACGTAAGAAGACAAGAGTACCAACCCACAGAACGACAAGCCAGAATTCAAATTTTCAAATGTTTCTTAAGCTTAAGGGACTCAACTGCGGGGTCTTCAGTCCCTGAACTTACAAACTACTTATGAACTAACTTATACTAAAGATGTACAAATATCCATACCCGAGGGGGAGTCGAACCCCCGACGTTAAACGGCCTCGCGCATCGTAGTATAGTCCCTCAATGCGCTCGGCCGCGGCAGACAAGCCAGAAACCTTTTACACGTCTTAAGCATAAGTTACAGTATTGCAGGGGCGTAAATAAATCTTAACTCTGAGGGGGGAGGGTGTTCAGAGCCAGAGCTATATTGAGGTGCCCTCACACAGTTGACACGTGCCAAAGCTGTAACGCCGCCACCACCCCCCACCCCCAATAAAACAAACTTACCATTTTTTCTATGAATTTGGGAAATTTTGTGAGTAGTTGATAAAAGAATGAAGCGTTATTGCAAAAGATTGTAGACATGAAGACCAGTATTTTCTGTTATACCTTGAAAATGATGGCGTTCACCCCTCGAAATGCTGACTGTTGTCGAAGACGTTGCCCAGCTCTATTCCCGTAAATTATTTGAACATACAGAATAAGCCCAATTTTCATAACAAAATTAATAGCTGTAGGGATTAGTAAATTAGAAATACCTTCCGCACTACCACAACCGGCTCAAGTTATAAGTTGTCAGCAATCGTAAAAAATCGAAAGCCTTTAGACAAATAACATATAGCGAGACCAGGAGAAATGCGCCACCTTATGGAAAACCAGTTTCTTTACCTTATTAAAAGTGTCTTTTTCGTACAGAATAATACCACAGCTTCGCCAGCTAATACTACTTTATTATATTTTTTTCAGCCATGAATTTTGTTAATTTTTATTGTCGAAAATATATTGTGAAGGTATACGCCGTGGCGACAGTACCCTGGGTTCCGGGATAATGACGCCATATATTTGAAAATAAAGGATAAACCTACACGATGAATGAGTGGTAGTAATTAAGTATTACATCTGTTCTAATTTATACTTATCACTCTACTGTATTGTCGACGTAAAATTGGAATGAAAGTAGATTTTATAATTTAAACTTGATTAAGATACCGCAAAAGTCAGAACTACAGTTTTTGGCACTTCAAAACTACTACATTCTCTACATTCTGCAAGTGCTCATTCCAGAAAATGTATGCATCTGTGTTACACTTCATTTTACCTAAATTCCCAACCATGGCTTCATTGCCCCAGTTGCAAAATATGACTAACAACGTCAATTTAAAGCCTAATATTTTGCGGAACAATTAGGTTAGAGACACGAAATCGAAGCTACAGATTATGTTAATGGGAGTATTAATATGCACTGATAGCCTATACAGCTACATATTTCAATAAAATACAATCTCGAAAATTAGATCCAAAACGTCGAAACTAACAATTCCTTCCACACGACTAATATCTGTCAAAAGAGGGCGAATTTTATCTGTCTGTTATACAATGCTGCCACTTTAGGCATGCATTCCTGCAGATGATCAGCATCTGTGGTATAAAGTATACGCAGAAGTAATAAGGTTGTGATGCCATAAATTTGTTCTCGTTTAATCACACTGATTAAAAAATATATTTGTCTGTGCCACGTACAAGTTGTCTGACCTACTGTAGTAATAAAGTTAGTAGATCATTGAAGTTGGTAGCATTAGTAAAAATAATATACGGTGGCCTTGTTTACACGCTAGGCAAGCTTCGCGCGGTACTTTAAACAGTCTGTGGAGCGTTTTTCTGGCTGGAATTCAACAATACTTGTTCATTATTACAGAAGGTTAGATGGTGGTTACCTGAGCAATATATATTGCGCTACTGTCCACGAATATACCAGATGCAATCAAACAAATAGAAATCTTAGCAAAGCATACAGCTAAATTTGGTTTACAGGTATCACAAGAAAAAGCTAAATTCATGTCGAACAAATTTAAGGAAGTCAACAAATTGCACACAATTATTGGATGCATCGAAAGGGTCAAACACTTTAAATATTTGGGAGAAACAATAACGGATACTGGCATAGAAAAAGAAGCTGTCAAACTTCAAGTAGCTAAACTCAAGAGGGCGCAAATTTTAACAATGAAGCTGTACAATGAAAAATGCTTATCTCGAAATGCGAAATTATTACACTACAAGACAGTGACAAGAACAGAAGTACAATATGCAGCAGAAACACTCTCCCTCGAGAACAAAGGACTAGTAGATGAGCTCTAGAGGAAGGAAAGGGTAATTCTGAGGAAACTTCTTGGTGGACACAAAAAAAATTGGCGAAACGTGGGTAAAGATGAGCAATGAGAAGGTCTATCAATTTATTAAACCAGTTACAACGGAAATGAGAAAGAGAAGGCTTATGTTCTTCGGTCATCTGGTGAGAATGGATGACAGTAGATTAACGAAGAAAATCTTCTATTTAATTCAACAGAGGAAAACTCCCAACTGTTGGTTGCAAGGAATAAAGAAAGACCTCGTGGAACTTGGAATCACAGAAATGGACGCGATAAATAGGGACAGTTACAGAAAGGCAGTAAATGAATTCGAGGTTTTTGAGGAGGCCCCAAGAAAGAAGACCAACAGGAAACTGACAGCTGAACATCTGGCAAAAATGGCAGCCGGCAGAAGAGCAGCCCTAGAGAAGAGAAAGAAGAAACTGAATATGAAATAAAATTTGTAACGCGGTCTTTAATTGGCCAATTCGTGTAAATAAATATATATTTTAATTGGCTAGTCGTGAAAGTTCGTTCTGGGAGGGGGAGGGGGGTTTGGGGTTTGAATCCGCCCCCCCCCCCCCCCCCCCCGTATCTACGCACCGGCAGTAGTGTGTAAGTCTAGGGCCCGATGACCTAAGCACTTACGGCCCCTTAGTTACACAAACTTCGAGCTTGCATGTGAAGAAAGATTTACTGACATTAACCACGTGTGCTGTAAACTGCAACTAATGGTGTTTGTAAATACTTGGCACTGCCGAACATTTTGTTGGCTAGTGAAATATTAAAGACTTAGGAAAGGTGCAGTCACTGTTTACTGCAATGGTATTAATTCCTAGGCAAACTAAGGCCACGCGTACTTCAGCCAGGAATCCCATTCATCCCGGCTTACCAAAGCCGGTGTTGTAAGCGTGGCATACCGGAGCTACGGTGCGGCGGGGAGTTCTTGCGCTGACGCCACTATCTGTGCCGCGAGAAACCCGGTGGCCGCCCGCCACGCGGCACGTAATTGCGCTCGCCGTGGTCTCCAAAGCGCATCTCCCACTGGCCGCGGTATGCACGCCATGGCGTATCGCGTGGCCGAGGCGAGGCGTCACTAATTGCAGCGGGTCGGAAATACCTTCCAGCTAGAGTCCGCTGTCTCAGATCAGGAACCGACGCCTGCAATAAACAGCACCCTGTCTTATTCACTGACTGTTCCGTCGATTCTTGACAGAATATTTTATACATTACTAGATCACACGGTGAACTTCGTATCACTTACCTCTTAATATAAACCATATTATAGAAAGATATAAAAAAGCCAAGATCGCTGATCATCAATTTTTATTTACGACGACCGGTTTCGCTGAACTATGTCAGCATCATCTGGGCAAATAAAATATTTTACAAGGCCATAATATTGTAGTGTCAATCAGTTGTTATATAACAATTTACAGTGCATAGGTGCACTATGTCATTATAATAAAACATAATTATCACAGTGAGTGACAATAGCAAACTGATCAGTTGCTATCAGTTTGCTATTGTCACTCACTGTGATAATTATGTTTTATTATAATGACATAGTGCACCTATGCACTGTAAATTGTTATATAACAACTGATTGACATTACAAGATTATGGCCTTGTAAAATATTTTATTTGACCAGATGATGCTGACATAGTTCAGCGAAACCGGTCGTCGTAAATAAAAATTGATGATCAGCGATCTTGGCTTTTTTATATCTTTCTACAGTATCATAATTGAATCGTCTCCTAGGACGTAAACCAACTAAACCATATTAATTTAAATCATATCTATTTTAGATCCAGTAGCTTGATAAAGGCATCATCAGATAGTCTAATTATCGGCTCGATAGTGGGTAAATCACGGACACATGTCCAGAATAATGTCCACATGTGACACATGTCCAAACACATGTCACACTTGCTTTGAACGTCAAATGTGCAAAATGTTATCGCAGTCGTAAGAATGATATTGATACCTATCCCAAGGAAAAGAGCTCTTTCAGCTCAATTTTTCACAAATTTTCCCACAAATTTTCCCATTTTCTGGCCAAACTTTTTCTTCACTCAAACCTTCCTCTCGCTTTGAACGTCGAATGTGCAAAATTTTATCGAAATCAGATGAATTCTATTGATATTTCATAGAAAAATCTCTTTCTATTTTTTCTGAATTTTCCGAGAAACTTTTCCAAACTTTTATTTCATAAGAACGTTACTCTTGCTTTGAAAATAAAAAATGCAAACTTTTATCTCAGTCAGACGAATGATATTGATATCCGATTGAAAAAAGCTCTTTCAGTTTCTCACGAATTTTCAAATTTTCCGGGTAATTTTCCCAAATTTTTAGTTCATAAGAACGTTCATCCTTCGTTGAACATCAAATGCTCAAAATTTTATCGCAGTCGGAGGAACGGCTCTCAACTTATAGTGTTGAGTACATTTAGAAACACTTTGAAAAAGGAACTTGGTTGGAATTTTGTAACTTTCCTTTTTAATTGTCCCTATTTTTTATTATTTTTATTTTTTTAACTGAAAACTTTTCCAAGACCATAATGAACAAAACAAAAGAAGAATTATCCCTTTCCGTCGTGCGAGTAGTCAGTTCAAATGTTCAAATGTTTGTTAAGCTTAAGGGACTTAACTACGGGGTCATCAGTCACTAAACTTACAAACTACCTACAACTAAGGACGGCACAAATATCCATGCCCGAGGGGGGATTCTAACCCCCGACCGTAGTGGCCGTGCAGACCGTGACTGAAGCGCCTCAGTCCCCTCGGCCACCGCGGCCGGCAGTAGTCAGTTATAGTGCTGAAACGCACATTCAATTTTTCTCAAATTTACCAATTTTCCAGTAGATTTCCCAAAACAGTATTTCATATAAACCTTGCCCTGTTAAGCCGTACACAAGTGATGCTCTTACAACCATGTGGTAATTGATTGTTATTGACAGAAAAAAATCGCTTTTGGTTTTTCCTAAATTTTCCTACTTTCTTGGCGACATTTCCAAGTTTTTATTTGATGCTTACCTTCCTCTAGCTTTTAAGATGAAATTTACAAAATTTTATCGCAATTGGACGAACGGTATTGATAGCTCACAAGAAAAAGGTGTTTCAGTTTTTCCAGATTTTTCTCTTTTCCGAACAATTTTTCCCTATTTTATCACCGTTTAAACCTTCCTTGGATTACACGAATATTTCAAGACTAAAATTAACCAAAACGGTTCAGCCGCTTCCGAGTTTTAGCGAGACTAACGAACAGCAATTCATTTTTATATATATAGATGAATGAAACACACAAGATGTGAGATATTATGCAAATTTATTGCTTTACGAACAGGTTTTTACGTCCTCATCAGGTAAACATTTCAAAGATCTTAAGTTGGTAGATATATAACTATCAAGAGAGACTAGTGCTTTGGTTTATAACTATGAAAGTAGCTTGTTAATTTTTCCATGAAAGATCTCGGGCAGTAGAGATCTGCAAATGAAAGTTAAAACGATCACTGTTGCTCTTAAATTACTTTGTGAGTGGCTACAGTACTTTCACAACAGAAATTTATGTAACTTCTCACTCCTTAAAGGAACAGCCAACGTTTTAACAAACAAAAAATTAATGTTAAAAAAGGAATAGATAATAAACATGGGATGGGGTAGCATGAAATTATAAATCAGAGGTCTGATACTTTAAATCGTCATATATTCAACAAAATGAACAAGCAAATAAATGTGGGGAGACCAAATTAAGCACAATAAAGCAAATACCTTGTACAAAAGTGAATTAAACTATTAAGTTATTGCGCATAATAAAATTGTTTCTGGCCTTTATTTTATATTCATGTAATGTGGGAGGATATTTGCAAATACAGTGTATAAAGGAAAGCACTCACACACATGCACATAATGCTTGTGACACATTACTCATGCTACAACACTTCATAGCAGCGACAAAACGAAGCATCAGTGTCGTTTTGATGATATGGCGGGAGTCTTCAAGCACAATTAAAATCAAACTATGCACCTAAGGAACTCATGTGCTGGGAGGCAGCGGCATACTATCCGTAAGTACCACGTGGTATGCAACCATGATGAATTACATAGAATTTACAAAAAAGAATTTAATTTAGAATAAGCAAGTAACGAGCACGCAGGAATTCATATAGAAGAAAGTTAGAATCAATAAAAGCATGGCTGAAGGCCAAAGTAAAGACCATTACGAAAGTACGTTGTGCAATCGGTCATATGAAGACAGGAAATACAGGACTAAACCAGAAATTCTGAGAAAAATTTAGCAAGCTCGCAGATACAAACACGACGCAAAAACGTTAGTATAAAACAACAAGGAATTCAAACATACAAAGTCTACACAAATGTTAAAGGCCACACACGTGTATTCTAACTTGAGAAAACCAGACACAAATTCATCACCAGAATGAAAATGCAATTACTAAATTTACACTGAATTACTCGAGTTCTGTAAATTAAGGAACACTTCGCCTCACATAGCGAAAGAATTACTCAAGAAAACTATAACTAATAAACACAGAGTGCCTGATCACAAAGAAAGTTAAGTTCTAACAGCATGCCATCCCATGATTTGACGATATACTCACTTCAGCGGACGCGGCAAGTGTGAAGCCTCAGGCCACACGCAAAGCCTTCCCCTCAACGCATTGGATGTAGGGCGCGCTAAAAGCGATGCAGAGTGCGTTCAGAGCCTACTTTCTACCAACCCTTTTCTAGAGCTCCAGAGAGGTCTCTTTTGACACCTCTTTCGTCCATGATTATATTAGTAATACATTAAGAACAGACCACCTCGCCATCTTGCCAAGTAAGCTTGTCTCGCCGGCCGCGGTGGTCGAGGGGACTGAGGCGCTCCAGTCACGGTCTGCGCGGCCACTACGGTCGGGGGTTCGAATCCCCCGTCGGGCATGGATATTTGTGCCGTCCTTAGTATAAGGTAGTTGATAAGTAGTTTGTAAGTTTAGGGACTGATGACCCCGTAGTTAAGTCCCATAAGCTTAACAAACATTTGAACATTTTGAAGCTTGTCTCTGGCCACCCAGCAGACGGCAGTGCAGACGACATACAAAGCCATGTTAACTAAAGTAAACGAGGCCTAAAGCGCGAGGCGGCGACTGTAAGCCATTGCAGCAGTCAGTCAATATTAAAAGCAACCTTCCATCTGTAAATATAAGTTAAAAATTATAAGTGGTGAAATTAAACTATGGTTACTAGTAAAATAAGGCATTACAATTTATATCAGGTAAGCAGCCAAACTGTTGTGATTGCACAAGGCTTTTATAACATGGCTATGAAACAGTAGTAGACGTATGTGAGAAGTGGGTAGGAGATGGTAGTTCACATTGTCTGCACATGGTTATGATTAGGTTCTGCAGACATTAGTGGTGAGTTTGGAAATTGTAACTGACCATTCAGTAGCAGGTTTGGGGAGGTAGACGTATGTTTGTTAATTTACATTATTCCAAAGAAGTTCATTTTCCTTCCTTTAAAATTTTAAGCTTATTGACCTACAGTGATAGCATATATATATATATATATGAATTATTGTCTGTATGTCCTCTATGCGTTCATAAAACATTCATTCGATTGCAATGAAACTTTGGTGAACTGTTCACCGTGTGCCCACGAAGGGTCCTGACCCAAAAACAAAAGAGCATGACACATAGCGCAGGAGATATGACGTCATAAGTAATGAGAGGCCATCGCGTGAGAATACCTAGATGTATACGTCATTTATGCACATTCTCTCCTAAACAATTGGAGCGATGTCAACCAAATTTGGTACACATTTTCCTTACCGTGACGTACCAATTATGTAATGGTAAGAACGACATATGGCACATTGTTCAGGAGATATAAGATCATAAACAACGGGAGTTGCAAGAAACTTCCACATAATGCGACGAGAATTTATGAATCCAATATATGAAAACGATTACTTAGCGACTTACAACAAACTTTAAAAATAATTTCAAACCTTTATTGAAATATTTCTCGGTGCCAACCATAGCAAAATTATGAAAGGAAAAAAGATTCTCGCTGACTACTTTTCCCCTGCTCATGGACTAAAACTACGGCATGCGGTATGTCGTTACCATTTATAATTTCTATACTACAAATTGTAGCCGCAGGAAATTTTACAGACAGTATACATATATATATTTGAATGTACCTTGTAAATTATATCAAAGCGTGACACGTAGTTCATGAGATATAAAAACATAAAAAGTAACGTTCAGTAAAAACCGCCCCATCATGCCCAAGTTTTAATCTACCACTTCTTTACTACAAATTGTATTCCCAAGAGATTTTACTGACATACAATACTTATACAAATGAGTATATACCTGAAATGTGGAAATTTTTCAGCAATCAGTCGTAAAAATATTTATTTATTTGCAGATCTAGATATGGACCACTGTGTGGTCATTATCAGTGCTTAAAAACAATTAAAATACTTCAAACATCTCGACCTCCATGTTAGAAGATGAGATCGTACATTAAAACATTATACCAGTTCACTGCTTTCCAAAAGGAAAAAAATGTTCAAATGTTTGTTAAGCTTATAGGACTTAACTACGGGGTCATCAGTCCCTAAACTTACAAACTACTTATGAACTACTTACGAACTAGGACGGCACAAATATCCATGCCCGAGGGGGGATTCGAACCCCCGACCGGAGTGACCGTGCTGACCGTGACTGGAGCGCCTCAGTCACCTTGGCCACCGCGGCCGGCTCCAAAAGGAAACAATGCTTTCTAATCTCATTGATAAGTTTATGGTTACGAATCCAGGAGTACCCGAAGGCAAACGGGTGTGAGTACTTTGTTTCAAGTTGCATATACCAGAGTCGCCTCAATCCAAATAGCTCGGAATGCAGTCGAGTGAACGGAAATATTCCCATTAAATCCTAATGTCTTCACAGCAGAAAACTTCGCTCGCTTAGAAATTACCGAGAGTGCCGAATGTCCGGCAGATGAGGAAGACGAAGAAGCTGAGTAGGGGCCCGTGAGTGAATGCTGTTCCTAAAAAACAAGAGATGTTCCCAAGACGATGCGGTAACCAGGAAGAAGAAACCGAGGAAGAGGCACAAACGAAGTTGAGAGTGCAGGGGTCGGCCACTCGAAGATTTAGCCACTGTCAAAATGTGATTGACCAACAACTAAAAGGAAAATGGCAAAGAAAACTGACATGTAGTTTCGGTCTATATACAGAAATGCATTTTTAGAAAAGCAAGCTAATTCAGACAAAACCAAGAAGAGAGAAAATACAAATAACTGGAATCATCTGCGTCTTCAACTTCGGTAACAACCAGGTCAAAATCAGAGGAGGTATCTGATTTTTTTGGAATCCATAGGTTGTGTTGAAATCTACAAAGAGCCTATCACAAAATACTGAAATTGTTAATTGCTGCCAATGGTGTTGTGAAGAATGCTCAGGTTCTGAGGGATGTGGTAAATTTTCTTTTGATTTATGTTAGCTGGTACCCTTTGGTACCCTTTGAGTTTATGTTGCGTACTCTTACCAGACGATGCGACTGACAGAACGAATGAGCATAGCCTCACATCAATTGATATTTCACATTTTTGCTTAATGCTTGTCGTAAACAAACCGGCAATAATTTGTAGTAGGAAATGTTTTGTTTCTACTCTCTTATCTGCTAGATATGAACAGATAAACACTAAGTGCACACTCTTTCGTGCCTTTTCCCTAACGAATGTGTCACGATTTCACACTCACAATGATACCAGACATGTAACATATTCTTTTTTATTAAGAGAACTCCGTTTTCGATGTGTTTTTCACCAGTACTGTACGATAAGAAACCGCAGTTAGAAAAGTCGCTTGTATATGTGGGTTTCCCCCATTTTTGTCGTATCATTACTAGATTGCTCCACTGTTTTAGTTCCCTTGCCGCGGTGCGTAGCAGTAATTATAATGGTGGCAGTGGTCATAATGTTGCAGCTTATCGCCGTAAGCGTAGTGTTACAGCGGTATGAGTTTCTTCGTGAGATGAAGCTTCCCGTTGGGCATTCTCTCACTTCCAGTTACTCACCTGAATAGCCGCCCCCACCCTCTTTCCCCTTATCCCCTCGGCAGTTGGTGCATTACGGGTGAATGAAACGGACCACCCCTTGGTGGAGGTCAATGTACGACGCTCTCCCCCTGTTCTTTATAATTCGAACCGCGTTCAGTGAATGTCTTGGAGGGGGGGAGGACCGCAGGGGCGGAAGAGGGGCGTACAACGCCACAGGTATTCAGATCTAACGGCAGTTAGCACCTGGCTTGACGCGCGTGGTGGCAGTCGGAGCTGATCTTGTGTATCTGTTGCCTTCATTCAAGATAAACGTCTGTTAGCCAGAACTATGACATTGTCAGATATACAGTCTACAGTTACTGGAGGTGCACAAAATAATATTAACACCTAACATAGACACAATGTTTATTAGTAAGGAGTCGGCTCCCTAGAGTGGCTTTGAGCCGGCCGAAGTGGCTAACAAGAATAAGAGCCACGTGGTACCACGTCGTCAATCGGAAATTTATTACGAGACACCGGCTGCACGCAATCAGGATGGTGGATTCGCCCATTTGCCCGGAATGCCAGCTTATGGACAATGATGAACATCGTTTAACATGTGAATCTGATGTCGAAGTCTGGACGCTAGTACAGAAGATTATTGCCTGCTACCTTCGCTTTCCGCCTAACGCGATAGACCCCAGGCTCCTCTTATGCCCGGAGGACACATATTTTCTGGCCGCGAAAACACACGCTCTCACGTGGATAAAAGGCATGTCCATTTACTACCTTTTCCAAGAAGGTGAGAAGTCGGTACTTGATTACTGGCAATTCCTCCAAGAGCATCATCACAGACTCGAGACCACACCTCGATACCGACAGATCTTCGCCAATTACCTACGTAGTGTCTTCACCGACCCCCCTCGCAGCTGGGGAGTGCCGGATAGGGGACGACCGCCGTAACGAACCTTAACAAACGATCAAATGCATACGACAAGAATCAACGAAAATAGTCCGCAAATGGGATGTAGTGCGGAATTTTTCTTTAGAATGTGAGTATTTTGTTATATGTTTATTGTTCTGAAGAAATAAATGGCACGATTATAGTAACTGAACTGACGGCGTCAGGGTTCACAGAAGCACACTATAGACTATGCATCTCGGGCAACCGAAGGCAGAAACACAACGTAATTGAGAGAACATGTAACTTACTGCGACATACGAGAAGACAAACCCTGAAACTGTCGGTGTACTGATATTTCGTGCAGCAACGGCCATCTGGGCAAAATGGGGCGTGAGTGCTGCTCCTTCATTAAAAAATAAAAATAAATAAATAAAGAAAGCAATCTAAGAAGACACTATATCTTTTGTTACCCCTTATCCTTTTCCTTAGTTTAATCTTTCATTTAGTATAAGGTAAAAGTGGCGGTGGCACTAGATTTTTTTTTTTTTTTTTTTTTTTTTTTTTTTTTTTTTTTTTTTTTTTTTTTTGATGCGAGATGTTTGGTTAATGGGGGTTATGATAGTTAGGCGCCAACGCCTGAAGAGGAAAAGATTAGGGAAAGAAAGAAAAAAAAATAGTGGCCGAGGGGACTAAGGCGCTCCAGTCACGGTCTGCACGGCCACTACGGTCGGGGGTTCGAATCCCCCCTCGGGCATGGATATTTGTGCCGTCCTAGTTCCTAAGTAGTTCATAAGTAGTTTGTAAGTTTAGGGACTGATGACCCCGTAGTTAATTCCCAAAGACTATACAAACATTTGAACATTTTTATTGGCTTTGAGGACAGCTCCAACTCTTCAAGGAACAGATTCGTAAAGTGTCTGTATACTTTCGTACTTAATATTATCCATTTTGTACCAAAACATCCACATTCAATGATACTGGAGCTGCCGCGGTGGAGTAGCCGAGCGGTCTAAAGCGTCTCGCTGCGGAGCGCGCGGTTGCTTGCCGTGGAGGTTCGAGTCCTCCCTAGGGCATGGGTGTGTGTGTTTGTCCTTAGGTTAGTTTACCTAGGTTTAAGTAGTTTCTAAGCTACGGACTGATGACCACGTAGTTTGGTCCGATAGATTTACAGACATTTGAACATTTGATACTGAAGCTGTAAATTTGGTCATCAGTCTCGGCTCTAAAACTCCCCATAAAGGTTCATTTATGTTGAGATATGGCGATTTTACTGTACAGGGAACATTTGATTATTTACTGACGCTGTAAAAAACCTTGTGTGAGTGCATATTATCATTTTGGAATGTGGCAGTGTTTGTTAGAATATATTACTCATAATAAGTAAATTGTGCGGCTCCGTTGCACAGACTACGAATCCAAAGGTCCTGGGTTCGATACCTGCCAGTTCGTAGGATTTTTATCTGTCACTGTCCACTTCTTTCTCCTCTGGAAGTGTTGCTGATGTTAAAAATACCGAGTAGCACCGCGGTTCGCAACCCACGTTGAACTGTAGGTCCCCCTATAACTGGCTGGGTAAGTCAGTTCGAAGGTCGGAGGAAGGCAACGACATATCACCTCCAAACAGGACCATGCTAGTAAAGCACTGAGGTGTTAAGACCAGTCTTCGGATTGTGTACTGCTTTAGCAATAATAATCAAATCCAAACAGGACCATGCTAGTAAAGCACTGAGGTGTTAAGACCAGTCTTCGGATTGTGTACTGCTTTAGCAATAATAATCAAATTTTTGTAGAGGATGGTGAGATAGTCTAAACTAAGGTAAGAAGATTTTGATAATTGTTATTATTAGAGGCGTTAGTATTCTCCTTCTCAGACAGAATAAGAAAATTTTACATTTTCCGTGATTACCTTTGTTTCACTATCAGATACACAATAAGATAACATGATGATTTTTACTTATAAGTTCTGTGTTCTACAGACGACTTTTTTTGAACTATTGAAGACATGAAACTATTGAAGCGAGACGTTGTTACATTAATTTAGATGACTACATATATTTTCAAACAAAACTTCACTTGACAAAAGACACAAATTTACTTTTACAGAAATTATTATGTCTTCAATATATAAAAAAAAGGTGTCTGTAGAACACAGAACTTATAAGTGGAAATCGTCATGTTACTTTATTGTGAAACAAAGGTAATCAAGATAAAATTGTAAATTTTTCTTATTCAGGACTTCTGTCTGAGAACGAAAAAACTACGCGTCGCTAATAATAAAAATTATCAAAATCTTACCTTAATGTACGGTAATTTATATTCTAACAATTGTTTCCGTATTTGCATCATCCCAAAACTTGCAAAATAATAATAAATACTCATTCTTGACATGATGCTGAAATTCGTCTCACAAAGCTACGCACAACAAAAATTACCCTCGCTGGCTGTTGGACCTTTCGAGTCGGCGTAGACGGAGTTTAGTTTAGAATATCTCACCATCCTCTACAATAATTTGCTTATTATGACCAGTATAGTCTAACTAACACTGCCACATTCGAAAATGATAATACGCGCTCACACAAACAAAAACAGTTCGGCGGGCATTTTACAGCGTCGGGAAATAATTAAACGTTCCTTGTACAGTAGAATCGCCATGTATCAACATAAATGAACCTTTATGCGTTGTTTTAGAGCAGAGACTGATGACCAAATTTACAGCTTCAGTATCGTTGAACGCCGATGGTTTGGTACAAAATGGATACTATTTACTGGGAAAGTATACAGACATTTTACGAATCTGTTCCTTGAAGAGTTTACATTTTTTCGTGATTACCTTAATTTCACTATGAGATGCGAAGGCTTAGCTGACTGGCCGAGTGACTAGGCCCTGGGGCAAGGCCCACTGTTTCATACCACCAGCCAGTCAGCTACGCTGTCGTACCCTCCACCACCAACTTTGAATGGTTGTAGCTGCCAAACTAAACGTGGTGAAAATGTCATTCAAAATTCTTTGTACACAGCTGGTGTCAAAAATTCCATTGCATAATAGAAACAACCAGTATTCAATTTAAAAAATTGTATGTTTGCATAAAAATACACTTTCTAGGTATTTTTACAATCTGTTTATTGGCTAACAATACGAGTCCTTGACTACAAATTCATTCTGTGAAAACCACAGTTCAATCGCACTTTCCGTTTCCGCAATATTTGCGGTGCAAGTGTTAGGCGATTCACCTTGTACATTTTTTTAACAATTGTAACTCAAAGATTTGCGTCAATAATCATTCATGCAGTAGGGCCGTACAAACGTACCATCATTTTTGTTAACGCACTAACTTCCAAATGGAGGACAAAATAATAGGTATTTCTAGTGTAGAGAAGCTAAATACAAAAAAAGTCTCCGGGTCCGGATGGAATACCAGTACGGTTTTACCAAGAGTATTCTGCGGCATTGACCCCCTACTTAGCTTGAATTTATCGTTAATCTTTAATTCAGCGCGAAGTTCCTAGTGATTGGAAGAAAAGCGCTGGTGACTTCCGTTTATAAGAAAGCAAAGAGAACTGACCCACATAATTACAGACCAATATCGATGACATCGGTTCCTGTAGAATTTTAGAGCATATTCTCAGCTTGAATATAGTAAATTCCTTGAAACGGGTGAGTTTCTTTCCATAAATCAGCATAGGCTTAGCAAACATTGCTCATGTGAAACTCAGCTTGCCCTTTTCGCACATGTCATCTTGCCAGTCGTGGATGAAGGGCAACAGGCGGATTGTGTTTCTCTCGATTTCAAAAAGGCGTATGACGCGGTGCCATGCCACACTGCAGACTGCTAACGAAGATACGAGCTTATGGAATAGGTTCACAAATTTGTGACTGGCTGGAAGACTTTCTAAGTAATAGAACGCAGTACTTTGTTCTCAACGGCGAGTATTCATCAGAGACGAGTGTATCGTCAGGCGTGTCCCAGGGGTGTGTGATAGGACCGCTATTATTTTCTATATAAATGAGTTGATGAACAAACTTGTAATTTGCGGCTGTTTGCTGATGATGTGGTGTATGGGAGGGTGTCGTCTTTAATTGACTGTGAGAGCATACAGAATGACTTAGATAAAATTTCTAAATGGTGTAAATAATGGCAGATAGCTCTCAATGTAGAAAAATGTTAAGTTACGCGCATGAGTAGGAAAAAGAATCCCATAATGTTCGAATACAGCGTTAGTAGTGAGCTTCTTGATGCAGTAGCGTCGTTCAAATATCTAGGCGTAACATTGCAGGGCGATATGAAATGGAACGAACATGTAAGGACAGTTGTGAGTAAGACGGACAGCCGACTTCGGTTTATTGGAAGAATTTTGGGAAGATGTACTTTATCTGTAAAGGAGACCGCTTATAAAACGCTTGTACGACCACGTCTTGAGTATTGCTCAAGTGTCTGAGACCCGCAGCAGATCGGTACTGAGGCATGTAGGCATTCTATTTTTCTCGTGGAGTGGAATAGGAAAGGAAATGCCTAGTAGTGGTACAGTGTACCCTCCGCCTTGCCCGTACTGAGGCATGTAGGAATTCTTTTTTTTTCTCGTTCTATTTGGGAGTGGAATAGGAAAGGAAATGCCTAGTAGTGGTACAGTGTACCCTCCGCCATGCACCTTACGGTGGATTTCGGAGTATGTGTGTAGATGTAGATAAAGATTCGGTGTACTGTATTAAATCATCATCACTGACTATCATGCCGGCCGCAGTGGCAGAACGGTCTGCGGCGCGCCAGTCACAGTCTGCTACGGTCGGGCGTTCGAATCCCCCCCCCCCCTCGGGCATGGATGTTTGTGTCGTTTTTGTATAAAGTAGTTCATAAGTAGTTTGTAAGTTAGGGACTGATGACCCCGTAGTTAAGTCCCTTAATCTTAACAAACATTATTTAAACTGACTATCAAATTTTCATTCATAATTTGAATCACCTGCTCTGCAATAGTTTCACACATAGCTATTGGTACAGGGCACATAGACGCGAGATTATCGCTGATAAATTCATAAATTGACAATGCATAATGCAGAATACTGGTGATGTCTTTTCTGGGCTTAGGCGGACGCGCCGATTGTTGACAATTTTTTAATTTTTTTTCCTTTCACGAGAAGGCGCGCGGGGTACTCAATACACCACCTTCAATCGTAAATTACCATCCCCTTAAGAACCAAGAAAATATTATATATTTTGCAGTAACATTGCTAAGATGCAACACTACGAAATTCCCCTATTGCCTATGGGGTACTCAATACACCAGCAAGCCCTCACCAGGGTTTTCATTCAAATATGTACTTGCGATGTGTCCAACACTCACTTGACTGTAGAAAATCCTGGTTGGGTTACCATTTTTCAATAAAACTGTGTTCTTATGGAAAATCAATGGAAACACTTTTTAAATCAACTGCCCTTTAACGACATTAATTGAAATTATTGTAATGAATCTGAATATATTAATACTGCGTTCATAAACTGAATTGTTTAATTATATTTAAAAGTTAAGACTTAAACATTACGAAGCATGAAAAAATGGGTGGGGGCAGTGGGAATCGAACACAAGATTGGAGCTACAAGCGCTAACTGACTAATATCCCACCTACAAGGGTTATAATGTAGTGGCAAAACGTATGGTGGGTGGGGGGGGGACAGTAGGGGGGAGGGGAAGGAAATCGCAGAGGGAGACCGAGAAACAAATAAAATAAGCAGGTTCAAAGCGATGTAGGTTGCCGTTTTTATTCAGAGATAAAGTGGATTACACAGCACACGGTAGCGTGGAGATTGCATCAAACCAATCTTTACACTGAGGACGACAACAACAAAGATATGAACGAGCGATTGCTGGACGCATATATAGTTTAACAAGCTACACATATAACTGACATTACACTTGGTCATACAACTTGTAAAACCATAGCTGCGTACAGCTATCACTCCTGGGTATCTTATGGATAAATTTAGAAACGCGTCGTAAAATGAATAAAGCAACTCTGTACCCGGTATTTGACTTTCATCTTTTTATCAATCACTCTGATTGCAGAATATTATCATAATGATCGCCTGCCACTTGAATGACTTTGTATGACATTTATAATATTTTATGTATGGAGTTAGGGATTTTTATGGTGCTAGGAAAACTTTTTTTTACGTATTAGTCTATTATAAAAACGCTTACGCTAAGAGGTTATTTATTTAAATAATTACTTCAGCTTTCAGTAGATCATAAATATTTTCATTTTTGAGACATGTATGTATGTATTATTTCTTTGTCTTATCCCTCAGTCAGATTGAAAAGAAATATTGTAGTACCCTCTACTAATAACACATAAATATATTTGTTATTTTCATAAAAAAAATATTCTAAATGAACTAGTATCCTCCACCACGCTTGACATACAGAAGCAAGTTAATATGGGAATTGTATCCAGTTTTGAGCCAAGTTTCAAGTATCTATTTCATAACTAGGTTAGTTGAAATCAATTTGTACTGGACAGACAGACGGATATTAAAACGTAGTACCCTCGCCAAACAGCAACAAAGCTCAAGTTGATATTCTAATGCCATCCTATTATGATCTGTGTAAAAAGTCCTCAGAACATCGGGAGCCGCGGTGGAGCGGATGAGCGCATTGAGGCGCTAGGCTACGGTGCTCATGGCCGTTCTCCGTCGGGGGTTCGAATCCCCCCCTCGGACATGGGTGTCTGTGCTGTCTTTAGTATAAGCTAGTTCATAAGTAGTTTGTAAGTTTAGGGACTGATGACCCCGTAGTTAAGTCCAATAAGCTTTACAAACATTTGAACATTTTTTTAACCTCGGGAAATTTCTTTAAAGCAGTTGCAAAATTTATAACGGTCACAAAAGCAGACGAGAAATCGAGCTAAAAAAAAGTGAAAAAGATCAATAAAAAGTAGTAGACCCAATGTCGTAATGAATTTCTGGTACGAATCCGCGATCAGTTCTTTTTGGCTATATTTGTAAAAACGTCTCACGGTTGACGCCCTTAGTAGGTATAGATTTTATCACTGATGCCAAACTTTGCTTCGGAAGTTCAGAGATTTCTCGATCTTATGATGGCTGATGTCAAAACGTCCCAATAAATAGATACTTTTAGCGGTCTAGAAGGTTATATTCACAGTGACACTTGGAATGAAGAATCAACGCGTTTCCAATGTAGTATTTTGTTCAATGAACAGACGATGAATTTAAGAAGCTACTCTTTGAATTCAGTAATGACTATCAGTCAGTAAAACGGCCTCAAAGAATAAAAAGCGAGAATTTGCTTTCTTCAGTACACATAGATAAACAAACCTACTCCTCACAACCACTTTTAAACCTCCCCTTCAGCTTTATCTAGCTCACAGCTACTCTACTACGAGGATTGGAACTTAAGTAGTGGCAACACTGCTGTGGAGACACTATGCAATGGAATCTGCTATTGTCATTGATGTAACACGTTGTTGACATACCTATCTTACCTCCGAGCAAATGGACTCGTCCTTCCCTTGTGAACGGTGTGCGTACAATCATGGGCGGATTCAGGGATGGGGGGGGGAGCACGTGCCCCCCCCCCCCCAGACGGCCTAACGAAAAGTGAGAGAAAGAGAAGGAAAGAGAGACAGACAGAGAGAGAGAGAGAGAGAGAGAGAGAGAGAGAGAGAGAGAGAGAGAGAGAGAGAGAGAGAGAAGGAAGAGAGAGAGGGTGGGAAAGAATCTCAGCATTAGAATAATTAACTTTTACTTACGGGAAGCATGTAATTGTGAGGTTAAAAATGCAAAATCCCTGTAATTAACATAAAGTAATTTGACTTTTTGTGTTATGCGTCCATTTATTTGCTCTTTTTTGTTAGTAATTTACCAAAAAAAAAAAAAAAAAAAAAAAAAAGCTGTTTATTATTTTGTGATTGCTTGGGAGTCAAATGAGCTATTGTGTATGTTTTACTCATACCTAAATAAAGGATTCAACTATGTAAAAAACTGTGAATTTCAAGGGCTGCGTTCAAGTTGGCGCATTCAGGTGTTTTCGGTAATCAGTTTACCACTCTGGATTCTTTTCATAGACACTAAGAGACAGACAGTTTTGTTTGAAGATACACGTTTCGATTGGTGCAAAGTAGAAATTTCAAAAAATGTTGAAATGTTTGTATAGATTATGGGACTTAACTACGGAGTCATCAGTCCCTAAACATACAAACTACTTATGAACTAGCTAATACTAAGGACGGCACAAATATCCATGCCCGAGGGGGCATTCGAACCCCCGACCGTAGTGGCCGTACCGACCGTGACTGGAGCGCCTCAGTCCCCTCGGCCACCGCGGCTGGCAGTAGAAATTTCAACGCCATTTTTTCACATGTCAGATACAAAGGATTTTCATGGTAGTAGGATTTCTTCTTGAAACACAGTCAAATATAATATTCAGATTGAAATTTTCACTCTTTTGAGGAATGTGCGTTGATATGTAACTTCCTGCTGGAACCAGGATTCGAACATGCGACCTTTGTCTTTCGCGGGAAAGTGCTCTACCGTCTGAGCTATCCCGCCACGCTTAACAATTGTCGTCACAACTTTACTTCTGCCAGTACCTCGGCTCCAACTTTCCAAACTTCAAAGAAGTCCTCTTGCGAACCTTGCAGGACTAACAATCCTGGAAGAAAGGATGTGGAGGAGACATGGCTTACCCAGAGCCTAAGGGATGTTTCCAGAATGAGGAATGCTAGTCATGAAAGGTTCACTGTAGAACTGTGAAGTTTGGAAAGTAGGAGGCAAGGTACTGGCAGAAGTAAAGTTGTTGGGACGGACTATGAAGCGTGCTGAAATAGCTCAGAGTGTCAGAAATAAAACAACGGCAGAGATATTCAAGTTTCTGAATGGCAACGGGAGGAAGAACAGGATGGAAACCAAATACGCACACATACGGTGGCCCACAGTGTGGAAGAACATCAACAACAAGATCCTCGACACAGACATCAGATCAACATGGTACAGAGTCGTAAACGAAACAATAGCCACGAAGGAAAAACTTCACAGAATAAAGGTGGCCGAAACTCCTACCTCATCGACACAATACAACACAGGTGTATATTCGGGGAGAACACGAAGATATGAGAATAGTGTCGGAGGAAACTTGCTCTGATAGGCAGAACGACCACCAAATAAATAGAAATTGGAACCATGCTACAACCTGATTTCAACTATTTCCCAATGACGAAACAAAACATGTGGACCTGGCTAGTCGGCCACACATTACATTATATAATTAATAAACCGGCGGAAGGCACCTACCACGATTTTCGACTCTATAGTATAAATCAGGCTATGAAACTCCTTAACAATCCACGACACAAAACATTATTTGCAAACTACCCAGTGGCGCTAGAATTGACGCATATATGAAGAACGAAGAGCAACGAACGATATTCAACAGAAAGGGAAATAAAAGAAAAAAAAGTTTAAGTTGAACCCGACGACACGACATTAGAAAGAGAACGTGAAAGAAGCATGACGCACAGTCCTTTCGGTGCGTGGCGCTATCGGAGTTAAGAGAGGACAAAAGTAAAACAGTTTTAAAATGTCAGAGATTAGTGGTTTCTACGAAAAGAAGATTTGATACCCAACGGAAATCAACCAAACACAATTTACGAGAAGACCAACTCTGGTAGTAGACAGCGTGCTGAAAATGACATGTGTGAAGACAGAAAAGTCAGTTTATTTACCTTATTCCTTTAGTTATTATTATTTTTATTATTTATTTATTATTATTATTATTATTTTCCTGTGACAGAAGTTGATATATTTTGTTTCCTTCTGGATGAAGTTCCACACCTGCGGAGGACTTCACGGCGGAAAGAGATACACTACCTAAACGTGCAGAAGAAGAGTACATTACTTTAGCCAAAGGCCGATGAAGCCGACGCCGATGAATTTGGTGAGCGGAAGGACAGGTTGTAGGGGAGGAAGGAGACCCGATAAAAAAAAGAAAAAAAATTGCAGAGCGCTTGCCTGCGAAAGGCCAACGTCCCAGGTTCGAATCCTGTTTCTAGCATACAAATTTAATCTGCCAGGAAGTTTCAAGTGTAATTTTGTTGAGCGCGAAAGCTTTCTTGAAAACGTATCTCGTATTGCTTACCAACTTTACAAAGTATGAAGAAGCAATGGATTCAGCACAACGCAAACACAGGAAATTTGATTTTAGGTTTTGAGGAAATATCAAAGCGCGATAAATTTACTGGCTGTTTGCTTCTGACCCGTAACTGGGCGACCTTTTAGGATACGCTGTTTTTACAGTGTCTGCATTGTTTGGTAACGACACAGCTACTCCGGATCTCTATATTTCGTCCACGGTAAGCTGACGATTCGTGCGGTGGCTATTGATAGCAGCAGAAGGCGTGTACCATGGCTGCCGGGAGTCGTGCATCAGTGAGCAGAAAGCAGCGTCGCAGTGTTGGAAACGTTAACCGTAACAATGTATACAGTACCATTTCGCTTCTGGGGCAGCGTAACGTTGGCAGCTCTCAGAAATAAATGGATGTCCTTCATGTAGTGCAGATGTTTTCTGCTGCTGGCATCACCAAGTAACATCGTAGTAATCTGATTACCAGTGCACTACTGGTTTCGGCGCACTATGGCGTCATTCTCAAGCTCCTATGATTACAAAAAGATTCAACCACACTGAAATAATAAAGAGTACCGGAACACTATATTTACCAAAATGAAAATCAAATCATGTGCGCCGCACGGGAATGGCCGTGTGATCTGGGGCGCAACGTCGCGGAGTACACGGCCACTCCCACCAGAGGTTGGAGTCCTCCTTCGCTCATGGATGTGTGTGTGTGTGTGTGTGTGTGTGTTGTCCTGAGAAAAAATTAGTGTCGGTAGTTTGACAGACTACGGACCGATGACCTTAGCAGTTTCGTCGCTTCGGATTGCAAACATAAAAATTAACCACATGCTCTAAGTTTTTGCACAATCACCATTAAGTCATTTAATATCATAATCCTGTGGGCAACATAGTACAAAACTGTTTTTTTCGACCGCATTGAACAATTGTTTGAATTTTCAAATGGTCAGTCTTTTCAGTCTTATAGTCCAATTATTCCAAAATTGCAAATATATAGAGAAACCTATGACAATTTCGCATGGCTTCCTCTGTATAGGGATTCGCATATACCCATCTGGCAAAGCTCAGAAATAGTTACATATGAAATTAAATTCAGAGCCTGAATGCCCTGTGTTCAGCTGTGGGCAAGTGCTTCATCATTTATGATGATGAAGGATGAAACAAGTGTGCCCACAGCTGAACACGGGGCATTCAGGCTCTAAATTCTCTGGTTGTTTTTGTTGTAAATTTAGAAAATTTACGCTGTTTAATGTGATTGAATAATTGTAATATTTTTTTGATCATGGGCATTTTAAAATGATACCATAGTGCGCAGAAACTAATAGTGCATTGGTTGTTAGATGGAAGTATATTAAAAAGTTCTTTTCTAAGAAGCGACTGTAGCTTTCAAGCATATTTTTATGTTTCCTATAGCAGTTATATGTGAATACTAGCTGAAAACAGGGCGTTGCCCGGGTATTTATTTATTTATTCCTGCCATTTTTGCGATATATATTCATTTGTATAAGGGCTGTATCTCTGTAAAATCTCTTGGGAATACAATTAGTAGTAATAATAGATTAAAACTTGGTGCGTGATGAGGCGCTTTTCCATGAAAGTTACTGTTTATGTGCTTATATCTCATGAACTTCGTGTCGAATTGTGATAAAATTTAGAAGGTACATTCAATTATATGTGTATATACTGTCACTAAAATTTCCTGTCGCTACAATTTGTAGTGTTCAAATTATAAATTGTAACGACATACCGAGAACCGTATTTTTACTCCATACACAGCGGAAAAGTAGTAAGCGAGAAACTTTTTTCCTTTCATCATTTTACTATGGTTGTCAGCGAGAAAAAGTATAATAAAGGTTTGAAATTACGTTTAAATTTTTTTGCGTGTCGTTAAGTACTGTCATTCTCATACAGTGTATTTCGAAAGTCTCGCCGCATTATATGGCATTTTTTGCGATTTCTATTGGTTATGACATAATATCTATTGAACCATGTGCCGTATGTGATTCTTAACCATGCAGCAATTGTTACCTCACGGTAAGGAATGTGTGTACCAAATTTGGTTGAAATCGGTCCAATGGTTGAGGAGAAAATGAGCAGCATTGTCGCAAAATGCAGCAGTTTTTCGCGCATCTCATTGTTTATGACGTCATATCTCGTGAACTATATATCGTATGTCATTCTTACACTTACGGCGACCGTCCATATCGATTGAAGCTCACGTGTACAAAATACCATAAAGATTGGAACAAAACTGTAGACTTGTATGCAACACGTACCAACATACGGACACACTGCTTTATATATTAGATACATAATCGTGTGTGTGTGGGGGGGGGTGTTTTAAAATTAGGCTCATAAAGCCATTAAGGACATGTTCACTCTCGTCAGTCGTCAGCCAAGTGCCCCCCCCCCCCCCCCGGAAAAAAAATCTGTATCCGCCACTGCGTACAATCGAGAGAAACACAGTCACTTGTGAGCGAGCGGTCTAATGTACTGGTCTAATGTAAAGGTGTCACTAGTCACTATTTTCGAAACAGCAACAACGGAGATGGATCAAGACTGAAAGTACCAGAGGTTGTACAGCACGACAGTGTCATCAAGGTCTTTAAGGGGCATGCCGTAAACAACAGTGGCACGTTTGGAGATTGTGGCAGACATGCTTCGGGCTGGTCGTGCTAGAAGAAGTGTATACTGTTGCCGCGTTAGTAGACAGTGGTCGGCGCCAGATGATTCGTGAGCTCGCCCACGAAACCGGATTAGCGCGGATGCACAGAGCTCAAGCTGTGGCTGCTCTGTTCGGTCGGTGGGACTGGGAAGTACTGTATCATCCACCGTATTTCCTGAGATTATGTCCTTGTGACTTTGATTTGGATCCAAAGTTGAAGGAACCACTTCGTGGTATTCGCTTCAAAACTGTTCCAGAGATTTCACAGGCAGTAGACCGCTCCATTCGCACCATGAACAGAACAGGTTCTGCTAACGGTATACTGCCCCTCCACATCGCTGGCAACGGGTTCTGCACAAGGTTGGTGACTACTTCGAAGGCAGTAATAGGAACAAACAAGTAACGTTTTTGTATCGGTTGAGAATAAATAGTTGCGACAAGTTCCAAACCTCGTATATCGTTCTCTCTACACCCCTTCCTCTCAATCCCCTCATAACGCTCCTAACTGCATCTCGTTTGTCTGTCGCTTGATCTGTTACTACCATGAGACGAGGAAATACAGTTCTACGACTTTGTAAGTAGAAGACATATGTTATAAAATGCTTTCTCAGCATAAACTACTAATTTCGTAGCCGATGCTCTTCCCACACTATACGGTCACAGACATGTAGGCCTTTTCGTACAACAAAACATACACACAGAACATGAGTCGTGGAACGAACTTGGCGGCAACACAATGCATTTGAAGATGCTATGTCAATATTTCATATCATGATCCAACTGAAGTGTTACATTCTTCTGAAATCTGTCAGACAATCACTCTTCGACGACACAAATATCTATGCCCGAGGGGGGGGGGGGTTCGAACCCCCGACCGTAGTGGCCGTGCAGACCGTGACTGGAGCGCCTCAGTCCCCTCGACCACCGCGGCCGGTCGCAGTGTTTTGACGTGACCTCGTGCAGTCCGTGTATTAAGAATTTCAGTAATTTTGGGCATTAATAAAAGTGAGGCGATATGTTTTGGAACATAATGCCACTTACAGTATAACAATTTTGTTCCACGAAAAATAAAAAAGTCGCACTGACGTGTTTTATGGCCCAGTTTAGATTTGTAGTTTTATAAGTTTTTGCAAACATTTTGGACCCAAATAATTATCTAAATAATAATAAATTAATTAATAAGAGTGTCTGAAACCCTTATAGGAAAAAAAAGTTAGGTAGTGGTGGGTTTCGAAACACCAACCATTTGCGTCACAGTTCAGCACCTCGCCCACTACGCTAGGGCTACAAATCGAAACAGGGGTTCTATCATCTCATACTATTGATGGCCGTTATTAACTGATGTTAATATGGCATTTGTAGACATTAGATTATCATTTATTGTACGAAGAACGATGTGGTTTTGTTAATTCCTCAGTGTGCCGTTGCTTTGAAATGACAACGTGTAAGTTACAATAAGAAAATCATCAAATACGCGAGGAATGTCACGTGACATCTCCGAACGGCTGGTTATCGTTAATTCAATGGAGGGTGTCAAATCTCCGTTACTTTTGCAAGTATGTCTCAAACGATATGAAAAAAAAAGAACACATAAGGGAGCTAAGTTGTAGAGAATTTTCTCCTCTACCAATTAGGTTATTCAATTTTCGTGTCAGATGAACGGCTAGTTTGCAATTACAATTATATTACAAATGGCTTTTTTGTATTACTACCTTATTTTTTGTCCGAAAAATTTGAAAAAGGGGGGGTTCTGATCTCTGGCGGCATACAATCATGTCTTTAAAATTTGGCGCTGATCGGTTGAACGGTTCGTTTTAAAAACAGGGAACACGTTACGGACAGACAGACAGACATACATCTCAAAATCGCCGTTATTTTTGCAAATATCCTTGAAACGCTACGAGATATGAAGAAAACATAAGAGAGCAAGGTTATAGAGAATTTTCTCCTCTACAAATTCGGTTATTCAATTTTCATGTCAGATGAATGGTTAAGCCGTTATTTTCATTTAAATTTCGAGCTGTCAAAAGACGCTCGCAAAGGCCCACTTTTAGTGTTACTACCGTAACCTAAAGTGGACCAAAAGGAAAGAATACGTCTAGGGTTCCTCTTTCTTTTCTCGTTACAATCTGCCTAGCGCCTTTTCCTGTCGCCACAGTCCACAGTTGCAGACAACGACGGAACGTGAGGTTCGGGCTCAGTGCCAGGATGCCGCAGTGGTAAAAATGGCCAGTGAGCAAGAAAAGAAAAAAAGTTGTGCACAGAAAGGCCCCGGTGCGTCCCACGGCTTGACGCCTCGGTCGTCGCTCCGGCAGGAAACGCGGTGTGGCAGCAGTGGCGCCAGCACAGTGACGCACTTTTCGCTGGCGCCACTACTGTGCTGACGAGGTGCCGCGAAGCCGCAACGTGACGTGTCGCCTGTCCAGCGAATGGCTCTGCTGCGAGCGGTTGTCAGTATTGTCGGGGGACGATACTGCCGAAGTCGCCGCGAGATCTACAACACAGTTAAAAGTTCGCTTATAAAAAGTAATTAAACTGTTGTCTCATTTTGGGTGTATTGTTAGATTAGTGGTGTGTGGTTGTAGCAAACAGCCTACAATGCGAAACTAAAAACCCTTCAGTTATCAAAAATATTTTCTTTTAATACAAGTTTCTAGCCAAGATCCCGTTATTTATTTATGGATGACCACTTTCGACGTTCACAGACGTTATCTTCTGATCTACATTTTACAATATCTTATATGGTTTTACCTATATCCTTTCATTACATTTGTTATGGAGTAGTTGTATACAAACATTGACCAATGTTTGCACACAACTACTCCGTAACAAATGTAATGAAAGGATATAGGTAAAACTATATAAGATATTGTAAAATATAGGAGATCAGAAGATGACGTTTGTGAACGTCGAAGCCGGTCATCCATAAATAAATAACGCGATCTTGGCTGGAGACTTCTACAAAATTAATTCAGATAGCTCCAAAGAACAATGAGTTCCATACGTAAAAAATACTTTCATAATTGAAGCTTTTTTTCAGTTTCACATTGTAGGCAGATTCATACAATCAGGAAATCTTCAATTATCAAAAATGTTTTAATTAGCGTTGTCAGTTTTGAAAAGACGTGGAAGTCAAAACAGGTTCCATATGACTGGACAAAAGCGGCAATCACGCCAATTTTCAAACACGGAAACAGAAAAGTTTGCAACAATTATCGAGGTATCTCTTTAATTAGCGTTGTGGAGAAAATATTATCAGGTATTGTTGAGAGCGCGAGTATTAGTTGAAGACAAATTTATTTAATTAGCGTTTGGAGAAAATATTCTCAGGTATTGTTGAAAGGAGAGTGCGAGTATTAGTTCAAGACAAATCTATTTCAATAGAGTTTGGAGAACATATTCTCAGGTATTGTGGAAAGGAGAGTGCGAGTATTAGTTGGAGACAAATTGGATGTAAATCAGTGTGGGTTTAGGCCTCTTAGAGGGTGTCTGGACCAGATCTTTAGCTTACGGCATATAATGGGGAAGTGCTATGAGTGGAACAGGCAATTGTATCTACGTCTCATAGATCTAAAAAAAGGCTTATCATTATGTTCCTAGGAGGAAGCTGTTGACGTTTCTACAAGATTATGGAATAGGAAGCAAACTTATGCAAGCAATTGAAGGTCATTACGTAGACTGTCAGACAGCAGTTAGAGTAGACGATAAATTGAGTTCATGCCGGCCGCGGTGGCTGAGGGGACTGAGGCGCTTCAGTAACGGTCCGCACTGCCACTACGGTCGGGGGTTCGAATCCCCCCTCGGGCATGGATATTTGTGCCGTCCTAGTTCGTAAGTAGTTCATAAGTAGTTTGTAAGTTTAGGGACTGATGACCCCGTAGTTAAGTCCCATAAGCTTTACAAACATTTGAACAAATTGAGTTCATGGTAAAGGGTAGTTTCAGGGGTAAGACAAGGCTGTAATCTGTCACCACTGTTGTTCATAGTATTCATCATATGTTGACTGGCAGGGCGGGATTAAAATAGATGAAAATAAAATAAGGAGTCTCGCATATGCAAATGACTTAGTTGTGATGGCAGATTCGATTGAAAGGATGCAGTCTAATATTCCAGAGATCGATCAGGAGTGTAAGGGTTGTGATATGAAAATCAGCATCTCCTAATCAAAAGTAATAATATCAATAAAATTCTTCTGGGTTTCGGCCACTATTGCAGGCAGCCTTCATCAGGGTCTGTGTCTGAATTTTATTGATAGTGACAACTGCCGCGGAAGCCTACGTTTGCAAAAGTAATAATGTCTGTGGGAAACAGATTTAAACAGACTGAGTGCCAAATAGGAGCAACAAAGTTAAAACAGGTTGATAGTTTCAAGTACCTGGGATGTATCTTCTCAAAGGACGGCATAGTGAAAGAACTTGAATCAAGGTGCAGCAAAGCCAATGCAGTGAGTGCTCAGCTAAGATCTACTCTCTTCTGCAAGAAGGAAGTAAGTACCAAGACTAAGTTAGCAGTGCACCTCTTTCGACCAACTTTGTTGTATGGGAGTGAAAGTTGCGTGGATGCAGGTTACATTATTCATAAGGTTGAGGTTACAGATATGAAAGTAGCAAGAATGAATGCCGGTACTAAGAGATGTAAACAATGGCAGGAGGGTGTACATAATGAGGAAATCGAAGAAAAACTTGGGATGGACACCATAGATGCAAATAGAGCAAACAGGCGGAGATGGTGGGGTCATGTTACACGCATTGGAGAAGCAATGTTACCTAAGAGCCTGATGGGTACAACAATTTCATGAAAAAAAAGTGATGCTACTTGAACATCCACTATACTCACTGGATGTTAATCCCCTGGACATATTCGTATTCTCTCTCTCAAACTCGCTTTGAAATGAAAGAGATTGAACAACATTCCTGACCCCAACGAAACGTGACGATGCTTTTGAATACCATCCCAAAGGAAGACTTCGTAAAATTTTTCCAAGACAAGTATCGCAGATCTCAGCGTAGCATAGTTTTGGGGGGTGACTAATGATAGTAAGATAACTGTAGTTTATAATTCATTAACGTTAATGTCACAGGACTATTCGCTGAACATTATTGTCAGAGGCTGTGTTATGAAAGCGGATTTATACACTCTCTGTCAGGTACTTAAACGTGATTTGCCGAGTATTTATGTAGATTTAGATGCTCCGTACAGATGATATTACAAGCAGCGCAGTACATCTAGCAGAGTATGCGCGCATACCAAAGCAATGCAAACGATCTCTACGCGATCACAGACATTCCATAGGCAAGAAATTCCGCTTTGATTTCATAAGACACACCTTTTCAAGGCGAATTCCTTTGCGGTTACTAATAGTGCAGACGTTCAGCTCGGTATTCAGTCTTAAATAATATGTGTAGAATCATGTAGTTGTAGAGAGATGATGAGAACTGATGGAATGCGATGACAATCAACCCAGTGCGAGACTGTGTGTCGTGGAGTCTATCAACAAACTGGATATCTTTTACGGCTCAGCTGACGATAGTATGATGATGTTTCATAGGCACGGAAAAGATTGTCCACAGGGTTACTTTGTCTAGGGGTTGCAGTTGGTATGCAGTACAATGCTACAGCATTTCGAGACGGGATGATCGATTTTTAGAATAATGTTGACACAAATGTTGATAAGTGGCACCTTAGAAACTGTGATGTGAGATCCCACCTGTTGATAAATAAAAAATGAATAAATAAATAAATAAATAAAAATAGCACTTCGCCGCAATGCAGAAGTTAAAATTCTGCGAAGTAATTGGTGGCTTGATTATAGAACCTTGACACATGATGACACGCATTATGTGGTATGGCCTGGTGAATCAACGTTTACATTGGTTACCATAAATAACCGGTTTATGTAGCAAAAACGCCAAACTGCGAGCTTCCTTCAGTCAACCATGGCGGAGGTTCCGTCATGATTTGGGCATCTATATTGTGGTATTCAACAGTTTCTGCCATTACTAGTGGGACAACTGTGCATGAATATCTTACAATTATCTACAGCAAACTGCTTACCGAGTAACATATTGGTAAGAATCACTGCAGTATTCCAAAATGATATTGAACCAAAACACACTGCCAGAAAGCTTTAGGCGTGGTTTGTACTACATAAAAAATATCAAAATTTTGCTTTCGACATTGAAAAACGTCGTTATTCAAGTCACCGAAGCGTTACGGGGAGCTTTAGAACACAGAGTGAGTGCCGGTTTAATAGCTGGAACAATGTTGAAGTAATTGGCAGATGTTTTGTACAAGAATGGATAATAGACTGTAGAAAAAGGCACGGTGCTAATGAATTCCTCCAAAAAGTGCTGCTCTTCTCAAAGCCAGTGGCGTGTCAACTCCTTGCTACCCCTTTCAGACGTAAGATTGTAGGTAATGTGTCATTAATACAGAGAGATACGTTTAATGCATACAGAAATTCATTACATAAAACAAAATAAATTGATTTTCAAAAATTTTGTACACACACAATTGTCTGTTTGGGCTTTCACAACAAATTTTTATTATCTGCGCCATCTTACCGTAACATGCCGTTCAAAGAAATAACACGATCATATAAAATCAACTGGTTGTCAGATATGATAGCTTCACATGTCAAAACAAGGTTATCAACACCTTCTCAACAAGTCTCCCTTGCAGCCATTGTAAATGTATTGGAAGTTTGCCGACTGCTGGTGCCACACATTGTAGAAACATGGAACTAAAGCACGTTGCGCACGTTACCACAGTCCATCCACGTGATGCAGGCCCAAACTTCCTAGCAAGAACTACAAAGAAATAGTGCGAGCAAGACCAGAAAAGCACAACTGTGCAATTGTGCCAGCAGGGCTTGAAAGGGCTATTGAATAAATATTGTATCAATGGCGGACTAAACGTGTCGAAGGCCCGGGGTGGCAAGAAAAAATGAGTTTCCTCACCCCCCCACCCCAATAACATTCTCCCCTATTCTCCCTTGTCAAAGCTGAGTTATTGTAAATAATGAAACTGTAACCGTTTTCCCTCTGTGACGATCTTTTCTGCCAAATTTAGACACATAAGCGTGAACATGTGTTCCTTTTTCAGGGCATATTCGGCAACTCATAAGCTGCATGTAATGCCCTCTAATGTGAAATACCGTGCAGTGGCGCTTGACACTGCGTCCCCCGAGCCTCTCAATTACAGACGTAAACGAATGTTGAAAGCCGATCATCACACTACCTTCATGATTCGATAAATAGTGAAACTGTGGACCTCCTTACGAACACGGATTTAGATGATTCTGCTTACAAGTAATTTAAACAATAAAGAACCGTAGAAGTACCTGCCGCTGCTGTCACTTTGTGAAAGTTCAATTTTATGAATATTTTGTAGGGCCACGCGAATCCGACACCTCAGGCGAATGGTTTTTTCTGCATGAACTGGAAAAAATAAAGAGCTTGTCGGACTGTATTACTGGTGAGTAGTTTCATTTACACTACATGCCATTAAACTTGCAACACCAAGAAGAAATGCAGGTGATAAACGGGTCTTCATTGGACAAATATATTATACTAGAACTGACATGTGATTACATTTTCACGCAATTTGTATGCATAGATCCTGAGAAATCAGTACCCAGAACAACCATCTCCGGTCGTAATAACAGCCTTGATACGTCTGGGCATTGAGTCAAACAGAGTTTGGATGGCGTGTACAGGTACCGATGCCCATGCAGCTTTAACACGATACCACGGTTCATCAAGAGTAGTGACTGGCATATTGTGAAGAGCCAGTTGCTCGGCCACCATTGCCCAGACGGTTTCAATTGGTGAGAGATCTGGAGAATGTGCTGGCCAGCGCAGCAGTCGAACATTTTCCGTATCCAGAAAGACCCGTAAAGAACCTGCAACATGCGGTCGTGCAGTATCCTGCTGAAATGTAGGGTTTCGCAGGGATCGAATGAAGGATCGTAACACATCTGAAATGTAACGGCCACTGGTCAAAGTGTTGTCGATGGAAACAAGATGTGACCGAGACGTGTAACCAATGGCTCCCCATACCCTCACGCCGGGTGATACGCCAGTGTGGCGATGACGAATATACACTTCCAATGTGCATTAACCGTGATGTTGCCAAACAAGGATGCGACCATCATTATGAAATAAACAGAACCTGGATTCATACAAAGAAATGACATTTTACCATTCGTCCACCCAATGCACGCTCCAATCTGTGATGCAGCGTCAGGGGTAACGGCAGCCATGGTCTCCGAGCTGATAGACAACGCTGCTGCAAACGTCGTCGAACTGTTCGTGCAGATGGTTATTGTCTTACAAACGTCTCCATCTGTTGACTCACGGATCGAGACGTGGCAGCACGATCCGTTAGAGCCACGCTCATAAGATGCCTGTCACCTCTACTGTTAGTGATACGAGGCCGTTGGGAGCCAGCACGGCGTTCCGTATTGCCCTCCTTAACCCACCACCGATTCTATATACTGCTAACAGTCATTGGATCGCGACCAACGCAAGCAGCAGTGTCGCGATACGACAAACCGCAATCGCGATAGGCTACAATCCGACCTTTATCAAAGTCGGAAAGGTGATGGTACGCATTTCTCCACCTTACACGAGGCATCACAACACTAGGCAGCGCCGGTCAACTGCTGTTTGTGTGTGAGAAATCCTCATAGCACGTTGTAGGTGTCGCCACCTGCTCCAATCCTGTGTGAAAAGCTCTGAAAAGCTAATGATTTGCATATCACAGCATCTTCTTCCTGTCGATTCAATTTCGCGTCTGTAGCATGTCATCTTTGTGGTGTAGCAACTATAATGACCAGGAGTGTATGTGTTCCACTTCTTTCTACAAATCCAACTAAACCGCTTTTGTGACAGGCAGCCGGAAAGAATGACTGCATAGTTGTGAGTATAATTACAGATTTTATTCTGAATATTGATCCTCATTTCCGAAGTTTTACGCACGGTAGGCGCGTTGCTGTTGAGAAACATCGCCTTCCGTTTAACAGCTGGTGGTAACGTGACGGCCGTGTACTACACTTCGGCTTGGCGGCCTAGCTATGGCACTGTTTCGATTCGACGAATGGAGTGTAGCTACTTGGCATATGGGCTATTTCATTTGAAATCAGTCGAAAAAGAGAAACTTGACCTCGTATTTTTTAAATAATTAATAATTTCTACGCAAGCCAATTAACGTAAAAGAAAACAAGACCATGGATTTATCCCTTAAATGATTACTATTTTTCGAGTTAAAATTCGGTGAATGTAGTGCTATTTGGAGGTAATGTTATTTTCCGAGCGCGACACTGTGTGTTCTGTGTACCTCTAGAACCCCATACCGGATTTTATTGAGCTTTGATTTTCATCCTGATTATCTTAAGTTGATGTAGGTATATGACAACAAATCCTTTTTTCATTTATTAAAGCAAGTGCCTTTTCATAAGGATTAAACTTACAAAGGATTGAACTTCTTTCTATTACACGTTGATTTTAGTTTTAAGAGTTATGGGAGTCCTTTGTCACCAACGTGGGAAAAAATAAGTAATAAATATGTAAACTCCAGCTGAATTATAGCCTACATCACGTAGGAAGGCCACCCAGTTTTCAACCGTTCTACGCATCCCCTTCCATTACTACACTGGCAGCCAAAACTACTCATTCTCTGAGTGCGTGACTGGCTTCGAGCAACGACAATGGTTCTCCTGCAGGCTCCACTGCCGGCGCTCGGCCTCCTATCCAGGCTTCCCCTCGGGCTGCCGTACGACACTCAAAAGTAGAAGACGCCTGCAGCGTAGTCAGTAGCGGCCGTAAGGACTGACTGGTTGCATACAAAACGGCGTAGCGCAGTAGGAGTAATATGGTGAAAGTAGCCTGTTATTAAAATAAGCCAGATCTCGGCAGCTGAGATCTGCAAATGAAAGTTAAAACGCTCACTGCTGCTCTAAATTACTTTATGACTGGCCACAGTACATGTGCAATGGAAATTTATCTAACTGCTCACTCCTTAAGGGAGCAGCCACCGTTTTAACAAACACAAAATCAATGTTAAAAAATAAATAGATAATTAAACATGGGACGGGGAGCATGAAATCATAAAGCTGAGGTTTGATATTTTAAAATCATAACCTTTTCAGTAAAATAACAGGCAAATAAATGTGGGGAGACCTAATTACGAACACACCTTGTACAAATGTGAATTAATTCATATATTTATTACCTGTATTAAAATTGTTTTCGCCCTGTATGTATATGGAGGTAACGTGGGAGGAAATTTTGAAATACACAATGGGCAGCTGAAACCACATTCATTCATTTGCAGACAGGCACATAAAGCTAGGGGGTACATTACTCTCCAGGAACACTTGAAAGCAGCAGCGTTGTCAGCATCTTGACGAGATGGCAGGTGTCTTAATCATTAATTTTAAGTACATGTGCACTAAACGAACTCATGTTATGGGAGACAGTTGTTCACTGTTCTTAAGTACCACATGGCGTGCGACCACACTGGACAAGTAAAGCATACATGAGAATTCATATAGAAGAAAGCTAGTATTAACAAAAGCATGGCTGAAGGCCAAAGTAACTACCTTTATGAAAGCATGTGGTGCAATAGGTCATACAAGACAGGAAAGATTGAATCAAACAAGAAAATCTAAGAAATATTTAGTATACTCCTGGATACAGAAACAATGCATGGCTGAAGGCCAAAGTAACTACCTTTATGAAAGCACGTGGTGCAATAGATCATACAAGATAGGAAAGACGGAATCAAATAAGAAAATCTAAGAAATATTTAGTATACTTGCGAATACAGAAACAACGCAAAAGTGTTAGTTAAACGCCGGCCGCAGTGGCCGAGGGGACTGAGGCGCTCCAGTCACGGTCTACACGGCCACTACGGTCGGGGGTTCGAATCCCCCCTCGGGCATGGATATTTGTGCCGTCCTTAGGATAAGATAGTTGATAAGTAGTTTATAAGTTTAGGGACTGATGACCCCATAGTTAAGTCCCATAAGCTTAACAAACATTTGAACATTTTTTGTTAGTTAAAAATATGAAGGATATTCAACTGTACTAGGTTTACACAAAGGCTGAAGGCTGCACACATGCATTCTACCTTGTGCAAAACTGGAGACACAATCATCACTGGACTGAAAATGCAAATAATAAATTTACACTGAATTTACTCGAGTTCTGCAAATTAAGAACACTTTACCTCGCATAATGAACGAATTACTCAAGAGGACTATCACTGAAAAACTGTCTGATCACGGAGAAATCAAAGTCGTAACAGCATGCCTTCCCCTCAGCATGATTCGGCAGAGTACTTACTTCCTCAGTCGTCGAAACCAGAATGTAGAGTGGAGCTCTAAGGCCACGGAAAAACCTCACCCCACCATACACCGGATGTAGAGCGCACTAAAAGCGACGCAACCCTTGCTACCTGGCCAAGACAATTCCCTCTTCAACCGTTCCCAGAGAGGTCTCCTGTCACCTCTTTCGTCCAAGATTAGTTTGGTACGACACTAAGAACACGTCCACTTCGACATCTTCCCAAGCAAGCTTGTCTCTGGCCACCCAGCAGACGCTAGCGAAGACGACGAACGAATCCATGCATTCTAAACTACAGCAAAACGAGGCATAGAGCGCGAGGCGGCGACTGTAAGCCATTGCGTGACAGTCAGTCAATATTAAAAGCAACCTTACACATTCACATCAACAAGTACAATCACATGGGTGGAGACATATTTAAAGGGTGGGGAGGGGGGCAAACAGATATAAACTTGGGGCATTGATCATTGATAAAAATAATACAATAATTAATACACAAATAGATAACATTGATGGTGCAGAAACACTTTAGGAAAGAATAAATCAAAATGGAACACGATCACACAATCAGTGGACGTGTTTCAGTGGTATCATGCAGACGATAAATTTGACGTAGTTTATAGAGACTTTATTTTATTCAACAGCTATCTATTCAAGACACCATAAAACTGATTAATGATACTGTATTTCAAGACACTATAAAACTTGAGACGTTACGGCTGTACCGCCTCATTGCTCTACCCGTCCTGATTGCCATGTTTTTGTGTTCATTTGCTCTTGTCAGGACCACTTAAACTAATATTTGCATTAACAGTTAAACAATACTTAATTGATATGAACATGAATTACTGGTTTTTCATTGACAGTTGAACAATACTTTGAACATTATTCAGTGGTTTTTCTTGCGATATGACCCAGGCGTTGATGTAGAAGTGGAGATGGCAAATTTGGTTTCACTTTATTTCTCCAACAACTATTCGTGTCACACTCCTTGTTTCCCTCCACAGGGTGTGTGAGAGAGTGCTTGCATGTTTTCTCCCCTGTAGAGTAACTGATGGGATAGTCATGTTGTGGTGGTAGTAGTCTTCAAGTTTTCTGTTTTCGCCAGCAGAGATAATAGTTGGTGAGTAGTGCAAAGAGTTCGCAAGCTATGCCTCTGGTCGATCTTGGATAGGTCGAAGATCGCGAATTCGCGAAAGGAACTTGCCCTCTGGGCGCGCCGGTCACGACCAATCAGCGTGCGTCTTCTCGGGAGGTTCAATTTTCGGCGACCGTTGGAGAGGCCGGTAGCCATGAGGAGCCTGTCGATAGGAGCCCCTGGAGACGGACGGACGCTGTGGTGGTTGCTCCGCCAACTTGCAGAAATCTGGGTAAGAAATGCGGGAAATTAATAGTATATGGCTCCAAACCAAGGTCAAAGGGCAGCTTTTATCAGTAGAAGCATAAGTTTCACGAAACAAAGTTTCTTAATCGTGAAATTCCACGTGAAATGGGCGCACAAAGTGACTACAGTGGTTCACAGGTGGTGTAGTTTCAAAGTCGTTATAAAATCTTTCCCCTTACAGATACGGCTTTCGTTTAATGCTTACCAGTTGGGATTTTGCGGTGTCTTCATGTTGATGTTCATTTTGTTGTAGAATTATTAAAATTTTTGGGTACATTTCTTTATCTAGTTTGGACTAAGTTTTTTGCGGGATTAGTATCAGACAATGAACAGTCACAGTAAATGAGCCCCGATGCTCTGGTGTTTGGTTGTAATAGTTTCAGTATTAAAAATGCTGTATTGGGGAATTTTTAATAATTTAGTCCGTTTTCTACGTAAGATAGTTTAGTCAGCCACATGGGTAGTAAGTCCACGCTGAAATTTCGTGGTTGGCTGTGCTGATCCCCAACAGTTATCTTTATGCGTTTCCTTTTGGTATTGCTGCGTGTGAAATATTTTCAGAAATTTTAACGACTTTGAGAGACATTACTGAGTGTGATGCTGAGGGATCTCTGTGCACTCGCGTTAGATCAGATTTGATTCTTGTCCAACGCCCATTTACTATTAACTTTGCACATTATAAAGCAGCGGCAGCGCATGGAACGTGTTTCTTTTCATTCATCAGATTGCTGCCTCTTGCAAGTGTAATTGTAATTCCTTAAAGGTCGTTAGTTAATAAGAACTCCCTGTCCAAATATACGACCATTGAGCACCGGCTGGTGCTCAGTATGTATTTAGATTGCCAAGAGTACGCTACTAGGCAAGTGCATGCGCGCATGAGAGTGTTTAAGTGTTGTTGGGTGCATTTTTCTTCCATCCCGTTTCCCTCGTGTGACATGAAATAAAATTAACTTGTAATCATTTTGTGTCTGTGAGACCAGGTAATGTTGAACAACCAAAGTTGGTATGGTTTTGTAAAAGATCCGATTTGTTCACTGTTTTGTTTAAGAACCAAAAGGTTATTAAAACCACCATTGATAAATGCCATGCTTAATAATTATGTCTGTGTTAACTGAATTTCTTCTTGGAAAGGAATAAACCTCAATACTTAAAGCTACATGTGTATTTGTATAATAATACTAATTTGTCCCCTCTGGTTCACCCATTTTGGGTGGGATTATAATGTGTAATAATTCATATAACTTGTCCTGGGTATAAAATTGTACGTATCCCTTCTTGCATACCATACACTGGTTTAACTTTAAGATGCGTTATCCGTTGCCAGCCGTTATTAATTAATTGTCCTTGTCTTGTTCAATCTATTTTCAACATCTTTCACTTATTTCTGAAGCACTAGATATGCTCTTGTAAGATAAAGCCTACAAAATATGCAAGCCTATCCCACAATACGTGTTGTCAATCAGTGGGAGCCCAGCGCTTGTGTAGGTGGCCCAGGGACAAGAAGAAAAAAGGGAAGAGGCAAAGTTAAACAAACACTGAATAAATATAAAATATGGGTGCGTCACAAACTGTTTAATGATACTGTTTTTAAATCATATGCTGAACAACAAGGCACAAATTTTATTCAGTTTAAAAATGTATTTATGCACAAAAGAAGGCGAACGATGAAAAGTACTTGAAATTTAATTTCTTTACAATAGGGCCTTCATTTTGTAACTTATTTGAAAATTTTATTGCGAATACTTTCCGAACTATGCCTGTCATAAACACGTGGTTTCATGAAATTGCGTTACTTTCTGTCAGAGATATTAACTTAACGTCTACTTTCTGTGAGAGAAAAATTAAAGTTACCTGCTGTCTGATTTAGAATGGAATGGCCCACACGAATGGTGCCTCCAACTCC
Organism: Locusta migratoria; assembly: GCA_026315105.1. Classification (NCBI taxonomy): domain Eukaryota; kingdom Metazoa; phylum Arthropoda; class Insecta; order Orthoptera; family Acrididae; genus Locusta; species Locusta migratoria. The sequence goes on from CM048746.1 coordinate 605,972,428, forward strand.
AGGCTGACTCTTATTTAATGAACGTATTTTGGCAATGTTTGGAATTTGATTTAAAATGGTCACTTCCTCCTGTTCCTCCACATGTCTAAGTTCTCGATATTTGTGGGACTCCAGGAGGAGACACCCTTGGTGGTCCGCCTTCCACCTTCGCCACCTCACCCTCTTAATGCGCCGCAGCGTTGGACGTTCATATTATTTCACCCGCTGTAGAAAGCTGTAGAAGTACACAGCGTATTTGGTTTAGTCGCTGGCGTATAGGCGAATACATCAACATCTACATACATACTCCGCAATCCACCGTAAGGTGCGTGTGGAGGGTATACTGTACCACTACTAGGCATTTCCCTTTCCTATTCCACTCCCAAATAGAACGAGGAAAAAAAAGAATGCCTTTATTCCTCCGTACGAGCTCTAATTTCTCTTATCTTGTCATTGTGATCACTACGCGAAATATAAGTAGGTGGCAGCAAGATCGTACTAGACTCAGCTTCAAATTCCGGCTCTCTAAATTTCCTCAACAGAAATTCACGAAAAGAACGTCGTCTTTCCTCCAGAGATCCCCAATTGAGTTGCCGGAGCATTTCGTGACACTCGCGCATTGGTCAAACCTACCAATAACAAACATAGCTGCTCGCCTCTGAACCGCCTCTATGTCTTCCTTTAAACTGTTCTGCTGCGGGTGCCAATCACTTGAGCAATACTCAAGACGTGGTCGTACAAGCGTTTTATACGCGGTCTCCTTTAGAGGTGAAGTACATCTTCCCAAAATTCTCCCAATAAATCGAAGTCGGCTGTTCGCCTTACTCACAACGGCCTTAGATCTTCGTTCCATTTCATATCGCTCTGCAATGTTACGCCTAGATATTTGAACGAAGCGACTGCATGAAGAAGCTCACTACTAATGCTGTATTCGAATATTTGTTTTCCTACTCCTGCGCATCACCTTACATTTTTCTACATTGAGAGCTAGCTGCCATTTTTCGCACCAACAAATTTTGTCTAATCCTGTATGCTATTACAGTAAATTACAGACGACACCCTCCCATACACCCAGCATTATCAGCAAACAGCCGCAAATTATAAGTTACCCTGATGCCCCTGGGGCAACCCAGACGATACTCTCGTCTCTGATGAACACTCGCCGTCGAGAACAACGTACTGCGTTCTATTACTTAGGTCTTCCAGCCAGTTACAAATCTGTGAACCTGTTCCATAAGCTCGTATCTTCGTTAGCAGTCTCGGTGTGGCACCGCTTCAAACGCCTTTTTGAAGTCGAGAAAAACACATTCCGCCTGTTGCCCTTCATCCAAGGCTCGCAAGATGTCACGTGAGAAAAGGGCAAGCTGAGTTTCACATGAACGATGTTTCGTGAACCCGTGCTGGTTCGTAGAGAGAAGGTTTTCGGTCTCAAGGAAATTTACTATATTCGAGCTGAGAATATGCTCCAAAATTCTACAGGAAACTGATGTCAACGATATTGGCCTGTAATTATGTGGGTTAGTTCTTTTTCCTGTGCTTTTTTCCAATCACTAGGAACTTTGCGCTGAATTAAAGATTCACGATAAATGCAAGCTAAGTAAGGGGCCAATGCCGCAGAATACTCTTTGTAAAACCGAATTGGTATTCCATCCGGAGCACCGTACTTTTTCGTATTTAGCTCTCTCAGCTGCTTCTCTACCCCGGAAATATCTGTTACAATGTCCTCCATTTCGGAATTAGTATGTTGATCAAATGATGGTACATTTGTGCGGTCCTGCTGCGTGTAAGATTTCTTAAAGGTTAAATTTAGAACTTCAGCTTTCCGTTTGCTTTCTTCTATTACTGCTCAGGAATGATCGAGTGACTGGATAGTGGGCTTTGACCCGCTTATCGATTTTACATAGGACCAGAATTTTTTCGGGTTCTCGGAATGATCTTGGCTGTGGTAATTATTGTATGCTTCGCGCATCGATATTTTTATAGACGCACTAATCTCTACTAGCTTTTGCCTGTCATCATTTGCGTGATCTTTTTTGAACCGAGACCGAGAGTGCAACAGTCTTTGCTTTCTCAGTAGCTTTCTAACATTATTATTATACCACGGCGGATCTTTTCCATTCTTAATCGACTAACCCTTTTTGTACAATGCATTTAAATTTGGCCCACAATTCCTCTACACCCATAGTACCGGAACTAAACGATGCCCATTCATTTTCTAAGTGTGACACTAACAATTGCTTATCGGCTCTTCCCAACAACAACACGCCCCTAGCCTTCTTGATTGGTTTATGAACTTTGGTCACCTTCGACGCGATGACGATATCATTATAACTAATTCCTCCCTACACAGACATCGTTAATAAGGTCAGGCCAGTTCGTAGCTATAAGGTCTAAAATATTTCCATCGCGCGTGGGTTGCCGGTTTAACTGCTCCAGACAGTTTTGGAGAATGCGTCCAAAAGTATCTCGCAAGACTGCTTGTCTGTACCGCCTGAAATGTAACTAGAGTGGTCCCAATCTATACTCTTAAAGTTGAAGTCTCCCTCGACTAACATTACATGGCCTGGATACCTACGCACGACCTGGTGTAGACTTTCTTTGAATGAGTCTAAAATTGCTACAGTAGCACTGGGGCGGGGGGGGCGGTAAAAACACCCAACTATTAACTTTACTTCTGTTAGACCTGTTATACGTGCGCAGATAACATCACAGTTACTTCCAACCTCGATCTCAGTAGAAACAATATCTTTGTCCACAGCGATGAACACTCCTCCTCCAGTTGTGTCCAATCTATATTTCCGATATACATACCACGCCTCGCTAAATATTTCTGAACTTGCCACATCATGATTTAGCCAGTTTTCGGTGCCTAAAATTACCTGAGCACAATAATTTCCATGCAGTGCGGCAAATAGTGAATGAATACGCTGACGCAATGACACGTAACGACTTCAGACACTAGCGTCTTCGTGAAAACAGTTGAAACACGATGTAGATATGACATACTTTTGGAGGTTAGGTGATACCAAACAGTTCTATTTCCCACCTAACAAAATATGAAGTAGAACTGTAATAAAATTTCCAAATTTCTAGAAATTTACCAAACTTTTCCAGTATTATGGGACATTAAAAATAAGGTTTGTTAAGCTTATGGGACTTAACTACGGGGTCATCAGTCCCTAAACTTACAAACTAGTTATGAACTACTTACGAACTAGGACGGCACAAATATCCATGCCCGAGGGGGGATTCGAACCCCCGACCGTAGTGGCCGTGCTGACCGTGACTGGAGCGCCTCAGTCACCTCGGCCACCGCGGCCGGCTTAAAAATAAGGATTATTTAAATATTAAACTTGAAGACACTCGGTTTAACGAACTGATTGACGAATTGAGGGCTGAAGGTCTCTTGTGGTATGTGGATGCCAAACAGCTTAAAACCAAAATCAAAACAATAGAAGATGTATCAAAATTTTTTGATGTCATTATATTTCTGTAGGCAGAACGATCTCCACACTATAATTTGTTCTCTCAAAAGGTTTGCAGAAGCACCGTATTTTTCTCTCCTCGCAATCCACCTTATTATCCATTTTCTTTTATTTTTTCCTACTTTTCCGTTTTGACTTTGGTAGATTAACTCTTCTTTTAAGACTGTTGCGAGAAACCGCCAGGATTTTATTACTTCCTACGTCATTTTGACTCGACTGGGGGCTACTTTATAAGCTCCTGTATATGACACGGGGCGACTAACACTTGAAAAAGACCAAAAACGCCAGCGATCGGCGTCTAAAGCAGCCCACTCTTCAACTTTAGACGCTCGAATTAAGGAGCAGCGACTGTTTACGGTGTCCTTATTTACACGGAGCTAATTTAGCAGCTGCTTCGAAATACACCAGCTACTAGCGACCAAGTACGACCCGTGTAATATAGCCTCTAATGCAGGGCCGGCGCAAGGCATATGCGCGAAACGTGCGGCAGCACAGGGCGGTACTTTTCCGACGAGCGGCAAAATTGTCGCCCTTCCCTTTTTTTTCCTTTTTTTTTTAATTTTTTTATTTTATTTTTATTTTAATTTTTTTAATTTTTTTTTTTTTTATTATTTTTTTGGGGGGGGGGGGGGGGGGACACAGTCTTCATTCATACCCAAGAGGGAATTCGAAACCAAACCTCAGAGGGAAGGGAGTATCTTCGGGAACTGTGGCATGGCGCCTCGACTACCTGCCGGCAGCCCCTGTTGAACAAGGAGAGCGAGGAGGACTAATTTCTTCCTCGCCACTGTTTTACAGCGTCGTGTTTACGCCGGAGGAACAGAGAGGGGGAAGCAGTCTGGCGGACACGCCAGTATTCTTATGAGTGGAGCGCTGCCAGCCTGTTAGGCGCCGTGCGTTTACTCACAACTAATTTTGCAGAAGACGAAATTAATTTGGAAATTCGAATGCAATGTTCGATACTGCAATTATGTGTTAAGCCCTTCAATGGCAGTTTCCGAGTGTTTTATGAGTGATAGTCAGACGTTTTGGTTTTTGTGCCATGAAACACCTGTCTTCGCCTGCATGAACAACAATTAAACTCTGCCAGGCACTTTTGTTTGACGATACTACTCGCACGCTATCACTTTGCCAACATTTATTTACAGTATACTGTTTTCTATTGAATAGAATACATGTTCAGAAAGATTGAAAAATGTTAATTTACGTTAACTGTAAGTTCATGTCGCGCGGGATTAGCCGAGAGGTCTAAAGCGCTGCAGTCATGGACAGTGCGGCTGGTCCCGGCGGAGGTTCCAGTCCTCTCTCGGGCATGGGTGTGTGTGTTTGTCCTTTGGATAATTTAGGTTGAGTAGTGTGTAAGCATAGGGATTGAAGGCCTTAGCAGTTAAGCCCCATAAGGTTTCACACACATTTGAACATTTTCTTAAATTCACAAGTCTTATTAAAATTAGCTAGATTTCTTTAATCATGTTTGACTTCATTTTTGAGCTAGTGCCCAGCGACTGTTTTGTACATATTTGTAGAGATTGTCACCAATCAGTCGCAATTGTTGTTTCTGTTTCCCAGGTCTACATAGATTTCGGGCACATTGTGTCTACTCTCAATGCTTTGAGCTATGTTTACACCTATATCGTCATGCTGAACGTAACTGTCAACATGACAGCTTACAAGGAACGTACATGGGCTCGAACAAACATATCTGTATGAACGTTTGGTTACAGGATCGCTACGTACACCTCAATGTGCTGGTGGGTGTCGTTTTTCTGCAAAGCTCTGCAACCATGCTCTAGATAGCACTGTAGATGTAATTGTAGACGCCATACGTAATGAAAATATCTTAACTATAACTTATGTAATAATCTTCGTACGTGTTCTCTAGCGAATCGTCATCAAAAGCCGTGATGATAGTTGCAACTTTAACCTTCTTCCCGAAAGACTGTTGGTATTCACTGACACTGCTTCCATCGCCTCTTCCCGCACTTACCGTAGCACTACCGCTTGCAATGAGTTGTTCTTCATTATCATCCCTATTATCATTATTATGAGTCTGTAACAACAGTATCTAACTTATGCTCATATTTCTGTACCATAACAGATACGAGAAAGCCTGCAAATGATTCATCTTCTACACTAATACCACCTTCAGGAAGAAGGGTTCTTTGTAACTTTATCTCAATTAATCGCAATACATTAGCAGGATTGATTAGAAATCGCCGCCCCATCTGACGCTTCACCACACAAATAACGTCAAAAACGCAACTTCTGAGGCACACTGCACCGTCTCTACGGGCGAACCGACAGTTCAAAGTGCAATGTGGCATGGCGCATACAGAGGCCTCTAATGGACGACTGCAAAGTTTTGCAGATGCGGGAGTATTACTAGTGCAATAAGGGATCTTTACATTATCTCTCATACGATTTTGGTGTGTATGCGTTCGTTCGAGCCCAAGTACTTTCCTTGTTAGTAAAATTAGTTAGATTTCATTCATCAGGTTTGACTCCATTTTTGAGCTGGTGCCCAGTGACTGTTCTGTACAAATTTGTAGAGAATATCACCAATAAGTAGCAATTTTTGTTTCTATTTTCCAGATCTACATAGATTTCGGGCACAGTGTGGCTATTCTCAATGTTTTAAGTTGTGTTTACATCTATATCGTCATGCTGAACGTAACTGTGAATATTAGATATTAAAAGCTTTGAGGCTGGCCACTCAGTGGCCGATACATAGGTATATCTGAAATGTAAAAACAAAAATTGCGATTGATTGCTGACATTTCCTACAGATTTCTTTAAATAAAATTCGACAAACGTTTTCTAAAAAGAAAAAGAAAAGAAAAAAAAAAAAAGGCGGGGCGACAATTTAGCAGCTCGCACGGGGCGGCACTTGGGCTTGCGCCGGCCCTGCTCTAATATCAGTGCGTTTCGACGCAACAGACGCGACACCATCAGTGTCCTGGATGAACCGGCTGTCGTTGGGTGCTGCCTGAGGTAATGCTGCGAGCAGCGACGAGGGACCACCCAGGCGCACACGTGCCCTGCGCTGGTAACCTGAGCCTCGCTTCCTGCGCTGCACTCTCCGCCCGTATGTGGTGCTGGTCTTCCCCGCAACCGGGGCTTCGTGGGCGCAGTCTGACGCCACCTGCTGCGACCGCAGCCTCCACAAGGCGCCACAGCTCACCTGCACACAATTAGCGGTCTCACCAAACTCCAACCTGGATCATATACAACCGCTCTCTCATAGAAGGATCTGTACCAAAAGATTGGAAAGTTGCACAGGTCACACCTATATTCAAGAAAGGCAGTAGGAGTAACCCACTACACTACAGGCCTATTTCATTGACGTCAATTTTCAGCTGGGTTTCCGAACATGTCCTTTATTCAAATATCATGAATTATCTCGAACAAAACGATCAATTGATCCAAGGTCAACACGGATTTAGAAAATATCGTTCATGCGAAACACAACTAGCTCTTTATTCACACGAAGTGATGGGTGCTATCGACAAGGGTTCGCAAACCGATTCCGTATTTCTTGATTTCCAGAAGGCTTTTGACATCGTACCTCGCAAACGGCTTTTAATCAAATTGCGTGGTTATGGTATATCGCCCCAAATTTGCGATTGGATAGAGAATTTCCTGTCAGAGAGGACACAGTTCTTAGTAATCGATGGTATGGCGTCCACTAAAACAGAGGTGATATCAGGCGTTCCACAGGGTAGTGTTATGGGTCCTCTGCCGTTCCTTATTTACATAAAAGATTTAGGGGAAAATCTAAGTAGCTCTCTTAGGTTGTTTGCAGATGACGCTGTCATTTACCGTCTAGTAAAATCATCTAAAGATCAAAACCAACTGCAGAACGATCTGAATAAGATATCAGTATGGTGTAAAAATTGGCAATTGACTCCAAATAATAAAAATGTGAAGCCGTCCACATGAGTACGAAAAGAAATCCGTTAAATTTTGTTTACAAGGTAAAGCAATCAAAAGTGAAGGCCATAACTCCAAAAAATACCTAGGAATTACTATCACTTCAGACTTAAATTGGAAAGAACACGTAGACAATGTCGTGGGTAGGGCGAACTAGAGACTGCGTTTTGTTTGCAGAACCCTTAAAACATGCAACAGACCTACAAAAGAAACGACATACACTACGCTTGTCCGTCCATTTTTGGAGTATTGCAGCCTAGTGTGGGATCCTTATCAGGTGGGTTTGACGGAGGACATCGAAAGAGACCAAAGAAGGGCAGGTCGTTTCGTATTGTCACGATACATGGGAGACAGCGTTACAGAAAGGACACAGGATCTGGGATGGGAATCATTACAACAACGACGCTTATCGCTGTGGCGTAGGCTACTTACGAAACTCAAATCGCCAACATTCTCCTCCGAATGCGAAAATATATTGTTGACTCCCACTTACATAGGTAGAAATGATCATCAGAATAAAATACGAGAAACCAGAGCTCGAACGGAGACATTCAGGTGTTCTTTCTTCCCGCGCGCTATTCGAGAATGGAATGGGAGATAAATAGTATAATGGTGGTTCGATGAACCCTCTGCCAGGCACTTAAATGTGATTTGCAGAGTATTCCATGTAGATGTAGATTAACATCTACCTCCACTACGAAGAGAGGGCTGCTTGGTCCGACATTTGAAGAGGCCCAAAGTGACCGAGACTTACCAGTGCTCAAAGACTTTCCTCAACTTTCACTGAGAAGGTTGAAGTCCAGGAAGCCTCCACTAGTTTCAGTGCAACAAGACGCGGATTTCAATAACACTGGGCAATGGCGGACGGACTGGAGCACTGCCAACATCACAGCTCTCTGGCCTGACCCCACAGAAAGACCCACTGGTTTCTAACTCCACGCCGACAATGGAAAACGGTTAACAGGATTCCAACAATAGATGGAGTCTGTCAGGATTCTCTGTACAAAATGTTTAAATGTTTGTAAAGCGAATGGGACTTAACTGCAGGGTCATCAGACTATAAATTTACAAACTACTTATGAACTAGCTTGTACGAAAGACGGCACAACATCCATGCCCGAGGGGGGATTCGAACCCCCGACGGGGAACGGCCTCGCGCATCGTAGCATAGCGTTTCAATGCGCTCGGCCGCCCCGCTGCCGCCTTTCTCTGTACAAGTGGGGAATATCGCCAACTTCTTCATGCGACTGTGGTGCTTTGCGGCAGACAATAGATCATATTGTGTATAGCTACAACATCAGATCGTACTCAGGACCAAAAACAGGCCTATGTAAAGTGATAGATGCTGCACTATCATGGCTGGTTCGTTTAGCCATTAATATAATTGTTGTTGTGGTCTTCAGTCCGGAGACTGGTTTGACGCAGCTCTCCACAATACCCTATCCTCAGCAAGCCTCTTCATCTCCACATAAGAACGGCAACCTACATCTGTCTGAATCTGCTTACTGTATCCATCTCTTGGTCTTCCTCTGCGATATTTACCCCACACACTTCCCTCTAAAGCTAAATTCACAATTCCTTGATGTCTAAGAATGTGTCCCAGAAATCTATCCCTTCTTTTAGTCAAGGTATGCCAGAAATTTCTTTTCTCCCCAATTCTGTTCAGTACCTCCTCGTTACTTACGCGATCCACCCACCTAATCTTCAGCATTCTTCTGTGTCACCATATTTCAAAAGCCTCAATCCTCTTCCTGTCCGCACTGTTTATCGTCCATGTCTCACTCCCATACAAGGCAACACTCCATACAAATGCCCTCAGAAAGGACTTCCTTAGGCTTAAATCAATATTCGATGTTAACAAATTTCTCTTTTTCAAAAACGCTTTTCTACCCATTGCCATTCTGCATTTTATATCCTCTGTACTGCGACCATCATTTGTTATTTTACTGCCCAAGTAACAAAACTCATCTACCTCCTTTATTGCTTCGTTTCCCAATCTAATTCCTTCAGCATCACCTGATTTTCTTACACTGCACTCCATTACCCTAGATTTGCTCTTGTTAATGTTCATCTTATATGCCCCTTTCACCACACTGTCCATTCCGTTCAATTGATCTTCCAGGTCCTTTGCTGTATCTGACAGAATTACTATGTCGTCAGCAAAACGCAATGTTTTTAATTCTTCCCCCTGAAATTTAATTCCTTCACCAATTTTTTCCTTGCTTTCCTTTATAGCTTGTTCAATGTACAAATTGAATACAATTGGAGAAAGGCTACAACCCTGTCTCACTTCCTTCCCAACCACTGCATCCCTTTCATGCCCTTCAACTCTGACAACCGCTGTCTGGTTTTTGTACAAGTTGTAAATAACCTTACGCTCCCTATATTTTACTCCTGCTTGCTTCAGAACTTGAAAGAGTTTATTCCAATCAACGTAGTGAAAAGCCTTCTCCAAATCTACAAAAGCTAGAAATGTAGGTTTGCCATTTCTTAATCTATCTTCTAGGATAAGCCGTAAAGTAAGTATTGCCTCCCGTGTTCCTACATTTCTCCTGAACCCAAACTGATCTTCCCTGAGGTCGGCTTCTACCAGCTTTTCCATCCTTCTGGATATAATTCGTGTTAATATTTTGCAACCATGACTTATTAAACTGATGGTTCTGTAGTTTTCACACCTGTCTGCACCTGCTTTCATTGGAATGGGGATTATAACATTTTTCTTAAAGTCTGAGGGTACTTCGCCTGTCTCATACATCTTACACACCAGGTGAATTGCTACGCCACGAATATGATGTGCTCCAGACGCGAAATTTAACCAACAGGAAGAAGATTCAGTGAGATGTAAATGATTAGCTTTTCACAGCATTCACACAATGTTGGTTCCGGTGCCGACACCTACACCGTTCTGACATGATGAAAGTTTCCAAGCCGGCCGCGGTGGCCGAGGAGACTGAGGCGCTCCAATCACGGTCTGCATGGCCACTATGGTCGGGGGTTCGAATCCCCCCTCGGGCATGGATATTTGTGCCGTCCTAGTTCGTAAGTAGTTTGTAAGTTTAGGGACTGATGACCCCATAGTTAAGTCTCGTAAACTATACAAACACTTGAACATTTTTTTGAAAGTTTCCAGACTATCTCTAATACACAGCAGTTGACCTGCGTTGCCTGGAGAAACGTTACTGTAATGCCTCGAGTAACAAGGAGAAATGCCTACCATCACGTGTCCGACTTTGATAAAGGTCGGATTGTAGTCTATCGCGATTGCGGTTTATCGTATCGCGACACTGCTGCTCGCGTCGGTCGCGATCCAATGACTATTATAAGAATATGGAATCGTTAGGTTAAGGAGGGCAATACGGAACGCCGTGTTGGATCCCAACGGTCTCTTATCACTAGCAGTCGAGATGACAGGCATCTCATCCGCATAGCTGTAAGGGATCGTGCAGCCTGAGTGAACAGATGGGGTCGTTTGCAAGACAACTACCATCTGCACGAACAGTTCGACGTTTCCAGCAGCATAGACTATCAGCTCGGAGACCATGGCTGCGGTTACCCTTGACGCTCCATCACACAGGAGCGCCTGCGATGGTGTACGCAACGACGAACCTAGGGCATGAATGGCAAAACGTCATTTTTTCGGATGAATCCAGGTTTTGTTTATAGCATCATGATGGTCGCTTCGATGTTTGGCGACATCGCGGTGAACGCACATTGGAAGCGTGTATTCGTAATCGCCATACTGGCGTATCACCCAGCGTGATGATATGGGGTGCCATTGGTTACTCGTCTCGGTTACCTCTTGTTAGCATCGACGGCACATTGAACAGTGCCGTTACATTTCAGATTGTTACGACCCGTGGCTCTACCCTTCATTCGATCCCTAAGAAATCCTACATTTCAGCAGGATAAGGCACGACCGCATGTTGCAGGTCTTGTATGGGCTTTTCTGAATTCGAAAAATGTTCTGATGTTGCGCTGGCCAGCACATTCTCCAGATCTCTCACCAATTGAAACGTCTGGTCAATGGCGTATCAAGGCTGTTATTACGGCAAGAGGTGGTTGGCGTATCAAGGCTGTTATTACGGCCAGAGGTGGTTGTTGATTTATGCACCCAAATTGCGTGAAAATGTAATCACATGTCAGTTCTGGTATATTTGTCCAACGAATACCCGTTTATCATCTGCATTTCTTCTTGGTGTAGCAATTTGAATTTAGTGCGTGTGCATTCAGTGTAGAGCTCCTAAAAACACAGGCTGGCGCATCCGCCATTTTCATTCCTGCGAATGCTAAACACAGCACGCAGCTTATACGAACAGTGTTGTTTTATTTAAATTTAGTGAAATATTTTAAAAGTAGCCTTAGAGCGTGCTACTTTGAGCTTGCAGTCCACTCTTGTTTACATCGATATGTGGATTAGACACAAAAATCTCGCGTTTTCTTTACTTACTGCTGCTTTTGTCCAAATACGGAAAAAGAGCAGGAAATACATATTTCTGTGATAAAAATCGCGTACTACGTTTAATGCTGCCGAAACTGGTCATCTAGATAAAATATTTAAGCGATCTTGGCTTCTATTTGAATAACGACTGTCAATATGAGAGATTTGTTTGCCATCTTGCAGTAATTACACAGGTCGACAAATTTTGACTTGTTGCCTGGGGTTTGCATGAAAATATGAATTTCTGACTAAATTGACCCTGCTGATCACAAATCTGCAGCATGTTTCTCTGTAGCACGTCAGGTTTTTGCACCACCACTATCATCATCATATTCACCATTGTCTAACTCTGCACCCAATGAAATTGGAAATTGGAAAGCAATTACGGGACAATGGAAACGAAATGGAACAGTAAAGTGGTTAAAAAGGAATTGGAAGAAAGGCATATGAATTACAAGAAGCAAATATTATGGTGGGCACTTACCAGGTAGAGGTATTACTTCCGTTTTCGTTTGCCCGTGATGAACGCTTGATATCCTTCCTCTTGTGTGTCACTTCTCCTTCACGTGTCATGCACCAACTGTAGTCAGCCATCATGTTTATTCCCCAACGACCTTGATAACGATGTTCCATAGTTTTAAGTTCCTGATGAAATCGTTCACCATGTTCCTCTGATGTGTCAGCCAAATTTTCTTGAAAACTCTCTAAGCGTGACATTAGAAAATGTAGTTTTAGAGAGACCTTGCATCCTAACTGTTTAAAGGACTGTAGCATGTCTTCCACTATTTCCTTGTAATCAGGCTGCTTATTCTGGCCAAGGAAACGATGCACAACATTTTTTAAACTTCTCCAAGCTGGAAGTTCTATTTCCGTCATAGAACTGTCAAAGTGCTCATCAGACATCAACTTCCTTATGTCTGGTCCAACAGATATCCCTTCTTTCAACTTTGTAGGCGATAGATTTAGGAATTGCCTACACAGGTATTGGAAACAGTTTCCTGTTTTGTCCAGTGTTTTAACATATTGCTTCATGAGTCCTAATTTGATTTGCAGTGGAGGCAATAAAATATGATCTGGATTAACCAAATGTTCATTCACTATGTTCTTTGATCCCACTGTCAGATTTCGCCTCTTAGGCCACTCTCTCCTAGTCCAATGCTCATGATAAGCTCTATTGTCCCATTCACACATATAGCAAGGCATCTTAGTGTATCCTGCTTGCTGACCAAAAAGAATGCCAATCACTTTAAAGTCACCACACACAAGCCACTGGTGTTCTTCGTACTTCACATTTTGTAGAAGTATTTTCATGGTATTGTATGTCTCTTTTAAATGTACTGAATACGCAATTGGAATTGATCCTAGGTCATTTCCAATATGTAGCAACACTGCTTTCAATCTTCGCTTTGAAGAATCTATAAACAATCTGCATTCCTTACTCTCATACTTCTGAGCTCCCATTTTCATCACTAATCCGGAGATGTCTTTGCAGAACATCATTAAACCATCTTCAACAAAAAATTCCTTGTACAATTTCTGTACAATGAATATGATGTACCGTGTGCAAGTAAGTTATTTTCACTGAGAGGTGATCCCAATAGTTGTGCTGCATCTTTTGAGTCCTAATTGATAAGGTCTGTTTGAGTAAGAGGTTTTGGGCTACTATCGGTACCACACTCAGAGTAGTCGGATTCACTGCTTTCTTGACTTACATCTGGTTCAGTTAATTCAAGAGAATCCACTGATGTTGGTGGAGAGGGGATTGGTAGCCCTGGACCATGAGGAACAGGTCTAATTGCCGAATCTAAGTTTGGATACGATATGTTTTTATGTTTCTTCTATTGTATCCCGTTACATTCGTCATACAGAAGTAACAGTCAGCAACATGATTCTTCTGTTCACGCCGTACCATAGGAATTGCTAAGTTCTAGCACTTGATTTTACTTTCACTCCATTTCCTTAACTGCTCCACACATGTATAGCACACAATGTGTGGAGAAAATGACTTGTCCTGATCGCCGAGCTTCATGCCGAAATATGCAAAATATGACTTCTGCACACATTTTGTTATTTGTCGACGTCTTGCATGTATCACATAATTTCCACAGATATAACAAAATGTATCTGGGCTATTCACACACTGCCTTCTTTACATTTTTAACACACCTGAAGTGAAATACCACCACTCACAACAAAGCGCGAAAGCACCTTCTTGTAGCTGTAGCACTCGCTTACTGATTTCTGTGGCGATAATGGAACGTCAGCTCCAAGCTCATTAGCCCCCTCTGCCTCACCTTCACACAATAAATGCAGCGTTGCCACATTTCTGTAGTTGTGGACACTGCATAACATAGATTTCGCAGCCAGTGGTAGGTTTGGAGGGGGGGAGGTGTGCAGAAAAAACTGAGGGTGATGGGAAAAAACTGATATGATTTTCATATTCAGGGGTGCAAATTTAGTAAAGAACACCACTTACTTTCCAAAGTTTCAAAATGTATTACAAACACTAAAACTAAAAAGATTATTAGTGTACAGGGTCTAAAGTTTATGTTGCCGATGTTGGCAACAACCTTTGAATGCTATTTGAAAACCTAATCGTATAGAATGTGGTGACCATGAAATAAATAAATAATTCTGTTCCTTCTCTAAGGATGACAGGTTTTCGTATGTAACAGTACCCTTGTTTTGTCAGTAATTTGATAATCCTTACAAAGCAAACATTTCGTTGCCAACATTAGCACACTACGTCGTCGCAGCCGTAAGTAAAATTTACCCAGTATTCTTTGCCAGATATGTTACAGCCTCTTATAGATAAGCTTCAATATTGGCATTTACCAATAAGAAATTGAATTGAGGGTGTATTTTGTGATAAAACATCAGGTACCGTATTATTCTGTCAAACTGCATACTACAAGTTACGACGCTAAAATTTCGAAATACCGCAAATAGCATTCAGCGGTAGATACCTGTATCAGCAGTGTACGCTGCGACAGCCGTAACGAAACTTTTTGCCCAGTATCTTTATATTTTCCGTTTTAGTGTTTGTAATACTTTCTCGCAATAACGTAACAGAAGTATCTTCAATTTGTGCAATGTCAGTACAAAACTTTTTGATTAGGTGTATTTCTCATTATACTATATAAGACACACATATTGTGCTCTAAAAACAGTATGTTCTGGGATGCTTTGCGTGTAATATGATATTTTGCGGCTGATAATTCCCTATAGGCAGCTTCTCTGTTAAGAGGTAGTACTTTGAGAAGAGCTAAACAAAACCTTAAATTCAAATATTACAAACGATTTTTACTATTAAATATTGCTTCAAGTCATAATAATAACTATTTACTTACAATACATAACTGTGGGTTCGGTTCGGGTTCCCAGTTTTTGCGCCGACATTTAATTATCCATTTTTTCTTCTCTTCGAATCTCTTGGGATACTAAACATTCTGTAGCCACCACTGGAATGATTTGCGCAGTTTATGGCAACACAAGCACCCGTAATGTCGTGCTAAAATGCCGTGACGCAAATCCTATAGCACCGCAGTGTGTTTAACATACAAGCCACGAGAATGAAAATGGCGGATGCGTCAGCTCGTACTTATAGGAGCCTTAATTCAGTGCTGCGGCCCTCGCCGCAGCACGCGCGGCTCGCGTCTGGCCAGCTGGTGGTCGCGAGCCGTCTAGCAGGAAGGCTTTCTGGGAGGCGCTTTTTGCCGCTCGCTGTGACTCAAGAGGACTGTGGACCGCGCTCTGCACGCCCGCCGCGTCCACTTCCCAGAAGGCCTCGAGCCGGCGGCGCTCACACGAGGCGGCAAAAAGTACAAATCATCTCAGCCAGTTCCTTCCGGACCCAGAAACCGTGACGCATCCCACACAGCAGACGCGACTGCAGGATGTGCTACGCAGTACTCCGAGTGCGATCATGTGTGAATACTTCATGGAACTATAACAGCGACGTGTCCAGGCTTTTGGTCTCGGCATGTGGTATGAGCTCATAGAAATTTTGCTACATCGTGCCGCAAACGGCTGATATTAGCTGACATCACAGGTTGTGGAGGCGATCTGATAGATTAATTATCAAGATTATCTGACGTCTTCTGGTATGGAGGCGATGAATCCGTCTTATAGTTTGCAAATGATATGCCAAGATCGCAAACTAACAATTTCTTAAGTGACGACCGGTTTCGGTGCACTGTGTCACGATCATCTGGTCATATATATAATATAATCTGGTCATCTTGTTAAAAAATTAGGTATAAAATAAGAAGTGCAACATTGCACTTAGTCACTATATAAAAAAAAATACTTAAGTTAAAAACATGACAGCTTACAAAATACAAAAATATTTTGTAAGCTGTCATGTTTATGACTTAAGTATTTTTTTTTTATATATAGTGACTAAGTGCAATGTTGCACTTCTTATTTTATACCTAATTTTTTAACAAGATGACCAGATTATAATATATATATGACCAGATGATGGTGACACAGTGCACCGAAACCGGTCGTCACTTAATAAATTGTTAGTTTGCGATCTTGATTTATCATTTGGAAACTATAGATTAATTATCTTCATTACCTCCATTTTTGAAATAACGTAAAATGACAACCTTGTATAATTTTATATGACCAGATGATGGTGACGTAGCCCGTTGAAACCGGTCGCTATAAAATAAATAATAGTTTTGCAATCTAAGCTTTCTACTTTTGAAGATAATTAGTGCCTCAAACTGATGGCTAAAAACATTAATTTAACAAAGTTGTTAGATTTCCCGATATATGATTGGCTATGACGCTTTCAAGAAGAGGCATGAAATCATCGATCTGAATTCTAATGTATAAATATATGTATATTAGGACGTTCACATAATGCTGCCGCTCAGAACCGGGAAGTGTCTTGTTTAACCGGAGTCGTAAAACGTTTAGTGATGATGATCGTGTGGCATTTTATGACCGTTAGACCCCAACTGGGGTCGTGTTCAGCCTGCCTGGTGCAAGTCTCTTTATCTGACGCCACTTCGGCGACTTGCATGTCAATGATGATGGAATGATGATGAGGACGCCACAACACCCAGTCCCCGAGTGGAGAAATCTCCTACCCGACCGGGAATCGAACCCAGGCCCCCTGCGTGGCAACCTACCACGCTGTCCACTGGACTATGGAGGCGGACAACGTTTAGAGAAATAATAAATCACTGTCCAGAGACATATTTTTCTCAATATATGTCAGAGATATTAAAAATTTTGTCATTACTGGGATTCGATCCTGGAACCTCGTGCTTACTAGGCAGACACAATAACCTCTAAGCCACCATGACTTAATGGATACGTCGAGCACATGCACTGTTTTGAGACACGTCTGCCTCCATACGCTTTTACGAAGGGAACATGAGGCAGAATAGAAGTTTGTGGTGTGCAGGAACACATGTCCGTGCGGATGACATATGCACCAAGTCATGGTGCCGTAGTGGTTAAAGCGGCCGCCTTCTAAGTAGTTGCTCCTGGGTTCAAATCCCAACCATGACACAAATTTTAATTAACTGCCTCTCTTACAGTTTAGTGTAATGATCACTGTCTCCTTCGTCTCATGCGGAAACATTAATTTGGCCTCATATTGTAAGGAGAATATGGCACTGCCCGTATTTCAGGCAGAAAATTAGTCATACTTCTGATAGTACGTAGCTATGATCTGATGGTACAGCTTTCAAAACATTGAACGATAGTTTCAAATGTTCAAATGTTTGTAAATCTATCGGACCAAACTGCGTGGTCATCAGTCCGTAGCTTACAAACTACTTAAACCTAGGTAAACTAACCTAAGGACAACACACACACCCATGCCCCAGGGAGCACTGGAACCTTGACGGCGAGCAATCGCGGAACGATAGTTTCTCAGTCGCTTTGTCCCATGGAACTGTGCTCAAGTTATAAATTACATTAGCTGGATTGTCAGTTCAGATTTCTTCCGATTATTGTGACGATCAAGTAAAGTAATTTTATGGCTCGACCACATTCCTATCTCGACGACCACGATCATGTCCAGTTTTATGAAGTGACAGCATCTGAGGATGGGCAGCTAGTTCTGCTGAAAGTGGTCATGGGATTAAATAAAATGTTGCAAAATTAGCGGTCTTGGAAATCCATAAAAACATTTCGTACCAGATCACCCCAACAAAATGTGTAAGTTATACATTTAAAGAGTAGTGCTGAACAGTTTCATTATTAACGCTATACTCTCATCATCGGATCTGCCCTTAATATTAGCCTCTCGTATGTTAAAGATAGATCCAATGTTGGCAATATGACTTTCCGAAACCGATCATCTAAATAACAAAATAATTGGAGGTATCGGTTGTTGATTTTTACAATGATTTCAAACAAAAGATCGTCCCCAAAATTGAAATGACATTTATTGCTATATTTCGCGATTTTACCCGTTACACACCTTAATGGGTATAAACCAAGGTAGTATTATACTCGAAGTGTGTCCACTCATACAGTAGTAGCAATTCTGTGAGAAAATTTGTAAGACTTAAAGTGCAGTTGTGATTCTTGAGTTGTACAACAGTAACGAAATAATAAACTAATAGTCAATGGTGCAGGATAAGGCTAGCGCAAGGCCACCAAATAAGTGATGTGTTTCTTTTTGGACTATTAATGTTCGAATTTTGCGACTTTTCTAATGAAATGCGACTATTGACGTTTGGACAATTTTTTGATGATCAATGCCATGTTTCGGGTGACACAGGGAAGTGTATTTCAAAGGTTATTTGTTATGACTTAGATGACTCCACAGCATTGAGAATAAAATATGGCAATCCAAAGGCCGCAAGTAGTTGATAGTAAAGGTCAAAAATGTTCAAATATTTGTAAACCTTAAAGGGACTTAACTGCGGGGTCATCAGTCCCTAAACTTACAAACTACTTAAGAACACCATATACTAGAGACAGCACAAACATCCATGCCCGAGGGGGGATTTGAACCCCCGACGGGGAACTGCCTCGCGCATCGTAGCATAGCGCCTCAATGCACTCGGCCGCTCCTCCGCGGCAGTAAAGGTCGAATAAAAAGTCTTGAAAATGGGCGATCTGTATTTACATTATACACCCCTGGCCATTAAAATTGCTACAGCACGAAGATGACGTGCTACAGGAAGAAGATGCTGTGATAGACAGTAAAGCTAAACTGCATTTTTTGGAACAGCGATCTTAGAAATTTTTATAATTAAAATAAGACAGTTTAGATCGCAATTTGTTGCGTTTATTGCTGGCAACCGGTTTCGGTTCTACAGAACCATCTTCAGGCCTTTGGCACCTTGTTGGTGTACGGTGGCGGTGGTCGGAGCAGATGACCGCCACCGTCCACTAACAAGGTGCCAAAGGCCTAAAGATGGTTCTGTAGAACCGAAACCGGTTGCCAGCAAGAAATCCAACAAATTCCGATCTAAACTGCCTTATTTTAGTTATTAATTATTTATTTAATTGCGCAACCGGTTTCGGTGTTGCACTACACCATCTTCAGGCGCCCGTTGTGCAACTGTCAGAATTAGCACATTTGGAAAGGGTGGCCGTGAATACCGGTAGCCGTAAATTTCTTAATCCCTTCATGGCAAAAACCCAACGTAGGCATGAAAAATAATATAGTTCATGGAAATTGTGGGACCTGTTCGTAAGCATCTGGTATCACATACCTAAGGAAATCCACCAATGACTTTTTGAATGCCTGCTGTATTGCGTTCCAAAGTGGATCAATGCGCTATAGAGCACAGGGTTGTTTTTGTAGTCATTATTGTGCAATGGAGTTTCCGAGAGTACTTGTTGAATTTAACTCTGTTTCATGCTTGTTGTCATTCCACTGTGTTGGCACGGTGTGAGAACGTGTTGCCACAGAAGCACGTGGGAAAGTTGCATTGCATGCGCCGGAGGAACGAATGAGAGACTACACTGCTAACTCCTTCACACAAGACTCGTGGGAAATGGGAGCAAGGACGAGTGTTCTGCAAGACCTCACCGGTATGAAGCGTTTCGTTCCACTCATAATGCACAATGCGCATTTTCCGAGAAATTTCTCATGGCCACATTGTTGAGTTGCCCCCTTCATTAATACCGGCAAGTGCGTCAGTATTTTCGAAGCGTAGATGATCCTGCTTCCTGTTGACAAATATCCGCTCATTACTACATCTCGCCCCCTCCCCCTGCACTCACCAGGAAATCCGTAGATAAATATGTTCGTAGTTTGTGCATTCCTGACCCTTTCCTCCGATTGCCATGAAACTTTAGTGAGTTGTTCTCCGTAAGTCTGCGGAGGTTCCTGGCCTAAAAACAACAAAGTAGGCCTGCGACACTCACAAGGAGACTGCACGACCGTGGGGTCTGGGATTTGTCCGAAATGTTGTGTGGTGAAAGAGGACCCCTAACACCTCCTGTGGGTAAAATATTAGAACGCACTGCTCGGAAAATCCTGAGAAAATTCGATCCCAAGTTTCTTAGGTGCCTTATGAATGCTGGACGCCGTGGCTCAGCCCGCCCGGTCAGGGGGCTAAACGCCCTCTATAATAAAAAATCTGAGCGAAATATTCAACGAACAACACAGAACGAACTGAATCTACAACCGCATAAGAAAAAGATATAATTTATTTAATATCGCTAGATTATCATTTTGTTAAAACTTGAACCCCACTCTTTTCAAGGCTTGAGAAATAGCATTTTTATTTCATGCGTTAAAATATTAGTTAATATTGCTAGGTTTTTCTTATTTTGTTATGTTAATAATTTATTATTACATTAATTATGTGGCATAAGTACGGCTTCTCCGATATGCCACTGTCCCTGTGAGAATGTGCAGTTGTTTTACTCTTAAGTGGGTGCGAGAATCTATGGCTGTCTGAATGTGGGTAGGTGTATCCCGCCTTGCATCGTTCTCTCTGGCTCAGAGTCGATAGCTGCTCATGCTACCACTGAGGTTTCCACACCCTTTGGTTGCGAGCTGGTCGGTGAGCCTTCCCTCAGCATGAGTCTACTCTCTCTCCACCCCCACCACCGCTGTTTCTTGGGGTTTCCAAATTCCGGTAGCAGTTTACCGCCTCATGACTGCTGGGTCTTCTTTCTATACTGGACGTCTGGGGAGGTAAAGTTGGTTCTCCTCTTGTGTCCGCAATATGGTAGCGTTTCATTGTCTAGCTCGTTTAACTTAGACTCGTGAACTTAGAATCATTTTTTTGGAATATTTTCTCCGATCGTGTGCGGAAATGTGTTCTCGTTCTTCAATTCAGTGATTTCCAATAGATAATTGCGGTGTGTGTGATTCTAGTTACAGTTTGATAACGGCCTCGTATGTTAAAACCCTTTGTGATCATGTGGCGGTGTATGAAATCTGTGTAAATACTTTCTAGCTTTGTGCGGCCCGATTTCTAATAGGTGATATGTTCATATTTGTACAGTGCATGTAAAAACCTTCTCATCGTTTACTTCTGTGAGTGATATGTGTTCCACGTGGTTGGTTCATAGAACGAAGCCTTCAGCTTCCACTATTGTTTGTTCCATGCCCATCAGGCAAGTGACTATGCGGGTATCCTTCTGATTTCCACTAATATTTCGTGATCTTCTCACCCCGCCTATTTTAATTTTGCTGTTTCTTCTCTGACTTGTAGTATGCACTCTGTCTTTGTCAGTAATTCTCTCTGAGCCTTGTACAACCTCCTTCAATAGCTTCCTTATTTAATTCTAAGCACTTCTATGGGTTGCATGCTGTAATTCTTAATTTTATTCTTCCGACTTTGTAATTATTTCACTTTTACGAGTTTTGGAGACTGGACTTCATCCGTCTCTGTAATCGCTCCCTATCGCTTCTAGCTGCATTTATTTCGCTTCTTCATGTAATTCTAAACATTTCTATGGGTTGCATGCCGTAATTATTTCATTTTTGTGGTTTTTCTGAGACAGGACCTCATCTGTCTCTGTAATCGCCCCCTATCGCAAGTAGCTGTATTTCATTCGCTTCCTTATATAATTCTGAGCATTTCTATGGGTTGAATGCTGTAGTTAATTTCCTTCATTTTTTCTGAAACTGAATTTATTCAATTTTATCGGTTTTCGAAACCACGTGGGTCCGAGTTCCGACTTCCGGGGTTTGCAGCTAGTCGCCTGAATTCACGCCACTTCTCATGTAAAACCAGTACCTAGATCGATTTCTTACAGACTGCAACTTAAGAATCCACCGTGATTTTGTATAATGAATCCGATTTTCAACCACTTTACCTTCAGTGGAGTGCGTTCATGTAACGTAGCCGTGTGTCGCCGTTAACGTGTTTGCTCGCGGTCCAATTCAGATGTAATTTGATTTGGCTATACACACGCACCACCTCAAAACAGGCACGACAGACCAGAGACAGTTTCAAAGTCTTTTTGTATATTGTGTTTTGTGCTACCTCCGACTTGCTGAATTTCGCCTACGATAGCGGCACCTGCTTCCGCCTCGTCTCGGGACGCTGTTTTTGGTGAGTTTCGCTGAGGCATTGCGTGTGTGTGAGCGAATGAGTGTTGTTTGTGAATCCTTCCCCCAGTAGCGTTAAATGATGTATAATTTAGGCTGGACATCGTCCACATTAATACATGTAAGAGATGCGTTTTTATTGTATTCACAAATTTGGTTCCCCAATTTGCTTGTTTTCTATCTGAATAAACAAGTTTAAGTTCAGCATATTTCGTAAGTTGCCTATTAATTGTAGTTTTAGAGCACCTTCCCTCTTTTATTTAATATTGTTCTTCACAAATGCTGAGAACAAGCTCAGATGCAATTTTTCTTATGTCTAAATTCCGTTGCGCCATAAATGTTTTCTTAGCCACCTTTCTAAGATGACATTAATTGTGGTGGCTTGCTTATTAATGTCTGTGTGTAATAACGTGTGAACTGCTATGTATATTGACCACTGTAGTATTAACTTCCTGTTATTGAAGGAATTTGAAACGAGTCAGTTCTCAGTTTGGGCCAGGGAACGAGGTTTTGTAGCAGGGAGTAACCGGACCTTATTTGCTAATTTTAGTGATAAAACAAAGCTCTCGTTTCGTACAGTGGTCGACATTTAAGTTCTCTCTCAAAACAGTACATATAACAGTGCGAATATGTCATTTGCAGAATTATAAAGTTCGTGATAACTTGCTCCAAGACATATTCAGATTCAAAGCAGGGTTTCTAGGAATATAAAGCTAAGAAAAAAGATATCTTTCAAATCCTTGGTATTATATTTAACCAGCTTAGAAATAATTTTTAATCTTCCAATTACATTAAAATCAAAGGTAGACAAGATTAAATTGTTATTAATTTGACATTTATCGATTCGTGATCTTTGACTTGACAACTCAAAACCTTGAACCTTTTTTTTGTGCCTGGAACTTTGTCTTCAGCTCTGCATCGTCTTGCAGTTTATTTCTACACTTCAAACAAATGACACTATTTACAGTCTGAAGAATAAAATTTTGTGTTCCATTATTAAATGTTCTTGAATACACCATTCTCTTAGCGGCTTATCTTCTTTCAGCTGTACGTAGTCCCGATGGAGATCTCACACACTTTTATTCGACGAAATACCCTCACGATTCGTCTTAGGTCGTGTATAATGGCTGTCACAGAACAGCTTCACGCAACATGCTCCGTATGTGAATATCCAAACGCAACTGAGATATTCAAAAATCAAATGTCTGTAATTCTCTGGGACCCAACTACGTTGGTCATCAGTCCCTAGACTTACAAACTACTTAAACTAAGTTGAACTAACCTAAGGGCAACACACACATCCATGCCCGAAGGATTCGAACCTCCGACGCGAGAGGCCGCGTGATCCGTCACGTGGCGCTCCAGACCGCTCAGCTACCATTGTTCTTGTTCCGACAACTGATTTGTTGAAATGTTTTCCAGTCCGTGGTGTACAGCAATCTTGATTGCAGATTGTTTTATTCTTTAATTAATGACGCGTTTCGCCCTTTAGCAGGGCACCCTCACATTATAATGCGCTCTCCGTGGTGTGACAGCGTAAATTGTTTTGCAGTGTTTATATATTTTGGAATTGTGTATTTCCTTGTAGCCCTTAATAGAAGCGGTGGTCTCTGATGACACAAGATAAGCCCATGTTTACAATTGAGCTCACGGGCGGTGGGCGGGCGTGGTGTGCTACTCCACCGACTTGTACAACCTGCTAGTCTAGAATTTTTACTATTTGTGGCGTTTTGGACTAAATCACAGTAGTAAAGATTTTGTAAGTTTGGACTAATTTTTGTTTAGCTTGAGTTGGAAATATTTTTTTAAATTTTTGGATTGAATATAGGGATGAGATTCATTTCCTGCACGCTTTAACTGTTTGTTCTTCCTAGTTTAGGTGTTCATCCAAGATTATCCCAAGGTCTTTCACTGTTTATATATATACATATATATATATATATATATATATATATATATATATATATATATATATATATGGTAATTGGGTACCATTGAGGTATATTGCAGGGACTGTCTGACGAAAATACCGGCTGATTAGCTTTGGGTGAGATATGAGGATGACCTGCGATTTATTGGGGTTTGACTTGAGACCTAGGTTTTGTGCCCATCGTGAAACAGAGCAAATATCTGCATTCATACCAACTACTGCATCATCGATATTCTTAGGGCTGGCACTTTTAAAGCGGCCATTGTTCTCGTGCGTCGGTCTTCCACGGTGCTTTTTAGCCTACTCTCCACAATTCCCCTTCCAAACTGTATTCCATTCTTAAGTTGACGATTCCTCGACGTCTCAGAACGTGTCTTACCCATCGACCGCTTCTTTTGGTGAAGATATGCCGGTAGTTTCTTTTCTCCCCGATTCTGTTCAGTTCCTCTAAATTACTTACGCGATCTAATTGTCTAAACTTTAGCGTTCTCTTGTAGTCGGCTTTGTTATTTAGGGTTTGAGTCCTTAACTCGAAATAACCCTGAGAAAGTGGGGAAGAGGGAGATGAAAAGAAGAATACCCTACAAGTTCAAGCGCTGCAGTCAAACGACATTTTACTGGGGGCCAAAAAATTAAAATTAAACCTTGCTAAAATTATACTGCTATTAAGGACGCTGTAGAAATATCAAAGGCAACGTGATAGTCTGGCTGTTCATTTATTAACGCTTTTAGAAACCATCCTTTTACAGTATCCTTAATTGCAATGTTTAATAACTAAAAATCATTGTTAGTAACTGAAGAATAAGGATCTAAACAAAACAGTAATCGATAAATTAAGCGGCTTCTAATGAAATTGCGTGCTTATGGAATATCTCCCCAATTGTGCGATTGCATTCACGATTTCCTATCAGAAAGGTCACAGTTCGTTGTAATTGACGGTAAGTCATCGAGTAAAACAGAAGTGATATCTGACGTTTCCCAGGGAAGCGTTATAGGTCCCCTATTGTTCCTTGTGTTTATGAACGATTTAGGAGACTATCTGAATAGCTCCCTTAGACTTTTCGCAGATGATGCTATCGTTTAGTGGTTAGTGAAGTCAACAGAGGATCAAAAGCAATTGCAAAGCGATTTAGACAAAATTTCTACATGGTGCGAAAATTGGCAATTGACACTAAATGTTCAGATGTTGTAAACCAATCGGACCAAACTGCGTGCTCATCAGTCCGTAGCTTACAAACTACTTAAACCTAGGTAAACTAACCTAAGGACGACACACACACCCATGCCCCAGAGAGGACTCTAACCTCCACGGCGAGCAACGGTGCGCTCCGCAGCCAGACGCTTTACACCGCTCGGCTACTGCACCGTGGCAATTGATACTAAAAGTATGAAGTAATACACATGACCACTAAAAGAAATCCGCTGAACTTCAATTACGCGATAAATCAGTCAAACGTTAAGGTCATAAATTCTACCAAATACCTAGGAGCTACAATTACGAACAACTTAGACTGGAGAGAACACACAGAAAATATTGTGGGGAAGGCGAACCTAAGGTTACGTTTCATTGGCAGAACACTTCGAAGATGCACCAGCACCACCAAAGAGACTGCCTACATCACACTTGTGTGTCCTCTCCTGGAGTACTGTTGCCCCTTGTGGGGAGCCGAGGTGTCCGAGGGGATGCCGGGCGCCGTGGCTCAGCACGCCCGGTCAGAGGGCTGAACGCCCTCTGTAACAAAAAAAAAAAAAAAAAAAAAAAAAAAAAAAAAGCTGAGCCAACAACACACAGAACAAAAACGAACAAAAACGATCAGCGTCCGCAACGAAGAGAACAACCCATACAAAAAAAAAAAAAAAAAAAAAAAAAAAAAAGACTGAGGCGCTCCAGTCACGGCCTGCACGGCCACTAGGGTCAGGGGTTCGAATCCCCCCTCGGGCATGAGTATTTGTGCCGTCCTTAGTGTTAGCTAGTTCATAAGTAGTTTGTATGTTTAGGGAGTGCGCCTCGGTTGCACAGTGGTAGAGTGCCAGACTACAAATCCAAAGGTCACGGGTTCGATCCCCGCTAGGTCCTGGGATTTTTATCTGTCACTTTCCACTTCTTTCACCTCTGGCAGTATTGCTCATGTGAAAAATACCGAGTAGCACCGTGATTCGGAACCCACGTTAAACTGTAGGTCCCCCTATAACTGGCTGGGTAAGTCAGTTCGAAGGTCGGAGGAAGGCAACGGCATACCACCTCCAAACAGGACCATGCCTAGTAAAGCACTGTGGTGTTCAAACCAATCTTCGGATTGTTGACTGCTTTACCTTTTACCTTTTTTTATGTTTAGGGACTGATGACCCCATAGTTAAGTCCCATAAGCTATACAAACATTTAAACATTTGGACCCTCACCAGGTGGGACTGACGGAAGACATTGAGAAGGTTCAGAGAAGGGCAGCTCGTTTTGTTTTATCACGTTACCGGGGGCGGGGGGGGGGGAGATGCGTCACGGAAATGTTGCACGAATTGGGGTGGAAATCATTAAAAGAAAAACGTTATTCATTGCGGCGTGATCTGTTTGCGAAGCTTCAATCACCGACTTTTACTTCTGAATGTGTGAATATATTTTGCTAGCACCCACCTACTTAGGGTGAAATAAGAGAAATCAGATCGAAACCGGAACGATTTAGGTGTTCTTTCTTCCCGCACGCTATTAGAGAATGGAACGATAGAGAAAAGTTATGAAAGTGGTTAATGAACCCTATGCCAAGCACTTAAATGTTGAAACTTTTTGGCAGATTAAAACTGTGTGCCGGAACCGGGACTCCAACCTGGGATCTTTGCCTTTCGCGGGCAAGCGCACTAGCGACTGTTTTGTGTCCCAGCCTCGTCGCCGCTTTTGTGTCTTGTTTCCGTCGTAGGTGTCGGTGGCCGAGTGGAATGAGACCGACACAGGAATAAAGATAGCACGCTGGTGCAGGTACGGAGGGGAGCAGCCAGAAACTAGGAACACTAGAGTAAATTAGAACGAGATACATATTGCACAGAATTTATACAATACTTAACTTTTACATTGCTCAGTACTGCAGATACATAGTTGAGCTAGAGGCCTGCCTAGTACTGCTTCCTAGTGCCTATACGATAGCCAAGTCTTCACTGGTGCCTATCTGATTACGAAGGTCCTAACTGGTTGCTATCTCAGTCCCAAGTCTGCGATGTCGTTCAATGGTGGCCACGAGCGGAGTTGTAACAGAGGGCGCTCGTGGCTGACGTCGTAAGAACGCCGCGCCGTGCGTGCATGGCGGCGCGCGGCGAAAGTAGGTGGCGCGCACTTTGTACTTGTGCGACACCACAGACTGTGCTATCCCGACACGACTCACGATGCCGCCTCACAACTTTACTTCCGCCCGTACCTCGCCTCCTTAAACTTATTTGCAGAGTATCTATGTAGATGTAGAAGCCGCCACACGGTGTTATGTCGAAGTGAACGCCCCCGCTCGTGAATGGACGGCCGGCGTGGCTCTCTCAGTCGCTTTCTCCTAAGTGACGTAACACGGCCGGTGGAGCACTGCTCCAGGCTGGCTCGTGCCACAGAGTAACATATATATTTGTCTGTGCTCGTGCCTGCGGTCATCAGGGCAGTGTCTGCTTGCCGGGATGGCCGCGGTGAGGCGCTGTGTTTGCCTCTGAGCGGGCCGCCCAGCCCTTCCCCCCCCCCCCCCCCCCTCTCTCACTCCCTCTCTCTCTCTCTCTCTCTCTCTCTCTCTCTCTCTCTCTCACACACACACACACACACACACACACACACACACGTGGGCCGGCTCCAGACGGCTGGACGCCGCTGTCTGGCTGTGGGATCTGTTCCACCGCCACCGCTCTGTTGCCAAGCGGCTCCCGCGCCCACGCAAACACACTACAGTCGGTACACAGGACTGTCTCGCGCCACGACGCAATCCCTACGTCATTCAATGCCATCATTCGCCAAGTTTACGTGCGTCCACTGTGCGTTTCTCACAAAACTCTCAACTGTCCGTTCGGTCACTGATATCTCCGTTCTCTTTGTACAATCTCGGTAATCCTCACATTATGAACAAGTAAGTGTGCCAAGCATTTGCTGTGATAGTGAGAGCAGACGGGACTTCTCCCAGAAATCTACAAAAAATATTCAAATGTTTGTATAGCTTATGGGACTTAACTACAGGGTTATCAGTCCCGAAACTTACAAACTACTTACGAACCAGCTAACACTAAGGAAGGCACAAATATCCAGCCTTGGGGATTTGAACCCCCGACCATAGTGGCCGTGCAGACCGTGACTGACGCGCCGCAGTCCCCTCGGCCACCGCGGCCGGCAGAAATCTATATCTACATGGGATACTCTGCAAATCACACTTAAGAGCCTGGCAGAGGGTTCATCGAACCACCTTCGTGCTATGTATTTATCTTCAATTACACTCTCGAATTGCACGGGGGAAGAAAGATTATCTGAATCTCTCCGTTCGAGCTCTGACTTATCGTATTTTATTCTGATGATCTTTATTATGTAAGTGGGAGTCAACAATAAGTTTTCGCATTCGGAGGAGAATGTTGGCGATTGTAGCTTCGTGTGTAGCCCACGCCGTAGCGAAAAGCGCCGTTGAGGTAATGATTTCCATCCCAGATCCTGTATCATTTCCGTAACGCTGTCTCCCCTGTATCGTGTCAATACAAAACGAGCTGTTCTTTGGATTACAGCTACATCTAGACATACATAGATACTCTGCAAATCACATTGGTCTGGCAGAGGGTTCATTAACCACTTTCATAACCTTTCTCTACCGTTCCATTCTCTAATAGCGCGCGGAAAGAAAGAACACCTAAATCGTTCCGTTTTCGATTTGACGACTCTTTCGATGTTCTCCTTCAAACCCACCTGATAAGGATCCCGCACTGGGCAGCAATACACCAAAAAAGTACGGACAAGCGTAGTGTATGCAGTTTCTTTAGTAGTTCCTTTACATCTTTTAAGGGTTCTACCAATGAAACGCAGTCTCTGGTCCGCCTTTTCCACGACGTTATATACGTGTTCTTTACAGTTTAAATCTGAAGTAATAGTAATTCCTAGGTAATTGTGGAGTTCACGGCCTTCACTTTTGATTATCTTATAAACAAAGTTTAACGGATTTCTTTTCGTACTCATGTGAACGACTTCACACTTTTCATGATTTAGAGTCAATTGCCAATTTTTACACCATAGTGATCGTTCTGCAGTTGGTTTTGATCTTCAGATGATTTTACTAGACGGTAAATGACACCGTCATCAGCAAACAACCCAACAGAGCTGCTCAGATTTTCTCCTAAATCATTTATGTAGATAAGGAACAGCAGAGGACCAATAACACTACCCTGTTAAACACCTGATATCACCTCTTTTTAGTAGATGCCTTACCATCGATTACTACAAACTGTGTCCTCTCTGACAGGAAATCCCCTATCCACTCCCAAACTTGGGGCGATATATCAAAGCTACGCAATTCGGCTAAAAGCCGTTTCTGAGGTACGGTGTCAAAAGCGTTCTGGAAATCAAGAAATACGGAACCAATTTGTGAACCCTTGTCGATAGCACTCATCACTTCGTGTGAGTAAAGAGCTAGTTGTGTTTCGCATTAACGATATTTTCTAAATCCTTGTTGATCGTGGGTCAATAGATCATTATGTTCGAGATAATTCATAACATGAAAACAATAAATAATAAACATAATCAACTTGGCTCTCCGAAATTCCAGGGTATGTTCTGATTGGCTTCCATATATATGGTGAATCACATAACACTTGCACCGCAAATATTGCGGAAACGAAAATTGCAGTTGATGTCCGGTTTTCACAGAATTTATTGGTCGTCAGGGACTCGTATTTTTACCCAACAAACAAATTGTAATATTACTTAGAAAGAGTATATTTTATTTTAAAAAAAAGTTTTTTTAAATGCAAAAATGGTTGTTCTATCGTGCACTGAATTTTTGACACCAGCTGTATACAAAGAATTTTCAATGGTTGTAGCTGCCAAACTAATCGTTATAAAAAGTCATTCAAAATACTTTGTAAAAACCGCACATAAATCGCACTTTCCGTTTCCGCAATATTTGCGGTGCAAGTGTGGGTGATTCACCCTGTATACAGAATTCAATGGTATACATGTCAATAACTTCAAAAACTTTAAAATATAGGTTTCGAAAGAGCGTGACTGTGAAAGCGTTGCGTTCATGTGTTCCAATTATTTGATAAGCTGTTATGTTTCACAATTTTTCAGTGATCACATTCACATTCATACGAACGCATAAATCGGACAAGGAGGCGTATCTCACTCATTCGCCAGACGAACAGGTTTCCCAATAAGCGATTCCTGTCCTGTGACGAATAGTCTGTCACAACTGTATGTACAGACTTGTTTTCCATTAGAGTCGTCTTTTCCACTAGAGTCGTCTTGTCATCAAACATTTGCTACTCCCATTGAAAAGCCACCGTCTTTCGACTGCTAATAGAACACTTGTGCAATACGGACATTATACACACAAAAATATTTTAAAAAACACTAAAACAAAATTGAATAAAATACAGTTCATAATCTGTGAAAAAATGGCTGTTACCAGCTAGCCGGCCGCGGTGGCCGAGGAGACTGAGGCGCTTCAGTCACGGTCTGTACGGCCACTACGGTCGGGGGTTCGAATCCCCCCTCGGGCATGGATATTTGTGCCGTCTTTAGTATAAGGTAGTTCATAAGTAGTTTGTAAGTTTAGGGACTGATGACCCGTAGTTAAGTCCCATACGCTTAACAAACATTCGAACATTCGTTACCAGCTACTAGGAGTACTGGTGTATGCTGCTATATGGAATACAAGTTCAGAATTTCTAGTTTATTGTTGTACATCTTGTCAGATTCTGTATCCATGAACAATAAAGACAAATAAAATGTTGATTTTATCTCGTTTATACAAAGCGCCATGTCCGCCTCCGTAGCTCAGTCGACAGCGCAACTGACTACCACTAAGGGAGCCCTGGATGCGATTCCCAGCGGGAGAGTGGGTGTTGTAACTTGCCCTCATTATTATCATCGACACGCAAGCCGCTGGTGTTAAACGGTTTAGATATATCTCGGCAAATAAATGCCATACACTCATCATATAAAGGGCCATGAAACTCTATAATCGTAGTGGAACACATTTTTTATCTATTATTGTTATTGCGGTATGTGTACATTCCGCGCCCCGGTGGAGTAGCCGAACGGACTAAGGCGCCTCTCGCCATCGGAGGTTCGAGTCCTCCCTGAGTTGTTTTTTTTTTGGTGTGTGTGTGTGTTGTCCTTAGGTTAGTTTACCTTAGTTTAAATAGTTTGTTAGTTACGGGCTGATGACCACGTAGTTTGGTCCCATAGATTTACTAACATTTGAACATTTTTTGTACATTTCAGTGCCATATCCTACTTCAGTAAAGATCAAACCTACATAGACAAACCAAGATAATCACAATACTTATTTTCATTACTTAGAAAGTATGTGTGTATTTAAACTATCTCCAAAAGGAAAACGCCAAGATCGCAGTATGATTAATTAATTGACTGACGACCGGTTTCGATGGGCTATGCCATCATCTGGTTGCATAAATACTACAATGTGGTCATATTTAAGAAATGGAGGTTAAACAGAAAGTGCAGCATTCAACTTAGTCAAAATATAAAATACACAAGTTATACTATCAACTGCTTGTAAGAGACAAACCGAACGTCGGTAAACTAATTAATCATACAGCGATCACGGAATTTTCCTTTTGAAGATAATTAATTTATGCAGATCGCCTCCATCCTCTGTTGCCAGATAATGTCAATATGTCTACTTGTTGTGGTCTTCAGCCTGGAGATTGGTTTGCTGCAACTTTCAAGGCTACCATGTCCTGCGCAAGTCTCGTAATTTCCTGAATAACTTTAATAACCGACATCGTTTCGCATCTGCTTACTGTTCTCATCTCTTGGTCTCCCTCCCCCAATTTTTACCCCAAACACTTCCTTCCACTACTATACTGGTGTTACACTCATGCCTGTCCCCCTTCTGCCACATTTCTGTTTCTCTCCAATACTGTTTACCATCTCCTCATCTGTTACAAGGTATATCCAAGTAATCTTCATCTTTCTTTTGTAAAACCACATTTCAAAACCTTCAGTTTTCTTGCCTGAACTAATCATTCATGTCCTATCTTTCATACACGTACCAAGCAACTTGGTGAAGTGCTTAGCTCACTCCACTTGCATTTCCGACGACTGTGGTTCAAACCCACCTCCAATCATTTACTTTTCGGTTTTCCGTGATGTTCCTAAATCGCTTCACGCGAATGCCGAGATGGTTCATTCGAAAGGGCTCGACAAACAATCGAATAACGAATTTCGAGTATAGAATAAATTGTTTTGGGGCTTGATAGTGAAACAAGGAGTTCAAATACCTACGGCGAAGAATTTAATTGAGAGGAAAAGCAATTTCAACCAGCACAAGCCATGGAAGCCAGTGCTTTCTGCAATAAGCTCAGCTCGCGAAGACGTAACTGCCGTGCAAAAACAGTGAAACAACGATATCCTATGCGTCGACCTCGTAGCCCCAAATTCAAGATAGTGCCCCCCCTCCCCCCTCGTAAGGTTTCAGTTCTGTTTCTCAGAACAAGAGAGAGAGGGGGAGGGAGAATCGTGTTGTTTTGGTTTAAAACAATGTGACGAGTGCTGTTCCTTCAGTCTGGCAGCTCATAATGAAAATGCCGAAAGCTTTAGTGGGAAATATTAGAAACATTCACACACAGATAGTCCCGCTTGAGAACTAATAAATGCCGACTAAGATGGGTATTGTCTGATTTCCGAAAGTGAGAAGTGCTTGTGACAAACACAAGTCTGCAAAATATATGCACCGTTTATGTGTAGCTCAAGAGAAAACAGAAGTATATGTCTAAACAAAATGTAAGTAATAGAAAATATATGAACGAAAATTCACTGTAGAAGAAAATTACGTTTTTCTAAGAAAATTAAAGTGTTAACTTTGTCAATAGAGTTTTCAGATAAAATCGTTTGAGTTCAGATGACAAAGTTTTCAGTATAAAATGATGATGTAAAAAATAATCTTGGTAATAATGAAAAACACACATGTACTTTCCTGAGGCTTAATTTTGAAAGATTGTTTAGTGCTAAATTATGTTCATTTTCAGAGCTTCAAATAAGGAAAACCCACTGATGATGGCAAAGAAGTGCTGAACATGTTTGTGTCACATGAAGAAGAACAAACAAAACCTATGTTCTGCATAAATGGCATTCTTATAACAAATAATTTTGACTGGGAACACGACAAATACAAGAAGTGCATATCGGAATAATGAGTAAGTGTAATTTATGTGGCTTATATCAAATAATTTTGACAGAACACGACAAGTACAAGAACTGCATATCGAAATTGTGAAGCAATATAGGTTATGCTTCGATTATTTGCTCACATTTCGCCGATATTTTTAGTTTATTTGTTGCCAAATTCACGAGTAATTCAAGCGAAATGGCTCATATGTGACAGTTATGCAGTTGGAAGTCTAAAACGCAGAAACAAATTTCGCTGATATGAGGAAATTTCATGAAATAAATATAATTTACGACTCAGTTTCAGTTTCGTAGATAAATTTTTCTGTAGTGAAATATCACATTATTAGGTTCCGTTCAAGTAACAGAATTGCTAAATTGTAGACGAATGATGTGGAACAACGTTTTGGAACGAAATTGTATAAAACAATGAAAGAATCACTGGCCCATGTCAAAGCTACCTTTGCTTTCTGTATATGTTTTCCGTGGAAACAGTAATTAGGGAATTTGGGAATTTGGGAATGAACTAAAATGCGTTAGTCAAGACTGTAACCTGTGTTGCCACTCCCTAGATGCTTACGAAGACACTGATGTTAACAGCTTGTCACTGGAATAGGACCCGCAGCCGAAATAATGACAATATTTTTCCTTACTGGCTTTTGTTAATCTTATTTCTATATCTCCTTTAATTGTCTTACTAGTGGACGATTTCAATCATATAACGACTTTCAAATGTAAGGTACAATCCATAAAGTCAAAACTTATGTCATACCTACAACGATAAAATGTAGTTGTATGGTCGGACTTGGAAACAAACCCGACGCCAAATCTTTCTTGGGTAGCAAAGTAACACACCACGTGCTGTCAAGTAACATACTTTGTGTCGCATTCCACTAGAATAGCGTACGAGAGTCATTCAATAATTAAAAAGAAAAACTGGTCTGGAAAAACACAAAAAATGTTCAAATGTTTGTTAAGCTTATGGGACTTAACTACGGGGTCATCAGTCCCTAAACTTACAAACTACTTACGAACTACCTTATACTAAGGACGGCACAAATATCCATGCCCGAGGAGGGATTCGAACCCCCGACCGTAGTGGCCGTGCAGACCGTGACTGGAGCGCCTCAGTCCCCGCGGCCACCGCGGCCGGCTGGAAAAACACATCTACTTCTACAAAACAACACTTTTCTACTCTTCAACATAATCTAGTTGAACATTAATGCACTTATTCCAACTGGCAACATTTTTTTTTTCCGGTTGCAAAGAACTCTTCATGTCTGTACCAATTTTCCACAAACTTTTTCACTTCCTCGTTGTTGTGGAACCCCTTCCCACATAATGCCTCCTTGAGTTCACCAAACAAATGGAAATCACTTGGCGCTAAACCAGGACTATAAGGGGGATGATGCAGTGCTTCCCAGCCCGCTTTGTCGATGGTTTAACGAGTGAGTTGCGCAATATGAGGACGTGCCTTGTCTTGCTGGAGAATCACACTTCTCCTCGGAGAACCACTTTTGTGTCTTACTGCTGGCTTCACTTTGTTGAAAAGCGAATCAGAGTAATATTGGCTGTTCACTGTACGCTGCTCTTAGATATAATCACAAAAAAACTGGACCTTCAGCGTCTCAAAACACCGCAACATACTTGGTTCTTAGGTTTTGATTTTTTTTCTTGACAAATGAGTTGAAGTGCATCAATCCATGCGTTGCCTTTTTGATTCTAGCGGATAATAGTGAACCTAAATTTCATACTAACTACGTTTCACCCTAACTTTTGTTGATTATGTGCTCACCTTTTTTTTTTTTTTTTTTGTCATCCTGTTTTTTACCTCTGTGCATTCTCTCAAAATTCTTTCCTTGTGTTACCAGGTCAACTCCTTTGGTACACATCTTGCACATATTTTGCGGTACTCGAGCTCTTTACAGATAATGTTATGAACCACACCAGTACTAGCTTGAGCCTTATCAACTATCATTTCCACAGTCACACGGCGGTCGGCAAGAACAATGTCATCAATTCGAATTCCAAGTGAGGCTGCAACTGGTCGTCCAGAACGGTATTCGCCAGTCACTGAGTCGCGACTATTCCTGAACTGTTCTACCTACTTGTTTTCACGGTCCATACAATCTTTACCATAAATTTTAGACATTTTACAGTATATATTGATTGCTTTCTCACCTTCAGCCAATGTGGAACTTTCAAGCGGACCCGCCATCTTGAAATGTACTTTTGAAGTTATATATCAGCTGATCAGGGCTCATCTCAGTGATGCCCACTTAAAGCCATAAAAGTACGAAGCTTGCCCTAACATCAGGTTTTCCCCAGACAAATTTGTCTCTTTAATTATTGAATGATACTCGTATTATTGCAATTGTATGACAAAAATAAGGAAAATGAAGAGAAATATGTGTATGGACAAACAGGAAGATGAAGCACGGCCAGAAATCAAGCCCTGCTGTGATATAAACCAGGCTACAGCGGTTGTTTTTCCACGTGGCCGATATGATAGCCAGCTGTCGTACAACTTCCAACGTCTGCGACTGGAAACATGCCGTTCATAGGTCTGGCTCCGACCCCTCCTGGTCTTTTATAGTCTGGTCTGACTCGTGCTGGTGGCGTGTTTTCCAGTTACATATACGAGTCGACGTATTTTGAATGCCTTTCATGTCCAGCCATCCCATCTGTGTGTCTCGTCCTGTGTTTCCTTTCGTTGTTACTTCCCATTTCCAATTTCACCGTTCATTTTGTCACTCATTTGCGTTTAGACACCGATTTTTTTCTATATTTAGCATTTTTGTACGTATCACTTTTTGAGTAATCTAATGACACACACATATCTTAAAAATAGATAGCAAAGTTGCTTTCAACATCCATAGAAAACCTACCACTACAGACATCATTATTCATGAAACCTCGTGTCATCCAGTAAGATATAAGCATGCATACTTTCAAAGTATGATTGACAGGATGATGAAAACCCTAATGTCACCAGATGATTTCAAGACTGAAATGAACACATCATGACGTGAAACTTTATGGTCATGATTTAGTTATCTGTATGTTTCCACAAGTTGTGAGGCGGCATCGTGAGTCGTGTCCGGATAGCTCAGTCGGTAGAGCGCTTGCCGCGAAAGGCAAAAGTCCCAGGTTCGAGTCCTGGTTGCGGCACACAATTTTAATCAGCCAGGAAGTTTCTTATATGTATGTTACTTGTCATTTTCATAATTCTATAAATTTCATGGCTGCTACATAAGGTAGCCCATGTGATTGGATTCTCTTTGTATGAAATAAGTTTCCTCTAGTCTAAAATGCCATTCTTTATTATTGAAATCAGGAAGAATTTCAATTCCAACATTGTATGAAATTAAATTATCGCCCTATAGTAAACTGCCACTGTACGCTCATTAACTACTATGCTGCAGTTTTTCACAACTATTAATCACTCTATGTTTTTCATCAACTTCATACTGGCATTTAATATATTCGTGGTTTTACTCGTCCTATCAGATATAATACTCAATTTGCACAATAGTGAGATTATAATTATCAACTTTGTTGTGATGTAAATTTGTTTAAGATGACGATTACTCTCCTTTTGTCACTTGTAACACATTATATTGATGTAGATAGCATTTAATGTTGGAAGCTGCGACAATTGTACCACATTTTATTTGTTGATGTAGACTTTTCATATGCACTTTATAACTTTGTTTATTAGGCTTAACCAAAGATGTTCCGCTAAAGATACTCCACACCCATTAAGAATGACTCCATAATTGTATATTCAATTTCGATAGCATAGGTTGTGATGGTGTTTGACTTATGCAATTAGCATTGTACACTCTTCAGTAGTCACAGTCTATTATCTCATTTTATGTTTGTTTTGACTATGATAATCTAGTATGACATTTGTAATTTTATTGAAACCGACTCCTGCTCTTTTAGCCAGATCTGTTTTATTTAATGCTGTTGAAAGTAGTGGGATCTTTATCTTACAGTATACGTAAGTCGCCTCACCAAAACCCACGTGACACTTACCACAAAAACGATTTTTTGTTTTTCTTTGAATACAAATAAAGTGATTTGTTGTGTTAATTTGTCAATAAATGGGGACATGTATTACTGTATAAATAACGGTTGACCTTAGTAAGAATACTATAGTGAATTTGTTTTGTGTATGACGGTTAAGAGAGGTAGCACCTCAGCAGAAGTTCCATCTGGCCGCAGGTGCAGTTCCAATTTTAGAAATGTCTGCAGCTTCAATAGCTCTATAAAATTGCAAAGAAAGCAAGTGTGAAAATTACAGAACCATCATTTCTATAAGAGATGGTTGTAAAATAATTACACGCATTATTTACGGAAGAATGGAAAAACTGTTAGAATCCGACATCGGGGAAGATGAGTTTGCATTTAGAAGTGTAGGAACACGCGCGGCAATACTAACATTAACGCTTACCTTAGAAGATAGGTTAAGGGAAGTCAAACTACGTTTTAACTTTTGTAGATTTGGACAATGTTGATGATACTCTTTCAAATTCTGAAGGCAGCAAAGGTAAAATATAGGGGACGGAAAGTAATTTATAACTTATACAGGAAGCAAACAGCAATTATTAGACTTGTATCATTCTGGAAGTATGGAACCTGGGGCTGTGTTGAAATAACAGCAACCAGTCACCTTTCTTACTTAATTAATTACCACGACCGGTGTCGAACTGCCTGGCAGTTCAAAAAATGTTCAAATGTTTGTATAATCTATGGGACTTAACTACGTGGTCATCACTCCCTAAACTTACAAACTACTTATGAACTACTTACGAACTAGGACAGCACAAATATCCATGCCCGAGGGGGGATTCGAACCCCCGACCGTAGTGGCCGTGCAGACCGTGACTGGAGCGCCTCAGTCCCCTCGGCCACCGCGGCCGGCCTGGCAGTTCATCATCAGGCGGTATACATGTTTTATATGTTGTGCACAACATTGTGGAACTCGTTTGGCTGTGGTGAGATAGAAAATGATTATGTGTGAGCTTTGTCTTTGGCACTAAATTACAATACTTCCAAGTTTAAATCGTATTCTAAACAGTTTCTTACAGGTGATTCACACTGCTGTTTGATGATAGGTTATTTTTCAGGCATTTTAGTGCTCAAAATCTGCCCACAAAACACACACTTCACCACAGCAGCCGTTTTCCACATAAATAAGACAGAGATAAATACAGCTAGTGCGCCTCGGTTGCACAGTGTTAAAGTGCCAGACTACAAATCCAAAGGTCGCGGGTTTGATCCCCGCCAGGTCCTAGGATTTTTATCTGTCACTTTCCACTTCTTTCACCTCTGGCAGTATTGCTCATGTGAAAAACTACCGAGTAGCACCGTGGTTCGGAACCCACGTTAAATTGTAGGTCCCCCATATAACTGGCTGGGTAAGTCAATTCGAAGGTCGGAGGAAGGCTACGGCATACCACCTCCAAACAGGACCATGCCTAGTAAAGCACTGTGGTGTTCAAACCAATCTTCCGATTGTTGACTGCTTTACTTACTTATATACAGCTAATTGTCAAAGATCACAGTTGATGCACATATATTATTTTTAATTTAGTTACCAGTTACAGTTTCAATAGTTAACGTGTTCATACATTTCTATTTACATTATTCTCTTACAGTGGTGGCTTCTTTGTTCCTTAATACTGTAATGGTTGCACAAATGTTTCATTTGAAGAAAAATCCATAGAGTGCATTTATAAGAATAAACACATGCGGTTGGAGTAGCATTTGGTAATGTCAAGGGGGGGGGGGGGTAGTGTTATGTGTTCTAAGTATGTGTATGTGTGTTTGGTTTTCTCAGGCTGAAACAGTCTTTAAAATTGTTGTAGAAAGAGTTGTTTTCCAGTTCTGTTTGTTCAAATGTTTGTAATTCTATCGGACCAAACTGCGTGGTCATCAGTCCGTAGCTTTGTGTCGTCTTTAGTATAAGTAGTTTGTAACTTTAGGGACTGATGACGCCGCAGTTAATTTCAAAATGTTCAAATATCTGTAAATCTATCGGACCAAACTGCGTGGTCATCAGTCCGTAGCTTACAAACTACTTAAAACTATGTAAACTAATCCATGTACAAACACACACACCCATGCCCCAGGGAGGACTCGAACCTCCACGGCGAGCAACCGCGCGCTCCGCAGCGAGACGCCTTAGACCGCTCGGCTACTCCACCGCGGCAAGTCCACTAAGCTTTACAAACATTTAAACAAGATAGCAGTACATACTGGTAGCTGCTAGAGGCAGGTAGGAGATGGAGTCTGGTCGATGCCATACTTCGCACTAAGCATCATCTGGGGAAGATGGTGATCTGCTGGGCTGACGAATTCACTACACTCTGGTTGCTGCCTGAGGCCAGTGCAGTCTTCAGTGGTTGATTACCAAAGGCCAATTTCCTGTCGTCGAGTTAGCACTCTGGTGCTAATCCGGCCAGCCAGTATCCAGAGTAGGGTATCAGCACGGCATCCGACTCCAGAGGGGTCCACGCATGGCTCCACTGGCAGCTGCATAGACTGGAGAAGGGCAGAGCACTTCTAAATAACCGTCCTGGCGTCAGTTCCCGGACGTCGCGGCGCGGTCACTACCACCAGACGGCTCACAGCGGTCGGAACACCGAGGTCGCAGCCAGAAGCCATCGCCACCTACTGCTCTAGCTCCTGCCGAGCTATCGTCTTCATCAGAATTACTGTATGCAACGGAATAAACGTGTAATCTTTAATTCTGTTTTACTAGCTTCCTCTGGCGCTCCACCACGTCCCACGCCTTATACGGAAATAAAGCTGAGAACCCACCGCTCGGCCCCAGAAATCATCATGGACACACTGCTTTATACAGGGTGTATCAAAAAGGATGGTGCAAATCACACGGTTGAAAGTACACGATAATAGAAGCAAAAATATTCCAGCAAACATGGATCTGCAAACTAGCCATTTGTGAGATAATTACGAATGAATTATTCCAAGCCGCCACTGTCATCGTTGTAAATATCGTCCTAGTTAGTAGCCATTAACTTGATATTTATACTTTACTTTTAAGATTTAAATCGTGTTTAGTTCACGTTAAACTTCGTCCTATTTAGTTAGTTGGAGTTCCGTAACATTCTGCTGCTACTGTGAGACTGCATGTAGCGCGCAGATACGGAAAAGGACAGATCGAGGCGGATCTGTAGCTTGGCCTTCGAGATTGACTGATTTAAATTCTTTGTATTTTTGTGTCTGGGGTCATCTCAAAAGAAAAGCGAAGTGTACAGCACACCGATTAACACTGTTGAAGAACTGGAGCGGAGAGTTGTACACGCTTGTCAAGAATTCCGAAATGATCCAGGGGTTTTCGAAAGAATTGGAAATTCATTGCAGAGACGAGCACAGTATTGCATCCAGATGCAAGGAAGACACTTCCACCACCTCCTTTAGCAGGTGACCCATGCGTGGTATGTGGATTAAATGCGATGTAAAACCTAATCGTACAGTCTAAATTTCAAATTAATGTGTACTAAGTAGGACGATGTTTACAATGATGTTAGTGGCGGCGGCTTGGGACCAATTATTCATAACGAGCTGAAAACTCGGCGTTGCGCGTTGTTTATTTATTAAAATTAAATGTTCAAATGATGGTAAATCTATCGGACTCGACTACGTGGTTAACAGTCTGTAGCTTACAAACAACTTAAACTAACCTAAGGACAACACAAACATCCATGCCCGAGGGAGGACTCGAACCCCCGATGGCGATCGGCCGCGCGCACCTCAGCACGGCGCTCCAGTATGCACGGCTGATCCGCCGCGGCTATTTATACTAGCCTTGAGTTAGTACTTCTCATATCCCTTCTCTCTCTATCCATCTCCTTTTTTTCTAATAACATGTTAGATTTATTAGAGAACACACATATATAAAATTAAGCTGTCTTGCACAATATACAAAATTTTAAATACAGTATCCAAACAAAGGAAGATAGTAATAAAACGATTCATTTAATTCATAACTTTACTATAAACAGTATTTCTTGTTACTGGATCTAGTATGAATAATTTATTTAGTGAGGCCACCCCTGAGCAAGTGCCATAAAGTTGCCGTGTGAGAAACATGGGCATGTCAAATGCACTCCACAGTATTGAATAGAATCCCCTTTGGTTTATTAATCGTAATAGAAAATGCAATTCTCACTGGACTGCATTCTGTTGAAGTTAAAATCCAGATCTGTCAAAGATAATGGTACTCTGTTCCATTTTCTTAGTTTCCTTACAACCCTGTAGAAGTCTATTGCTATCGCCTGCATCCGTGTGAGCTCCAGAGCTGAAAGTTGTCATCACTACTGTCAGCTTTCCAGGATTTTCCTTAAGCTGACTGGAATACATGTTGCATGATTGCATGATGTGACAGGTTTTTACCTAACGCGGTATATATGATCTCATATTTATTCAATTATATGTTGTATAATTGTATAATTTTGCAGTTATATATTCATTTGTTTAAGTGCTGCGTGTCGGTAAAATCCGTTTCGAAAAGAGTTAGTTGTAAAGAAGTAATAGATTGAAACATTATGCGTGATAGGTCGGTTTTCCATGAACGTTACTGTTATTGTCATTATATAACTTATGAATTACGTGTCGTACTGTGTTACAATTTAGAAGGTACATTCAACTAAATGTGTGTATACTGTCAGTAAAATTTACTGTGGCTACAATGTGTAGTGTAGAAATTATAAATTGTAGTGTCATACCGAATGCCGTAGTTTTAGTCCGCGAACAGCGGAAAAGTAGTAAGCGACAAACTTTTTCGTTTCATTATTTTGCTGATGTTGTCGGAGAGAAAGAGTTTAATAAAGGTCTGAAATTGTATTTAAAGTTTGTTAAATAGTGTATTTATAAAGTCTCCTCGTATTATGTGATAGTTTCTTGCAACTCCTATAGTTTAGGACGTTATATCTCCTAAACTATATGTTATATGTGATTCTTACTACTACAGCAATTGTTATCTCACGTAAGTAACACGAGTACAAAATTTGGTTGAAATCGGCTCAGTGGTATAGGAGAAAATGACCAGCATTATCACTCGAAGCAGCATTTTTTTCGCATCTCATTGTTTGACTATGTTGTGCGTGATTCCTATACTTACGGCGACCATCATTTTGGATTGAAGCTTATGTGTATAAAATTTCATAAAGATTTGAACAAAACTGTGGATTTGTATGCAATTCGTACACACAAACACACGGACACTCTGCTTTATATACAATACGGACAAACGTATTCAGACACTGGGACTCATCAGATAACATTAAATACGTTTTTAACTATATATATATATATATATATATATATATATATATATATATATATATGTTTTATTCTATGCTGAACAGCAAGTAACAAAACACGAATTATGTAAGAAAGAAAACAGAATATCAAATATACAATGGACAAAAGTATTCAGACACCCAGTGGTCAATGTTTAGTAGTGCTTCCCCTTCTCTGTATTACAGACGTCAGTCTTTGTTGTATGGAGTAAACAACCTTTTTTGTTATATCCGAACCGATATTCACCAATTCGTCTTCTATACATGCACGAAAATGTGTCAAACTGATCACATGTCGGTTTTGTAGTTCCGCTTTCGTTTTATTCCAGATGTTTTCGATGGGATTGAGGTCCGGAGACTGGGGTGAGGTAATGAAGCGATGAGGCGTATTGTATAGTATATACAATTTGACAATTTCCGCCGTATGCTTGGGATCATTGTCTTCTTGGAAATAAAAATCAGCTCCAAGATCAAACTTCTCATCACTGTTCTTCAGATTTTGCTTGAGTATATCGAGATACATAAATTTGTCCACGGTGCCTTCAATAAATACAAGCTCGCCAGTGCCTCTGGAAAATATGCATCCACAAACCATCCATGTTTGACGGTTGCTCGCATATTTCTGGGCTCACACTCTGTGTTTGGTTGACGCCACACTAAACTGCGGCCATCGACGTGTCCCAAAGTAAATATCCACGGAATCTTTTCTCAAAAGGTCACATCCTTGCCAACGAATTCTTCTGCAAAAACTATCCGCTCTTTTGCGTTGCGCCTTGGCACTCTGGCATTGTACCCAGCACTGTTCAGCCATATGCGCACTGTTCTAACTGCTAGTTCTGCCGCTATAGGAGGGGCTGTTGTCCGAGGGTGTTCTTCCACCATTAGAGCTATCTTCCTTTTGTCTCCGTGAGTTTTTCAGGACGTACTTTCCTGGACGATACTAAACATAGTCATTCGGATCCGGTTGACGACTTTGCCAATTTCTGCATATGATTTTCCCTCACTGAACAGTTGCCACAATTTTCCTCCGCTCTTCCACTGTCGTTTCCAGCCGCGGCGGATTAGCCGCGCGTACTAGGGCGCCGTGTTGCGATGAGCGCGGCCGTCGGGGGTTCAAATCCCCCCTCGGGCATGAATGTTTGTGTCCTCTTTAGAGTAAGGTAAGTAGTTTGCAAGTTTAGGGACTGATAACCCCGCAGTTAAGTCCCTTAAGCTTAACATTTGAACATTTTTTGTTGCTTCCATACCTTTACTAGGCATGGCGCTACGTCGGTTTTCTCTATGAGATTTGTGCTCTTCTG
Source organism: Locusta migratoria (assembly GCA_026315105.1). NCBI lineage: Eukaryota > Metazoa > Arthropoda > Insecta > Orthoptera > Acrididae > Locusta > Locusta migratoria. The sequence goes on from CM048746.1 coordinate 606,016,664, forward strand.
TAGTACGAGACAGCTGCCTTGCATAAAATGACTCTTGGCTGCAGCCGAGTTGTACCTTCAGAATGCGGTTACTTTGTTAAGCGGGCCAGTGCCTGTTTACTTTCGTCCCGCGCGAAACACACGCTTGTGATGGTAACACAAAACTAATCGTTCCACGTAGAGGGTACGGTAACATTTGCATAGTCGACGTCTTCTGAAATATTCCCTGCATTATGTCAAATATGCAGAAACACATTCCATGTATGCATTAGTCACAATTGACCATGAAATACACATGTAACTTCTGTCTGAATTTATCCGCCTCTGTATAAAGATTGTCTCCGAAACGGGTCGTTTGATGTTGAATCATCCTCGTTGCCATTTGTTGAATTCTCGTCCCTGGTCAGCCTGCCTTTAAGGAAAGGTACGGTGCAGGATGCGTAGATAGAACAACTACTCGAATTAGTGATACAAGGTTTATTGACTGAAGAATACAATACTCCTATCTATTCTACTCTCTTCTAGCGGCGTCGCCTTCTGCGCTGGGTCCTAGTCACTACCTGGTTTGTAGCCGACTTCTGACGGGGCTGCCGGCCGCGGTGGCCGAGGGGACTGAGGCGCTCCATTCACGGTCTGCACGGCCACTACGGTCGGGCGTTCGAATCCTCCCTCGGGCATTTCTATTTCTGCCGTCCTTAGTATAAGGTAGTTGATAAGTAGTTTGTAAGTTTAGGGACTGATGACCCCGTAGTTAAGTCCCATAAGCTATACAAACATTTGAACATTTCTGACGGGGCTGTCCAGACGCATGTCGGCCTAGATGTAGCCGCTTGTAGAGGGCGCGCATCCCCGTTACTCCCTCTAGCGTGGCGACGGCGTGCGATAGCCTGTCGGTCGACCGTGTCTTCTCCATGATCGTTCTCTTGCGTCTGGCGTGTGGCGCTGACATTACGCCACAGCATTTCAGAAAGACTGGAACAAAACTGTAGATTTGTATGCAATACGTACACACAAACACACGGGCACTAAATGTTCAAATGTTTGTAAATTTATCGGACCAAACTGCGTGGTCATCAGTCCGTAGCTTACAAACTACTTAAACCTAGGTAAACTAACCTAAGGACAAACACACACAACCATGCCCCAGGGAGGACTCGAACCTCCACGGCGAGCAGCCGCGCGCTCCGCAGCGAGGTGCTTTAGACCGCTCGACTACTCCACCGCCGCCACGGACACTCTGCTTTATATAAAGAGGTGGACAAAAGTATTCAGACACTGGGAGTAACCAAAGAAATAAACATTAAATATGTTTTAACACAAAAAATACGTTTTATTCTAGCAAGTAAATACGAATTAGGCAAGAAAGAAATAAGAATATCGATATATACACTGGGCAAAAGTATTCAGACATCCAGCGGTCAGTATTTAGTAATGCGTCCCTCTCTCAGTGTTACAGCCTTCAGTCTTTGTGTTATGGAGTAAACAACTTTGGGATATTTTGTGCTTCTATTGTCGTGTACTTTTAACCGTACAAGCTTGCGTCATCCTTTTTGATATATGCTGCATAGGAAGATGCAGAGGCTTGGACAGGATTAGAGTAGTGTGGAGAGGTGCATCAAATCAGTCTCTGGACTAAACAGCACAACAACAACAACAGCAGCAGCTGGGCTGGGAGGAGCGCGGTACGTGGGCAGTACCGCAGTCGCCGGCCCGTCCCTGGTAGGAGCCCGTGGCCGCTCGGGCGCTCACCTGCTAATGCCAACCCGGCCACGCCCTGCGCGCACCTGCTAGCCACGGCTGCCACACACGATTTACAGACTGCCGCCGGTCTCCTCCGCACTCTAATCCCACCGCCGATGCTTTCTCCATAAATTATGCCCGGACCGGCTATAAACGCAACGCGAAATGGAGCACGCTATACCTGGCCTCGTTAAAGCCGATCATGAATCACTGTTCTGAAGGTACCTCTTTATCGATCCTGAGAGCTAGATCACCTTCAATATGATGTGGTAATCTGAATGGAACCAACAGCCGCAAATTATTTAGCTAGCAGTTTCGGCTCCACTTTGAAGCCATCTTCAGGACCCTGAAAGAAATAGAGGTTGCACCTTCTTTTGGAGCTCTAGGATCCTACAACTGGTGTTTGTTTTCCTCGGTCGTTGTTGGTGGCAGGTGAAGCGATTAGACGAATCCATGACATCATTTGTAGGCTCCTAGTACTGTAAAAGAAGATGAAACCTCTATTTTAGGGCCTGGAGATGGCTTCAATGTGGAGCCGAGTCAGGTAGCTAAATAAATTATTTACAAAAACTTATGGCAGTTGTTTCCATTCAGTTTAAGATATCTCGACCAACCACAGTCCAGAGTCTACATCAGTGATTCTATTCTTTTTCCGTACTGGGACCAAAAATATCTGTGAAAAAATTTTCGCGACCCTTAACATGAAATGAAAGTTACATGTGAGAATTCTTTGCTGAATAAGATTTATAAGTGGCGCAGAGATCATTATTAAAAAAACGAAGATTTTATCCAATAACAAAATTATTACGCAAATTAAATGGTAAAGTTAAAGAGATTCTTGGTATTATTTATCCTTCGTGGTAATGCCAAGTACTATATTTGGAAAAAAGCGTGATACTTTAAGGTGTAAATCGTTTTTTACGTAAAATTTGTTTGCATATTTAAAAAAATCTAAAAAATTCGTCACTGCATAAGTATTTATGAATCACGTTAATTGCTTCAGAGCCATATTTACAAGCACTCGATACTTTCCCTTTACTGTGATCCAAATTGGAAGAAGGCTTGAGGCTTTAAAAGAGTTTTCAAAAAAAAAAAAAAAAAAAAAAATCGCATAGTAGTTCTGTCAGTGAATCTTTTCAGGTGGTGAAAGTTATACCTGTTTAAGGTTGTCCTCTACAAACGAATTTCCTATCCAAAACATCTCAGGAATTCTTGGATAGTAGCTCCCAGTACAAAAAAAAAAAAAAAAAGAATATTTTAAGTCTCAAAAAAAACAAACAATTTTCAGTGGGCCTAACGTAAAACCCTTAAGCTTGAAACATTAACACGTAACTTTTATCATTTTTTTAAACATAAAGAAGCGCTGGATCTTAACTGCCTCTTTACTTTATTGGATACAAAACAGCGTAATTAACAAGAAACGAAAATATCATTTGGATAAGTTATTTTAGTAAAATATTTCAAGTCACCGGGCGATCCTTCTGAAGAGATCCGTGACCCACTAGCGGGTCACGAATCGCAGTTTGGGAACTTCTAATTTACACTAAAGATGGAGCCAATGCAGCACGACGTGCTTTTTTATTATTTGAAGCATTGCGCGATATATCAGAGACATATTTTTCTCTCTGCCTTGCGAAGTGAAGTACTTTGTCACCTATCATTGCTAATTTATTCATGGAAGACTTCGAAGAAGGCGTATTGCAAACATCGGTGTTTTAACCTTTTAACCTGCGTTTCTTCATATGTTTAGACGATACGTTTGGTTTTTGTCTTCATGATAGGGAGAACTTGAATAATGTTTTTAAACATCTAAATTTAATCCACCCTACATCCATTTTAACATGGTGGTGAAAAAGAATAGTTGCCTTCTCTTTCTTGTTGGTTAGGAGGAAGGTAAATGTTAAGTTTGTACATGCTGTTTATAGTAAACCAACTCACACGAATTTGCATACGCTAACTGATAGTTGTCACCACCCAGCTCAGACATGGAATGTTTGTCTACCGAGTCGTCCCTTCTGGACATCGCTTTTCGGCAGAATGGTTATAATGAAGGGCAGATTAAAAGAGCGTTGTGCTTTCAAGCAAATGTGCAGCGAGCTAGTGATGATAGCACAAAGGTGGCGCCCAAGGCAATGGCCTTTCTGCCATACGCTGACAGCATTACTAACAAGATTGGCCGTATTTTACGTAAATATGACGTGAAATGTGTCTTTCGACCGCCTTCTAAAATTAAGGCGCTGTTAGGGTCCGTTAAGGATGATTTGGGTTTGCGCAAGGCCGGTGTCTACCGTATCCCATGCAGCGGTGGCATGTCATATATTGGTCAAACAATTAGAAATGTCGAGGACCAATGTATTGAGCTTAGACGTGATACGCGTTTTCAACAACCTAACAAGTCTGGTGTCTGGTGTCTGCTTGGACTCAGGTTCAAAGTAGCTTCTTTTCTGTGTAAGATCTCGGCCAGTAGAGATCTGCAAATGCAAGTTTAAACGCTCACTACTGCTCTAAATTACTTTATGAGTGGCCACAGTAATTGCGCAATGGAAATTTATCAACTGTGCACTCCTTAAGGGAGCATCCAGTGTTTTAACAAATACAAAATGAATATCAAAAAGGAATAGATAATTGAACATGGGACGGGGAGTATGAAATTATAAACCGAGGTTTGATACTTTAAATCATTATCTAGTCAATCAAATAAACAAGCAAAATGTGGGGAGACCAAATAATTACAATAAAGCACACACCTTGTACAGAAGTGAATTGTAACAAAATTGTTTGTGCCTTTTATGAATATGGAGGTAACGTGGGAGGAAATTTGCAAATACCTAGTGAATAAAGGAAAGCACATTCTTTCACTCACAGACACATGCATAATGCTTGTGACACATTAATCACGCAGCAACAATTCATAGCACCGACAAAACGAAGCGTTGGCTCCATTTTAAGGAAATGGCAGATGTCTTCAAGCACAATTAAAATCAAAGTATGCACTAATCGAACTCATGTGCGGGGAGGCAGTGGCATACTATCCTTAAGTACCATATGGTGTACTATCACGGTGAATTACATAGAATTTTCAAAAAGAAATTAATTTAGAATAAACAAGTAAAGCACACAAGAAAAATTCATATAGAAGACAGCTAGTATCAGTAAAAGCATGGCTGAAGGCCGAAGTAAAAAGCGTTACGAAAGCATGTTGTGCAATTGGTCATACCAAGACAGGAAAGAGAGAATCGACCAAGAAATTTCGAGATAGATTTTAGCACGTTCATGGAAACAGACAACACACTAAAACGTTAGTGAAAATCAACAAGGAATTCAACCATACTAAGTTTACACAAAGGCTGAAGGCCACACACATGTATTCTAACTTGAGAAAACCGGACACAAAATCATCGCAAGAATGAAAATGCAATTACTAAATTTACACTGAATTACTTGAGTTCTGTAAAATAAGAACAATTTGCCTCGCATAGTGAAAGAATCACTCAAGAAATCCATCACTGATAAACCAAGACTGCCTGATCATAAAGAAAGTAAAGTTCTAATAGCGTACCATCCCCTCAGGATGATTCGACGACACACTTCAGCGGTCGCCGCAAGAGTGAAGCCTCAGGCCATGAGAAAAGCCTTCCCCTCCAAGCACCGGATGTAAAGCGCGCTAAAAGCGATGCAGAGTGCGTTCAGAGCCTACTGTCTACCAACCCTCGCTACCTGAAGAACATAATACCCTCTACTAGAGCTCCAGAGAGGTCTCTTTTGTCACCTCTTTCGTCCATGATTATGTTGGGACTTCACTAAGAACAGGCCACTTCGCCATCTTGTCAAGTAAGCTTGTCACTGGCCACCCATCAGACGGCAGTGCAGACGACATACGAATGCGTTTTTAACTAAAGTAAACGAGGCCTAAAGCGCGAGGCGGTGACTGCAAGCCATTGCGCGGCAATCAGTCAATATTAAAAGCAACCTTCAACATTCATACGAACACACAAGTTCAATCACATAGGTGGAAACATATATGCTGGCCGCAGTGGCCGAGGGGTCACGGTCTGCACGGCCACTACGGTCGGGGGTTCGAATCCCCCCTCGGGCATGGATATTTGTGCCGTCCTTAGTGTTAGCTAGTTCATAAGTAGTTTGTAAGTTTAGGGTCTGATGACCCTGTAGTTAAGTCCCATAAGCTATACAAACATTTGAACATTTTTTGGAAACATATATAAACATAGGGCTTTGATAATTAATAAATGAATAAAATAATTGATACAAATAGACAATATTAATGGCTGAGTAATACTTAAAAGTAATGAATAACTCAAAATGGAACACGACCATACATTCAGTGAACATGGTTTAAGGTCACTCGATGGAATGCAACAAAACGGAAATTTTGGCATGCAGGTCCACCTATTGGAGATTGCGTGATCGAGGAAGCGATTGAAATAAAACTAGCACATAATCTGTTGACGAAGGATGGAAGTTTTTGCGTAAATTCTTGCTCTCTCACTTGTCCAATAACAGAGAGACAAAATTAATACCACTTCACCCGCTTAAATCTGATATTTTTTATCGATATTTCTGTTGGTTTTCATCTTTGATCGTGAGATGGAACTGCGTGCTTGCTTGTTCGGTGTATGATGTCTTTCTGTTGTCATTGAGAACCGAGGATTTAAACGTCTTTGCACGTAGCTCCCTCCTGCAGTATTGCCTTGAGAATGGCAGGGTGTGCTCCTGCCGAAATATCGGCCGATTTCCAGTTACATACCCGGCAGCATACCCGTAATTTTTTTAATACGTCATACGACGGTATGCTTTTCTGTGTCCTTTTGCGCCGTTCGTGAATGTTTACGTAGGAACTGTGGGACTAGCCAGAACCCAGAAAACTGTTTGTTGGGGTGTGTTGGTAAGCAAATGTTCAAATGTTTGAGAAGCTTAAGGAACTTAACTGCGGGGTCATCAGTCCCTAAACTTACAAACAACTTGTGAACTACCTTATACTAAAGACGACACAGACATCCATGGCCGAGGGGGATTCGAATCCCCGACGGGAAACGGCCTCGCGCATCGCAGCATAGCGCCTCAATGCGCTTGACCGCCGGACGATGGTAAACTTTAGTAGGAAGTTATACTTAATATATGGAATTTATTACAAACAAATAAACGATAAATACTCTGAGCGTTGGAGAATTAGTCACTTCAGACCCAGTCCAGACAACTGATCGAATGCTTCATGGTTCCCTTAACATTCCGCAATATTATTCTAAGCCTCCATATGTACACAAGTCGTGTGGCACTGCGCAATAAGGTGACGACTATGATCTACCAAGCGTAACACTCTTTGCCGAAACGATGGAGTCTGTTCTGAATCGACGTACACTGCTGATACTATGCACAATGCTTACTCGATGAGAAATACTGTAGAGGCTTTGTGTGTGTGTGTGTGTGTGTGTGTGTGTGTGTGTGTGTTTGTGTGTGTGCATGTCCGCGCGCATGCGCGTAGCGCGCACGCGTTGCTGCGAAAGACCACTACTAAACGTGATCCACTTTGATGTGTAAGGTAAGGTTGAATTTTGGGGCACCATATGGGAACTTTTAGGGTCTACTAGCATCCCTAAGTCTTCGCTTTATCCATTATCCAATCGCCACAACTGACTTCGTGACCGACGGGAACTTGTAACGTCTCTGTGGGTCGCTGGTTCCCCGTCTTTTAAGTGTTGGTTTCTTCCTCGTAGGTGGTCTAGTTTGGTATGAAGTTACCTGGACCTCTCTCTCACTAACTCGTCCAACGTTGGCATGTGTAGTTCCGGATCCATATTACTGTGGGCATATAGCGGGAGGCTCGCGGTATCCACAGAAGACACCTGTTTTGAGGTGTCGGCGTTGGGTACTCCTTTGAGCAATTTAGTTTGTAGCGTTTGTCGGTAGAGGCGGATTTTCGAAAGCGTAATCTTGAACTTGAATGAACGCATTGCTCGTTCCCGCACGGCGTTAGGTGGGGTCAATAAGGGGCATATAATTTTTCATAGGTAAATGTGGGATGCTAATTAATACGTTCGTGTACAGGACCTGCAACATGCGGTCGTGCATTATCCAGCTGAAATCTAGGGTTTCGCAGAGGTATAATGAAGGGTAGAACAACGAGTCGTAACACATTTGAAACGTAACGGCCACTGTTCAAAGAGCCGTCGATGCGAACAAGAGGTGACCGAGACGTGTAACCAGTGGCACCCCACACCAGCACGCCGGGTGATACGCCAGTATAGTGATGACGAATACACGCTTCCAATGTGCGTTCACCGCGATGTCGCCAAACACGGATGCGACCATCGTGATGCTGTAAACAGAACTGGATTCATCCGAAAAAAATGACGTTTTGCCATTCGTACACCCAGGTTCATTGTTGCGTACACCATCGCAGGCGCTCCTGCGTGTGATGCGGCGTCAAGGGTAACCGCACCCATGGTCTCCGAGCTGATAGCCCATGCTGCTGCAAACGTCGTCGAACTGTTCGTGCAGATGGTTGTTTTGAAAATGTCACCATCTGTTGACTCAGGGCTGCACGATCCGTTCCAGCCATGCAGATAAGGTGCCTGTCATCTCGACTGCTAGTGATACGAGGCCGTTGGGATCCAGCACGGTGTTCCGTATTGCCCTTCTTCGCCCACCGATTCCATATTCTGCTAACAGTCATTGGATCGCTACCAACGCGAGCAGCAATGTGGCGATACGATAAACCGCAATCGCGATGGACTACAATCCGACCTTTATCAAAGTCGGAAACGTGATGTTACGCATTTCTCGTCTTTACACGAGGCATCACAACAACGTTACACCAGGCAAACGTTGCTGTTTTGTGTACGAGAAATCGGTTGGAACCTTTTCTCATGTCTGCACGTTGTAGGTATCGCCATCGGCGCCAACATTGTGTGAATGCCCTGCAAAGCTAATCATTTGCATATCAGAGCATCTTCTTCCTGTCGGTTAAATTTCGCTTTTGTCACACATCATCTGGCCAGGAGTATACATTGCGTACAATAAAATGAAACTATATTTACAATAAATAAAGTAGAATATAGGAATGAAAAATTAAAGTAATGACAAATTCTGTTGAACACTGCCGACGTGCTGCTAAATTGACCGATGACCTAGTTATTCGTTGCATGTAGGTCTTCTGGAGGTACTGGGCAGGTTTCTGACTTTCTGCAAACCAGGAGAATTTATGGGTCCTGGATATTGCTACACTCGCAGGACTCGTCTTCAATTGTGAAGCCCATTTTCGTGGTACAGCAATTTTAATGGCCAGCACAACACACGTACCCGTGCCTAAGGAAGAACTTCCGGCAGGAGCAGCTTAACAGTCCCTGACAAGGCACCTAGAGCCGTTCGGCTATTCCCTCGTGGCTGCAATAAACATTTTCAATAACTTTTGTAAGTTTTATTGCACTTCGTACTTGCTGACATCCTATACATGTACTTTTTTTGATGATGGCAGGATGATGCTGCGACTTGTGCTAATAAATACCAGTTAACAGCGTCTGAAACGCAAGAAATTATTGCGCAAACTTAGAATAAGAACTCTGGGAGATCGTTTGTGAAAAATATTTGGATATCAGTTAGGAAGTACAAGGAAATGATGTACTAGTAGAGCGAAACCAGAAGAGAGCGTCGGCAGGCTGTGGGAAGTGCATGTGAAGGTGTGTCGGAAGCTTGGCCTCCGCTGCAGGTTATGACGCGGAAACAGCTTGGCGGCTGCCGGAAGCCGGCGTCAGGCCAGGGGCTGCGCTCCCACCGCCCCTCCCCACACAGGAAGGCTGCCCGGGGCTTTCCCCGCACCTGCCAAATGTCGCCAATTTGCTACCCGAGCACGCCGTCTACCGGGAGGGAGGCAGGCCCAAGCTGGGCACACAGGGGTCTGGCGCTCCGTTGCCGCCACAGGGTAAGCCTGCGCTTCCAGCTGTTTTATCAAAATCACCACACAATGTTTGGCGGAGGGCACTACTTCTACCACCAAAAGTTACCCCCTGTGCCGTTCCACTAGTAAATGATTATCTCCAACTCTCTGTACATATACTGCTATATCTTGCCTCCTGAAATAATAACTAAAATACACTGTCTGTTACGGAAATTGTGTTTATTGACAAGACAAACTAATCACCTTCTGGAAACAAAACAAGCTAACAAACTTCTGAAACTAAGGCAAAAACAAAAACATCAATTACAAGTTTTCTTCTTCAACAATTTGGTACAAGCCAGGGAGATAACGACAGTCTTGAGAGAACGGTCTGGGAGACGGAGCCGGACGACGTATTCCGTATTGCGCAGGGACTCTTTCCCCGATTCGTCGGTCGTTATCACTCAGGCGGTCGACGGAGAACTTCCGTCGTGTTGCACTGCGTCCCCCTTAATGGTCGGCACGCAGTGATACGTGGCAGTCTCGAACTGATCTCACGCGACTGTGCGGAGGAAAATAGTCCCGGTTTAGTGCGCTCTCTAGCGGTGCTCGTCGCGTCCTCTGGTGACTCCGGAACCGCCACTGTGGAACGCCTCACTGGTATGCATCCATGCATTGGTACTCTGCATTGCGGGTTGTCCGCTCGCCAGGCAAACCACCGGTACATGACATATACATATACGACGGTAGGAACTATTTATTAACGACCGATACAAAAGCGTTACGTATTTGCACGTGTTACCGTCCTTCAAAGTAGTCACACACCACCATTGTGTAGAACACGTTGCCAGCGATGTGGAAAGCGTAGTATACAGTTAGCAGAGCCTGTTTCAAATGTTTGTATAGCTTATGGGACTTATAATAAAAATAACAGTCTAGTTCGCAATGCAATTTATTAACACTGATATACCTCGCTACGGAAGTTCAGGCGCCTGAACTTCCGTAGCGAGGTATACTGTTTTAGGTCTGAAGATGATCTAGAACTTAGATCGAAACCGGTCACCAGTGTTAATAAATTGCATTGCGAACTAGACTGTTATTTTTATTATTAATTAATAAGTTCGCTGTTCATTCCAAGAAAGGAAACAATGTTTTCCAAACTGATTATGGGACTTAACTACGGGGTCATCAATCCCTAAACTTCCAAACTACTTATGAACTAACTAATACTAAGGACAGCACAAATATCCATGCCTGAGGGGGTTCGAACCCCCCGACCGTAGTGGCCGTGCAGACCGTGACTGGAGCGCCTCAGTTCCCTCGGCCACTCCGGCCGGCCAGAGCCTGTTCTGTTGATGGCGCGAATGGAGCGGTTTCCTGAAGCGAATGCCACGAAGTCTGGGGAGTATGGTGGGTGGTACAGTGCTTCCGAGTTCCATCGACCGAAAAGAGCAGCCACAGCTGTCGTGAAAAATCTGGGTTTGTTGCGCAGAAAGTGTTGCCGCTTCTTTTGCATAGCTGATCGCAGGTGATGCTCCAATAACGAACAGTTAAGGACCCTACACACGTTCCGATTTATCGTCCAACCAAACAAGTGACAAAACAACCAACCAAATTTGTAGCAACCTACACACTTTCCGGCCAACTCCACGCAATGATTGCAGCGCCTCTTTGTTCTGGTGTCTGGTAGTCGAACTGTTTTCGTTTTCGCGTGTTCACTGTGAAGACAACAGACGATCGCAAGAAGAAAGTTGGTCGGGTAGCGCTACACACTGCACAATTTGTCGGGTGGAGCGGTGAGGGAAGCGGAGGGGGGTCGGATGTCGGACGGCCAGTTCGAACAACCATCCGACAAGAAAAGTTGGTCGGGAAGCGCCTCCAAACGTTCAATTTCTCGGACCGCTGATAAATTGGTACCAATAATTCGGAACGGGTGTAGGAGCTTTAATACTGCGCACTGATGGTCTGTCGGGAGGAACGTAATGCGTTTGGATAACGCCATCACAGTCGTACACGAGAATCACCAAAACTCTCACCATACTGGGGCTCTGACGCACTTTCGATTTTCGCGTTGACCCATAATAACTCCATTCGTTGTATTGGCGTTTCATTTTTGGCTCGTACTATGTGGCCCATGTCTCATTCAGTGTTACGATACGGCGTAAGAAAGACTCTCCTTCACACTCATAGCGCTCAGAGTGCGTCGTAACGCATCCATTTTTGCATTTCCGCCAATTCAAGCGGAACCCACAGTGATACAATTTCTCGTATGCCCAGGCGTTCCTTCAGGATGCTAATCCGGTTCACGAATCGTCTGGCGTTGATCACTGTCCACTAACGCGGCAACAGTACGCACTTCTTCTGCGGAGACGCCAGGACGACCTGCCCGATGCATGTCTGTCACAGTTTGCCGATCTTCGTTGAAGCCTTTTACCTAATGTGCCACTGTTCTATACGGCAATGCTGATTCCCCTTACGCCTCTTGAAGACCTTGATGACAATGTCGTGCTGTACGACCTCTGGCACATTCAATCGTGATCCAACTCTGTTGTCCCTGGTTCTAAGACATAGCGACACCGTTACGTTAGACCATTCGCTCACAAGTGACTGTGTTTCCCTTTATTATGCGAATGCCGGTGAGGTGGGATGGGCGAGTCCGTTTGCTCGGAGGTAAGGTCAACAACGTGTGGTATCAGCGACAATAGTATATTCCATCGCATTTTGTCTCCACAGCAGTGTTGCCACTATTGAAGTTCCAACTTTCGTATTAATTATCTTCGCCGCGGTGGAGTAGCCGAGCGGTCTAAGTCACATAGCTGTGGAGCGCGGTTCGAGTCCTCCCTGGGGCATGGGTGTGTGTGTTGTCCTTAGGTTAGTTTACCTTAGTTTAAGTAGTTTGTAAGCTACGGACTGATGACCATGCATTGGTCCGATAGATTTACAAACATTTGATTAATTATCTTCGAAAGCAAAACTCCAAAATTGCTATATGATTATTTAATTTACTGACGACCGGTTTCAGTGGGCTATGCCACTTGTCATATAAAGTTGTACAATTTCGTCTTATTATTTAAACATGGTGGTTAAACATAACGTGCAACTCATAGCACTTAGTCAAAATATAAAATACATATGTTTAACCTCCATTGATTAAGTAACATGACCACATTGTAGAATTTTATAAGACCTGATGATGGTGGCATAGCACATTGAAACTGGTCGTCGGTAAATTAAATAATCATATAGCGAACTTGGCGTTTTACGTTTGAATTAATATATGCGGATCGTCTCCATCCTAAGATGTGAAGTAATATCTACATATATCATTATATAAATACGCTAACACGAAAATTGTAGTACAGATTACTAATTTATTCGTACAAGAAAGCCAATGAAAGTTACATAATCCGAAAGATTGTTTGTCGTAGATTTCACGTACATTATGTGTGCATTTAGCCATTAAAAGTGGTAAAAGGAAGTAGAAATTTTCCTATCTACAGCTTGGATCAAGTTTTACAGTCTCCAACAATCAGCTCACTGATTGGTTATACGCCTCGACCAAAGACGCTGTAATGCAGCGTATCTGCAGCATTAAAATAACGTATTAAAATAAGCGAATATCGAAACATGGAGTGCTCCCAACTCACTTTCTTGTGCCGTTCAAATGCTTCATTTTCGCAGTGATTAAGAGTGGATAAAGGAAATGGATGTTTTCATATGAATGGCCATATAAAGGATGATGCGCCGGGAGAGGCATCTAGCGGTGCACGGGTGGAACTACGAAGTCGACATGTTGTCAGCTCTGGAATTCTGAATATCGCAGTATCGAAATAACATTATTTCTTGCCATTGTATAAATATACGGACACCGAAACTGTATATATTTTGTAAATAATGAAATGCCAAGATCGCAGTATTTCGTCTTTATTTGTGAGAGACGGCCGGCTTTGATGTACACTGACATCATCTTCTGGTCTCTAACGGTGAACATAAAATGTGTGGTTACAAAAAAACACCAACAAAGGAACATGCCATATAACTGTACGTATAGGTAAACATATGTCAACAGTTTACATCACGTAGCTGCACTAAACAGTAATATCATTATATAATTACATATTGTGCTGACTAGAAGATGATGTCAGTGTACATCTAAACCGGTCGTCTCTCATAAATAAAGACGAAATACTGCGATCTTGGCATTTCATTATTTACAAAATACATTTATACTGACGTGAGCAAATTGAAGCGAAATTGCAGTTCCATTTCAAATATTAGACTAATGAAAGTTATATAATTCGAAAATGGCATGAGAAGTATATACTTCCGTTTCTATTTGTTGTTATTGTGTCAGGCATTTTCCTTAACAAGTAAAAGATACCGTGTCATACCTCCCTGTGCCGGTTAAATTTTACCAAATATCCCAGCGGCCTCCTATGATAATGTTGACAACAGATGCTGAATAATGAGAATCCTGTGAGTCTTCATTTTAGCCAATCGTTTGATAACGCTGATGTTTTCTCATGGAATCTTCGCTTTACGAGGGCAATTATTTTTACTGAGCGGACGAGGGTACATACAAGAATCTGTCAACCATAAAACAGGAACAGCATTATTTATGTTTGTTTGTTTAGTCTATGGGACGTAACTACGGGGTCATCAGTCCCTAAACTTACAAACTACTTATGAACTACTTACGAACTAGGACGGCACAAATATCCATGCCCGAGGGGGGATTCGAACCCCCGACCGTAGTGGCCGTGCAGACCGTGACTGGAGCGCCTTAGTCCCCTCGGCCACCGCGGCCGGCTTTATTTACTTCATGGTCTGTACGATACACTAATCGAGTCATTCAATGTGGTTCGAACAAATGGGCAAAGATTTTATATCGTGTTGTTGATGTTGCCAACATAATCACGTGAGGCCGCCGACATGATACGTAAAATTTTACCCCCTGTGACCATTGTCAACACAATTGGTCGATTTTCGACCACAGGCAATACTAGTACTCTGTAAATCACCTGTAAGTGCCTGGCAGAGTGTTCATCAAACTGTTCGTTCCATATATCTGTATTGAGAAAATCCTCGTTGAGATAGACCTATATAAATATGGTGCCTTGCTGCGAGTCCGTGGTTGCTCGCCGTCGGTGGTTCGAGTCTTCCCACGGACACGGTTGTGTGTGTTGTCCTTCACTTAATTCAAATTTGTAATCCTAGTGACTGATAACCGAAGCAGTTAAGTCCCTTAGATGTACAAACACTTGAGATTTTTATGAATACATGCATCATTTCGTCCTATTCAAAAATTCGTCACTGGAATAGTAGTTGGGCACTAGTAACTCTTTCAGGCTTCTCTTAAACGGATCTTTATTTGTAGCAAAATTTTTGTGGTTGCTGGCAAATTATTGGAAATATGTTTTTCTGAACCCCTTTTACATCTAAAGTAAGTGCTACTAAGTCCTGTAGAACTCTTTTGTTGAATTGAGCTGTTTGGAAAAAAGAGCAGTATCATTTATGACAAATTTCATTAAGGAATAAATATACAGAGATGCATTTGTTAAGTATACCCAGGTTTTTGATGTTCGTGAATTTATTTCACAAATAATACTTATTAAACACTTTTGGACTTCTACATCATATCACTCTACCGTTACACCTAAATGTTTCCGTTTGCGAAGTGATTTATTTTATTATGATGATGATCATGCTCCTTGTGTAAATAGGTGCTAATAAAATGTGTTCGCATTCGGAGGACAAAAGTCGTGAAAGAAATTTCGCCACAAAGAATAACACCTTTCTCTTAATGATTGTCATCCCAACTAGTGTGTCATTTTCGTGACGCTCTCTCCCCTGTAGAGCGATAATACGAAATGAGTTGCTCTTCTCCGAGCTTATTCCATGTTTCGCTAGGTGGATTGCCAAGTTCGCTTTGTAGAAACTATTTTATTACAGTTCATGACCAGTTTCAGCAGGTGCTCTCACTTCATCGTCGTCAAGATGGGACTGTGCTCTATTTATAAAATATGTTACCGTATTCAGTCGTCACATTGATAAATGTGGAATTAAAAACTTTTGATTAAATCATTCCCACCTGATTAGGCTCCCGCACTGCACGAGAATACACCAAAATATGACAGACTCGTGTTGGCAGTTGCATCTTCTATTGATCAGCAAACAATTTAAATGCCAGCTGTGCTTCCATTTATATTGACCGTCCATAATAACTTTTGAACTGGAAGCGAAGTAAAAGTACACGAAGCAAATATTGTGTAACTGCCACGGGGACATTACTTAGTTACTTGACGCGATCAGGCCCACAGTCATCACAGTTGGAGCTCTCTATCTACTACCTCCCTCCAGTTTTCCGTCACTCCCAACTGCAACACGTCTTCTCTCACTCCATCGTTCCACCTCTTCCTAGGTCTTCCCATGCCTGACAGGGTCCAGTCCATTTCAATTTTGCGCCACGTTTATAGCGCCTGTCTCTTCCTTTGGTTGGTTGTGGGAAGAAAGAAACGAGAATAGTACTTAAATCAATCTGTCTGACTTCCGCTTCCCAATTAACAGGTGACTTACCTGTTAAACTTCTGTTGCTGTGACCGTTGCCCTGTGACCTTCTCTGTTTTAGCAGGGGTTTATATTATCTTGTAAATGAATAAAAATGATAGCAACAGGGGAAAGTTACAGACAAGAAGTCGGACAGTTCATTGAAATAGTCTTTGTATTCTGAAAGTAGCATATAGAATTACGAAGTAGCCTGTTACATCTTATTAAACGATTACTGATTCTTGCTGCAGGACTATAGATACAATAGAGAGCAAACATCGAAAATAAAACACAGTCAAATAGTTCGACCACCCTTTAACGAAAGAGAAAGAGAGCATATTGAGTTTCATGAACATTTTCGCTGGTCATGAGACAGTACGGAGCCCGAAACAGGGACGGCACAAAAAATAAAGGAAAAACATCTTCGTAATCATCGTGCCTATCGCCCGATATGCAGACCGTTGCATATTTATTAAACTCGCGACCGAATGCAATTACTTCACTTTAATCGCGAATACCTGCTCGGTGGAACTGTGGATTTCCTGTCGGTCAACGAAATATCACCAAGACTGAGCATGGCGGCTTCTGCACAATAGGCGATCGCGGACCTGTCCTAAGAACTGCAAGCATCTGAAGCAACTGCCGAACTGAGAGCGGCCACGTCGCTCACGCCAGTTTTGTTAACGCGAGTTTCTCACCGCTGATTCTGCCAGCGGCAAAACCAGTGACGTGTTACCAACTTGATCCAGAGTACAGTTATAATTCGTTCTGGGCCGCAAGGCCCGGTTTCACGACTCTTAGGGTGGCGGCCTGTCTTGGCGGCAACTCGTCAAAGACAGCGGGAATAGAAGTGTCCTTCCGCGAAGAAGTTGGCTCTCCGGGTTTGAACTTAACGGCTTCGCTAACCTTTGTGCCTGATCGCCATCTTGCCAATTTATTAATACAGGACACGGAAAATTATTTCTCCCCCAAGAGATGATGCTCCTCTGGTCAGGCAAGCAAACGGTAATTTTAGATTGTCGGGGAAAATTAGTTTTATTTAATTTGATTGGCGATTAATTTTACCAACTTCTTGAATATTAATCGGACCTAACTTTGTAATACTTCAAACGAATCGTCATTTTTCATTAGATTGGGATCAATCGCCAGAAATTTAAGAATTATTTTATTTACGCCCGTTCTCTTTGTCCTAAAGGCTGGCCATGTGGTTCATGACACCTTTGTGCTGGTCTGTGAAAAGTCTTAGCTCTACACCTTCTTGCCTACATTCGAACTACATGTCCAGCCCATTGCGGTCTTTTGCTTCCCACCTCTCAAAAGATTTAAGCTGCTTTTACAGTTCTCTTATAATTCTATGACCTCTTCTTGATTCTCCAGTAGTTCAAATGTTTGTATAGCTTATGGGACTTAACTACGGGGTCATCAGTCCCTAAACTTACAAACTACTTATGAACTAACTAATACTAAGGACGGCACAAATATCCATGCCCGAGGGGGGATTCGAACCCCCGACCGTAGTGGCCGTGCAGACCGTGACTGAAGCGCCTCAGTACCCTCGCCTACCGCGGCCGGCTCTCCAGTAGTCTGATCTCGCACTGGTCCAAGTACTTTCCTCAGGACCTTCCCTTAAAACGTCCGCGCAATTCCTGATATGGCGTGTAGAACTGCCCGGCCATTTCCTCGCGTCTATTCCATTACATCGAGAACAGGTAGTACCCCTTTGTAACGTACTTCTCAACTACCAACTTTCTATTCGCACCCTTCTTGTCTTGCAGTACGTTTTCTATACCAGCAGTAGATAATATTTAACTACATATACTTTACCACTGCTACGTTCAGAATTCTAAAGGCAGTAGTCCAGTGAAAATCGTCTTATGCCTTCTCTAAGGTATCTATGTTTGGCTCCTACCAGTCTAAGATCCTTATTGCTACACATGTGCATTTAAAAAAAAATTTATTGTTTATTTATTTTACTTATTTATTGTTATTTTATTAAAAACGATGCCACACGGTATAGTGGGCTGCAAGTGGCCTGCTCTGCAAAAGTTCAGCAAATAGTGTCAATGATGGCACATACGTATAGGTGTTGCGTTTTTCTTTATTCTAGACAGAAGCTGTATAAAATTAGTCTCAAAATCGTCTACCAGGCACAGGATTGCGTCATTTAGACATGATGTAGAACAAGACCCATTACATTATTACAGGTTATGTCAAGAGCTACCCAGTATTGCGGTTGACAGCGATCGCACCTGCCTAGCTCGCGTTTGGTGATGGCGGGAGTACAGAGATTCGCTTGAGACTTCTTTCCGGGCATCGACCTCTCGCGCGGATGGTGTGTAGAGGGCGACCACGAGGCGAGATTGGCAATTTCTCGGGGCGCCGCTTCGCTTCCGCAGGGCTCATCTCTCGCACCGAACCGAAATTTTCTGCGTTCTGACCGCTTTGATGCCGGCGTCTGTATTACAGCCCTACCGTATCGCTCTGGTTTCCCGGAGCTGTTGCCAAATGCCTGAGGCCCTACGGAGATAATTGCATGTTCGCGTTGCCGTTGTCGGTCTCTTACTGAACACCAAAGTAATTCAATTATTCCATTATTCAGTTCTTCGTCTATCCATCAAGGTTTGAGCCTTTAACCCGTTCCGGCTTCGTTTCATCTCTTCCTCTGTCGAGCGACATCCCTTCTACTCCGCGGTAAGTAAAGTCTTCCCAATCTCGAGTACTTGATTTTCATCCTGTAATGAGACGAGATCTGCGAGCCCTACTCCTTTGTGTAAGCTTTGCTTTGAAGAGGGTACATGAAATAGAAGAAAAAGCTAAGCTGATGTATAAATTATTTATTTTTCATATGTGTGATAGTTTATGAGACATGATATTAAAATAATGTTTGTGTTTGGTTTGTATGTTTCATGGTCGACCAACGTGCCGCAATGAACAGGAGCGGCGTCACCGCAGCCTCGACCTGCATCAAATATCAGACCACCATCCACACTGTAGTTAGCAGACAACCACGAGGTGGCGGGCGTCTCTGCGCGTTCTCTACTGCGAGGCATCGATCGTCCTTTCAGAAGATTTACGAATTGTTATAAAGAGATATTTTTTCTTTTATCTGTAAAGATCGAGTACCAGCTAATATGTAAGCTCACATGTTGCGTGAAAAAATAATAAATATCAAGAAGTATTTTTGGAACAGTGCGTATAAATCGTATTTATGGAGAAATACTAAGTTTGAAAGTTATGAATTACAGGAAAGAAGAGTACAAATTTATTTCGAGTCTTTGACTTTATTCTTCATTGGTGTTTATGAAAGGAATATACTGAAGTAAGATATTTTTTCGATTCAGCAAGCTGTGGAACTAGATCAATTGTGACTTATATATCGACTGAGAGTTACATAGGTGTATGGAAGATTTAAAGATAGGTTTCGGTGCTGAAAAACCTTTCTCGCGAGTATAAGAACTTGCTATGTGAATGTGAATGTTTTTTTAACTTATGTATTTTTATATAGTGACTAAGTGCAATGTTGCACTTGTTCCTTTATACCGAATTTTTGAACATGATGACCAGATTATAGCATATATGTGACCAGATGATGGTGACACTGCACCGAAACCGGTCGTCATTTAATAAATTGTTTGTGTGCCATCTTGTCTTGTCATTTTGAAAACTATAAAACGATTAGATCGCCTCCAGACCCGTCTATGTCAGGTAATCTTAATTTAATGTGTGTTTAAAATGTTCCCCGCCAACATCTAAGCAAACTTTTGCACAGTGAAGTATGTTGTTTTTTAATGTGTCAAATGTAGCAGTAGACTCTAGCCTTTAGAAATCCCCAGAGGTAAAAGTCACAAAAAATATTCAAATGTCTATTAAGTTTAAGGGACTTAACTGGGGGGTCATCAGTGCCTAAACTTAGTTATGAACTACCTTATACTAAAGATGACACAAACATCCATGCCCGAGGAGGGGATTCGAATCCCCGACGGGGAACGGACTCGTACATCGGAGCATAGTGCCTCAATGTGCACGGCCTCTCCGCCGTGGCGTGAAAGTCACACTATAACAAGTCGGAAGAGCTGGGTGGCCACAATCGGTATATATACGAGCTAAGTAAAAATCCGACCTACGTGAAGTTGTCCCATATTGCTGGAAATGTGCACAACATTTTTGATTTGGAGTTAAAAGAGTCGACAATTCATTGTAGAGTTGCAAGAAGATGTGTGTGACAGTTTCGTTGAAGAAAAATGATGCGATAATTCTGTTACTAGATGCAGCACAGCGTACACCAATTTTTAAATCGTGCAGCGTATTTTGTAGTGTGCCATGGGGAGTGTCTGTAGCCCAGTCTGTTGTGCTTTGTGAATGCACTGCAGCATGGAATTACGTATCCTAAACAGTCGTGTAAGATCAGTCTGAATAGGCCCCGTTGGATTCGAGCCATTGTTGCTGTCAGATGAAGCACGTCTGTGATGAACTTCGTACACTCAAATTGCGTACAAATCTGTATCGATAGCTATTTACAAAGACAAGTCGTTGATTAATGTTGTTACGAATAATCTCCAAATGTTCTCAAATTTAACACAATACTCCAATGAAGATACTACGGTAAATCAAACCTTTTCCAGAATAACTCACACAATGCAATAAATGAGTAATTATCGAAGTACGTTGGAAGGAAAATTTGATTCAAGGGATTGATTTGAAAACAGAACAGATTGCAAAGAGGATTAGAGTATGTTATTTATGATAAAAAAAACAGTCTTGGTTGCATGAACTTAATGTTCTATTTATTTTAACCTGACGCGTTTCGCCTCTTCTAGGCATCATCAGACGTTAAATTTTCCTAAGCAAGAAATATTACAATAGGGTGGGTGCAGATTGAAAAAACAGCACGCCACATAACCTTATTCACGTGTTTGACGTGGGAGTATGAAAATTGAACTAATAAAATACCGCTAAAGGACATAGCTTAATAAAATGTTCAAATGTTTGTAAATCTATCGGACGAAACTGGGTGGTCATCAGTCCGTAGCCTACAATTTACTTAAACTAAGGTAAACTAACCTAAGGACAACACACACACACGCACACGCACACGCACACGCACACGCACACGCACACGCACACGCACACGCACACGCACACACACACACACACACACACACACACACACACACACACACACACACACACGCACATACATGCCCCAGGGAGGACTCGAACCTCCGACGGCGAGCAACCGCGCGTTCCGCAGCGAGGCGCCTTAGACCGCTCGGCTACTCCACCGCGACATAGCTTAATAAATAAAATTACTTAACTCTTAAGTTGCAGAGCGTCAAATTATTAAAAGTATTAAAATATGGAGTGGAGTAATTTAGTAATTTGTTATTTAGTTTCCTTTACTAAAAGATTTGAAAAATAGTAATCTCCCAGAGCCGATCTGACTGGGCGTGGACGCGACTCAGATATAAACGGGGAAGGGGGAGGTAATTTCCTGTCTCACCAACATTGACTTGACGTGGGCGTCAGACGTTGAGTCGGCGCGGTAGGGCGTGCGGTGGCGGTGGCGGCGGCATAACAGACGCCTGCTCTGCGCTGCCAAGCTCCGCAGATGCGTGGCGCGGCGCGACCCCCGACCGAAGGCGTCACAGTCAAAGTGCTGCGTCTGCCAAGGCGGGAGCTGCCTGTATGTCTTCTCGCTTCTCCAGCGCCGGATCAAGTCTTCTTCGGCGGTTTCTCACCGAGTCCACTCGCCTTCCAGCAACAGCTTCTTCTCGAATTTTGCGTCTCCTTGCCTCCGTGATTGGTGAGTTACTTTTACAATGTCATTTCCCTGGTGGAAATTTTCTGTGGACAGAGAAGAGACTTGTGAACTGGCGTCCTTCCCATGTTACAAACATGTTTTTTGTCTCGTCCATCATATTTCGGGCTTGCAGTCGGATCATGTTGACGTATTCCAATGATATTTCGGTTGACAAACATGCAGCCATCTTCAGGTAAGTACGAGACTGAAGATCACTGGTGCGCGTCGTTCTATATATACCAAAGAACTTAACTAGACTCACTGACGGCGCTATCACGGGATAATTTGAACCTTCGGTTGGTCGCCATGGTAGTGGCAAGTGTCACATAGATACGAGTGTTGTTAGCATGTAAATCATGTATTATATAGCTAATGCGGTATATATACACAATTGATAGTCACGTCTGTACTGTTTGGCTATTGCAGTGTAAATGAAGCACGATGCTGAAGAGCTGCTCAGCGTTTGACAGCATAATTCAATTTAATAAGAAAGGAATTTCGATTTACATTTCTGAGGAATACAAGTACCCAACTATATCAGTATACTTCCTGTAATGCTTTTGTGCTAAGCTATATTTTGGTTAATTTCAGACATTTAATTATTTGTATATTTGGTAATAAGTTGAACAATGTTAGTCTAGAAGTTTCGCTTGGCGCCAAAACGGTGGCTTGTGGCGCGCAGCGAGAGGCGGCGGCAGTCAGTCGAGCGCCGACCGCGATGTCAGTTCAGTGCGGGCCAGGGACAGTTTATAAGTTATGCAACGTTTTTATTTGTTAACATTACTCAGTCTGTATATTTGTGCTTGGATATACACTCGCATTTCTTCAATAAAAACAAGCACTGGCATCCTACAAAAGCAAAAGTTATTCGTAGTGCAGTACTTCCTAGCCACATATCAACACCTCTTTAAGCATCACTTCAAGTACAACGGATGCGCGACCTGTGTGCTTCACCTGCGCAGTGGGACATCAACTACGACAGAAGACACAAGGTTAGTAAAAGAGTGATTTTAGACGTGCACTGAAGTTGCATATCGACACGGCAGCTCGCGTGCAGTGCTGCCCCGTTTACTAACCAGGGCACTGGCACGAAGTGCGTTGGTAACATCGCCGAGTGAAGGCATGAAAGAGGGGAGGTGTTTTAGGGACTTTGTCAACTATGCGCTGACCTCCCCTCCCTGTCTTTTAAAAAAGAAGCCCCGCCGTAGCCTTCGTGCATCCTAAACGCGGTGATCGAAATAAATTTTTTGTCAGAGGTCGCACTAGATGTAGAGCTATGTCTCTGTGAAGCAAAGAAATTTATCAGTGACGGCTCGTGGATATAAATTTAGGGTGTTCACAAACTGAAAAATCTTAAATAGTGTCCAGAATAGCCGACACATGCGGAATGTTGGCAACAGTCGTGAACTCGTGGAAATGAAGGCGACCAACCGTGGGACGATTCAAATACTCAATGAAATTATAGACAGGTAGAGATTCGTCGGAAACGCTGAAGGCATGTGAGATATAAGGTTATCTCGTGTTGATAATCGCTTATATGTACATTTACTGAAATGAAATTCTCACAAAGTATTTCCAGGCCAGGAATCTGGGAGGAGAACTCACGCTCTCCTGCCAGATATCCAGGAAAGATTGGGTATGAAACATTTCAAACCATCTAGGGGGATGCTGCACTTCCTCACCTGGCATGGACCCTATCCGACATATCTATGTCAGTTTAGGAGACAGGCTACGCCAGCTTGTGCCTGTGGTGCCGAGATAGGCACGCCAGAACACATCATTTATGAGTGTACTACGTATGACGACGTGGCTGCGGATCACAGAAGGGCTCTGCCTAGTAATAGCACCTTTGAGCTCATAAGAACCCCAGACACGTTCCGAGTACTCGACGAAATCGCCAATAATGTCTCGCGCAAAATGCTTCGGGACTTTATCCTGAATCAGTAACCGGATCTGACCCAATACCCGATTGAGACAGCCACATCTGCCATGCCGCCGGGGGATGGACTGGTCTCCAGCAATGGAAGAATCCGCCATCCCCTGGATTCGGGGGTTAGATGTGGCAAACACCGAATTAGACCATAGACGTAATTTAGATGTAGGTTTTTCTTAAATAGTAGAATAAGACACCCAGGGGAAAATTTTGCGGGGGGGGGGGGGGGGCTGTGGTGACAAAAGAAATTGGCCGCCCAGTTCCAGGGGCATGCTCACTGGGATTCACTCGGTGAGCTGGCCACCACAAGCAGGTTTGTAATGCTGGCACACATGGAACGCCATAGAAGTAGCATAAGACACAACATCATACACATCACCTAGTATAATCAACAACCAGGAAGATGTCCAGTGGTTTCTGCAGAAACATGTAATGTAATGAAATGTAATGTCACCATTTAGCTGTAAGAAATTTATGTATTATATTATTGCCCATTTTAGTCTTAGGTAATGGGTGGTATTGTTTGATATTATAATAAATTATAAATATTGAATAAGATACAGCAAAGGACCTGGAAGAGCAATTGAATGGAATGGACAGTGTGCTGAAAGATGCATATAAGATGAACATTAACAAGAGCAAAACTAGGGTAATGGAGTGCAGTGTGAGAAAATCAGGTGATGCTGAAGGAATTAGATTGGGAAACGAAGCAATAAAGGAGGTACATGAGTTTTGTTACTTGGGCAGTAAAATAACAAATGATGGTCTCAGTACAGAAGATATAAAATGCAGAATGGCAATGGGTAGTAAAGCGTTTTTCAAAAAGAGAAATTTGTTAACATCGAATATTGATTTAAACCTAAGGAAGTCCTTTCTGAAGGCATTTGTATGGAGTGTTGCCTTGTATGGCAGTGAAACATGGACGATAAACAGTGCGGACAGGAAGAGGATTGAGGCTTTTGAAATATGGTGCTACAGAAGCATGCTGAAGATTAGGTGGGTGGATCGCGTAACTAATGAGGAGGTACTGAACAGAATTGGGGAGAAAAGAAATTTCTGGCATACCTTGACTAAAAGAAGGGATAGATTAGTAGGACACATTCTTAGACATCAAGGAATTGTGAATTTAGCGTTGGAGGGAAGTGTGTGGGGTGAAAATCGCAGAGGAAGACCAAGAGATGGATACAGTAAACAGATTCAGACAGATGTAGGTTGCCGTTCTTATGTGGAAATGAAGAGGCTTGCTCAGGATAGGGTATTGTGGAGTGCTGCATCAAACCATTCTCCGGACTGAAGACCAGAACAACAACATGTCCAGGTCAAACAGAAAACACATTCAGTGTAACAAATACGACAGTAGCTTAAATATATTGCATTAACTTAAAGAAAAAAAGGGGGGAGGAGAAAATTGGTTTCTGTGGTGTGGCACAAGTATGAAGTGCGCGCCACGTACTTTCGCCGCGCGCCGCCATGCACGCACGGCGCGGCGTTCTTACGACGTCGGCCACGAGCGCCCTCTGCTGCTACCCTGCTCGTGGCCACCACGGACCTGCATCGTTCACTTGGGACTGAGATAGGAACCAGTTAACACTTCGGAATCAGATAGGCACCAGTTAAGACTTGGATATCGGATAGGCAATAGGAATTATCAGTAGGAAGGCCTCTATCTAAACTATGTATCAGCATTCTGCAGTCAAGAACTACGTAAAAGTTAAGTATTACCAAGACTCCACGAAATATATATCTTGTTCTAATTTAGCCTAGTGTTAAAGTTTCTGCTGTCCCACTGGCTGGTCACCTCCGTACCTGCACAAGCGTGCATCCTTTATTCCTGTGTCGATCTCTTTCTACTCGGCCACCGACACCTATAACTACCGGCGGAAATGAGACACAAAAGTTTGCGCCTGACATGTAGTAGCAGCACTACGTACTTGCGACTGTGCGACTGTCCAATGTGCCGGCCGCGGTGGCCGAGGGGACTGAGGCGCTCCAGTCACGGTCTGCACGGCCACCACGGTCGGGGGTTCGAATCCCCCCTCGGGCATGGATATTTGTGCCGTCCTTAGTCTTAGATAGTTCATAAGTAGTTTGTAACCTTAGTGACTAATGACCCATTAGTTAAGTGCCATAAGTTCTACAAAAATTTGAACTGTCCAGTGTAACGCTCAGTGGCCGCCACGGTCGAAGATCCTTCAGACAGTGGAGCGCGAGGAACAGGTAGTGCGCACGGCTCACGTCGGCAGCAGTTCTTGTTGCCTCGAGCGCTCTTTTGCTGAGCGCACGCCGCCGCTGGTGCCGACGGCGCGTTCCTTGACGCGTGACGGCGCGGCGGGCCGGCGCCCTGTGTAGAGACCTGCCGCTTGGCCAGGAAGCGCGCTCTGCTGGCCTGCCAGTGCCTGCTGCCTGCTGCCTGCTGGGTAATGGCCGGCACGTGGACACGGCACGCCGGCCGTGACGGGCCGGAACACCAGCCGAGGCGCGTGCTCGCTCACCCTGAGGCTCACTGCACTGCTGCACGCCGAGGCACTGCCTGACAGCCGCCACCAGTCTGTGGGGGTCAATCTGTCGTTAACCAACAGCCCCAACAATTCTTCCCAATAGCTGTGCATTATACAGGGTGTTACAATAAGGTACGGCCAAACATTCTCACACACAAAGAAAGGAAATATGTTATGTGTTGGCCGCGGTGGCCGAGGAGACTGAGGCGCTTCAGTCACGGTCTGCACGGCCACTACGGTCGGGGGTTCGAATCCCCCCTCGGGCATGGATATTTGTGCCGTCTTTAGTATAAGGTAGTTCATAAGTAGTTTGTAAGTTTAGGGACTGATGACCCCGTAGTTAAGTCCCATAAGCTTAATAGGCCAGTCGTCAGGTATGTTTAGGTCCAAAAAAATTGCAGGAAACTGAATTTTTGGTATGTTGTTAGGACATATTAGAATAGTTTTCAGCTTCGAAATCCTTTTGCGTAACTTTTAAGAGCCAAAAAACCTCGAAATTTTCGGACTTTTTTCTGGTTTTGGCTTATAACTCGTGAAGGGTGGTTTTTTGACGAAAAGTCACTCACACCTCTATTAATCTAGATAAAATATTCTAAACTTTAAGCCTAACCGCAGCTCTGTAAGTCCAATAGTTCCAGAGATATTGGACTTCAAAAATTATTTCTCAAAAAAGTTCAAATTTTCGATTTTAGTCATCTTTCGGCTAGAATATTGGCTCTAATGATCATCCCACGGGGAATGTCATACAAAACAAAGTTACAGAGCAGGTATTTAACTTTAATTTAATTACTGAACGAAGTCCATAGGCCCAATAGATTTCTAGTTATCGTTAAACGAAAACTTGGAAAAATCGAAGTAGTCAATAAATTGACCCAGACGAATTGCAGTCCTCTTCTCCAGTGTATGTTAGAGAAAAAGGAAGAATTACTCATTGACGATGATTATTAACATATTGTATATAAATAGGTGTAATTATGTGTTAGTGCATACAATTATATTTGTCAAAGTAAGTAAGGGCCTATCGCTGTAAAAAAAAAAAAAAAAAAAAAAAAAAAAAAAAAAAAAAAAAAAAAGCGAAGGTATCAATACCCCTCCAGTCCCCCTTACTCAGAGTCGTGACTTAGCGGGTGTTCTGTCCTCCCTCCCAAACGTCTTGCCTCCGAGGCCTTCCCCACTACACCCAGTCTGCCCTTAGAAAGAGCTGTATTCGGATCCGTGAAGTACGTTTCAAACAAAAATCGTCTAAATCTTGATCTTGGTGGCGTTTTAAGTACTTTCTGTTTTACAATATGTCGGAACTACCCCCGTCTCATGTTTGTTTCGGGGTCGTCGGTAAGTGCTTGCAGAGGGAACAGTGACAGTGAAAAAACGCGGAATTTAGACACTGATAAAAATGAGTCAGAAACGTGGGCTTGAAAAGAACATGAGGTTTTTTGTGCAGTTTAAATGAAGTGACCGTACATGGCGCATGCAGGAAGAGGTACACTGTGGAAAGTAATGTGTAAGCATTTGTCCAGCGAGAAGGAGATGTTTGATTTGCTCAACCATCGTCTTCGTATGGGGAAAGGCTGAAAAGTGCGTCGGATTCAAGGCGTCACATCATTGGATATTATTCTTTCCTTTGTGGTGAAAAAATTTTCCAAGGAATATTTCGAGAAGCAGATAAAATTGCCCAAATATCTACAGGATGAACTCCATCAAAGGGAAACACTGGAAGTGAAAGAATCGATTGTGCAAAAAGCTAGACAATCTAGTGAATGGGGGCAACACATTCTTCGGCGTCTTTCATGTATAAGTGAACTTGTTGCTACTGAGTGTAAACACCACAAACATTGCTACGTAAAATTGCCTCCTTGTCGCGATCTACTGGTGCAGGAAGTAAACAAGGCCGTCCTGAACATCCCTTTCTTATTGAAGGTAGGGAGCGTATATATGCATACCCCGCAGAAACAAGACAGGAAAACCAATTTTCCATAAGTGCCTTGTTTGCAGAGACCTTCACATGTGATTACAAACCAGCAGCTGCAAGTGTTCAAACTCATCTAAAAAAGCGATATGGCGGAAAAATTATTTTTGCGAAGGGTTGGTCCGTATCACAGCCCAGTCTTGATGTTCACAGACATTGGACAAAACATTCTTTATGTAAAGTGGTACAATCAAAGACTTAGCGATCCTGCTGAAGAGCGGCTTAGAGTTGTCAAAGCTGCAGCAGAGATTATCCTGCAAGACATTCGTTCCCAAACATTTGACACTACCCAATATCCCCGTCAGAAGCTTTTTTAAAAGACGCAGAGGCATCCTTCTCTTGAACAGTGCATAGGATTTGCTCATGCAATCATGGCTGCAACGAGGCCCAAATCTTTCCTATCCTCAATTCAAATAAGCTTTGGAATTTATTTGTATAGAAAATTTGAATCAAAGCACCTTGTTGAACTTTGCCACTGTATGGGAATTTCTTGTACATGTACGGAGGCTATGCATTTTGAAAGTTCCGCTACCCTCCGTGGAGAAGTGGCCCATCTAGTCGACAAAGGAGCTTTATGCATCTTGTCTTCGACAATGCAGATGTGAACGTTAACACAATTGATGGAGACAATACGTTCCATGAAATGGGTGGTACAATGAGCATGACCCCTCACTCATCCGTTCGCCCAGACATAAACAAACCACGTTTGAAGTCTGTATCTGCCGAGTCTATCAGGTTCACACACTGCCACACACATTAAACATTCTTCTATTAGAAAGAAATTTGGCTTGTCAGCCATTTCAATTAACGAAGTGAAAATCGCTGAAGTCATTTTGCCAAAATCCCCAGACCTGCTGTGGTTGTTTGGAAAAGCAACTAAAATGCCAGGCATTCCAGGATGGAATGGATTCATGGATCAAGTAACAGAAGATCTTCCTTACAAACGTTCAAATATTGTATATCTCCATTTTATCCATGTTCCCCCAACCGACTACGACACTGTTTTAACATCACTTTTAGAAGCCAGTTAAAGAACAAGCATTTACGGTCAGGAAACATGTTTTGCGACCTACGATCAGCCACTGTACTCGAAAGCCCGAGACATTGTGGAGAGCCACCAGCATCCTCAGCTTGTCAACATAGGGGTGAGACTTAGAGGTTTTCACCACCTCATGTTATTCATGGGGGCCGTCGGTGCCATAATGGCAGGAAGTGACTCAAGGAACTTCTCTGTTACAATATTTGCGGAAAACAGTGTTGAAAAAATCCTTTTTATATACGATGCGTTAATAATCATCGTCAATGAGTAATTCTTCCTTTTTCTTTAACATACACTGGAGAAGAGGACTGCAATTCGTCTGGGTCAATTTATTGACTACTTCGATTTTTCCAAGTTTTCGTTTTTTAACGATAACTAGAAATCTATTGGGCCTATGGACTTCGTTCAGTAATTAAAGTTAACTACCTGCTCTATAACTTTGTTTTGTATGACATTCCCCGTGGGATGATCATTAGAGCCAATATTCTAGCCGAAAGATGACTAAAATCGAAAATTTGAACTTTTTGGAGAAATAAGTCAATTTTTGATGTCCAATATCTCGGGAACTATTGGACTTACAGAGCTGCGGTTAGGCTTAAATTTTATAGTATTTTATCTAAATTAATAGAGGAGTGAGTGACTTTTCGTCAAAAAACCACCCTTCACGAGTTATAAGCCAAAACCAGAAAAAAGTCCGAAAATTTCGAGGTTTTTTGGCTCTTAAAAGGATTTCGAAGCTGCAAACTTGGTTTAATACTACTCTAACATGTCCTAACAACATACCAAAAATTCAGCTTCCTGCAATTTTTTGGACCTAAGGCCATTTTTTTTGTCTACGACGACTGGCCTATAACAAACATTTGAACTTTTTTGAATATGTTATGTGGACATGTGTCCGGAAACGCTTAATTTCCATGTTACAGCTCATTTTAGTATTTCTCTTTAAATGTAAATTGAAATAATTCGTGCAGACAATTGTCAAAATACCCAATTGTTTCGTTAGTATGTACTATACTTCCTCGATTCACTTCATCAACACAGATTTTCTGTGAACGTTTGGGCAGGAATTGTTGGTGAAGTCTTGATTGGGCCTCATGTTCTTCCACCTACTCTCACTGGAGCATGTTATCATGATTTCATACGGGATACTCTACCTGTGCTGCTAGAATATGTGCCTTTACAAGTACGACACAACATGTGGTTCATGCACGATGGAGCTCCTGCTCATTTCAGACGATGTGTTCGTACGCTTGTCAACAACAGATTCGGTGGCCGATGGATTGGTAGAGTCGGACCATTTCCATGGCCTCCACGCGCTCCTGATCTCAACCCTCTTGACTTTCATTTATGGGGGCATTTGAAAGCTCTTGTCTAGGCAACCCCGGTACCGAATGTAGAGACTCTTCGTGCTCGTATTGTGGACGGCTGTGATACAATACGCCACTCTCCAGGGCTGCATCAGCGCATCAGGGATTCAATACGACGTAGGGTGGAAGCATGTATCCTCGCTAACGGAGGACATTTTGAACATTTTCTGTAACAAAGTGTTTGAAGTCACGCTGGTACGTTCTGTTGCTGTGTGTTTCCATTCCATGATGTGATTTGAAGAGAATAAAATGAGCTCTAACATGGAAATTAAGCGTTTCCGGACACATGTCCACATAAATATTTTCTTTTTTTGTGTGTGAGGAATGTTTCCTGAAAGTTTGGCCTTACCTTTTTGTAATACCCGGTGTATATAAGGTAAGTGGGCCACCTAACGCGTAGGAATTTCGTATGCAGTATGTGTAAGTGGTGATATTTCGAGATAGTACGTGCAACATCCTACGACTATATTCATTTCAAAAATAAATTAAAATGTAAAGTTTATGTAATTAATATCATCACTTTAAAGAAAATGTTTAACCACTGAAAGTGGGCCTTGTTAGGACACCCTGTTCCTAATATGGCCTGTAGCCACATCTAGTTCATATTAACCTTCTGAGGCACTTAAATATCAGGAAAACTGTTCGAATACACTGCAAGAGTTGTAATGTAATTCAACATAATTGGAATGAGATGATACATAGAATTTTTTATTTAGTTTCTTTATATATATACGCATCTTCATAGAATACTCTGCAAATCACATTTAAGTGCCTGACAGAGGGTTCATCGAACCACCATTATACTATTTATCTCCCATCCCATTCTCAAATAACGCGCGGAAGAAACAACACCTGAATCTCTCCGTTCGACCTGTGATTTCTCGTATTTTATTCTGATGGTCATTTCTACCTATGTAAGTGGGAGTCAATAATATATTTTCGCATTCAGAGGAGAATGTTTCCGATTGGAGTTTCGTTAAGTAGCCCACGCCGCAGCGATAATCACCGTTGTTGTAATGATTCCCATCCCAGATCCTGTGTCATTTCCGTAACGCCGTGTCCCCAGTATCGTGACAATACGAAAGACCTGCTTTTCTTTGGACTCTTTCGATGTCCTCCGTCAAACCCACCTGATAAGGATCCCACACTGGGCAGCAATACTGCAAAAACGGATCAAGATGTCACTCAGTGACATTTTCCAGTAACCAAGGAATAAAGGGTAAGTGCGTCCGCTTCTTTTATCTGCTGAACAACATTCATGCGGTAAGGTTTCATTTTTAAGCCATGAAGGATGCGTTGTCATGAACTGCGATATATACCACTTTACTGTGATAATCGTCGTGTTGACTTGTAGGGACTTCCTTCAATTTGTGCCGTCACGTTTGCCACAACTTCAGGTGTACGTACAGTTCTCTTTGAATTAACAACACTGCCTGCTGAACGCCACTTTCTCAATAGATCCCAAATCCTTGATTTTGCGTAAATATTACTTTCAGGAAACGTTTTATGCAAAGTGTCACGAACAACTATTCTTCAACAATGAACACACGCTCTTCACTGGAGTAAGGCATGACAATGAGGTACACGGCCTCCCGCGTCGGAGGTTCGAATCCTCCCTTGGGGATGGATGTTTGTGCTGTCTGTAGTATTAGTTACTTTGAGAAGTAGTTTGTAATTTTAGTAACCGATGACCCCGCAGTTAAATGCCATATTTATAAACATTTCAACGTTTCTTGCAACTGCTGTTGGAAAGTGGCAAACTAACAAGCTAGCAATGCTACTCACTCACGTTCGCATTAAGGTTCGGACCGGTTTTATGTGCGCCGCTCTGTAGCACACCGGAAACACTAGGGCAGTTTGAAACGATGACGTCCCAGGGCGATAGCACATGTACTGAGAATAATTCTAAAGTCACCCGCTAACAGATATAGTAGTGACTTGGATGTTTACGGCCAAGAGCCTCAGATGGTATCAACGCGTGAAGCAAACAGGCGCGATACTATGGGAGGCACAGTCGTAATTCTTACAGCCAACTGAGCGACTTTCGCGTTGTGGAATGGCCCAGCGGAGCGCGAGGTTGCTCCCCGCCGGTGGTTCCAGTCCTCCCTGGGGCATGGGTGTGTGTGTGTGTGTGTGTGTGTGTGTGTGTGTGTGTGTGTGTGTGTGTGTGTGTGTGTTGTCCTTAGTATATGTTAAAGTAGTTTGTAAGCTTAGGGGTACATAACCACAGTACTTAACCCAAAGATTTTCCAAACATTTGAATATTTTGAACGACTTCAGTGTGCTGCATCAGTTGTGCAACGACGATTGTTGCAGTGATCACACCAGACGAGGTTCTGGTCGCGCATGCAGGAGACGTCTGTCAAGATAACCGATCTGTAAGGGTAGTAGTGGCAGATCGAACAGGTTCCACAGCACAGTTAAGAGGTTTATTGTGGAAAACAGCCAAGATCACTTGTAATTTTTATTTCGCTGACTAGTTTCGGCAGATTAAACTGTCATCATGGGATCTTTCATTTCATTCACCACCTCACAAATAAGTAACTTCTAGAAACATAACCAAGGCCAATTCACAGTGTCAGTCACGTCAACGTCACGTCGTGGCACAGTCACGTTATGTTGTATTCACGCTGTCCGTCACGTCAGTTGGCCTATCGCAATACCCGATGTTGAAACTGAAGTTATGAGTGGCGATATGTATGTAGAAAGTCTTAGTTTAATGTTGGCATTGAAGAAACAACAACGCTAAATGTTTCCAGAATGAAACTTTCACTCTGCACCGGAATGTGCGCTGATATGAAACTTCCTGGCAGATTAAAGGTATGTGCCGGAACCGGGACTCGAACCTTTGGAAAGTAGGAGGCGAGGTACTGGCAGAATTGAAGTTGTGGGGCGTGACCGTGATTCGTGTCGGGATAGCTCAATGTTAGAGCGCTTTCCCGCGAAAGTCAAAGGTCCCAGGTTCGAGTCCCGGTCCCGGCACACAATTTTAATCTGCAGGAAGTTTCATATCAGCACACACTCCACTGCGGGGTAAATGTTTCTTTCTGGAAACATCCTTTAGGCTGTGACAATTTCTTCCATGGAGTGCTAGTCTTGCAAGTTACATTGGAGAACTTCTGTGAGGTTTGAAAAGTAGGAGGCGACATACTGGCAGAAGTAAAGTTGTGAGGACGGACCGTGAGTCGTGCCGGGATAGCTCAGAGGTAGAGCGCTTGCCCGCGAAAGACAAAGGTCCCAGGTTCGAGCGCCGGTTCCGGCGTACAATTGTAATGTGCCAGGAAGTTTCAACGCTAAATGTTATTGACGACCAAAGAAAACTGTACAATGTTTGTTTTTGGTCAACGTAGTGCTGGGGATTGAAACAAAATTTCAAAACATCATCTATTTTCAAGCGAAAAAACAGACATGCCGGCCGCGGTGGCCGAGGGGACTGAGGCGCTTCAGTCATGGTCTGCACGGCCGCTACGGTCGGGGGTTCGAATCCCCCCTCGGGCATGGATATTTGTGCCGCCCTTAGTCTTAGCTAGTTCATAAGTAGTTTGTAAGCTTAGGGACTGATGACCCCGTAGTTAAGTCCCATAAGTTCTACAAACATTTTTGAAAAACAGACATAGGACCACATCAAACAATGTTTATATGAGCATAAATAGAGCCTGTTTAGTTTATCCATTACGATTTGCCCGCAGATATTATTAATACCGTCGTATGCAACTGAATTTTTCTCCTTCATTAGCACTGACTTTTTCGTTTAAAATATTATTTTATGAAAGTTGCATCATCAAATTACTATCTTATTCAAACAAACAATTTGTTTCAGTCTCCTCTGTTACAATATTACAAAAAAATAACCATTTTTCCGTTTCAAATATCCGACCTCGCTTTTCAGGAGAAACTCAATTAAGAAAAATATTTAAGTAATGATCATTTGGAATTTACCCCTAAAACAACGTATAATAATAAGATAAAGATTAACAAGGCACGTTTGCATATAATCCGTGTAATCGTCGACTACAACAAGGAAATCGCGTGACGATCGCCAACTACCGTCCCGTTAAGTGTTGGTGAATAAGTATGATTTCAAAAGATTTTATTTGTAATGTGTTCATTGAAATGAAAGACCCGACGATGTCAATGTAATTTGCTGAAAACAGTTATAGATATAAAAATGATAACCAATCTTGACTGTTTTCTATGATCAATTGATTGAATGGATCGGTCCCCGACCCCAAATATGACAACTTTCATGATCCATCAGAGGGTTTGTGAGCCCAAAAGTGTCAACCTGTTGCCAACAGGTTAAAAAATGTTCAAATGTTTGTAAATGTATTGTACCAAACTGCATGGTCATCAGTCCGTTGCTTACAAATTACTTAAACTAAGGTAAACTAACCTAAGGACAAACACACACACACACACACACACACACACACACACATGCCCCAGGGAGGACCCGAACCTCCGACGGCGAGCAACCGCGCGCTCCGAACCGAGGCGCTTTAGACCGCTCGGCTACTCCACCGCGGCTGCCAACAGGTTACTAGCCGTGAGAGCACGGGCATGTACATTTCTTAGATTTCCACAACATATGATCTGGTGCTGTCATATGATTTTTCGGATGATGGAATGGCCGACTGTGGTCTTCAGCGATGAAAACATATTCTTTCTGCATACACATTATCGTCGATTACGGGTACAAGTTATAGGCCTAGCGAATGCTATCTGTGACATTCTGTCGAAAACAGAGACTGCCCGACTACAAAAAAATGAGAGAGAGAAAGAAGGGGAAAAGTATGTGTGTGTGTGTGTGTGTGTGTGTGAGAGAGAGAGAGAGAGAGAGAGAGACAGGCAGCAAATACTTGTGAGTTTAAAATTGCAATCCCTGTAATTAAACATAATGTAAATTGACTTCTGTGTTACGCTTCCATTTAATTGCTTCTTGCTCTTTTTGTTAGTAATATGCGATGAAACTAAGTAAAACTAATTAGTTTATTGTTCCATGATTGTTTGTGAGATAAATAAGCTATTATGTATGTTGTATTCATACGCAAATAAAGTTGAAGGATTTAACAATGTGAAAAAAATTGTGAATTCCTAGTGCTGCGTTCAATCTTGCGCATTCAGGAGTTAACAATTTATCTCTCTGCATTCTTTTCCTAGACAATAAGAAATAGTGCTGCCACCCATTGTAAACAGTTTTATTTGAAGCTACACGTTTCCATTTTCCAGTTATTGGACCATATTAGAAATTTGGACGGCATTTTTCCACACATCAGATACAAAGGATTTTAATTGTAGTAGAAATTCTCCTAGAAACACAGACAAGAGTAATTTTCTTGATCGGGAAAGCTTTCTTGAAAATTTATTAGAGTTTGCTTAGCAATTTAAAAAAACATGAAGAAGAAATTGATTCAGTAGGCTACAGCGCGACGAAGAAAGGTTGTGAGGAGATATCAGACTTAACGCGACATATTTACTGGCTGTTTAATTGTGACCCGTAATTGGGCGATCTTTTAGGATACGCTGTTTTTCCATTTCTGCATTGTTGTTCAGTCAATTGTTTGATGATGATACAGGTACGCCGGATACAGTACTGTTCGTCCACATTACGTTCGTGATCTGGCTGTTGGCTGCGGCAGGAGGCGAGTACCTTGGCTGACAGGGGGTGAGGGCTAACCTTGTGCTGGCCGCGGTGGCCGAGGGGACTGAGGCGCTCCAGTGACAGTCTACACGGCCACGGTCGGGGGTTCGAATCCCCCATCGGGCATGGATATTTGTGCCGTGCTTAGTATTAGTTATTACATAAGTAGTTTTTAAGTTTAGGGTCTGATGTCCCCGTAGTTAAGTCCCATAAGCCCATAAACTGAAAAACAAAAGTTCAAATGGTAGAGCTTATGGGACTTAACTACAGGGTCATCAGTCCCTAAACTTACAAACTACTTATGAACTAGCTTATACTAAAGACGGCACAAACATCCATGGCCGAGGGGGTATTCGAACCCCCGACAGCAGTGGCCTTGCAGACCGTGACTGGCACGCCGCAGACCGCTCGACCACTGCGGCCGGTGAGGGGCACTGAGCGGAAGGCAACGTCGCTGGGTTGGAAACGTTGCCCGGAACAACGTGCGCAGTAATATTTCGGGTACAGGGGCAGCGTAACGTAGGCAGAGCTCCGAAATAAATGCATAAAGCAGAATGTAGGCAAACTACTGTGGTAGGTGTTTTTTTTTTTTTTTTTTTTTTTTTTTTTTTTTTTTTTTTTTTTTTTTTTAAGTAAATGCATCAGATCTACTTTTCCATAATAGTTAGGACTTGCGAAGACAATCAGACGACTTCTACGCCTAACTGCACTTGCAAAGACTTGCATTTAATAATTCAAAAATTGAAAAACTTTAATTCACATTGTGGTCCGATTCCTTGTTTTCCAGCGGTTACACGATCGTAATAGTAATTTATTCATAGGTTGGAATAACTTTCACTTACTGGGCCGCACCAAACCGAGCTATTGCAACATCTTAGGGTTAGGCTAACAAAATTAGTCGCCATTCAATTATCATAGTGAAACTTGAAACACATCCACTGAATGAGTGGTCGTGTTCCATTTTGAGTTATTTATTACTCTTAACTGTTTCTCCGCCATTAATATTTTCTATTTGTATGTCAATTATTTTATACTTTTATTAATGATCAATGCTGCATGTTTATACATGTTTCCACCCGTGTGATTAAAGCTGTGTGTTCATGTGAATGTGGAAGGTTGCTTTAATATTGTCTGACTGCCGCGCAATGGTTTACAGTCGCCGCCTCGCGCTTTAGGCCTCGTTTACTGTAGTTAAGAACGCATGGCTTCGTAAGTCACCTGCATTGGCGTCTGCTGGGGGGCCAGAAACAAGCTTACGTGGGAAGATGTCGAGGTGGCCTGTTCTTAGTGTAGTACCAACATAATCATGGTCGAAAGAGGTGACAAAAGAGACCTCTCTGGAGCTCTAAAAGAGGGTATTATCTTCTTCAGGTAGCGAGGGCTGGTAAACACTATTCACTGAACGCGCTCTACATCCGGTGTGTGGTGGGGAAGGCTTTTGGCGTGGCCTTGGGTTTTACTCTTGCTGCGACCATCAAAGTAAGTACAACGTTGAATCATGATGAGGGGACGGCATGCTGTTGCAACTTTACTTTTTTTGTGATAAGGCAGTCTTGGTTTATCAGATATAGTTTTCTTGAGTAATTCTTTCGATATGCGAAGCGAAGTATTTCTTAATTTACACGAATCGAGTAATGCAGTTTAATCTTAGTATTTGCATGTTCATTTCGGTGATGATTTTGTGTCCGGTGTTTCTCAAGTTAGGATACACGTGTGTGGCCTTCAGCCTTGTGTAAACTTAGTATGTTTGAATTTTCTTGTTGTTTTTTAACTAATGTTTTCGCGTCGTGTCTGAATCCGCGAATATGCTAACTATTTCTCAGATTTTTCTGGTTTGATTCCGTCTTTCCTGTCTTGGTATGACCGATTGCTCAACGTGCTTTCGTAACAAACTTTACTGTGGCCTTCAGTCATGCTTTTATTAATACTAGCTTTCTTCTATATGAATTCTCGCGCGTACTTTAATTGCTTATTCTAAATTAATATCTTTTTGTAAATTCTATGTAATTCGCCGTGATCGCATACCGCGTGGTACCTAAGGATAGTATGCCGGTGCCTTCCCGCACTCGAGTTCGTTATGGTGCATAGTGTGATTTTTAATTAGTGCTTCAAGACACCCGCCATCTCGTCAAAATGCCGCCGACGCTTCGTTTCGCCCCTGCTATCAAGTGTTGCCGCATGAGTAATGTGTCGCAAGCTTTATGCGTGTGTCTGTGAGTGAATGAATGTTCTTTTCTCTGCCCATTGTGTATTTGCAAATTTCCTCCCACATTATCTCCATATTCATGAAGGGCAGAAACAATCTTATTAAGGGCAGTAACTTTATGATTTAATTCACTTTTCTACAAGGTGTGTGCTTTATTGTGCTTAATATGGTCTCCCCACAATTCTTTGCTTGTTCATTTTATTGAATAGATAATGATTTAAAGTATCAAACCTGTGCTTTATTATTTCATGATCCCCAGCCCATGTTTAATTATTTATTCCTTTT
This sequence comes from Locusta migratoria, assembly GCA_026315105.1. Classification (NCBI taxonomy): domain Eukaryota; kingdom Metazoa; phylum Arthropoda; class Insecta; order Orthoptera; family Acrididae; genus Locusta; species Locusta migratoria. The sequence continues at coordinate 606,055,555 of CM048746.1, forward strand.
TTATGCATATAAGTTTGTGTTTGTTAAAACGATGGCTGTTCCCTTAAGGAGTGAGCAAGTATTGTGGCCACTCGTAAAGTAATTTAGACCAGCAATGAGCGTTTTAACTTGCATTTGCAGATCTGAACTGCCCGAGATCTTACTTAGAACACTTCACAAGCTACCTTCAAACTACATGTAAATCATTTTTCACTTTTTACTATCAGAAATGTTTCAATTAACTGAGCATGTTCAAATTCAATGAGAAGTTGTTATGACAATTTGCCAATCAAAAGTGTTAAACACTCATGAATAAATTAAAAAAGCTAGATTTATATTCTGTTTTCAAAAATAATGACCTTTGCCACATTAAATTCAAAAGATAGCCAATAAATAAATAAAATGGCAGAAAATTTTTATATTATTATTTTTATTACTTTTTTATACTTTTTACTGTGCCATCGTTGATGTAATGCTATTGCTTGAACTTACCTCTCTCCTTTGTAGGTGGTTCCGTAGTTCTGCAGTAGTTGGCTCCAGCAGAGCAGTTTTCCAAAATGGAGTCTGGTATGGACGTGCGTATAGAAAAGCGACGTGTGATAATTCCTCACTACTGAAAAAGATCGTACCTACGCTTGCTGACAGTGTATGGAGACGATAAAACAGACGTGAGAAATGTGGGTCGATGAATGCGTTATTTTCAAGGAAGGCTGTGAAAAGAAAGTGCATGACAAACTACGGCCCGGTCGACCCTCACAATGAAGAGCGTGTCAATTAAACTCATTCATGTCGATCGCCAATAACGACCAGTGAATTCTATGCAGACCTGATAGTCGGTTGTAGTGCCTTGGAACATTCAAAGTCTGTACGATATTGGGCTAGCGTATGCTTATCCTTATCGGTTGGAAATTGTCGGGAGATGCAATCACAGCCTTATTATTCTTATTATCATTACCATAATCTTGCAGGGTGCGCCTCGGTTGCACAGTGGTAGAGTGCCAGACTCCCCCCCATGTTGCGCAGACACTGCCGATCCCGCCATATCTCGCCCGCAGCATGCTGGCGGCTATTGGATCTTTTGTAAGTACCGGTATGCTCTTCAAGATTCGTTACGACTCCCTCACATTACCGAGGAACAGAGGTGGTTTAGGACTTTTTCACGTTCCGGACAGAGCACGGGCCTTATTTGTAAGCTCTCACATGAAGATATGGCGACAGTGTCCGACGAGTCTTACAAGCCTGCTGCTAGAGGCCTTAAGGCCGATCTCCCTCACCCCTCCAATACCACTATCCGACATTCCAGCCCCTTTCTTTTATTTCGGGCAATTCTTCCTCGACCTCAGCTACATGCGTACCGCACTTCCGCCCACACAATTGATATCGGCGAGGGCAATATACAACACCATGGAACTGAGCAGAGCCCCGAATGTGATAGAATCAAAACACCCCCATATTAACTGGCGTGTTGTGTGGCGGGCGGTGAGCGCGCCCACTCTCAACACAGACGTACAGTCTGCGTGGTACATCACAGTCAACGGGAAGCCGGTGTGCCAGTATCGCCTCCACCGAATTCATCTTGCGGACTCTCCTTTGTGCACCAAATGCGGAGTCGTGGATACAGATGAGCATCGCATTGACTGTGGATCGGCGAAGGATGTTTGGCATTTGGTGCGCCAGGTACTGGCTTTCTTCACACGCACAACCCCCAAAATGATAGCTACCAAATCGCTTCTCTTTCCAGAAGACTCGTATTACCCGAGAGCGAAAACGAACTCTGTTCAATGGATATGTGGCCACGCTGTACACTATTTGTTCGGCGATGGAGAGAAGACTGTACTTGATTTTTGGAACTATATAAACGAGCGACATTGTGCAATAGTTAGGAACCCCAAGTACCGCGAATATTTTTCCAATTTTCTTTGGAGTGCGTTCCATAACCCGCCTCGCAGCTGGAATATCGATGAAAGGAAAAGTTGACCCCAGAACGACAGAAGCACTGATTGAACTACAACCGGCAACGAAAGAAATCGAGAAGACGTTCATTGATAATCCGCAGCTAGACCTTCCTTGGAACGCACCATGTCGTAATGCGACGACCTCTTTATTTTGTTTTTACGCCGGATGTGGAACGGCAGTATTTTCTACATAAAAATGCAGAACTATACATACTAATAAAGAATATACATGAAGCAACAAAAAAAAAAAAAAAAAAAAAAAAAAAAAAAAAAAAAAAAAAAAGACTACAAATCTAAAGGTCGCGGGTTCGATCCCCACCAGGTCCTAGGATTTTTATCTGTCACTTTCCACTTCTTTCACCTCTGGCACTATTGCTCATGTGAAAAATACCGAGTAGCACCGTGGTTCGGAACCCACGTTAAACTGTAGGTCCCCCTATAACTAGCTGGGTAAGTCAGTTCGAAGTTCGAAGGTCGGAGGAAGGCAACGGCATACCACCTCCAAATAGGACCATGCCTAGTAAAGCACTGTGGTGTTCAAACCAATCTTCGGATTGTTGACTGCTTTACCTTTACCTTTAATCTTGCAGGAGCAATTATTATATTATTAACTGATCGAAACCTTAGTACATCATTCTTTGACCCAGACAAATATGGAGCTGAAGATGACAATTTTCTGAATAACATCTTCGCCGAAGATGAGACGAGCTGAAATCTTTTCTCACAGCGGTAAGAAAGTGTATAGCCACAGATGATTCCGATTTTTACGCGCTCGGCATGGAGTCTGTCTTACATTTGGCATAACGAACAGTGCTGAATTTGTGGAAAAATGATATTCTGTTGCTGAAATATTGCTATATTTAGGCGTGCTGTCGGAATTATGTATCTCTTGCAGTTTCCATGTATAAAAATAACGATCCTCGTACGTTAATATGTTACGTAATGGCAATAGAATTTGAGTCTAATGTCTGAGAAAAAGATGTAAGTACCCACTATTTATCATCATCAGCTTCAGGATAATTTCTCATAAATTGTTCTAATAGTAAAATATATTCAAATATTGAATTATTAAACATTTAATACAGTTTCCTTTGCTGAGCCATTTGACAGCAGAATGCAGAACAAGAAACATGCAATTCCTCTGTAAAGTACCGGTGACTACGTTCACGTGCACGAATGACGTTTATAACGCTCATTTTTGTTACCGTGACATTATTCAATGTGTTGTTTGGTGCAGTAAGCAATTAATGGAGAGAAATGTTCAAAATGTTCAAATGTTTGTAAAGCTTATGGGACTTAACTACGGGATCATCAGTCCCTAAACTTACAAACTACTTATGAACTACTTACGAACTAGGACAGCACAAATATCCATGCCCGAGGGGGATTCGAACCCCCGACCGTAGTGGCCGTGCAGACCGTGACTGAAGCGCCTCAGTCCCCTCGGCCACCGCGGCCGGCAATGGAGAGAAATTTGGTAAATTTGTCTCTTTCTGAATGAGTTGTAGGGTTACCATTGCTTAGATGCCTGACACGGCCTTTGCTTAAAGCACTAAGTTGGCAATGACAAAGCAATTATATCTTTGGAGAGTGTTCGCTTGATAATCGTTGGTTGCTCAAGTTAGGCACAAGGCAACTGAGGGTTAGCATCCGGTGTTCGAGTGTATGGAGTGCTATGGCTCACTGCGGAGCATGTTTGTAGCTGTGCACTTGGTACCACAATTTTTGTAATAAAAGTTGAAGTGGATGAATAAATTGGAGATTTGTGGTTCCTGATGAATGTTTTCATATATTCTGTAATAATAAGTATACTCCTGGCCATTAAAATTGCACACCACGAAGATTACGTGCTACAGACGCGAAATTTAACCGACAGGAAGAAGACGCTGTGATACCTAAATCTTTAGCTTTTCAGAGCATTCACACAAGGTTGGCGCCGGTGGCGACACCTACAACGTGCGGACATGAGGAAAGTTTCAAACCGATTTCTCATAAACAAACTGCAGTTGACCGGCGGTGAAAAATTATTGTCATGCCTCGTGTAAGGAGGAGAATGCGTACCGTTTCCGACTTCGATAAAGGTCGGATTGAAGCCTATCGCAATTGCGGTTTATCGTATCGCGACATTGGTGCTCGCGTCGGTCGCGATCCAATGACTTTTTGCAGAATCTGGAATCGGTGGGTTCAGAAGGGAAAATACAGAACGTCGTGCTGGATCCCAACGGCCTCGTATCACTAGCAGTCGAGATGACAGGCATCTTATCCCCATGCTGTACCCAGTGTTGCCAACTTAGTGGTGGTTTCTACCCTCCCTTTAGTGGCGAAATATGGCTTCTAATGCCTAGTGGATTTTGTAGTGGTTTAGAAGAATTCAGTTACTGAAAATGCGATCTCAAACCACTATGTTTTTTATGTGTTTCGAAATATTTTACTTTTAGTCAGAGGATAACAGTGATGCATTACAATAGGACATCAATGTTCAAATGTTTGTAAATCTATCGGACCAAACTGCGTGGTCATCAGTCCGAATAGGACATCAAAAAAATGTTCAAGTGTTTGTAAATCTATCAGACCAAACTGCGTGGTCATCAGCAGTAGCTTACAAACTACTTAAACCTAAGTAAACTAACCCAAGGAGAAACACACACACCCATGCCCTAGGGAGGACTCGAACCTTCACGGGGAGCAACCGCGCGCTCCGCAGCGAGACGCTTTAGACCGGTCGGCTACTGCACCGCGGAAATAGGACATCAATGAGAGAGAAAGGATTACCAAGGGAAGAGGAAGAAATGTTGCGTAAACGGTGCATAATATTTGTAGTAAGACTGATTGAAGAAATAAAAAACAGGTTACCAGAAAATTTGTCGTTGAGGAAAAACATTTCCAGAATAAGTGTTGAACAAGCACTGAATCATAACATAGAATATCTGCTTGATATAATGACCAAGTTCAATAAACGTGTAGAATTTATAGTAATAGTGGATAATCAATGGCGACAAATTTATTTGTTGAGATGGAACGAGACCCAATATTAAAAATAAATAAATAAATAAAAATAAAAAAAATTTAAAAAAATAAAAATTGAATCAAGTACTGCATTTTAAAGATGGTCAATGGGAATACAGATTTGAGGAATTAGCGACTTTTGGGATTGCCCTCCTAATACTGCCTCATTCCAATGCCGATGTTGAGAGGTTATTTAGCAGTATGAACGTAATAAAAACCAGCAGAGGAATAGAATCAAGTGACATCTTTTAACTGCTGTATTAATAATACAGCAGGAGATTGGCAGAAAAATTCTGCAATGATTAGGACATTCCAACAAACGTTGTAACACAAGACGGTACCAAGGAATCGTATCTATCAGAAACCGACAATGATTGTGATACAGACAAGTGTGATTCTTCTTCAGAAGACAAATTCATTTAAATAACTAACAGTTCTATAAGAACTTTCTGTATGAACCTTGAATTGCTCGTTTATTGCACATTTAATGATTTTGAATATTTCATTACTAAAGAATAAAGGAAACTAATTACTAATATACATAATGTTTCCTTTAAGACCCAGGGTTGTAGGTGATGTGACATTAATATAGAGAGGTACGTTTAAGATACAGAATAAGTTCAGTAATTCATTGCAAAAAAGAACACAAATTTATTTTCAAAAATTTTGTACCCACAGAATTGTCTGTTTTGGGACTTTACAACAAAATTTTATGATCTGCACCATCTTACAGTAATATGCCTTTGAAAGAAATGACATAATAACACCACGGAATCATATAAAATCACATGGCTGTCAGTTATGATAGCTTCACATGTCAAAACAAGAATACCAACACCTTGTCAACAAGTCTTTCTTGCCGCCATTGTAAGTGTACTGGGAGTTTGCCGACTGCTAAGCATCCTAGTTGTCCATAAAAGTACGGGAGGGGTGGAGATCTCTTCTGAACAGCACTTTGCAAGACGTACCAGATATGCTCAATAACGCTCATGTTGGTGAGTTGGGTGACCATCAGAAGAGTGTTCCAGGAGTCATTCTGTAGCAGCTCTGGATGTGTTGGATGTCACAGTGTCCTTGTGGAAATGCCAAGTCCATCAGAATGCAAAGTAGGCATGAACGGATGCAGGCTATCAGTCAGAATGCATACGTACGTCTCAGAGTCATATCTAGACGTATCAGGGATCCCATATCACTCCAACTGCACACGCTCCACGTCATTACAGAGCCTCCAACAGCTGACTTGCAGGTAGATGGATTCATCAGGATGTCTCCAATCCCGTACAAGCCCAACCACTCAGTATAATTAGATATGAGACACGTCGATGCTGCCGGATCCAAGCGAGACGTTAAGCGCTCTTGATGACACTTCTTGATGTCCCAGCATTGAAGGGCTGGACTTCAGTCGAACGAGTCTCTTCGGTCGTCGTTGATCCCAATCTTTCAGGTTCTTTTTTCGATCGCTGTAATGTCGGAGATTTGTGTTTTACCTAAATCAACGATATCCACAGTGCAATCATGAAGAGGTCGTACGGGAGAATCCCGACCTCATCGCTACCTCAGAGATGCCGTGTCCCATCTGTCGTACGCGTTTAAACGCACTTAATTCGTGATTACCTGCCGCTATAGCAGCCTGCGCAACACACCTGTTGTGTTAAACAGGCGTTGTCGACCGCAGCTCCGTCTCTGTTAACATGTGTCTGTATTCTAATCTACATCTACATGGGATACTCTGCAAATCACATTAAAGTGCCTGGCAAAGGGTTCATCGAACCACCTTTCTACTGTTTATCTCCCATTCCATTCTCGAATAGCGCGCGCGAAAAAAGAAGACCTCAATCTCTCCGTTCGAACTCTGATTTCTCGTATTTTATTCTGATAATCTTTTCTACCTATGTAAGTGGGAGTCAACAATATATTTTCGCCTTCGGAGGAGAATGTTGGTGATTGGAGTTTCGTAAGTAGCGATAAGCGCCGTTGTTGTAATGATTATCATCCCTGATCCTGTATCATTTCCGTTAACGCTGTCTCCCCTGTATCGCGACAATACAAAACGAGCTGCCCTTCGTCGGACTCTTTCGATGTCCTCCGTCAAACGCACCTGATAAGGATCCCACACTGGGCAGCAATACTCCATGAATACGCATGACCATACAATTTCTTTGGCTCTTCAGTTTAGACCCAGAGGTCGTGTTGTAGTCGGATGATACATAATGATTAATATTATTGCCACTTGTCTCTGCTTATGATACGTGGACAATTTCAGCTACTTATGTGCGTAAGATAGAACTCACTTTTCGTTCGGACAGGACACATATTTCAGCATTATATCGCTTCTCTTTGCTTGTGCAATACTTAAAATTTCTTTTACTTTGTGCGTGAAAACACTAAACAATTTTCTGTTTATTTTATCCTTGAAGTCGGATCTCAATTTGCTTATACACAAACAAACAGTACCTACATCATAGAGAACACCTTTCTTAGTTCATGCATCACTATGAATTTGTGTCATTGGATGTGAATGTGAAGCTTCCAAGCGCTCCATAGAAATTCCGCCAGTCATATTCATGAGGAGTTTGCAAGCAATATCATGGCCCTTTGTGAGTTCACACTTACATAAGTGACTTAAAAGATGCTTTGCGTCAGGGCTTTACCGAATTTATTTCCAAGTAACGCTACTAAAAACACACTATCATACAAGTTCCGACGCAGCAGGTCACTATAACAGAAAGACTGGCCCACCATCTCTAGTCTGGATAGTGCCAGAATAAAACCTCAGAAATATAGGCAACAAAGTGTGAAGGGAAATTAACAATATTGTACAGAGTGACTGAGGATAACATTAAGAAATATTGATTAAATTTATATTAGCCTAATAATTCATTACAAATAAAGGTAATAATTCATTACAAAAGATTACAATTATGTAAATAGGAAAGTTTATTGTATGTGTGGGAGGGCTCGAAGCTCCGAGGGAGCGCGCATTCCGTAGCCAGGCACCTTCTGTCAAACGGCCACTCTCACGCAGCCAACTGACACCTTCAAAGGAACAATTACCAAGGTTAATTACTGATGTTCCGTGTCGGGAAGCTCTGAAGTAAAGACTAAAGTCCGTGAAGGAGTTGGGATGTACCGATCACTTTGTTGCTGAATTAAGAGTGAGACAGGTGACAAAACCATGGGTAAGGAAGATGTACATTAGACTGCTTATCAAATTAGCCACCCCCATGAACCACAGACATTGCCGAGGTGGGGCGGGGTGGCTTGCGTGCCTCAACGATGCAGATAGCCGTACCATAGGTGCAACCACAGTGGAAGGGTATCTGTGGAAAGGCCAGACAAAGGTGTGGTTTCTGAAGAGGGGCAACAGTCTTTTCAGTAGTTACAGGGGCAACAGTCTGGATGATTGGCTGAGCTGGCCTTGTAACATCAGCTAACATGGCTTTGCCATTCAGTTACTGCGAACGGCCGAAAGCAAGGGGAAACTACAGTCGTTACTTCTCCCGACGACATGCAGCTCTACTGTATGACTATATGATGATGGCGTCTTCTTGGGTAAAATATTCCGGAGGTAAAATAGTTCCCCATTCGGTTCTCCGGGCGGAGACTACTCAGGAGGATGTCATCAAGAAAAACAAAAAGGCATTCTACGGGTCGGAGCGTGGAATGTTCTAAACCTTAATCGCGTAGTTAAGCTAGAAAATTTGAAAAGAAAAATGGATAGGTTAAATGTAGATATGATAGGGATTAGTAAAGTTCGGTGGCAGGATGAACAGGATTTCTGGTCAGGTGAGTAGAGGGTTAATACAAAATCAATTGGAGGTAACGCAGGTGTAGGTCTGATAATGAATAAGAAAATAGGAATGCGGGTGAGTTATTATGAACAGCATAGTGAACGCGTTATAGTAGTAAAGATAGACACGAAGCCAACACCAACACAGTAGTGCAAATTTATATGCCAACTAGCACGGCCGATGATGAGGATATCGAAAAAGTGTGTGAGGGGACTGAAGAAATCAATCAGAAAGTTAAGGGAGACGAAAACTTGATTGTGGTGGGTGACTGGAACTCGGTAGTAGGAAAGGAAAGGAAATGTAGGTGAATATGGACTGGGAAAAAGGAATGAAAGAGGAGATCGCTTGATAAAATTTTGCGCAGAGCACAATTTAATGATCACCAACACTTGGTTTAAACATAATGAAAGACGGCTGTATACGTGGAAGAGACCAGGAGACACTGGAAGGTACCAGATTGTCTTTATAATGGTAAGGAACAGATTTAGAAACCAGGTTCTAAACTATAAGACATATCCAGGGGCAGTTATAGACTCTGACCACTTGTTGGTTATGAACTGCAGATTAAAACTTAAGAGACTATAGAAAGGTAGAAAGGTTAGGAGATGGAACCTGTACAAATTGAAGGAACCAGATGTGGTTGAGAGTTTCAGAGGGAGCATTAGGAAAGGATTGGCTGAAACCGGGGAAAGTAATACAGTAGAAGAAGAATGTGCAGCTCTGAGAGATAGGGTAGTGAAGGCAGCAGAGGATTATCCCAGGCAAAAGGACAAGGCCTACTAGAAATCCCTGGATAACACAGGATATACTGACCTTAATTGATGCGAGGAGAAAATATAAAAATTCAGCAAGTGAAACAGAAAAGGGAGTACAAACGTCTGAAAAATGATATTGACAGGAAGTGCAGATTGGCTAAGCAGGAGTGGCTACAGGACAAATGAAGAACCGTAGAAGAATGTATAACTAGGGGAAAGATAGATACCGCCTACAAGAAAATAAAAGAGGTATTTGGAGACAAGAAAAACAGCTGTATGAATATCAAGAACTCAGACGGAAAACCAGTACTAAGCAAAGAGGGGAAAGCTGAACTGTGGAAGGAATATATAGAGGGCCTATACAAAGGAAGTAAACTTGAAGGCTGTATTCTAGAAATGGAAGACGAAGTGGAGGAAGATGAGATAGGAGATATGATATTGCGAGAAGAATTTGACGGAGCGCTGAAGGACTTAAGTCGAAACAACGCCCCTGGAGTAGATGATATTCCGTCTGAACTGCTGATGTCGTTAGGAGAGCCAGTCGCGAAAAAATTGTATCGCCTGGTATGCAAGATGTATGAGACGGGTGAAATACACTCCGACTTCAAGAAGAATATTGTAATTCCAATTCCAAAGAAAGCAAGTGCAGACAAGTGTGAAAATTACAGAACTATCAGTTTAATAAGTCATTGGTGCAAAATAAATACACGAATTATTTACAGACGAATGGAAAAACGTGTAGAATCCGACCTTGGGGAAGATCAGTTTGGATTTAGGAGAAGTGTAGGAACACGGGAGGCAATACTCACATTACGACGTATCTTAGATGATAGGCTAAGGAAAGAGAAACCTACGTTTTTAGTGTTTGTCAATTTGGAGTAAGCTTTTGACAGTGTCGACTGGAATACACTCTTCCAAATTCTGGAGGTATCAGGGGTAAAATATAGGGAGTGAAGAGTTATATTCAACCTATACAAAAACCAGACAGCGGTTATTAGAGTCGAAGGGCAAGAAAGGGACGCAGAGGTTGGGAGGGGAGTGAGACAGGGTTGTAGTCTTTCCCCAATGTTGTTCAATCAGTACATTGAGCAGGCAGTGAAGGAATGGACGGAGAAATTTGGAGATGGCATTAAAGTGGAGGGAGAAGAAATAAATACATTGCGGTTTGCCGATGACACAGTAATTTTGTCAGAGACCGCAAAATATCAGCAAGAGCAATTGAATGAAATGGACAGTGTCTTGAAAGGAAGATGTAAGGTGAACATTAACAAGAGTAACACGAAGGTAATGGAATGAAATGTCAGAAAATCAGGCGATGCTGAAGGAATTAGATTAGGTAATGAGACAATAAAAGTAGTAGATGATTTTGTTATTTGGGTAGCAAGATAACTTCTGATGGCCGAAGTTGTTGTTGTTGTTGTGGTCTTCAGTCCGGAGACTGGTTTGATGCAGCTCTCCACAATACCCTATCCTGGGCAAGCCTCTTCATCTCCACATAAGAACGGCAACCTACATCTGTCTGAATCTGCTTACTGTATCCATCTCTTGGTCTTCCTCTGCGATTTTTACCCCACACACTTCCCTCCAACGCTAAATTCACAATTCCTTGATGTCTAAGAATGTGTCCTACCAATCTATCCCTTCTTTTAGTCAAGGTATGCCAGAAATTCCTTTTCTCCCCAATTCTGTTCAGTACCTCCTCATTAGTTACGCGATCCACCCACCTAATCTTCAGCATTCTTCTGTAGCACCATATTTCAAAAGCCTCAATCCTCTTCCTGTCCGCACTGTTTATCGTCCATGTTTCACTCCCATACGAGGCAACACTCCATACAAATACCTTCAGAAAGGACTTCCTTAGGCTTAAATCAATATTCGATGTTAACAAATTTCTCTTTTTCAAGAACGCTTTTCTACCCATTGCCATTCTGCATTTTATATCCTCTGTACTGCGACCATCATTTGTGATTTTACTGCCCAAGTAACAAAACTCGTCTACCTCCTTTATTGCTTCGTTTCCCAATCTAATTCCTTCAGCATCACCTGATTTTCTTACACTGCATTCCATTACCCTAGTTTTGCTCTTGTTAATATTCATCTTATGTGCACCTTTCAGCACACTGTTCATTCCATTCAATTGCTCTTCCAGGTCCTTTGCTGTATCTGACAGAATTACTATGTCGTCGGCAAAACGCAATGTTTTTAATTCTTCCCCCTGAACTTTAATTCCTTCTCCAAATTTCTCCTTGCTTTCCTTTATAGCTTAAAAAAATGCAGAATGGCTTTGGGAAGAAAAAAGCGAAGCTTAACATCCAATATTAATTTAAATGTTAGGAAGTCCTTTATGAAAGCATTTGTCTGGAGTGTAGCATCGTATGGGAGTGAAACATGGACGATAAGGAGTTCAGATAAAAAGATGATAGAAGCTTTCGAAATGTGGTGCTACAGACGAATGGTGAAAATTAGATGGGTAGATCACGTAACGAACGAGGAGGTGCTTAACCGAATCGGGGAGAAAGGAAGTTTCTGGAATATCCTGACTAAGAGAAGGGATAGATTGGTTGGACACATTCTGAGACATCAAGGAATTATCGTAAGGCTCATGATGAGAATGCAACAAGTTCGCAAAAATAAATAAAGAAATAAAAATATAATAAAAAGTAGATGAAATACAGCAAGGGGGAACAGAAAACAACTGGAGGAAAAAATTGTATACACGCAGCAGAGCAGGAAAGGTTCTTTAATACAAATACTGTTGGAGGTGGAAAGATAGCAGAATGGGAATTACGATCACAAAACAGAGAGAGGTTGAGGAGGAAAAGAGAATTAATTAGGATAAAAGGCGCATAAGTCTCCCGCAATCCTAGAGGACCTAAAACAAATAAATAAACAAAATTGCAAATCACTTGATTGGTTAAAATATTAAAAATTTTGACTACGTATATCAGTAACTTATTTTCAGGTTTTTCTACACGTATTTGAGAGCTTAGATGAGATGGCGAAAGCTTTATTTCAAATCCATTGCCTTTATGTTTTCCTTTTAATTTATTTATTGTTGTCTCTTGGGAAATACAGAAGTCGCAGAAACGACCGTTGCACACAGATATCTGACAAGGTTTTTTTGTTGAAAGGAAATGGCGTGAGGCCTCTTAATTAGCAGGCTTCCGTGGCCGCTCTGTCAATTGTTTTTTGTCTCCCAGCTTTATGTAGGAGACTGCTGCCGCGGTAAAAAGAAATAAACCACAGCGCCATCTGCCGCTATTGACCAGTTCTGTTGTCGGGAACAGGTGGACGGGGGCGGGCTGCTTTCATTACTCTTCCACGACTGAGGTGATAAAAGAACGATTTCCTTTTTGTTTTTCGATTCGCCCTCATTTCCCTCAATCCTTTCTCTCAACAGCTTGTTAGTTCAGTCTCAGCCAAACAAACGTTCTTTGCAAGTGTCGTGTTAGTGAAGCACGGGACATCATTCTATAACTATCTTGAAGCCATCGCAGGTATCAACCCGGAATGGTTTCCGAATCAGTACGCTCATGGATTGGCGAGCGCTGCTACAGAGATAGCGGCTATTCCTTGAAACGTGTGGGTATGTACTTGTGTGAAAAACAATTGTCTCATACCGGGAAACAACGAAAGATGAAAGTCGATTTCTCTACGTTATAGCCCAGTGATGTAGTTAGTTGTGATATCAAGAAAGAGCTTTACAACTACTTAGTACCCCGTGTACTTATTTACCAAGGCAGTTAGTCACGTTCCCGTGACAAAGTGTAGCAGCAAATAAATAGAACCTAGTGTGTGTGATTGATGAAACAGAAACGCGAACAATATGTTTTCCAACTAGAGATGTCAGGCATAAATAAAAATATGTTTAAATGTTTGTAATTCTACGAGACTTAACTGCTTGGTTATTAGTGTCTAGCTTACAAACTACTTAAAGTACGGTAATCTAACCTATGTACAACACACAAATCCATGCTCGAGGGAGGATTCGAACCTCCAACGCGTGAGGCAGTGCAATCCGTAACGTGGCGCTCCAGACCGTTCGGCTACTCCCGCGTGGCAGACATAAATATACTGAGTTTCGATCACCTTTGCCTGTAGAGAAGACCAGCCTCATATCCAGATTCATCAAGTCAAATTTATAGTGATACATGCACTAAGAAGTGTACAAATCGTGACATTGCTAAAATGTTCTGTATTGCATACGCAAGAACAAATGAAAAAATATTGAAGTATGTGTCACGTCTAATTACAAAGTGTGACCCGATTCATGTACATCGCTGAATAAATAAAACGAAGTATGTTGCCTAATAAAAGACAAATGACCAACACGTTTCACAATATGTTTCAAATGTTTGTATAGCTTATGGGACTTAACTACGGGGTCATCAATTCCTGAACGTACAAACTACCTATGAACTAGCTAACACTAAGGACGGCACAAATATCCATGCCCGAGGGGGATTCGAACCCTCAACCGTAGTGGCCGTGCAGACCGTGACTGGCGCGCCGCAGTCCCCTCGGCCACCGCGGCCGGCTCACAATATGTGTCACGAATTTACGTTCTAAGGCGTGTTTAGTAGACTTAAACATAGCACTTATTTTTAAACATTATTAGGAAGTTTAAACCATGTAGAAATGAGACCTGACGCTAACCATGATAGCGGAACAATTTACTAAGGAAATGTAACAGAATTATTAATAGTGGATACATCAGTCATTAAACATGCAACTAATTGAAATGTTTTTATCGCCCCTGTTAAATAACGGACACTGTTTCTCCCTTAGTTCAGCATAAAAATGAATTTTTAAAACAGAAAGAGTGACAAACGTTGTGAAACATCTAGTTTATTTCATAAAAATCCAGAGAATACCTTTTACTGAAATTCCAAGTTAACATCTAGATACTAGAAACAAGAATATGAAGCGCTTTGAAAATTAGAATAATCCTATCTTTTTTTAGAATCGTGTTCTTTTAAAGACAACCATTGTTTACCATCAAATATAAAAACTTAAACTTGAATTCAAATCTTCATATTTCTCCTATTAAAACAAAATTATATTTCCTGTCCAAAAGTTTCAAACAAAGTAACAAATACATCATGTCTTCAAACGTGTCACTCTAGGCAAGCTACCAAACAACTCCCGCGCAAAACATCCACTGCCACCAGCGATATTTGTCAATAATCTTAAGAGATAACTGACTACTGTGGTTACCAAAATATTAATTACCAAAGGAAACAGTAAGAGGCATCGAAATAAGACCTCTTATCTTCCGACTTTCATTGCCACAACCCTACATGATTGACCAACCGGTTTTCGTCTACACCAGTTTTTATTAATTTATTGTTTCTCTACTTTATCTTGAGTGTTAAAAACGCACAAAATTGTTGCTGAAATAAAAGACATTTTTTTATTGCTATTATTTCCGAATTTCCGTAGACTTGGAAAAAAGATTGAAAAATTCTTAAGGTGGGTGAAATATTATGGCTGTATCGATATAATTTCGAGACTTTGTCAGAGATCAGTCATCAGCAAACACTTGGAAGTTCGATGGGTGTAACGACGAAGGGTCACAGGTTGATGGTTTTCAAGTAGAGTTACTGTTGGATTAATTTTTCCCTCAGTAACAACCGAAAAGTTAATTGTTCATTTACAAACTCATGTTTATAGCACATTAAAAAAAAATTAAGTGCGGCTCCGTAGCACAGTACCAGACTACAAATCCAAAGGTCGCGGGTTCGATCCCCGCCAGGTCCTAGGACTTTTATCTCTCACTTTCCACTTGTTTCGCCTCTGGCATTGTTGCTGATGTGAAAAATATCCAGTAGAACCGTGGTTCGGAACCTACGTTAAACTGTAGGTACCCCTTTAACTGGCTGGGTAAGTCAGTTCGAAGGTCGGAGGAAAGCAACGGCATACCTCCTGCAAACAGGACCATGCCTAGTAAAAGCACTTTGGTGTTCAAACCAATCTTCGAATTGTTGACTGCTTTACCTTTTAATAAAATTAAAGGTGTATAAATCAAATGTACGTATAGTGTGTCCGCGGCGAGCTCCGCGTGTGTGGCCTTGCGGGGCGGGTAAGGGTGACAGCACATTCGTGTCGTTCTTTGGTTATGGCCGTATGTACTGTCGTACGAGAGATTTTAGCATCTTGAGATAATAAATACCCTTACTGATTTTGTTGGACTCCGCAACATCATGTCCGAAATCTCGTCGAGCTTCCGTTCAGTTAAAACCTTCGGCCTTTGTTCGTGGTGCAACATGAACTGAACCTGTTGTCTGGAATTTGCGAATTAAATCGCTTACAGTGTCGCGATGTGAACGCCTCGATGTAGGAAAACGCAATCTAAATTCCCGTCTCACACGCTTCTTGAAGTTTCCTCCTGCCCGGAAATCCTCTTCCACTAAAAATGCTCTCTTTGCAACAGTAAGCATTCTCACTACTCTCAGTGAATACAAGAGCAAGCCACAAGTAACAGCTTAGCGCACCCGCAACACTACCCCATACCTGCTACCACTGCAGGTCCACAGTTCACATGAAGGTGCGCTTTGTCTGTGATGCCAACCTTACACGCCCCACAACGCGAGACACGAGGAGCTCGCTACTGCGGAGAGACTTTGTGGACACACTGTATCTTCCAAGGAACATACTTAGTATTTTGCCCCTTCTCGTTCTTAATATTCTAAGGCAGGCGTATGAAAATGCGTGGATCCTCGTCAACACGCACACTGCGTATCCGTGGGCACTGTGAGCTACAAGTTCTTACTTCGCCTCCCTTCTAACATTGCTGGCTTACTGGTGCAAGCGCACAAGGACGGGAGCTGTTCAATTCGCGTCATTAGCACAGTGGTATTGGCATTGAAGCTAGCTTGTCATTCATAGTAGGACAAATTTAGCGAGAGGAAAGAATTATTGAAATGTTCTACAATAACGTCCACCGAGATATTTGTGGGAAAGTAATTTTTTTTTCTTTCTAAAATGAAATTAATTACCTGGAAAATTGAAGATGACGACCAATAGTGTCAATCAAAACATCGAAAAAAAAAAAAATTAAGCAGCACTAGAGACTGACGAAAACACACGTTTGTTTGTTTTTCACAAGTGCTAGGAATGTTCTGAACTTAACACTTCGTAGTAATATTTATGTATTAACTTTATAATTGTTTAGTGAAAAAAATGTACTGTTTGTTTCCTATATTATCTCTGTTATGTTTGTGACCAGAAAATTAAGTCGACGGAAATGATAGTTTATTCTTCATTGCTGATTAGTATTCATCCCTCTCCCTCCCCTTATTGATGAATGACCTGAACAACAGAATTTCCGCCTGTGGTGGTGTGTCTGAGCGGTCCAAAGCGCCTTGCTGCGGAATGCACCGCTGCCCACCGTTGGAGATTCGAGTCCTCCTTCGGGCATGGGTGTATTTGTTGACCTTAGCGCAAGTTATTTATAGTACTTTGTAAGCCTAGGAACTAATCACCAGCGTAGTTAAGTCGCATAGATATACAAATATTTGAAATGTTCAAATTTGAATTTGACAGAATTTCCGACGTGAGTGCTATCAATCTGCGCAACTTATTATTGCGTGTTTGATGTACCCATTAAAGCATCGCGCAATGAAAAAAAAATCTTTATTTGTTTCGTTGTGTTATGCGTCTACTCATTGGAATTCTTATAAGGTGAAATTAATTATACATTTCATGGCACCTTTGTACAACATAAGATTCCCGCCGGGTATGGCCCTGAATTAGACTACACATATTGTGACTGGCTTCTAAGTCCAGTCCCTGTCACAAAAATCTAAAAAATTATGGGCATTCTACCTCCAGACATTCGCAAAAGAATAGCTGCAGAAGTAGAGGAAAAGAAGGAATCAATTGACCACAGACACACTCTTTTGAACCGCAAACAGCTAGGCTGAGGTCAGGGAGGAGGAGGAGGTTGATGCATACAACAGCATCAATTGCATCAGCACCGGGAGCTCGGTGAACAAAGTTATGGGAAAATGTATTGATGTAAAGGGCTGGGGAGCACACGAAGAAAGATCAAGCTGCGAGATTTCACCTGCCCCATGTGACATAAAAGGCAAGGCACTAAACTGAGTACGGGAGTGTCCCGATGCAAAACGACCGTCAGAGAAAGATGGGATTCACAAATGAAGACGAGTCCTGCGAACATGGCGATATCCAAGACCCACAAATTCTCCCTGTCTGCAGAAACCTGCTCCGTACGTCCAATACAGAAGACCTAGATGCAACAATTAGGTCATCGGTCAATTTAGCAGCACGTCAGGACTTCTAAGGTCTGTAGGTATGCTGCAGGCCACCACTATGTGAATCTGCAAACCCTTGTAAATTTATATATATACTAGATGACCCGGTGAACTTCCTATCACTTACTTCTTAATGTACACCATGTTAATTTAAATCATATGTATTTTACACCCAGTACCTTTATAAAGGAATGCCGACCTCGGTGGCCGAGGGGACTAAGGCGCTTCAGTCAAGGTCTGCACGGCCACTACGGTCGGGGGTTCGAATCCCCCCTCGGGCATGGATATTTGTGCCGTCCTAATTCGTAAGTAGTTCATAAGTAGTTTGTAAGTTTAGGGACTGATGACCCCGAAGTTAAGTCCCATAAGCTTTACAAACATTTGAACATTTATAAAGGAATCATCAGATTCTCTATGTATCGGCTCGATAGTGGGCGGAAAGAATGGGCATATCACGCACACATGTCCAGGATAATGTTCATGGCACATTCATGCAAGTTCAGGAAAGGTTTAAACGTTGATAAAATATTGAAAAATTTATGGATAATTTTAAGAAGTAAGAGATACGAAGTTCACCGGGCCATCTAGTACATATGTAAAATGCATGGCCACTTTCGCTGTAACAAATATAAATAAATGCGTTACTTTCAAAGCACTTTGCAGTGGCACTATATTTAGTGTGCACTTTGCGTATATTTAGTGTATGTGTAACCTTTGACAGTGACTGACAGTTCATATACGGTTTCAGATCGTGTGAAGCGAACTTTACTCTTTCAATGTATATTTTTGAACGCACCCGACAACGAGTTTGTGACACTTGCGGGGAGTGACACTTGCGCGGAAAGGGAATGTGTAGACACTTGCGCGGAGACCCGGACGCTGCAGGTAGCGAACAGGGTGTTCCAGAAGTAGGGATACACCACCCCTACTCCACGCCCTCCAGCCGCTACCTGTGCCGTATTCAGGGAAAGGCCCACCAAGAGAGATGGAGCAGTAGTAACGGCCCGGAGATACCACAGCCTCATTCAACAGGGAGATAACACGTCATACAAATATCACTCGATTTACAATACAGCACCATGTGAAGAGGAATGTGATGAAATCGGAATTGAGCGCAACCGTTGCTAACTACAATATCGGATTTACTGCATTTTGAGTCAGAATTCGCATATATATTCGCATTTATCGCAAATGCGAATTTTTCCTGTCCCTAGTAATACCTCTAAAAATAAACAGCTGATCAATGCACTAAAAGCAAGGGCAGATCTTTGGGTGTATTACTACAAATAACTAAAACACAATTTGATTGTAGAATTATATACAATCTCATTATAAAGATTTTTTGTAGGTGGTTTTGAGCAGCTTTTAAATATGTTAGGACTAGCATTATGAAATATAGACAGCTACACTTTATGTTTATTATGAGATATCGATTTCGGCTAATTTCAGGTCATCTTCAAGTCTCAAACAACAGGTGTTACTTATGCATTTTTCCAGTGGCACTCATAACCTGTAAGTGTTTACACACGCCGTCCGCGGTGGCCGAGGAGACTAATGCGCTCCAGTCACGGTCTTCACGGCCACTACGGTCGGGGGTTCGAATCCCCCCTCGGGCCTGGATATTTGTGCCGTCCTAGTTCGTAAGTAGTTCATAAGTAGTTTGTAAGTTTAGGGACTGATGACCCCGTAGTTAAGTCCCATAGACTATACAAACATTTGAACATTTTGTTTACACACGAGGTCTAACGTTGTTAATCGCGTTAGCGATGAAAACAGAACCCAGAATCTTTGCGTCTAAATGATACATATATTGGTGTGATGTCTGATTTCAAAAGAACAGACATCACACCAATACATATATAGCTCTCGGTAAAGTGGAACGGTACGATGTCGTTACGTAGCACAGCACAGCCGACTGGAAACGCAGGAGAAGTGCAAACAACGTTCTCTCCTCAGAGGTATGATTAGGTTCGACGTAGACTTCTACAACATAAGTCTACGCAGCGAAGATTACACCAAAAAATTTAACGTTTCGTCTACTTTGGCGATAGCAACCAAATTTTAAAATCGTGTCTACTATGTAAAGATGTACAAACACAAAACGCTTCAAGTCCAAAACTTCACTGATTTTCGAGTTCTGAATTTTTAATATGTTTTGAATGTTATTACAGAAAAAACATATTTGGGACTCTCACTACAATTTTCATATGGCAGAATTTGTAGGTACATTCACAAGACATAAGTCAACGGTTGTGTGCATTCATCTTATGAGAAATATCAATCATTTGTTTTCAGTGTTTACTTCAAATTTCTCTTTTAAGTTTCTTTAATTATTAGTACTTCTATATGACAGTGATGGAAAATAGACTTCATCTTTAGCATTTTTCGGTGTGTGACGTTCCCTTACACATTCCGTATTTCATATATTTCTTAGATAATTCGAATATAGCCAAATCGTTTTGGGGTCTACGAATAAACGCTTTAAGTATGTAAAATACTCATTGACTGATTATTAACGTTTTTTAATCGAAGGTTTAAGGTTGCATCTCCTATTAAAAAGCATAGTAGCTATTTTTAAAAAGATGGAAGTTGCGTGATAGTGGTGTTAACTACATAGCGGTCAGTTACATCAACGCATCTGTGCAGGATGCCTAATATATTTATTGCTTGCGCAGGTGTCTTTATATGCTTAGTGTTCTGAATAATATGCTTTTAGGAGGTCATAGTCTTGTAGTAGCAGAGACTAACTCTCCAAACATTATCACTATTAAAATACCTTTTTGTTTACAGGAGGAACACTCAACGGATTAATATGTAGTTAGAACAAGTTACTATATTGTTCTTCAGCTTGCAAAGGGTTGTGCAATTTCACTGAGTTTCGTGTTGACAGTGTGGAAACTTGACAACAGCAGTGCTAGACTTCTTGGTGTGCCTGTACCCAGGAAAAGGCATTAGCCGCCCCAAGGGCCCCGGGTTCCGCGCAAGTGTCACTCCGCGCAAGTGTCACTCCGCGCAAGTGTTCCAACCCCATCTGTCAGTAGGCTCACTACCTGAGGTGGCTCCACTCTCTGGAGAACATTCAAAAATGTAGCTAGCGGACAGTGTAGGCCGCATTCCGTGGGGATCCTATCATCCTAGAGCCTCTTAGTGTACGGCTTTGGGGAGGTTATCTTCTAAGTATCCGTTAGCCTTCCCTGTCTGCAGAATTACAGCTAGGTTTTTTCAGGGTGATATACTGCCTGGCATCCGGTGGAATTTCGGTGAGCAATGGAGTCTTGTCTGGTGTTTCATGTCCCCTTTCCATTTTGCTCTTTTATTTGTGGCTATTCGGGCTACGAACTCGATAGATAAGACTTTTAATTCCTTTTAGAGCAAAAGGCTGGGAAACGAAGGGCGTGCGGAATTTTCGAAAGGACGGTTGAGTGGCGTTTACTGGAGGCGATCCGATTGGTCCCATTTTTGTAGGCGACAGGTCTAGCTGTCATAGCTGCCTGTCCATCTCATTGGCCGGAGGAGCTCTCCAGTGATTAGTATATCGAGTTTAGGGGGGCGGTGACGCCCAGTTTTTCGCGTGGGCGGATGAAGAGTGGCGAGTCACTTCTCGTGTAGGCTCCGGGTAGTTCGGACGTCTTCTTTCAGATAGGACTTGAAGATTTTTAATCGATCTTCTTAGCTGAGTCCTGGGCGTTTGTGGGAATTTAGTTTTCTGAGTTATCCGCCTGCAGCAGTTTCTGGACTTTGAAAATTTCATGTGGCATTCCGGATAGGAACTCAGTTGAAGTTGTTCGCTCTGTGAAACAGTTGTGTTTTATATTCTTGTTCGGTCGAGACTTGAGATTAGGCAACCACCGTCGTACTGGCCGTACCGACGTGCTAGTGATTTATGCAATTCCATTCTGGGGACACTTGTACTCAATACTCGCATTTTGCGCTTGAGTTTGTTAGTGTACGTCCTAGCCAACACTGGAAGCATTTACCTGACAACTGCTATCTGATAGTGGGGCTGTTATAGTGAAATGTCAATACTACTTCATACATCGTAGTGACATTATCGGGCGGAAGAATTTATTCTCTTTCAGCTCCACTCCTCAAAATCGTCCAGTCGCCAGCGAGATCCAGCGTCAACTTATCAAGCCGACTCAAGGTTATTGGTAAAGTGATGCTCGCTATTTGTAAAGGTTATTATATGTGTATGTGCGTGCGTATGATCGATGTTTGACTTCTCTCTCCTATAACTAAGTTCAAAACGGGTCCACTACTCAAGAACACATATTTTCAATAATTTACGAACAACCATAAAAATTTAGCTACAAATAAAGATCAATTTAAGAGGAGCCTAAAAGACTTTCTAGTGGCCAACTCCTTGTACTCCACTGATGAATTCTTAAATAGAACCAAATTATGCATGTTTCTGTATTCATAGTATTAGTATTATTATATTATCAGTTACTGTTTTTACATATACACCATCTTTGCTCAGTCTCTTTACACATAAATGTAAGAAATGTACAATTAAAAAAAAACCATATCAAACAAATAACAGTACATACAATTACATGCGATTAAAAAATGCACGAAGTATAAATTTACAATATATATATATAAATTGCTGTTCGTTAGTCTCGCTAAAACTCGAGAACGGCTGCGGCTGAACCGATTTGACTAATTTTAGTCTTAAAATATTCGTGTAAGTCCAGCGAAGGTTCAAACGGTGATAAAATATGGAAAAGCTGTCCGGAAAAGAGAAAAATCGGGAAAAACTGAAACAGTTTTTTCCAGTGAGCTATCAATACCGTTCGTCGAATTGCGATAACATTTTCTACATTTTATGTAGAAAGCAAGAGGAAGGTTCGCATCAAATAAAAATTTGGAAAAGTCGCCCAGAAAGTAGGAGAACCGAAAGCAATTTTTTCTATGAATAAAAATCAATAGCTACGTGGTTGAAAGAGCATCACTTGAGTACAGCTTGTCAGGATAAGGTTCGTATGATTTTTTTTTTTTTCGAAGTATTATTGCCGGGTCGACTAGATGACCCGGTGAACTTCGTAGCACTTACCTCTCAATATAAACCATATTAATTTAAATCATATGTATTTTAGACCCAGTACCTTTATAAAGGCATCATCAGATTGTCTAAGTATCGGTTTCGATAATGGGCGGAAAGAGTGGCCAAATAACACACACATTTCCAGGATAATGTTCATGCCACATTCATGGAAGGTTTAAACGGTGATAAAATATGAAAAAAATTGCGAAGAAAATTTAAATAAAACATGTTGGGTGCGTTCAGAAACATATTTTGAAAGAGCAAAGTTCGTTTTACACTATCTGAACCCATATGTGAACATGAAAATGAATTGCTCTTTGTTAGTCTCGCTAAAACTCCAGAATGGCAGAATCGATTTGGGTATATATCATTACATAAACTACTGAATCTATTGAGATGAAATCTGGTGTAGAGGTAGCTTGACCGCTGAACTACCGGATAAGATACTTCAGAAAGTGTGTAATTCAATATATTTTTTGATTTGAAGTATATAAAACAAAATATCTAACAATAATTACTCTCCGGAAAAGCTATTTACTCTTTGACTTCTTAACTTTACCGTATCTCAGAAAATACCTTTATTATTAGCCACGTCTATCATGCATCTACAGCGTGTTTAATCCACATCCATTACGCCAAAAGCAAAAAAAAAAAAAAATAAATAAATAAATAAAAAAAAAAATAAATAAATAAATAAAAAATAAAAAAACTTTGAACATGATTTGTTATACTGACACTAGATTGTTGTCGGGGGGGGGGGGGGGGGGTTGGAACACTTGCGCGGAGTGACACTTGCGCGGAACCCGGCGCCTTTGGGGCGGCTAATAGCTTTTCTTGGGTACAAGCCCACCAAGAAGTCTAGCACTGCTGTTGTCAAGTTTCCACACTGTCAACATAACAGGAAAATCAGTGAAATTGCACAACCCTTTGCAAGCTGTTCTAACTACATATTAATCCGTTGAGTGTTCCTCCTGTAAACTGAAAGGTATTTTAATAGTGATAATGTTTGGAGAGCTAGTCTCTGCTACTACAAGACTATGACTTTCCACAGTCATACCTCCTAAAAGCATATTATTCAGAACACTAAGAATATCAAGACACCTGCGCAAGCAATAAATATATCAGGCGTCCTGCACAGATACGTTGATGTAACTGACCGCTATGTAGTTAACCCCACTATCACGCAACTTCCATCTCTTTAAAAATAGCTACTATGCTTTTGAATAGGAGATGCAACCTCAAACCTTCAATTAGCAAAAGGGTTAATAATAAGTCAATGAGTATTTTACATACTTGAAGCGTTTATTCGTAGACCCCAAAACGATTTGGCTGTATTAGAATTATAAATACATCTAAGAAATGTATGGAATACGGAATGTGTAAGGGAATGTCACACACCGAAAAATGCTAAAGATAAATTCTATTTTCCATCACCGTCATATAGAACCATTTTTACTCCGAACTTGGCATAAACCAACAGGGAGAAACAGGTTGCAAAACTTCCAGGAAAAATGAAGCGAAATTGGCATCCAATAGTTGGTTATAAATTACATTGCCTGTTAACTGTATAAATATAAATTACGGAATACGCGGAACTACTGTTCAGTACAGTCAAAAAGGTCTAAGGTAATAGGCAGTGGTTTACAATCAGATATCCGTATCACTCTCCTCCTCAAGAAGTCTGTATGAAGATTTATATTCAGAACATTCAAGAAAAAGGTGTTGAAACTATAAGAAGCAGCTCATTTACTCAGGAAGAGAAAACGTTATGGTGCCCGTAAATTTGAATGGCTGTATCTCTTGTAGTAATATTTAATTTTTGATAAAATGTTAAAATCCAATATACCAGAATTTTGTTTTCCTAAACTCAGTGCCAACTTTTTTTGTCGAAATTTTTGCAGGAAGTAGTCTTGACGTGATTTCATACTTCTATGCATTAATATTATCAAACATGTAATTTGTGTCACAAATTGCGCGGCTGGTCCGGTCGGAGGTTTGAGTCCTTCCGCGGACATGGATATGTTTGTCTGTACTTTACCTAAGGTATTTTAAGTAAGATTAAGTAGTGTGTAAGTCTAGCGACCAATGATCTAAGTAGTTTGGCCGCATAAGACTACACATATACACGTAATTTATTTATTTCATAACCAAATTTAAGTCCTAATAATTAAAGAAACTTAAAAGAGAAATTTTAAGTAAACACTGAAAACAAATGATTGATATTTCTCATAAGATGAATGCACACAACCGTTGACTTATGTCTTGTGAATGTACTTACAAATTCTGCCATATGAAAATTGTAGTGTGAGTCCCAAATATGTTTTTTCTGTAATAAGATTAAAAACATATTAAAAATTAAGAACTCCAAAATCAGTGAAGTATGGACTTTAAACGTTGTGTTGCTACATCTTTACATAGTAGACACGATTTTAAAATTTGGTTGCTATCGCCAAAGTAGACGAAACGTTAAATTTTTTGGTGTAATCTTCGCCGTGTAGACTGTATGTTGTAGAAGTCTACGTCGAACCTAATCATACCTCGTGGAGAGAACGTTGTTTGCACTTCTCCTGCGTTTCCAGTCGGCTGTGCTGTGCTACGTAACGACATCGTACCGTTCCACTTTACCGAGAGCTATATATGTATTGGTGTGATGTCTGTTCTTTCGAAATAAGACAACACACCAATATATGTATCATTTAGACGCAAAGATTCTGGGTTCTGTTTTCATCGCTAACGCGATTAACAACGTTAGACCTCGTCTGTAAACAAAATGTTCAAATGTTTGTATAGTCTATGGGACTTAACTACGGGGTCATCAGTCCCTAAACTTACAAACTACTTATGAACTACTTACGAACTAGGACGGCACAAATATCCAGGCCCGAGGGGGTATTCGAACTCCTGACCGTAGTGGCCGTGCAGACCGTGACTGGAGCGCCTTAGTCTCCTCGGCCATCGCGGCCGGCGTGTGTAAACACTTAAAGGTTATGAGTGCCACTGGAAAAATGCATAAGTAACACCTGTTGTTTGAGACTTGAAGATGACCTGAAATTAGCCGAAATCGATATCTCATAATAAACATAAGGTGTAGCTGTGTATATTTCATAATGCTATTCCTAACATATTTAAAAGCTGCTCAAAACCACCTACAAAAACCTTTATAATGAGATTGTATATAATTCCACGATCAAATTATGTTTTAGTTATTTGTAGTACTACACCCAAAGATCTGCCCTTGCTTTTAGTGCCTTGATCAGCTGTTTATTTTTAGAGGTATTACTAGGGACAGGAAAAATTCGCATTTGCGATAAATGCGAATATATATGCAAATTCTGACTCAAAATGCAGTAAATCCGAAATTGTAGTTAGCAACGGTTGCGCTCAATTCCGATTTCATCACATTCTCCTTCACATGGTGCTGTATTGTAAATCGAGTGATAGTTGTATGACGTGTTATCTCCCTGTTGAATGAGGCTGTGATATCTCCGGGCCGTTACTACTGCTCCACCTCGCTCGGTGGGCCTTTCCCTGAATACGGCACCAGGTAGCGGCTGGAGGGCGAGGAGTAGGGGTGGTGTATCCCTACTTCTGGAACACCCTGTTCACTACCTGCAGCGTCCGGGTCTCCGCGCAAGTGTCTACACATTCCCTTTCCGCGCAAGTGTCACTCCTCGCAAGTGTCACAAACTCCTGACAGATAGGTCCCGCCTCGCAAACTGCCGCCATAAACGTGTCGCCAGCGACCAGCCTCCCTTGACAACGCCAGCCCAGCTCTGCTTTCTGAAGGCAGAGACAGCGCCTAACAGCTAACGAACACAGTTCCCAAGAACAACGAGAAAATTGTAATCCAAGACACATACTGCAGATTCACCAAACAATACATTCTGAGGCACACCCTTATGACATGCAAGAATAAATTCTCGGAAAAGAAGAGTACCCGGCCGCGGTGGCCGAGGGGACTGTGGCGTGTCAGTCACGGTCTGCACGGCCACTACAGTTGGGGGTTCGAATCCCCCCTCGGGCATGGAAATTTGTGTCTCCTTAGTGTTAGTTCATAAGTAGTTTGTAAGTTTAGGGACTGATGACCCCGTATTTACGTCCCATAAGCTATACAAACATTTGAACATTTGAATTGGAAAAAAAATACTAGAAAATTTCTTCCAATACTCACAGCACGCATAAAAGCACGAGAAAGAGAGAAAATAAATAAACAAATAATTGACCATCCTACAATTGGAAACGAGACTCGTCAGACCAGAGAACATGTTTCCATTTATCAACAGTGCAATCATCAAGGGCACATGAGTGTGCCTTCTTCTATGAAAGTCTACAACGATCATGTGCCGGCCGCGGTGGCCGAGGAGACTAAGGCGCTCCAGTCACGGTCTGCACGGCCACTACGGTCGGGGGTTCGAATCCCCCCTCGGGCATGAATATTTGTGCCGTCCTAGTTCGTAAATAGTTCATAAGTAGTTTGTAAGTTTAGGGACTGATGACCCCGTAGTTAAGTCCCATAGACTACAAACATTTGAACATTTTTGAACGATCATGTTTCGTTGAATGGTTCGCAGGCTGAGGCATGTTGATAGCTCAGCATTGAAATCTTCACCAATCCCTGGAAGAGTTGCACTTGTGTCGTCGAACAATTCTCTTAAGTGGTCGTTTGTCACGGTTTTGTAGGATTTTTTTCCATCCGCAGCGACGGCAAAGATTTGACGTTTTAACAGATTTCCGATATTCATGGTGCACTCGTACAGAAAAATCCCTACCTCATCGCTACCTCGGAGATGCTGTCGTATCTCTACTGCTCTGTATATAACACCACGTTGAAACTCACTCAAATCGTGATAACCTGCCACAGTAGCAGTAGTAGGCGATCTAACGCCTGCGCCGACTGCAGCGACGTTCTGTATTTACATATCTCTACGTACGCATGCTTGTGCTAGTTGCTTTGGCCATTGAGGGTTTATTATAGGACGCATAGAATTTGATTGAGATAGTGGGGTAGAAGGCGAAGAACGAAGACGGAAGAAGGAGACAGGATTAATACGCACCCGGCAAACGCAGATAACTAAAGCTAGTAGATTGTAAACAGTTAGCGTTTCTTCTAACTCTCTTCAGGTTTTCTGCCGTATATTGAAATCTAAGTGATTCAGTATTTCGACGGTACAACTGTCCGTCATCTTCAGAAACCGTCGCTGCTTCTGAGTCCCGCTGAATACTGATGTAAAAGCGAAGTTCTGCGTTCTATATAGGCGTCAGTCGCCTGCACGGCGCATGCGCCGGCCGCCACAGTTGCTACCTCCTAGACCGGGCTGGTGGCGCCGCCGTTAGTAAAATAGGGCACATCGATATATCGCAACTTACGTTAATCAGTCATAGGCGCTGAAATCTTAGTCGAACATTGCAACTTGATATTATTGATATGTTAAAATGTTTGTAATTCTATCGGACCAAACTAGGTGGTCATCAATCCGTAGCTTACAAACTACTTAAACCTAGGTAAACTAACCTAAGGACAAACACACACACCCATGCCCCAGGGTGGACTCGAACCTCCACGGCGAGCAACCGCGCACTCCGCAGCGAGACGCTTTAGACCGCTCGGCTACTCCACCGCGGCTGATATTATTTAACATTGGATTCCATGTTCTACTAAGAGGAAACCCCATGTCTCTATTTATGTAACTGTCAGTCAACCTGATTTCTATCGCTTCTCTATAAACACTGTTCCAAAAACCGGAGGTGTTGGCTACTATGCGAGTCTCGTCAAATGTCATTTTGTGTCCCTCCGTTAAACGGTGTTCCGCTACCGCCGAATTTTCCGGCTGCAGAAGTCTCGTGTAGCAGCAGTGTTCCAGTCAGCAGCAGCCACGGTTCCTGATGATGATGGTCAGTTGTACCGTCGAAATATTGAATCAGATTTCAATATCCCACAGAAAACCCGAAGAGACTCTGAAGATATATTACCCTGGGAAAGCCTACGAAGTCACAGTTAGTGTTTCCTTTCTTATCCAAGCTTTCTGAGCTGCAAGCAGAGCTGGGCACCGTTAATCAAAAAGTTCACGTCGTTAATTATTAATCCGTTACTTAAAAAGTTACCTTCATTAAACGTTAATGCGTTACTCTGCGGACAATTTAACGGAAGTTAACGTTAATCGTTAATGGTTTATTAGTAACAGTATTGTGCAGCCGTGAAAAATCGGCTTCAGTCTCCGATTTAATATATTTATGTTGTTATACTATTTAAAACAACAATTAAAAAACATATTACCCTACCTGATATTTAAGAAAAATGTTTTGGAAAATCAAGTTTAAATTGGGCTTGGAGTATAAATGAAAAACTAGTATTACTTGGCCAGTCTATCGTGGCAGTCGGCCGTGAGTGTAAACACACGATGTATAATCATATGCTATAGTGTAAAATAGCCTCTGCTAGAGCCATTTGCTTTGGGGGAAAAGTGTTTTGTTCTTTGAAATTATTTGTGTTCTTGTACAAAAGAAGAATGTTTGTCATTTATTTATGACCGCGGCCGGCTGCCACGATATAGTGTCCCAATAATATATGACTCTTAATTTTAGTAATAATTACTTAGCAATAAAATACAATTTACAGCAGACTCAAAATATATAATTTCACTGAATGTCATTTGCATGAGGTGCATATTTCCGTTAACCTTCATGCGCTCGCGCGGGCAGTGAGGTGACCGTTTTTATACAGTTTCTCGCCCCACTAACTCCATAAAGGTAAGCGGGCGGTGGGATGACCATATATGCTCTAGTTGTACCACGGGTCGCGGTGGCCGAGGGGACTAAGGCGCTCCAGTCACGGTCTACACGGCCACTGTGGTCGGGGGTTCGCATCCCCCTTCGGACATGGATATTTGTGCCGTCCTTAGGATAAGCTATTTGATAAGTACTTTGTAAGTTTAGGGACTGGTGACCCCGTAGTTAAGTCCCATAAGCTATACAAATATTTGAACATTCTAGTTGTACCAACTACAGAATATATGAACATCCCACCACCTTATCCATTTGAGGACTTAGTGCGGCGAGAATTGTATGTAAGCGGTCACCTCACCGCCCGCGCGAGAGCATGGTCAATAAACATTAGCCTTAAATGATTTTTTTTGGAAGGCACAATTTACAATCGAAAATTGTTTGTCCTCCCGGTCTAGATATAATATCAACAAAAGCACTGGGATGTGGTCACGGATTTTCATCAGCTGTTGAGCCCGTGATAACGTTTCCACACACAAATCTTCTTCGACACTCAGATCGCTTTCACTGGCAAAAGGTGCACTTAACGCGGACTGAACAATCAACAACCTACGACCGGCGAGTACAGATCACTGACACGGGATGTTAATCCCATAATCCTTCTTCCTTCTTAGAATCTTAGCGCAGGTATACACAAAGTCGCCGTTTTCCCTCCGTTGGAGCAGACTTACGCTAAATTGTGGATTTTCCGTGGGCTCTCATTTCCACTGTTTGGGTCGGGGATATACCAGCTGCGGGCAGCGGGCAGCGGTCAGAAAAATCCTAATCACCTATACCAGCTGTGTGTGGCGGTCGAAGGGTCAGTTCTCAAACCGAAGCGGTCAGACGGTGTACAGTCTTTAGCACAAATACACTACTCGTTGATGTACAACATACGCTGCGGCAACATTTACTTAAAATTCAACTGCAAGTAAGCACTGAAATCGGTTAAAAAACGATCTCAAGATTAACAGCGTACCGTAGGACATGTTGGATAAAGCACGGAAGGGCAACAGCCAAAATGTTATAGATATATATCATTGGGATTAATACCTACATATCATGAGTATAGACCGGTCAAAATAAACATTGACCCTTACATAAATTCCCAACATTTGCGTGATCGCTAGGGACACCATTATAATCAACGATCGCAGGTGTACAAAAATATTTATGCAAGGTCAAAGTTAAAAAAAAGTTATATATTGTTTTATTTTTTATTTTTTAGTGACACGGTTAGTTTTATGATAAAAGTAGCTAAGACAAAAATTGTAGAGCAAAAATCAATATACATATATAAAAATGGAACGTAGTACGCGTGTCCGTAAACGAGTATTTTACTTGGAGCCAAAATTATTCACTGCAGACCAAAGGCGGTTGGTTATGTATGAGAGTAGCCTTTAGGTTCCCGGTGTGCACTATGGAGATTTAGTCACGGTGTGTGGCGGTGGGTGAGTGTGGCGAACAAAAAACGTAAAATGTGGAGCAATACGACGATCGACAGATGCTCAAAGATAAAAAGACTCAAAGATAAAACACAGACATACATTAACTGAGCATTAACTACACTGGCAACACACCGGTAATCTCAATATAAACACTGGAAAGACAGCTATTGTACTTAGGATCAAAATACTGACAACGGGATTAGAGAGAAAAATAAACGTAGACATACGTTAATGTCTGTGACGGAAAGTTCGTAAGTCACAGGTTACGCGTCACTAACAGATTAATACCATTCAGTTAGGTGAGTAATTAACTTCTGTGTCTGTATTATTTATATATTTAGCTTTTATAGAGCAACAAATAAATGGTTGAACTGC
Organism: Locusta migratoria; assembly: GCA_026315105.1. Lineage (NCBI taxonomy): Eukaryota > Metazoa > Arthropoda > Insecta > Orthoptera > Acrididae > Locusta > Locusta migratoria. The sequence continues at coordinate 606,086,946 of CM048746.1, forward strand.
ATTTAATGCGGCCCGACTAGCGCTCGCTACGTGGCGTTGCGTGTACCGATTCACAGGGAATGAGAAGATTACTAATTTACTAACTGGACAAGGGAACATCGAGAACTTGCAACTATAGATCAGGAACAGCAAACCGATTCACAGGGAATGAGAGGAATTGTCCTTATGCCACCTATCGAGCAGTAGCCGGGCCGCATTACATACAGTTGTACGAAATCTTAATATATATAAAAAATTGAAATGCTTGTGCCTATATTTCATTCTGCAGCCAAAACTACACATGTGGTAGTACGTATCAGTCTCACATTGTGCACTATGATGGTAGAGGGTTGATAAAGATAAGGGGTTGCAAGATATGGGAGTTGAAAGTTACCGACTTATATAAAATTCTACGTGTGAGAGTCAATATTTTGTTTTTCAGCAAAAAACTACACTATGGAGACTAACGATCTCTCTCTGTTGTAGTAGTACAAAGTCTCCCACTGTAGACCATGGAAGTTTAGTGACGATAGCTACAAGAAGATGGAAGATATAGAGTGGTTGAAAGTCGTCAGCTTATATAAAATTCGGACTGAAGACCAGCGTTGACGTTTGTCACTAAAATAGTAATGAGATTATATACAGCGAAATGTGATGCACATTATTCAGTTGTTTTCTGCAATCAGCATACGAATAAAGAAAAATAAGTACATATTGCAGTTTGAAAAGTAAAAGTAGCAAGAAACACGCAAAAGCGTAAGAAAGAAGTTTCGCGTTCTCGATCCGTTTCTAAAAGACAGAAAACGGAGCTGGAAAGTTTTTTGGAAACATGTTGCTATTAAGGCGATTTTGGAGCAAGAAATACATAACTTCGGGTTTAGATTTTTTACTGGAGTTTTAGAAGCACGTGTTTCGATACTATTGGAAATTCAACCATTAATTTGGTGAAATAAGGAAAAATCTTTTAAGAAAGCTAGAAATGCTAAAATTTGGCTTTGGAACCATGGTGAGAATTTAAAAAAATGTTTTGAATTCTACCATCATGGTGCAATAGGGGGTGGCAAGTTCTATCGAAATACTTCATTAGGAAAGCAAAGCTAAATCTATGAAAATTATATTTAGAAGTAGAAACAACCAATGGAGACCATGCAGTCTACGTGTGCGAAGCAGTGGGCGTTAAGCTAGTTATCTACAAAAATTGCCGTTATACGTTTTGTTCTAAGATGCACTATTTTTGAAAAAAAAAATCGATTTTAACATTTAGTAAAGTATTTGTCTCCATAATATGAACAAGACTCCACGCTCCTATAAGGTAATGTACTTGCTCTTTCTTTCTAGCGTGGTTTCCCCAGCAGGCCGACTCCACAGTCTTTTTTTTTATCTTCCTGAGTCGACTTAAATTATTGCAGCAGCATAACTTGGTATGTTACGTTGTTTGTTTTGATATTAAGGTGGTCTGTCACAAAACCTTTGGGTGTGGCACATTTGTAGTTACTTAGATGTAATCCGACGAGAAAATCAATTGGATATGACAGTCTCCCATTGCACAACTGGCTTTGCAAATCACCACCTCAGAAGAAGTCGGAGAGCACACGGCACGCTGGGCTGCACAGCGAAACGGAAGGAAATGTTTGGGCTTCCTGTGTGCCAGCTGCGGTGACCGCCTGGAAAAGCCAGCTGCCCCACCAACAACAAGCCCAATGTCCCACCAACTGCCAACTGGAAGTTGCGAGCGGCTCAGCCTTAAGGGTTTCGTCAACCAGTAAACAAGGAGAGTACGATCAGTCAAAGGGGACAAACATTAAAACCTTACGCGGAATTTGAATTTAGGTGGGATACAAATACTGAAAGACTTGTTGCATGGCGGTGTACAGTTAGGTTGTGTTCACCGACGAAACTGAGAATGAGTTTTTTTACATTTCCTAAATGTAAAAAAATTGACAAAAGCTCAGCTTCTCGCGAATTCTTTCGTTGAACTTCAAATGATAAAAATTTTATCACAATCGGATGAACGGTTCTCAACTTATAGTGTTGAGCACTTTTAGAAACACACTGAAAAAGAAACTTGGATCGAATTTTTCGACTTTTCTTTTTAACTGCCCCCCCTTTTTTTTTTACTGAAAACATTTTCAAGACCATGACGAACAAAACAAAAGCAGAATTACCCCTCTCCGTCGTGCGAATTCCGTACTCAAATGATGCTCTTACAACCATGTGGCAATTGACTTTTATTCATAGAAAAAATCGCTTTCGGTTGTTCCTAAATTTTCCTACTTTCATGGCGACTTCCTCTTGCTTTCAACTTGAAATGTACAAAGTTTTTTTTTTGCAATTGGACGAACGGTATTGATAGCTCACTTTCCGTATTTTATCACCTTTTAAACCTTCCCTGGACTTACAAGAATATTTCAAGACTAAAATTAGCCAAATCGGTTCAGCCGTTCTCGGGTTTTAACGAGACTAACGAACAGCAATTCATTTATATATATTAATAACATGTCTATTAATTTCTTTTTGTTATTATTTAACTTAAAATTCACTATTTTACTGAGTTCATATTCATTGCTTATCTTATAATAACATATTCGCCATTGGTAGTTCTGGTATCACTTCTTGAATATGACTTTGTATGCGTGAGGAGCCTCAGTCATATAATGTTTTTTATAAGAGCTGACCGCCGTTTGACTGAAAGTTTTGTTTATTTTCACTACCTGGTTTCGGCCTTAGGCCATTTTCAAGTGCTGTGATAAAAGTTGTCAGATAGGTTTTCTTAGGTCATGGTCATAATAATAAGACCAGTAAAAATATTCGGAGTTATAAAATGGGTGACAAATTTGTCCCCGCATCTTAATTTAAAATAAACAAGACTTTATTTAATAATTCGTGAATAAGCAGAAAGAACTGTCCGAATTTTTGGTGCCTGCCGCGCCGCGTCCCTTGGTAAGGGGCTCGCTCGCACTTGGTGAAGCCCCTTTTGAGGAATGTGTGCTAGACCCAAAATTCCGGTGACCGCCGCGCGCAGTTGGTAGCCACACTTGGGGTCTTCGCGGCACCATTCAGAAGATCAACCGCGCGCTTCCAGAGAGTGATTCAACCCATAACCTGGACATAACCGCACACAGAAGGGTCCTGCGCTAAAATGAGCTTAATTTACACTGCAAGAAGTGGATACAAAAGTATCGGATTAACGGACTTAATGGCAAATTAACATCTACATCTACATGGGATACTCTGCAAATCACATTTAAGTGCCTGGCAGAGGGTTCATCGAACCACCGTTATACTATTTTATCCCCCATTCGATTCTCGAATAGCGCGCGGGAAGAATGAACACCTGAATCTCTCCGTTTGGGCTCTGATTTCTCGTATTTTATCCTGATGATCATTTCTACCTATGTAAGTGGGAGTCAACAATATATTTTCGCATTCGGAGGAGAATGTTGGTGATTGTAGTTTCGTAAGTAGCTCACGCCGCAGCGATAAGCGGCGTTTTTGTAATGATTCCCATCCCAGATCCTGTATCATTTCCGTAACGCTGTCTCCCCTGTATCGTGACAATACGAAACGAGCTGCCCTTCTTTGGACTCTTTCGATAGCTCCGTCAAACCCACCTGATAAGGTTCCACACTGGGCAGCAATACTCCATAAAAGGACAGACAAGCGTAGTGTATGCAGTTTGTTTAGTAGTTCTGTTGCATCTTTTAAGGGTTCTGCCAATAAAACGCAGTGTTTGGTTCGCCTTTCCCAAGACATAATCTACGTGTTCTTTCCAATCTAAGTCAGAAGTAATTGTATTTCCTAGGTATTTTATGGAGTTTACGGCCTTCACATTTCATAGATTAATCTTCTAAACAACGTTTAACGGATTTCTTTTCGTACTCATGTGGACGACTTCTCATTATTTAGAGCCAACTGCCAATTTTTACACCATACTGAAATCTTATTCAAATCATTCTGCAGTTGGTTTTGATCTTCAGATGATGTTACTAGACGGTAAATGACGGCGTCATCTGTAATCAACCTAAGAGAGCTACTTAGATATTCCCCTAAATAGTTTATGTAAATAAGGAACAGCAGAGGACCAATAACACTACCCTGTGGAAGTTAAAAAGTCCGTTAAAATTTTCTAAAATTCACTTAAAAGCTAATATGTTACTCAAAAAGTTAACTTCGTTAATTCCACTGGGTGGGATGTAACATATTTGATTACAGACTGCAGTCTATATTTGCCATCCCTTGATTTCAAACGGAGACGTAGCACACCACTCGCATTGACAATGATGGTGGTTCAAATCCACCGCCGACTATCCACGTTTAGTTTTTCCGTGATTTCCCAGAATCATTCCAGGCGGATAACGGAACTGTTCTTTTAAATGGACGCGGCCGATTTCCTTCCTCGTCCTTACCAAAAAATCCGAGTGTGAGCTCCGTCTCTAGTGACCATGTTGTCGACGTGACGTCGAACACTAAGGCCGGTGTTACACTATCAAATTATTGGACAAAGAATTGGACAAAAAAATTTAATGAAATATTTGGCATATTTTTTGACAATGAAGTTGGATGAAACGCAAAAGGGGGTATTACACTATCATCCAATATTTTGTCAAATTTGCTTCAAAATGGCGGTGTAATGCTCAGCTACTGTTTATACTACAGGTGCGTTGTGTCTGCATTTAGAAGAGAAGGAGGGAAAAAAGAAAAGGAAACGCACTTGGATTAAACCGTGGGTGTCAGAGCGAGATAAATAAAATTTGTTACGGGACCGGGAGGATTTTCTTCTTTTTTTTTATGCCGTCGGAAGAACAGCCAGTCCGTTCACTGCTAATTATTTTGTTGCTCTTCATCCTACATAGTTCGCAATAGAGTAACAAAAAGGCTGACTCATACAGTGTTTACGAATAAGATTGTTAAGTTGATAAAGCAAGTTTCATTAAATAACGTTTTAAATGGAAAATGTGAGCACTGACAAAGAGGATAATAAAAATTGTTTATGACATTATTAACAGTGTAAGGGGGGAAACATTGCTGATAAAGAAAATAGGCTCTATTTATTTCCTTACAAAAATTGGCTGACGTATTTATATGTACATAGATTCCCTTGCAAACAGATGTTGATGTTTTGAAAGTTTTTTCACTTCCCAGCACTTAGCACACCAAGTTACCAAAATCATACATTCTAAAATATGCTTCGGCTGTAAATAAGATTTAGGGGTATTACTTCAATTCCGATATTATATAATGAGTTTTTGACATCACGGATTGTAACTCAACCTCACTTTCGCCGCAGAGTATTGGGCTACGCGAATTGACGTGACGGACAGTGTGAATTGGCCTTGTCGCCTGTTATACAACGCCCAATCAGATTTTTTAAATTTTTTTGTTGCCAAAGCACTACACAAACATTCCACTACTAGCCATGTTTACGAATACGAACGTTATGTCCAAGTAATGTCAGATATTTAACCTCTAAATAAAACAGCTGTAGTGGCAAGGAAGCTGTATACTATTAGCGCTCCAAGCGGTCACATTTCTCACTGCAGGAAACAGAAGACGAGCGATTTCTTTGATCAAATCTAGGCTGAGGCCTTAGCTTTGATGAAATATTGGACGACGTTCCCATTACACTTCGTCCAATTTTTCGATGTCCAATTCTTTGACAAATAATTTGATAGTGTAATACCGGCCTAAGCTAGGGCACCTAGATATAGACGGGCATGCGCATCAATTTGTGCTATAGCGGCAGCTCCCGCCGCCATTTTTGTTACAAGCGGTGATAGCGCGAGCTTCTCAAAGGCCGAGTCTTTTTGCTGTTATTGTTTTCAAATGTCGCTTGCTTCATTTCTAATACACATACCAAAGGTCTTCAAAACTATGCGAAGTGGGTTAGTCATTTGTAGTTATGGACAATTTCTACACGTTGTAAACGACAGTTTTCGACACGCTAGGAACTAAAACCGCAGCAACTTTTAGACGATAACAATACCAATTAGTTTTAAATGATGCACACTGTTTTTATATCGATGTTTGAAGATACTCCGATGTTAGTTACGGCATTGGCGGCGTAATTTGCTAATGTTGGCAAGAGAATGTTTGCTTTAGGAGGATAATTAATTTATTGACCGGACAAGTGTACATACAAGATGGTAAAAATGAAAAATTATTTTCTCTCTTTCTACCTGTTCGAGTTTTCAATGAGCATTCGAAGGCCGTTGGCAACATCAGCACAGTACGCCGCTGAGTCCGTAAGTAAAATTGACCAATGAGAAAGTAAATTGTTAAATGAGAAAATATCTAATATATATAAATTTTTTGCTGCATCCTAGTTTATCATGGTGATATGTCTTCTGCATTGAAAAGGAATTTTATATGAATTCTGAAAAATACGCAGTAAAAAGTAGCGACCCGGGAGTGTATTTTGAATCAAATGCCGGCCGCGGTGGCCGAGGTGACTGAGGCGCTCCAGTCACGGTCAGCACAGCCACTACGGTCGGGGGTTCGAAGCCCCCCTCGGGCATGGATATTTGTGCCGTCTTTAGTCTTAGGTGGTTCATAAGTAGTTTGTAAGCTTAAGTCCCATAAGTTGTACAAACATTTGAACATTTTTTAAAATCAAATTTATGGCAATCTGAAACGGAGATTTCTCGCATGTTAGCACAGCTTTGGTAGTGAATGTGGTATCCCATAAAACTGAGCTGTCGAATGTGAAAGATTAGCTCACAATACACACCCAGATAGGCAAATACCACAAAACATAATTTAACGATTTGTTAAATCGTATTACAATAATTTATTACGGCGAGATTAATTTTTAATCCAAATATATATAAGGCTAGAAAACAATTCAGATCTGTACAGTTCAACATGCTGAAAGCGTGTTGACTGTCCTATTCTACCATCGCGCGTCGAAGCGAAGGAACAAAAATGGCGGTTGCGCATGCCCGTCTATATCCAGGTGCCATACCCCTTCCTTCTTTCCCAGATTTCGTCAGCAAATTTTAAATTAGTACTGTTGTAACGTCTTCCAAAAAATGTTCAAATGTTTGTATAGCTTATGGGACTTAACTACGGGGTCATCAGTCCCTAAACTTACAAACTACTTGTTGTTGTTGTGGTCTTCAGTCCGGAGTCTGGTTTGATGCAGCTCTCCACAATACTCTATCCTGAGCAAGCCTCTTCATCTCCACATAAGAACGGCAACCTACATCTGTCTGAATCTGCTTACTGTATCCATCTCTTGGTTTTCCTCTGCGGTTTTCACCCCACACACTTCCCTCCAACGCTAAATTCACAATTCCTTGATGTCTAAGAATGTGTCCTATCAGTCGGTCCCTTGTTTTATTCAAGGTATGCCAGAAATTCCTTTTCTCTCCAATTCTGCTCAGTATCTCCTCATTAGTTAGGCGATCCACCCACCTAATCGTCGGAATTCTTCTGTAGCACCACATTTCAAAAGCCTCAATCCTCTTCCTGTCCACACTGTTTATCGTCCATGTTTCACTCCCATACTAGGCAACACTCCATACAAATACCTTCAGAAAGGACTTCCTTAGGCTTAAATCAATATTCGATGTTAACAAATTTCTCTTTTTCAAGAACGCTTTTCTACCCATTGCCATTCTGCATTTTATATCCTCTGTACTGCGACCATCATTTGTTATTTTACTGCCCAAGTAACAAAACTCATCTACCTCCTTTATTGCTTTGTTACCTAATCTAATTCCTTCAGCATCATCTGATTTTTTTAGACAGCACTCCATTCTTCTTTTATCACACATGAAAAAACATCGATCTTTTATGCAACCCACCAGATTGCTGGAAGACAACCCATGACTGCGATATATCGCGAGCACCGCCTTTCCGCCACCGGCGGCGCCGCAAGACCTGTCTATGTGCAGTACCTGTGGCAGGCCGCGCATGCGCCTTCATCACTCGCAGGCCTATATAGGACGGCGTTCCATGCCCTCGGCATCAGTTGTCGGCGAGTCCAGCAGCAGCAGTTCCCCTGAGGATGGCGGACAGGTGTTCCGCCGAAATATTGGGTCAGTTCGACTTCAAAATCCGGCAGCAAACCCGAAGAAACTATGAAGAACTATTACGCCGGGAAAGCCTACGAAACTACATCAAGTACCTCTACGGGGAGGAGATGGTGAAACGTGTACAGAAGTTTGATAAACTTCGTATGAAGAAAGCAAAGCTGCTGAGTACACTCGCCTTCCTGCTGCGTTGCAATGACGAAGGTATTATACCTAATTTCGCTAGAATTAATCATTTTATTAATAGTAGGAGGGCCAATAAGATCAAGGTGCGTGCTAGTCTAGCACTGATCAAGGAACGCATCCGTTTTACACGTAGAGAGCTGGATTTTGTCTCCAAAGATTTGTTTTATCTGCATATGGATCTTTCCGCCCTTTTGACAGCAGATGTTTGGGATTGGGTTGATGGTTCCACTTGGGCGCTATCAGATTGGGCACATAGGAGCGCCGTTAACAGACAGTCGTCCAAATTTGAACGCCTGCTTTCTCATCCTGAGACGTCAGATGATCATATACGGCGAAGTACCGTAATTAATGTTTCAAATAAGGAGTTGGATGGGCCCACCTTGGCGGTACTAGAGAAAGGTCTTAACTTTGCGCCTGCTCCTAGGAGACTCCCTATTACCGACTTCATCTGCTCTGTGGAACAATCAGTATACAGCCTCCCAGAAGAACGTGCAGAAGAAATTAGGCAAGAAGTCTGCCACACATTGCGGCGTGCCCGTCCACCGCGGGACAACGTCTCTTCTGCGGAGAGAGCCGCCATTCGTTCCCTTAGGAATGATGATGATATTATTGTTTTACCAGCTGACAAGGGTAATGCCACGGTTGTCTTGACACGGGATGATTATGTCCTTAAAATGAATTTTTTACTGAATGACCCGGCATACAGAAGGTTGAGCTGCGATCCCACAGAAAGAATTAAACGAAAGACTCTTTCTCTTCTGAAATCGAGCAAGTTGTCAAAAGACCTGTGCAAGAAACTTCATCCTGGAGCTGCTGTTCCTCCAAGGCTATATGGATTGCCTAAGGTACATAAGGATGGCATTCCTTTACGCCCAATTATTAGCAACATCGGGGCACCTACCTATAATCTGGCAAAATATCTGACTTCCATCCTTAGCCCCTTGGTTGGCAAGTGTGAACATCATATCTCCAATTCTGTGGATTTTATTCGACGACTGCAATCTTTGAGGCTGGAGTCTTCTGACTTATTGGTCAGTTTCGATGTAGTTTCACTGTTCACTCGTGTCCCACTGGAAGATTCCCTGTGTCTGATTAGCGAAAAACTGGATGATGACTTGGTCAAGCTTTGTCGTCATGTGCTGACATCCACGTATTTTTTATTTAATGACCACTTTTTTGAACAGACTGACGGAGTGGCTATGGGGAGTCCTTTATCACCCGTAGTTGCCAATTTGTTTATGGAGGATTTTGAGGATATGGCACTGAGGACTTCGGCTCTGCAACCAAAGTGTTTCTGGAGATATGTTGATGACACTTTCTTTGTGTGGCCCCATGGACGAGATTCTCTGAATCGATTTCTTGACCACTTCAACTGTCTCCATCCCAATATCAAATTCACCATGGAGGTTGAAAGCGATGGGAAGCTTCCGTTCCTGGATGTCATGGTGTACAAGAAACAGGATGGTACCCTGGGACATAGTGTTCATCGGAAGCCCACACATACAGATCTGTACCTCAATGCAAGAAGCTGCCACCCACCACACCAACGCAGTGGCGTCCTTAAGACTCTGGTACGCAGAGCTTATGCAGTTTCAGATGCAGAAAGCCTACCACAGGAACTTTCACACTTGACATCTGTGTTTAAGGAAAATGGGTACTCCGAGAGGCAGATTCTTCGAGCTATGCAGTTTGGACCATCCCGGGAAGCACATGAAGAGGAAGAAAGATCTGTTGCATTTATTCCGTATGCAGGGGGCATATCTCACAAAATTAGCAGAATCCTAAAGAAATTTAACATCCAGAGTGTGTTCCGTCCACCACCCAAGATCAGGACACTTTTAGGATCCGTTAAAGACGACTTGGGCCTTAAAAAACAGGGTGTGTACAGGATTCCATGCGAATGTGGGAAGGCGTACATTGGCAGGTCGATCCGCACTGTTCATGACAGATGTGTGGAACATCACCGTCACATCAGGCTTTTACAGCCCGAAAAGTCAGCAGTTGCGGAACATTGTCCTAACGAGCAACATAGGATGTTGTTCGATGAGACTCGTATTGTGGCCAGCACGTCCGGTTTTTGGGACAATGTGTATAAAGAGTGTATTGAAATCAGGCTGTCCGAAAATTTAATTAATAGAGACAAGGGTTTTCCGCTTAGCAGGGCGTGGAACCCGGTTTTATCACACATGAAAAAACATCGATCTTTTATGCAACCCACCAGATTGCTGGAAGACAACCCATGACTGCGATATATTGCGAGCACCGCCTTTCCGCCACCGGCGGCGCCGCAAGACCTGTCTATGTGCAGTACCTGTGGCAGGCCGCGCATGCGCCTTCATCACTCGCAGGCCTATATAGGACGGCGTTCCATGCCCTCGGCATCAGTTGTCGGCGAGTCCAGCAGCAGCAGTTCCCCTGAGGATGGCGGACAGGTGTTCCGCCGAAATATTGGGTCAGTTCGACTTCAAAATCCGGCAGCAAACCCGAAGAAACTATGAAGAACTATTACGCCGGGAAAGCCTACGAAACTACAGCACTCCATTACTTATGAACTAACTAATGCTAAGGACGGCACAAATGTCCATGCCCGAGGGAGGATTCGAACCCCGATCGTAGTGGCCATGCTGACCGTGAATGTAGCGCCTCAGTCCCCGCGGCCACCGCGGCCGGCAACGTCTTCCCCCCTCCCCCACTCCTTGACTGCGAGTTCGATGTCCTATTCCCTGCCCCTGACATCACGACTGGTATCTCCGTCACATGTGAACACCCTCACGTTGGGGCTGTAGATCCTCCACGGTCGCAGACTCTCGTAATGCGTTTAGTGTAAGAAAGTTGTTTCTGAGGCTTGTCCGTGCGTGAAGCCGTAGGCTCTGTCTGCTGCTTCTTTACTTAACACGCGGAATGCCTTCGGCACGCGACCGTTCGTCGTGTGTGAGTTGAGTCCGCCGCGCGCCGGATGTTGAGGCACGTGCGCTGACCACGTCAAGTGCGTCGGAGCACGGCTGCGACGGTGAAGAATCTGGGATGGCGGCTGGCTTTGTAATCACAACTTGCCTGCCTAATGGTCTGGATCATTCCTGGGACGGCGGAAACGGCGGCCTCTTAAAAGAAGAGTTTCTTAAGGTCGACTGCCCAGCGGCGGATCCAAGGTTCGACGTTGGAGGGGGTCGCAGGTCACTACTTTGCCCCCTTCCCTTCCAGAAAAATATATCTTGATATCATACTCCCTTTCAACGTACACATGTATACGGTTTTAATGACGATAAAATATATGATTTCAGTGTAATTATTTATGTTGTTCATAATATAAATGCCATTTTAGTGTAATTTTTTGCTCTCGTTTCGGCCTGCTACCGACGACGAAGGTTTTTCTCTCTTCCCTGATGGTATTTTCCTCTTTTGCCAGAAGATTTCCATTTTGGCTAACTATGCTTCTTTCTGTCGTCTGGTCCTTTGCCAATAGTAAGAGGAAATGGTTTTTTAGTAATTTTGACTTTTTCTCTAAAAAGTTGTCAACCCTGAATGTCGTCATATGAAATTAAAGCCTCCTGTAAATCCTTTTTAACTTGGCTTGTCCATTTGGAATACGATTTTGTTTTTGAAATTGATGAGTGAATGCGATGAGTAGGTCTTTGGGGGTACATTTTACTGTAATAGTAATAGTAGTGACTAATAATTTGTTCACACGAAGAAATAGCACGTTCCGTCGACAAAAGTACCACAATTCCAGATACGTATTTTTTACTTTTATTTTTATTTTTATTTATTTATTTATTCATTTATTTATTGTGAAATCGAAGTGTGCATTCACTTGAGTGTTTTACTTTGCACTACGACTGGTATTTGGTATGCGGACTGTGCTATAGCAGCGTGCTAATCGCCTATGTGCAGGGGGGTCGGATGTTAAAAAAATCTCACTGACGTGTTTTACGGCCCACTTCACATTTGTAGTTTTATAAGTTTTTGCAAACATTTTGGACCAAAATAATAAACTAAATAATAAAAAAAATAATGAATAAGAGTGTCTGAAACACTTTTAGAAAAAAAAAAAAAAAAAAAAAAAAAAAAAAAAGGTAGTGGTAGGTTCCGAAACACCGACCTTTAGCGTCATAGTCCAACACCTTGTTCAATACGCTATGGGTATGAATCGAAAGATGAGTCCTTCAATCTCATATTGATGGCCGTAGTTAACTGATGCTAATATGGCATTTTTAGACACTAGATTATCATTTATCGTACGAAGAACGATGTGTTTTTGTTAATTCTTCAGTGCGCCATTGGTTTGAAATTTCAATGTGTAAGTTACAATAAGAAAATCATCAAATACGCAACGCAAGATGGCGTCTGCCAGAGAGAGTTTTGGGCGAGGAATGTCACGTGACATCTCCGAACGGCTAGTTTTCGTTAATTCAATGGAGGGTGTCAAATCTCCATTATTTTTGCAAATATGTCTGAAACGATACGAGATAAGAAAAAAAAAACATAAGAGAGCAAAGTTGTAGAGAATTTTCTCCTCTACAAATTCGGTTATTCAATTTTCGTTTCAGATGACCGGTTCGTTTGCAATTACTATTATATTACAAACGGCTTTTTTTGGTATTACTACCGTATTTTTTGTCCGAAAAATTTGAAAAAGGGAGGTTCTGGTCTCTGGCGGCCTACAATCATGTCTGTAAAATTTGGTGCTGATCGGTTGAATGGTTCGTCTTAAAAACAGGGAACACGTTACGGACAGACAGAGACGGACAGACAGACATACATCCCAAAATCGCCGTTATTTTTGCAAATATCTTTGAAACGCTACGAGATATGAAAAAAAACATAAAAGAGGAAAGTTGTAGAGAATTTTCCTCTCTACAAATTCGGTTATTCAATTTTCGTGTCAGATGAATAGTTACGCCGTTATTTTCATTTAAATTTCGAGCTGTCAAAAGGCGATCGCAAAGGCCCACTTTTAGTGTTACTACCGTAACCTAAGTGGGCCAAAAGGCTTCGATATAAGTAAACAATACACAGTGCGGATATGTGAAGTGGGTAATGTGAAAAATAGAAGTATTTCAAAAAATAAATATTCCCGAACTTTCCCGTGTACGCTTACATGAAGAAAAAAAATGTCTACAAAAGAATTTTTTTTTTTGTGGGGGGGGGGTCATGACGCCCACGACGCTTCCCCTGGATCCGCCACTGCGACTGCCTCTGTTGTCAATAACGTACGTATTCGTGGAGTTGGTCCGTACAAAGTTAAGGTGGAAGAGAGTTTCTTAAAAACTGTAGACAAAGCTTGAAGATAAAATAAAATAAAAATGTTGAATGACACTTATAAGGAAAGTACTCCGGCTCGAACGAACACAAATATACCAAAATCGTGTGAGAGATAATGTAGAGATCCCTTATTGCACTAGCGATACTCTCGCATCTGCAAAACTCAGCAGTCGCCCATTAGAGGCCCCTGCGTGAGCCACGCCGCATTGCAGTTTCACCTGCCGATACGCCAGTCGGGAACAGTAGGGACAGTGCGGTGTGCCTCTGAAGTTGCGTTTTGTGACGTTATTTGTGTTGTGAAGCGTCAGATGGTACGTCGATTAGTAATCAATCCTGCTAATGTATTGCGATTGGTTGAGATGAAATTCCGAAGAGCCGTTCTTCGTGAATACGGTCTTGGTGTAGAAGATGAATCATTCATATGTTTTCTGGTATCTGTTATAGTGCAGAAATATGAGCATAGATTAGAAACTATAATAGGTACCAGGTAACATGCGAATGATTCATCTTCTACATCAATACCATCTTCACGAAGAAGGTTTTTTGTAACATCATCTCAACCAGTCACACTATATTAGCAGGATTGATTACCAATCGCCAACCCATCCGACGCTTCACTACACAAATAACGTCACAAAACGCAACTGCACTGTCACTACTGGCGTACCGGTAGCTCAAAGTGCAATGTGCAATGTGCAATGAGGCGCAGAGGCCTCTAATGGGCGGCTGCAGAGTTTTGCAGATGCTGGAGTATCACTAGTGCAACAAGAGACGCTTACATTATCTATCTTACGATTTTGGTGTACTTCTGTTTGTTCGAGCCTAAGTACTTTCCTTGTTAGTGAATTTTCGAGCTTAAGACAAGTTGGTAAATGTTGCACACTCAGAGGCTGAGGTATGCACTCAATAGTCGACAGAACAGTTTTGTAAGCCTTTTCTCTGTTGCAAGGTATACATTTTCTCACGACTTTTGCAACGAATCACTGAATGGTATGAGCTTTCCCTACAATTTGTTTTACCCACTTCGAGCATCACTGAACGATTAAACTTAGTTGTATCACGATTGTTATTGTTTTCAACCATTTTCAGAAACGACTCAACGTTAAACTGTAGGTCCTCTTCCCCAGTTGGAAAACTGGGATCAACATCAACAAAACTACTCTGCAAGTCAAAATAAAGTGCATAGCAGAGGGAGCGGAGTGTGCGCTGATATGAAACTTCCTGGCAGATTAAAATTGTAGGCCGGAACCTGGACTCGAACCTGGGACTCTTGCCTTTCGGTCGCAAGCGCTCTACTACTGAGTTATCCCAACACCAACTCACGAGCCGTCCTCACAACCGTTCTTCCGCCAGTACCTCGCCTCCTACATTACACACAGAAGTTCTCCTGCGAACCTTGCAAGACTAGCACTCCTGGAAGAAAGTATATGGTGGAGACATGGCTTAGTCACAGCATAAGGGATGTTTCCAGAATGAAAGGCAAAGGTCCCAGGTAAAGGTTCCAGGTTCGAGTCTAGATTACGACACACATTTTTAACCTGCCAGGAAGTTTCATATCAGCGCACACTCCGCTGCAGAGTGAAAGTTTCACCTCAGGTTGTGGCTAAGCCATGTTTCCACCATATCCTTTCTTCCAGGAAAGTAGGAGGTGGGGTATTGGCAGAATTGAAGTTGTGAGGGCGGACCGTGAGTCGTGTTGGGATAGCTCACTGGTAGAGCACTTGCCCGCGAAAGGCAAAGTCCCAGGCTCGAGTCCAGGTTCTGTCACACAATTTTGATCTGCCAGGAAGTTTCGTATCAGCGCACACTCCGCTGCAGAGTGAAAGTTTCATTCAGGAAACATCCCTTAGGCTGAGGCTATGCCATGTCTCCACCATCTCCTTTCTTCCAAGTGTGCTAGTCTTGCAAGGTCACAGGAGAACTTCTGTGAAGTTTGGAATGTAGGAGGCGAGGTACTGGTGGAAGTAAAGTCAATAGGACGGGTATATATCGAAAATATATAAGAGAAGAATACTTCAAACTATACAAGAAAAAATACCATAAAAAGAATTTTGGAAACATACTGAAAATTTCGTTTCAGAAACAAGGTATAGGCTAATATCTACATATCATGAAATAGATATAACAAGGTAGACTGCCAAAGTAGGGGAGTGCTGTTGAGGGTGAAGTACGGTGGGGACTTCGTGTGCCCCGGGACCGCTACGGTAGCCGTGAAGGCCTCAACAGAATCCCGAAAATGTATTTCTGACGAAGAAGAAATAGAAATTGATACAATGCCACAAAACGAAATTAGTACTAGAAAACTATACAAATGCATAAGAAGAGGTAAGGTGACGAAGATTTATTTTATTTTATTTAATTATTCTACTTTTCTTTTCTTGTGAAGATTATTTTTGGGTCCCGTTAAAACAACTTTATAAAATTATTAAAGTAAACTATTAATAAAGCAAGGTATTCGGATAAAGAATTTTGAGTTTGTCTTCAAAATGCAGTAAGTCATTTTTCTTTCAGTTAAAAAATTTAAAATAAAAAAAGTACCAAGAATGGTACTTCATATATGAACTGCGAAGAAACGGACAATTTTGTCTGAAAGGCAATGAAGCCCGACACGCCAAGGAAGACGATTTTGGAGAGTGTAAGGTGGGAGGGGGGGGGGGGGAAAGGAGACCTTAAAAAAAATAAAGGTCTAAAGCACCTACCTAGCAAGTAGGAGGTCTTGGGTTCGTATTCCGCCCACAGCACAAATTTTTATTGGATGCCTGTCCTTATATTTAATACCTTTGGTATAACGAGGAAAAAAATAATAAAAAAAGTGATGGAGCGCTTGCCCGCGAAAGGCAAAGGTATCAGGTTCGAGTCCCGGTTCCGGAAAACAATTTTAATTTGCCAGGAAGTTACGCTTTTATGACATTTCTCTACAGCTCAATTCTCTAAACGCTCGCGGGAAAAGAGGAACGGCTAAACCTTTCTGGTTTAGATCTGATTTGCATTTGGAAGAGAAAGTTGGCAACAACAACAAAAAATAGATCTCGCCGCAACAAACAACGCCTTTCTTTTGATGATTTCCACCCCAACTCGTGCATCATTTCCGTGAAGCTCTCCCCCTATATCCCGATAATATAAAACGAGTTACCCTTCCATGAACTTTCTCTAAATCGTCCGTCAGTCCCACTTGGTGTGGAACCCACAATAGGCAGCAGTATTCCAAAATACGACTTGTAGTGTAGGTAGTTTTTTTAGTAGAACCGTTGCATCTTCTAAGTGTTCTGCCAACGAAACGTAGCCTCTGGTTCGCCTTCGCTTCACAGAATTTTACAATTTAAGTTGTTCGTAATTGTTATTCCAAGTTGAACTGACGGCCCGTAGATATGACTGATTTATAGTGCAACTGAAGTCTGACGGATTTATTTTAGCAGTCATATGGATGACTTCACACTTATCAATATTAAAGGTCACTTGCCAATTTTTGCACCATGCAGATTTCTTTTAAAAAGAATTTTGCAGTTGCTTTTCATCTTCCGGTGACTACTAATCGACAAATGACAGCATCATCCGCGAACAAGGAGGCCACATGGGTGTCGGATTTTAGAATTTTTTTTTTCATATTTACCGTACGTGAAGTATAGAACTTAAATAACAATCAGTCAAAGTCATTCGACGCAACTCTAAAAAATTCTCGAGAAAATCAACTTTGAAGTTTTGCAGGTACACGTAAGTACCAACAACAGAAGGAGATGTACGATCGGTTGGCATAGCTCAGGTGGTAGTGATCTGGGTTCACAACCATAGAGTCGGTGATTCCATTCCTGAAGAAACTAGTTTATATTCTTATTTTTTTCGTTGTGTTCGAATACCTACACAATTTTAATATCTAACGGTAGCTTTTATGAAAATTCAGTATTTATTTATTCGTAATTTTCTATATGTTATGAAAAGATTACGATTTCAATCAAAAAACATACATTACATTTTTTACAGTATCGGCTTCACCTTTAGTTGACGATGGTAGTCTTTGATTGTTAAGTGTGTGAGAGCTACTTTTTCGTCGTTTTCGAAATAATCTATTTTAAACATTTAGG
Organism: Locusta migratoria; assembly: GCA_026315105.1. Classification (NCBI taxonomy): domain Eukaryota; kingdom Metazoa; phylum Arthropoda; class Insecta; order Orthoptera; family Acrididae; genus Locusta; species Locusta migratoria. The sequence goes on from CM048746.1 coordinate 606,104,485, forward strand.
GATCTCTAATTCCATGTGTTGTGTCAGTTTTGTGTGTGTGTTTGTAGACGAGCTGAATATGTTGTCGTCACCTACAACGAATGCTGAGGGCAGCTGCTTCGAAAGCCATTACAAACTATGGAGAAGATTTTCCAAAACTGTCGTAGCTCTTCACAAACTTAACAATAAACGACAGCCGTCGTCAACTAATAGTAAAGCTGGTACTGTAAAAAATGTATGTTTTTCTTTGAAACCATTATTATTTTATAAAATATAGAAAATTATGAATAAATAAAAAAGTGCATTTTTCATAAAAATTACCGTTAGATATTAGAATTGTGTAGATATTCGAACACAACGAAGAAAATAAAGATATAAATCAGTTTCTGGAGGAATCGATCCACCGACTCTTTAGCTGTGACTGAACGCTACCATCTGAGCTACGCCAACCGATGATTCATCTGCTTTAGTCATTGGTACTTACATGTACGTGCAGAACTTCAAAGTCGATTTTCTCGAGAATTTTTGAGAGTTGCGTCGAATGACTTTGACCGATTGTTATTTACGTTCTACACTTCACGTACCGTAAATATGAAAAAATTTTAAAATCCGACACCCATGTGGTCTCCTTGTAAGAGAACTCGAAGTGGCGTCTGATTAAAAGACTTGCATCCGATCTCTAAGCCACCATAAATAATTATTACCATTTTTAAACAACACAGCAACCGAATAGTAATGTATATCTTTGCCAATTCACGTGCAATATCATTTATAGACGTTCAGGGTTAATTACAAGTCTCTGCACTAACCACAGAACCCCTGTCTTGTCACGTTGCAACATTATCCTATTCAGAAACAGTCCACGGTTAATCCAAAATCTTGAAACTGTTTTTTTCAATAATTTTTTTTATCTATGAATCGCATAGGCACCAGAATTTCGTAATTTGACTTTTGTTTACCTCGAGTTTCAATCACATACATATTTCTTACATCTTTCTTTAGAGAACCTACTATATTTAATGGTAAAAATTCATCACAGTATGTTGTATTTGTACAATCTGCATATTTTATTTACAAAAGAAATTTTACAATACATATTTTTACATCTATTTATTACTTCAAGATGCTTTGGATGAGACCCCATGATAATTTAAATCTCAACACAACGCAAAATTTCTGATGCTGTTGTCTTCAAACTAGGTGCGCTAGCCTACACAGATTTCAGGTTTGTCTGGTATTCCTTAAGTACAAAAAAATTCAGCTGGAAAGTATTCCTTGAAAGATTCCAATACTCCTTTAGGTTCACTGGAATCACTTTCATGTTTGTTCTCCAGAGATGGCCCATCTCGGGCACTGGAATGGAGACGAACAAATCATGAGTTGTTCCAAACCAACATATTTCTTAAAATCTTATGTAACAATTTACATAATTTGTTAGAAATAAAAAACTGTACAAAAGATATTATTGTTCAAAATAAATATCAATACTAACCAAATAGCTCTCCACCTATATCCTCTTACGGAATTTTTAACACCACAGTCATTAAATCTTAATGTTTGGAGACTGAGTTTCATCATTAGCATCACAACTCATAGACTGCTGATTCGTTTAAGTAAATAACTCATCTTCAGATTCAGAATTCGAACATTTTGCATCACTTCCATTAATTATTCGTGATATCTCTTCATCACTTGGGACATCAGCTGAAAAAAGAAATACGTTACGTTATGAAATTCGGAACTATCGTAAAAGTACACACCAAAAAGCAAGGTGCACATACGTGTACTATTAAAACGTCTGCATTTACTGGGAAGGAAAACTGAAATAATACACATATCCTTCGTTTTTTAACTTCACTTATCCCTCACTAAAACGAAGATAAACACATAAAACTTTATATACTATTTACTTAAAGTCATAACGACGTCACCAGACAGCAATAATTTTCTGATTCGTGTAGCTCATGAAGTATTGCTGCAAGAGATGTCCAAGCGGCGTTATTTGATAGCACAAAGGTACACAACCGTACACTCGCGGTTTCACGATAGAAAATACGCCACACACTGAGAGACAAGTTTACGATCGAAGGTGAACAAATGCACACTTGTAGACTGATGATATTATTGCAGATCATAACATTGTTGTAGCAAAGTTACCGATTACAGCAGTGTTGTAAGAATGTTTTTTGTAATGGGACGTAGGTAAACTTTAACAAATGTGAAATTTCTTACAAACTAGCTTTAAACCCGGCGTTGGCTGGGTGTTTATTTATCCTACACTCTTGTAGTCCGCATCCCCTTCCCCCCTCTCTCTGCATCCATCTCTTTCTCTCCCACATCTCTGTTCGCTTCCACCTTTCCTTCTCTCGGCAAAGTTTTCTACAAGGTAGCCTCTGTCATGTACCATACAAACATTTATGTACCCAGTGATCTTCCTCTTGGTTTGAAGGTCATGGGTGCAAAAAATCAAAAGATTGGAGCAAAACTATGCAGTTTGTAAAATTTCGTAAGTTAAGTACCCTCCACCACGCACCGAACGAAATTTTATAAAGACAGTGACATTCCTCTTGGTTTGAAGGTACAGTGTACAAATTTCATCAATATCGGAACAAAACTATAGATTTTTGTTCGATAGAAACGCAGGGTAACATTGAAAAACGCACTTTGCTGTTCTCAAATATTCCAGTTTTATTTCATACAACCCTTGTTCTGTGAATAACGAAAACAATAAAAAAAGGAACTGTGAAATCGGTCCAGTCGTTCTCAAGTTATGGCGCGACCAAGGTATTTAAGGATCAATTTTTATATTGCAAAGTACCCTCCTGATGCACCGTATGAAACTTAAGTTCGACGGTAACGTAGCTCTTGTTTTGAAAGTCAAGCGTGCAAAATTTCGTGAAGATCGGAATGAAGCTGTAGATTGCGTGAGTCTGTAGAAGTATGCTCCGTCATGCACCCATCACAAAATATTTTCTTAGCTGACGTTTTCTACCTATAAACTATATTCCTGCCAAATTAAAGCTTAATATGTGATTTAGTTTTCGAGATTTCGTGTTTAGTCAGTGAGTGAGTGTCCTTTTGCTTTTATATAGATAGAGATTAAGAAAACAGATTGCTTAGTTATGGATGCAATAGAATTAAGAGAGACCTGAAGACAAAAATAAATAGTAACATGCAAATCTGTAATGCAAACTTTTTATATACAAGTTCATGCCTAATTGCGACAGTTTTACGGCATCTATAGCGAAACTGATGTGAGTGGTAGACTTCTTTTCCTTTCATTATTTTGCGGGGCTGGGTGATTCAGTTACAAAACGCTTCATAAACGTCCGAAATTACATGCAAACTTCGTTGCAGGTTCATAACTACTTGCATTTTCCAATAACTGATGCACAAACTAAGGCGCTCCAGTCACGGTCTGCACGGCCACTACGGTCGGGGGTTCGAATCCCCCCTCGGGCATGGATATTTGTGCCGTCCTAGTTCGTAAGTAGCTCATAAGTATGAAACTTCCTGGCAGATTAAAATTGTGTGCCGGAACCGGGACTCGAACCTGGGACCTTTGCCTTTCGCGGGCAAGCGCTCTACCGACTGAGCTACCCCGACACGACTCCCGATGCCGCCTCACAGCTTTACTTCCGCCAGTACCTCGCCTCCTACTTTCCAAACTTCACAGAAGCTCTCTTGCAAACACGCAAGACTAGCACTCCTGGAAGAAAGGATATGGTGGAGACATGGCTTAGCCACAGCCTAAGGGATGTTTCCAGAATGAAACTTTCACTCTGCAGCGGATTGTGCGCTGATATGAAACTCCCTGGCAGATTAAAATTGTGACAATTTTAATCTGCCAGGAAGTTTCATATCAGCGCACACTCCGCTGCAGAGTGAAAGTTTCATTCTGGGAACATCCCTTAGGCTGTGGCTAAGCCATGTCTCCACCATATCCTTTCTTCCAGGAGTGCTAGTCTTGCGTGTTTGCAGGAGAGCTTCTGTGAAGTTTGGAAAGTAGGAGGCGAGGTACTAGCAGAAGTAAAGTTGTGAGGCGGCATTATGAGTCGTGTCGGGATAGCACAGTCGGTAGTGCGCTTGCCCGCGAAAGGCAAAGGTCCCAGGTTCGAGTCCCGGTTCCGGCACACAATTTTAATCTGCCAGGAAGTTTCATATCAGCGCACACTCCGCTGCAGAGTGAAAGTTTCATTCTGAGTTCATAAGTAGTTTGTAAGTTTAGGGACTGATGACCCCCTAGTTAAGTCCCATAGACTATACAAACATTTGAACATTTATTTGATGCACAAATCTGGGTATTTTCACGAGGTGGCCTCTCACTATTTATGAGGTCATATCTCCTGAACGATGTGTCGTGCTCTTTTTGTTTTAGGGCCAGGAACCTTCGTGAACAGTTCATCAAAGTTTCATTGCAATCGAATTAATTGGTTATGAACACATAGAGGACAAGCAGACAAACATTCATTTTTAAATATTTAGATAGATAAATTAAAACTGAACTACTGCGTTATAGATGGACAATTAATCAGCCTTCAAAGTTCCATTGCTGTCGGCGAGGCTTTGTCAATCCGTGAATAAGTCTTGAGGTACTGTTTCGCGTACCACGGCACTATGCTGAAATGTTTGTAACCCTAAGGGATCACTCTCCTCAGGTGATCACTCTCTAAACTACTTTAAATAACTTACGTTAAGGACATACCCATGCCCAAGGTAGGACTCAAATCTCCGACAGTAGCGGCCGCGCAGTCACTGACATGGCGCCTAGAACCGCACGGTCATTCCACGAGGCTTGTAGCACTTTCTCCTAAATCGTAGACACTGCTTGTTGGATGGCAGCGCAGGGAGTGTTGTCTCGATGCACACATTTGACGAACACTTTGCTCAGTCTTTCTAACAAACTGACTGTTTCAAAAATGTTCAAATGATTGTAATTCTATCGGACCAAACTGCGTGGTCATTAGTCCGTAGCTTACAAACTACTTAAACTAAGGTAAACTAACCTAAGAACAACACACACAGTCATGCCCCAGGGAGGACTCGAACCTCCGACGACGAGCAACCGCGCGCTACAAATCGAGGCGTCTTAGAGCACTCGGCTACTCCACCGCGGTGCTGACTGTTTAACGACATTCTGGCCAATCTGGTTCAATAGACGAGAAACTTTTAATTTTTCCACGGTAGGACGGCGATCTCTTTATTTTGAAGTATGAAAATGCCGCCGGCCGCGGTGGCCGAGGAGACTGAGGCGCTTCAGTCACGGTCTGCACGGCCACTACGGTCAGGGGTTCGAATCCCCCCTCGGGCATGGATATTTGTGTCGTCCTAGTTCGTAAGTAGTTCATAAGTAGTTTGTAAGTTTAGGCACTGATGACCCCGTAGTTAAGTCCCATAAGCTTTACAAACATTTGAACATTTTTATTAAAATGCCAAGATCGGAAATATTGGTTTATGTTTCGAAACACTTAGGGCAGGTAGGTGTAGGTAGCCGCAAAGCTGTGGCGATGTACTATTTCATACCACTGAATTAGAGTGATCTACTTCTTTTAATAAGACAGTAATTCCTCATTTTTTTAAATATTCAAGTACTGCAAAACAACTATATTCAACAATAAACTTTTACATCATCACTATTTGTTCAAACGTAAAAAAAAATCATTCCATAATATTTTACAAATATTATTTTCAATTTAATCTGAAACATGAGTAGATGTGTAGTTAACATTGCTCTTGATATATGGTGTTACACTTACTCAAATACAGTCAATGTGTTCGTCAGTCAAATATTTCTGCGTTGATTTTTAATAACATTCATATTTGAAAACAAGTACAACACAGTAAGAAGAAGCGAACTAGGCCTTTATCAAATGTTCAAATGTTTGTAAATCTATCGGACCAAACTGCGTGGTCATCAGTCCGTAGCTTAAACCGAGGTAAACTAACCTACGGACAAACACACACACACACACACACACACACCCATGCCCCAGGGAGGACTCGAACCTCCACGGCGAGCAACCGCGCGCCCCGCAGCGAGGTGCTTTAGATCCCTCGGCTACTCCACCGCGGCTAGGCCTTAATCCTAAGTGCAACATTAACTAATACAGAGTATTTCTCCTGGTGAATTGGAGCCTAACAATTTTTGGGTTCTGCAATACTTTTGAGAAACAAATAATTTTTGGTGGTGTTATTTCAAGCTCTGGATACAGGAAACCTTTTTGAATACCTTAGTCACAAAATATACCGTCCACACACTATAAAATTCGGAAGTTGGTAGTTTACTGCACAACATAAGTTAATATTCTAATCTTCTGGAATGGCACTGTGGTGTCGCACAAGCCTAAAGTGCGCGCCACGTACTTTCGCCGCGCGCCGCCATGCACGCACGGCGCGGCGTTCTTACGACGTCGGCCACGAGCACCCTCTGCTGCTATCCCGCTCGTGGCCACCACTGAACGACATCGTTCACTTGGGAATCAGGCACCAGTTAAGACTTGGCTATCGGATAGGCACTAGGAATCATCAGTAGGCAGGCCTCTATCTATGTATCAACATTCAACTAGTGTGCTGCTCTCCAAGTTACGTATTGTATTATTTCTATGAAATATATCTCTTATACTAATCTAGCTTAGTGTTTCTAGTTTCTGCTGTCCCGCTGGCTGGTCACTTCCGTACCTGCACACGCGTGCATCCTACTTCCTGTGTCGTTTCTCTTTACTCGGCCACCGACACCCAGGACAACCGGCGGAAATGAGACACAAAAGGCACGAGTTATGAAACTCGACCTCTTCTCCAGACTGTACCTAACGAATACCACATATTGCGTAAGCTCAATCAATTAGTGTAGCAACGAATGGCGCGCACGTAGCAGCAGATGCAAGGTAGATGTTGATAATAGTTCTACGCGATTGTTAATAAGTAAAATGAACTTGTTTGTCAAACAAACCTCACATTTACACTGCTGCGAAAAACAATTGCGAAATTTATCCAGCAATATTTTCTCCGCTGTCAGTACTCACACAATCTATCAAATAAGCACTCGCGATCTACCAATATATCGCGATCGATGTGTTGCCGACCCCTAACTTAGGGTATCTTCATCTGGTCACTTGTGTCCTATGTTTTCGTTTTCTGAAGGCGCGTGACATTAAAATGGTACGTCGATCATAAAACATTTAACTTTAACCAATGGTACGTCACACATAACACGTTCTATTGGTCAAAGTTAAATGTTGTATGATTAACGTACCATTTTAATGTCACGCGCCTCCACAAAACGAAAACATAGAACACAAGCGACCAGATGATGATACCCTAAGTGTATCGAAACCGGCCGTGAGGAAAAATAAATCAATATTTGCGATCTTGGCATTTTAATACTTCAAAGACGAGCAACTATTCGTACCTATGCGGCCTCTGGCGGGAATCTGTTAAACTTGTGCTGCCAACTGTCAGTGTTCCCGAAGCCCTGTCGACATTTCGTTGCTTCACAACATACTTCAAACATCGTCTGCAAAATGTCTCATAGACATTCCTACAGTATCCACTAGATCAAATAAAAATGTGCAAATGTTTGTTAAGCGGACGTAACTGCGGGGTCATCAGTCCCTAAACTTACAAATTACTTATGAACTACCTTATACTGAAGACGACACAAACATCCATGCCCGAGTGGGAATCGAACCCCCGACGGTCCGACGGCCCGACGGCCTGATCAATTACAAGTTGTCTCTTCTCTCGTTCTCAATCCGAAGATTGGTTGGCAGCAATTCTTCTCCTCCACACTTCTCTGTTCTCGGATAGCCTCTTCATTTCCTGAAATGATTCCACTCCTACATCTCTTTGAATCTGTTTCACGTACTGCAATCTGGGTCTTCTTATGCCTCTTTTTCCTTCTACCATCCCTTCCATAATATTAATTATAAACTCATCGTGCCTATACAGATGGCCTATTAACTTGTCTCTTCATTATCGTTTTCACGAGTGCTCTTTTTTCGCCGATTCTTCTAAGAACTTCTTCGTTTATCAGCTTGGCCGTCCAAGGGATTTTCTGCTTCCTCCTCCAACACCACAATTCAAATGCTTCTAGTCTTCTCTTGTCGCAAACGCCGAATGTCCAAGTTTCCGAGCCATACAATGCCACACTCCATACATAGCATTTTATAAATGCTTTTTTTCTTAATGTAAGAAGGATCCGTTTATTGTTGGAGGCTACGTTTGTATTGAGATAGTGAATCATGGGTCTGACATTCATATTTTGGCGGATTTTTTTTTTTTTTAACATTGTTTAATAACCGCTAAGGGTGAATTCATGACTTACTTACAAAATCATTTCTTAAGTGTAAGTGTAAAATAGCAGTCAAGGTATAAACTAGCAGTTACAATTGGGAAACATAGCTATCATACTGTAAGAGGACTTAGAAAGAATATAAATAACACCGGGTTCTGAATACATAATAAAATATTTTAAGTAAATAAAAAAATTGTAATATCGTCCGATACAAATAGCATTGTAGTAACAAAATCGTACAGCATTTGGAGCGCATCCTAAAGACAATAATAACAGGTTAGCACTATAGGCGAACAAATGGAAGTGCTGCACAGGGCACCGGAAAGATACCCCTTTAGTGTGTTTGAAAAACTTCTAAATGAGCAGCCAGATTTCAAGCATAAAAACTATTTTTAAACATTTAAAGACATTTTGTAGCCTTGCTTGGAATGGAACGCGCTGCCAAACATCAGCTACGGCGGCCCTCAGTACACTGTCGGCGGTGAATGGGACACGGCGAGGCGGAGGAAACCTCGGCGATGTTACTGCTGCTTTCTGACACGCAAGCTTCATCCGCAGACGGGGAAGAAGACAACGTCCACAATATTTTTAAAAAGCAGTTTTGAGAGATTTTTCTAAAATGTTTTGATATTTAACCATATTACAATTTTTACAAATCAGTTTTGTATTTAGATAAAATATTTTTAAGATGTATTCAGAATGCAGTGTTATATTGTTCCTAAGTCCTGTTGTAGTAACTGTATTGTAACTGCCAATTTATACCTTGATTGCTATTTTACATTTTGACTTTAGAAATTATTTTCTATGCAATTCAATAGTCTCTTATTGATATTAATTGTAACGAAAATGTATCCACCAATCAGATGTCTGAAGACTACTGTATCTTAGTAACGACTGTGAACACTCATCCATAACAAAACAGGTTACTCTGTAACTTTACAGAATTGGTAGGGTTTTCATAACTTTGTCCATTAAATTTTTTGTATTTTATATTTTGTAAATAGTAGCTTCCAATCAATTGTAACATTTATTAACGGGTCTGAAGATGGGCAGTTCTCCCGAAACCATGTTATAGAAAATAAAAGTGATCTGCCGATGGATATTCAAGAATTTTATTCATACTACGATCGCGGAAAATCCATCATGACTCATAAGTGTAGTATTGATAAACTTTATTCTGTGACAAGCAATTTTATAAATCTTCTGATGAAGGCACTCATAGTAGTCGCCGAAACCCAGGTAAAATACACTTAATTTTTGCCACCGAGAGCTGTCTTATCACCAGTTAAAATTATAAACGATCGCTGAAAAAACGCAGCGATCAAAATTTTTATATTTTTACTTGTTTTGTTATGAAATAAGGATTTTGTGTTATATATATATATATAATATATATATTATTTATACAAGCCTCAACTAGTCTAAAATACAAAAGTATGCAAATTGTGTGTTTTTTTTAAAAAAAATCCAGCGCAATCAACCTCAGATTAAAGGATTTATACTAAAATAAGCATTTTGAATAATCTCACGTGAGATTGAGGGGGGGAGAGGAATATGGTGTTCGAGAAAACACCAGTATCACATTACGTAATGATTGTACGCATCCTAACATGTTACACCATACACCTTTTTGTTGGTGTGAGAGTGATGAACAGCATTTAGTCGCAAATATTCGTTATTGAATTTATAGATTTCGGTTTCTGTGCGACAATTCTAAGTGCTAAAATACAGGAGCAATATTCAAAATGGAAATGTCAGTCAAGTTCGCAAAAACATTTTACATTTTATTTATAATATGTGAGGGGTAAGGAGTTCGAGCAGAAACTCGCAGTGGGGTAGGGTGTTTTAGAAAATACCAGTACCGCGGCACGTAATGAATGGACGCCTCCTAACGATCTTTGCTGGGGTGCTATTCCGCTGTTGGAGATCCTTGGCTATTTGATACGCATTTATAAGGCAAAATGAGGTTATGCAATGGAGGGAGACGTCCATTAAGGCCATCCGTGCAGTAGCAACCCCTACTAAGTCTCGGTGGCGTCGTGGTATGTTGTTAGTCTACGAAACAGAAGGTCCCGGGTTCAAATCCCAGTTACGGTATACATTTTAACTCTATGCATCTACCTCAGTATAATTTCTGTAATAAGGTGACCGGTTTCGATCTACGAAAAATTCATCATCCGCCCGAAAATTCGTCGCAACATTGGCGCCGCACCCTCATCTCGTCGGGTGATGAATTCTGCGTAAATCGAAACCGGTCACCTTATTTTAAAGAAATTCTAAAAACCTTTTTGCGGACTTGACTGACACTTCCATTTCGAATCGTATATCATTTCGCTGCTTTCCTAAAAGGAAACAAAGAATTACAAATCTCGGTTATACCCAGTTAACATGCATGCCATATTATACACCAGTTGTACATGTTTCTGTCAATAATAAAATACATAGGCTACGTTTAGAATACGAGGTTTAAAACTTTTCGATCTTCATGTTGAAGATTACGTTCACAATGACCCAGATCTTACAGTTATTACACAACTTGCTTCAGAGTACGTTATGAGCGACTGTATCGATTACCTACAGTTTGCTTGCTGCATCTTATTTATTTATTTGTTTGTTTTTATTTCTCTTGAGTTATTTTACAATAAATTTATGTGATTGAAATCAATAAACTTCAGCGAGACAGGGATGGTGGTAGTGTCGGTACTGACAGGAGCCAAAGTACTGAATTCCTTTTAATATCTCTATTTCCATCAATGATCACGAAATTTCTCGTCGTTTTGACGACCGGTTTCGGTCAGTGACGACCATTTTCAAGACTACATCAAATCAGAAAATTAGTAATAGTCTACATTATAATACACAAATAACGCTTTACAGTCATCAATACGTAAAACGTGTTTAAAAATATTATCCCCTTTAAGAAGCACCTGCAGCCCAGCAACAAAACTACTCTAGTATTGCATTTAGCGGAGACTGGTCATACTATACAGAGCAATGAGAATAGCAAGTATATTCTGCATGAAGCACAAAAAGGTCATACTCTCGATGTTTTAGAAGAGCTTGCAATTTATGAACGTAAAAAACGAGAGCCGGTGGGCAGACCGATTTTGTACCAAATGCATAATTTGCTTTGTTTGACAACGTGAAATATTTCTCCCTAATTGACTGGTTACAAATATTAATAAAGAAATAATTAGAATTGTTTAAAATTATAAAATCAAAGTAATGGTTCGATGTAATGATGTAAATTTAGAAAAGGTAGCGCCTAAGAAAATAATGTTCCTCAAAAAGAAAGTTTACAACGAAATTGTAATTTTTGAAATGAAAATTAGGGCGCAAAAATTACACCGGGAGAAATATCTCAAGTTAGTGGCTGGGTTGCAAATCACTGTTATTAAATAATTGGGCCTGCAAAGATTTTCTGCAACTTAATGGAGCTGATAAATGGCACACAAAAAATTTAGCAACCTGCCTAAAATCCTGTTTGAGTACGTAGAAGAGCAGGTCGCTACGTATACATTGCACAGAAAATAACTGTTGGAACGCACTCGTAAAACAATTTATCATAAGTCCACGGCTACCTCAAAAAAGTTAAAAATAGTTAATTTTCGATAACCTGGTGCATATCTCGGGGACGTTTAGTGCGGAACAAAAGATTGTAAGATAATTATGGAATATTGTGCATCGTGCCGACATTTAATTTCGCAAACTGCAAGAAAATGGCGGCCGGTGGTAATCTGTAAGAAAAGTTCACACACTATTAATATATTGTACCGTAAGGAATAATGAGGTGGCTTTTAAAATAAAATAATGAGAAATGCAAATTATCATTAAATGAAATTAGTTGGTTTATATTCTGAAAATGCTGAATATACACTTACAATAATTTCGTACATCCATTCTGTACTCGAAAACAAATTACAATTCAGACAAATTAAACAAAGAGTAATGCGCTATTGCGTCCGAAACCTATGAATGCTAAACCAAGAAGAGGGAAGAATGGAGAGACTGCTACTCCTTCTTATTAAGTAAAACATATGATAAGCGTAAATGTACGGATAATAATGTGCTTGTTAACGTTGTACTTTCTTTGCATGACATATGTGTCCAAGGAGTATAGAATAAAGGGAGATGGCATTATCTATGCCTAGCACATACGTCAGTTGAAGCCTGTCCGCCATTGTGGTCGGTTTTGGAATGCTACTTCTTCGTTAAAACTATGCGTTAAGTCGACCCTTTTACTGTTAATGCATTGAACTGACAGTCACTGCAAAGTGTGTACTTTCAAACAATATACTTTATTGAATAAATAGTAATAAATACTAATCATAATATATTTGAAAACTTAAATTTTAACGCCTCATTTTCATTCTTTTAACACGTTGTAAATCACGGCAAATCCGTCGGACGTTTAATTCCTGTTTAAGTGACGTAAAACATAGACTCTACAATAGAAACACTTCTCCAAAACTTAGTAATATGTCGGAGGTAGGCTTCACTTTTTCAGCGTAAGGGCGTCTCCCTGTATTCTAACCTCCTTGCATGTGTCTTATCAATATGTAATAATTTGCCGGCCGCGGTGGCCGAGGTGACTGAGGCGCTCCAGTCACGGTCAGCACGGCCACTACGGTCGGGGGTTCGAATCCCCCCTCGGGCATGGATATTTGTGCCGTCCTAGTTTGTAAGTAGTTCATAAGTAGTTTGTAAGTTTAGGGACTGATGGCCTCGTAGTTAAGTCCCATAGACTTTACAAACATTTGAACATTTTTGAAACTCCTCTGTTTGTGCGATGTTTTTTGCCCGTTCGCGGTCGGGGGTTCGCATCCCCCAAGGGCACGGGTGTTTGTGTTGTCATTAGGTTAGTTTACCTTAGTTTAACCAGTTGGTAAGCTTCGGACTAATAACCACGCAGTTGAGTGCCATAGATTTACAAACCTTTCCCCTCAAGCGGTCAAGTGCCTAAGACCATCTCGTGCCTAGCGATGCAAACCAGCCGCCACGCTAAGGAGGGCGCTACTTACTTATTTTTGTTTTATGTGGCTAACCTTCCAAACTTCTGTTTTATTATCAGCAATGTTTTTAAGTTCTTTAAATTTATTCTGTAATTTTTGCCCACAAATTACTTAAATATTCTCATAGTAGAATATTGTTACTGTAACAGCTTTCTTTTTAATCATTTAAAATTTTTTTAATACTTAAACAATTTATTACAATTTTAAGTGGCACATCTTTTATAAACTACATAAGAGAAACTTTCTCGCAAGACATTTTTATCTTTAGGATAATTAAAGAACAGATGAATATGTTAGGGGCCACACAGTAACGACAAAAAATGTTTGTAAATCTATCGGACCAAACTGCGTGGTCATTAGTCCGTAGCTTACAAACTACTTAAACTAAGGTAACCTAACCTGAGGACAACACACACACACACCACACACACCCATGCCCAAGGGAGGATTCGAACCCCCGACGGCGAGCAACCGCGCGCTCCGCAACGAGGCGCCTTAGACCGCTTTTTTTCTTTTCTTTTCTTTTCTTTTCTTTCTTTCTTTAGGTAGATCTGTGGTCTGCGGTCGTTCGTTTGGTTCGTTCTTCATTGTTCGTTGAATACTTGACTCAGCTCTTTTATTACAGAGAACGTTTAGCCACCTGACCGGGCGCGCTGAGCCACGGCGCCCGGCTCTCGCGCGGCTACTCCACAGCGGCACAGTAACGACACCTAGTAGTTGTACGATCAAATTACTAGTAAACAGATACTGAACTATACTTTGTTCTGCACGATATCGTAGTAAACATGTTAACTCAGTGGCCCATTTCCATGTTTATTTTAAACTTATATCACGACTAATGAAGCCGCGGCGAAGTGGCCAAGCGCATTGAGGCGCTATGCTCCGAATGGCAAGGCCGTTCCCCTTCGGGGGTTCGAATCCCTCCTCGGGCTTGGATGTTTGTGCTGTCTTTAGTGTAAGGTAGTTCCATGGAGGTAAGACTAAAGGGAGGTGGCGCTACGTATCCCAGCCGTACTACGCTTTGAAGCCATGGCCGCCATGACACTCCGACCAAAACGCTGACAGTGTGTTGTAGTTGTGTCTGTATTTACAATCGCTAATTGCATCATATAAGCATGTAACGTCCTCAAACTGGTTGTTTCAAGTTATTGTTTAAAATAAAATCTCGAAAAACGAAAAAATTTGCGTTTATTCTGTTTAAAAATAGTTGTTACTACAATATTACATATCACAAACGTGGGTTCTTTCTTTAGCTAATTTGACGATCGCCAGATAAAATAACTCGATTGAGTGAACCAATGCCAGATTTACAAGCACAGTGACGATATCTTTTCTTTGTGTAGTACGTGTCATTAATATTGAAACTAGGTTTTGCTTTCGAAATTATTACTTAATAAAAATCATATTTATATTTTATTCCTTATTCAGTCGTAATTCTTTACGAAATAGAAAATCATAAGAGAAAAATACGCTACATTGCAAGTAAACCTGTTGTATAGGTTCTTCGTTCACAATAAAAGTGGTAAAATCACACGTCAGCGATGCAATTTACACATGAATTGGTATTTCATTTGATTTCGCGTCACAATCAGAACGATTCGTACTCATAAAAATCACACAAGTCACTGTAACAGTGCAAAATCCTTCCAGAAACGAGCGACAAGCATACGCAAACAAGGCAAATACAGCAGTCTTTTGTTCGGATCAAGATGGCTAACCCTGGCTTCACAGCTGTGACGTCAGAGCGCCACCGTCTATTCTTACCTCCATGGGTAGATCATAAGTAGTTTGTAAGTCTAGGGACTAATAACATCGTAGTTAAGTCCCATAAGCTTAACAAACATTTGAACATTTTTCATTTATGGAGATACTCTTACGATGAGGCGATGCCATTACGGCCATATTACATTAAGGAGTGTACCAAAAGGTGTGCTGTATAATATTTTAAAACACGTTCTATGTATTGATGACTGTAAGGCATTATTTATTTATCTCTATATATAAAAATTAATGTTTGTATGTCCTGTATGTATACATAAACCATTCATGCAAAGAAAATTTGGTAAACTGTTCACCGCAAGCACGCAAAGGTTCCTGACCCAAAAACAAAACAGCACGACACATAGGTCAGCAGATATGACGTCATAAAAAATGAGAGGCCACCGCATGAGAATACCCAGATTTATGAGGCAATTATTGGAAAATGGGAGTAGTTAGGAACCTGCAACTAAGTTTGCATATAATTTCCGACGTTTATGAAGCGTTTTGTAACTGACCCCCACCCCTCCCCCACAAAATGATGAAACGTAAAGAAGTCTACCACTCACAACAGTTTTGCTGTAGATGCCGTAAAAATGTCGCATCAGGCATGACGTTGTGTCAAATAACGTTAGCATTACAGATTTCCATGTTTCTATTTATTATTGCCTGCAAGTCTCCCTTAATTCTCTTGCATCCAAAATTAAGCAATCGGTTATCTTGATCTGTATCTATATAAAACCGAAAGGACTCTCACTCATCCACTGACTACACACTAAATCTCGAAAACTACTTCACCTATGAAGCAGAAATTTAGCAGGAATATAATTTATAGGTAGGAAACGTCAGCTAAGAAAGTATTTTGTGATAAGTGCATGGCGGAGCATACTTCTTTTACAGAGTCGCAAACTCTACAGTTTCATTCCGATTTTCACGAAATTTCGCACACTTGATCTTAAAAACAAGAGGAACGTCTCCGTCTACCTTAAGTTTCATACGGTGCACGGGGAATGTTACCTTGTAACATAAAAATGGATCCCTAAATATCTAAATACCTTGATCACTTGATGACGGCTTGATCGATTGATTTCACAGATCCTTCTTTTGTTGTTTTCGTTTTTCTCAGAAAAAGGGTTGTATGAAATAAAACTGGAATATTTGAGAACAACAAAGTGCGTTTTTCAATGTGACCCTGCGTTTCTATTGCATAAAAATGTATAGTTTTGTTCCAGTATTGATGAAATTTTGCACACTTTGCCTTAAAAACAAGAGGAATGTCTCTGTCTGTATAAAATTTCGTTTGGTGCATGTTGAAGGGTACTTAACTTCCAGAATTTTACAAAATGCATAATTTTGCTCCAATCTTTATGAATGTTTGCACATACGAACTTTGAACCAAGAGGAAGCTCACTGGGTACATAAATGTTTGTATAGTACCTGACAGAGGGTACCTAGCAGAAAACTTTTCCGAGAGAGGGGAAGGTGGAAACGAATAGAGAGTTGGGATAGAAAAAGGTGGATGTAGAGAGAGGGGAGAAGGGGATTCGGACTACGAGAGTGTAGGATAAATAAACACCTGGGCAACGCCGGGTATACAGCTAGTGTTTTATAAAATAGTCTTTTGCTTACTGTGTGCTTCTGTTTCTGATTTGCTGTAGACTTGGAAATTGTCATTAACCGAAACCGGTCGTCAAAACGACGAGAAACTTGTGATCACTGTTATGATTTTAACTTGTCGTTATCGGAGAATTGCGTTTGTCAATGTTTCGTTATTAGTTAACCTGACGTTAAAAGACCTCAAACTAGCCGTTAAGTTAACGAGTAAAATTCTGCTCTTTACACGGCTAACGACCATTTAAGTCAGAATCTATAAGAAAACGGCTGGATTCCAAAGCGCTAATATACCGCAATGTAGCCTATTCACGTGATAATGACCGATTTATCGAACAAAATAACAGAAGCACTACATTTATGAAAAACTAGTGTGGAAAGCAACTTTATTGGAAAATTTTATCGTCATATTTCTCGCTCCATCCATGTCAGTAGCGATTACATGAGTTTGATATATTGCAGATATGCAACATAACCTTAAAATTATTGTTGCGATATCAAAATACAAACTTACGGGTAACTGTGGTGTCGCACAAGTCCAAAATGCGCGCCACCTACTTTCGCCGCGCGCCGCCATGCACGCACGGCGCAGCGTTCTTACGACGACAGCCACGAGCGCCCTCTGCTGCAACTACGCTCGTGGCCTCCGCTGAACGACATCGTTCACTTGGGACTGAGATAGCAACCAGTTAACATTTAGGAATCTGATAGGCACCAGTGAAGACTTGGCTATCGTATATGCACTAGGAAGCAGTACTAGGCAGGCCTCTAGCTCAACTATGTATCTGCAGTACTGAGCAATGTAAAAGATAAGTATTGTATAAATTCTGTGCAATATATATCTCGTTCTAATTTACTCTAGTGTTTCTAGTTTCTGGCTGCTCCCCTCCATACCTGCACCAGCGTGCTATCTTTATTCATGTATTCTTATATTTCTCTATTAAGGACACAAGACTCTCGCACTAACTTCTTGTAAAATTCGAGCTTCTTTCACGTTTGTTTGCCATAGTGCCAAATAACAACTGTCTGCTAACCTCTTTCCTGATAGTCAAATATAGCGAACAGTTGTTTATTCAGACGACACTTTCATTTTTTTCTGCCGGCTGCGGTGGCCGAGCGGTCGGCGGCGCGACAGTCATGGTCTTCACTGCCACTACGGTCGGGGGTTCGAATCCCCCCTCGGGTATGGATATTTGTGCCGTCCTTAGTATTAACTAGTTCATAAGTAGTTTGTAAGCTCTACAAATATTTAAACTTTTTTTTCAATATTTATTTCTATTGCCAACATATTCTCGTTTTCTCCAGGTTAGCAAACAAGAGGTGTATATGGCAATGACAATCGCAATGCACATAACGAGCACATTTAACTGGACGTTAAAGACATCTTATCGTTTACTAACGAGAAGATTAACAGATTTGTGACTGACTGGAAGACTTCCTAAGTAATAGAAGGCAGTACGTTGTTCTCGACGGCGAGTGTTCATCAGAGACGATAGTATTGTCAGGCGTGCCCCAGGGGAGTGTGATAGGACCGCTATTATTTTCTATCTATATAAATGATCTGATGGACAGAGTAACTTGTAATTTGCGGCTGTGGTGTATGGGAGGGTGTCGTCTTTAACTGACTGTAATAGCATAACCACTGGACCGATTTCAACCAAATTTGGTACACACATTCCTTACCGTGAGTTACAATTGCTGCAGGGTTAAGAATCATATACGACACATGATTCAGAAGATATGACGTCATAAACAATAGGATTTGCAAGAAACTGCCACATAATGCGGCGAGACTTTATAAATACGCTTTAAGAGAATCAGAGTACTTAGCGACTTGCAACAAACTTTATACATAATTTCAAACTTTTATTAAACTTTCTCTCGCTGACAACCATAGCAAAATGATGAAATTAAGAAAGTTTCTCGCTTACTACTTTTCCGCTGTTTATTGAGTAAAACTACGGGATTCGGTATGACGTTACAATTTATAATTTGTACACTACAAATTGTAGCCGCAGTTAATTAAGTTTACACTCGACGGCGAGTGTTCGTCAGAGACGAGTGTATCGTCAGGCGTGCCCCTGGGGAGTGTGATAGAACCGCTATTATTTTCTATCTATATAAATGATCTGATGGACAGAGTAAGTTGTAATTTGCGGCTGTGTGCTGATGGTGCTGTGGTGTATGGGAGGGTGTCGTTTGTAACTGACTGTAATAGCATACAGGATGACTTAGACAAAATTTCTAGTTGGTGCGAAGAATGGCAGCTAGCTCTCAATGTAGAAAAATGTAAGGTGATGCACATGAGTAGAAAAAGCAATCCCATAATATTAGAGTACAGCATTAGTAGTGAGCTTCTTGATGCTGCCGCGTCGTTCAAATCTCTAGGCGTAACATTGCAGAGCAATATGAAATGGAACGAGCATGTAAGGACAGTTGTAAGGCGGACAGCCGACTTCGATTTATTGAGAGAATTTTGGGAAGATGTACTTCACCTGTAAAGGAGACCGCGTATAAAACGCTTGTACGGCCACGTCTTGAGTATTGCTTAAGTGTTTGGGACCCGCAGCAGATCAGTTTAAAGGAAGACATAGAGGCGGTTCAGAGGCGAGCAGCTAGATTTGTTACCGGTAGGTTCGGCCAATGCGCGAGTGTCACGGAAATGCTCCGGCAACTCAATTGGGGATCGCTGGAAGAAAGACGACGTTCTTTTCGTGAATTTCTGTTGAGGAAATTTAGAAGGCCGGAATTTGAAGCTGAGTGTAGTACGATCTTGGTGCCGCCTACTTGCATTTCGCGTAAAGATCACAAAGACAAGATAAGAGAAATTAGGGCTCGTACGGAGGCATATAGGCATTCTTTTTTTTCCTCGTTCAATTTGGGAGTAGAATAGGAAAGGAAATGCCTAGTAGTGGTACAGTGTACCCTCTGCTACGCACCTTACGGTGAATTGCGGAGTATGTTTGTAGATGTAGATATAGTTGAGTGTACCTTCTAAGTTGTATCACAATACGACAGGTTGTTTATGAGATATGAGCACATAAACAGTAACGTTCGTGGAAAACCGCCCCATCACGCACCAAGTTTTAATCTATTATTTTTTCACTACTAATTGTATTGCCAAGATATTTTACAGATATACAGCCTTTATACAAATAAATATATACCCGAAGAATGGCAGGAATAAATAAATAAATACCCAGGGACGCCGGGTTTTGTTCAAAAATCAAATTGTTCAAATGTTTGTAGTACTTATGGGACTTAACTACGTGGTCATCAGTCCCTAAGCTTACAAACTACTTATGAACTAGCTAAGACTGAAGACGGCACAAATATCCATGCCCAAGGGGGGATTCGAACCCCCGACCATAGTGGCCGTGCAGACCGTGACTGGATCGCCTCAGTCCCCTCGGTTACCGCGGCCGGCCATGTTTATCGTGTTTCGGGATCTATGGGATGAGTAACAGTTTGTCTTTTATATTTCTGAAGTATTTTATGCTCGTTAGGGGCCAAATTATTGGGTCCGTTAGGTACTAGGCTAAAACGTGTTTCTTGGTTTTAGAACCAATCTTATCTTAAAGTAGTTGTACTTTGCGTGATACCTATCAATTCTGAATGAACTACCGGTTCTTCAAGTTTTCTTTGTTACGATTATCGCATTGTATACAGTAAAGCACATCACTGGTAAAGAATTTAAGGTATATATGTCACGTCAAGAGCTGGACTTTTTCCTAAATTTTACTTTTTTTCAGTCCCTTTATCAGGTGATTGAAATTTATTCAATTTTTTATACTTTAGTTGTGACTAGCTCTTTAATGAAAGCTTTTGTGCAGTTCAGTTAATGACGAATGTGGTGCAGAAACACTTGGAGGTGTATGTAACTGCACATTTTGTTCCGTTAGAATTTAGGGAAATCCTCTTTATAATTTTCTTTACGTATTAATAATGATTTTCTTTATTTCTTACGACGGTCAGGCCCCGAGAAACACTTTATTTTGTTATGTTTGCGGTTTGTATTTTTGCTCTGAATATGTGCAATTACCAGAAAAAACTACCTCAAAGCTGACTGAAGTGTGTTTCCTGTTGGTTCTATTACTGGAGATAATCAACGATGTACCGAATTTTCTACAGGACGTAGGGGTTGTAAGTTTTGTATAGGCTATGACATTTAGTTATCTATGACTGCGCGCTTGTGCTGTTGCTCGGATTATACAAACTTAGCTGCTAACTATAGTTCGAAGAGTATAACATTTCCATCCAGTTTCCAGTTTTTATCCTTGTTTAGGAGGGGGGGAGAAGGGGGGGGGATTCACTTAAGAACTTTATCTACTTTTCATTTATTTCTCTTGCTTTAAAATGTTTCAAATGTTTGTATAGCTTGTGGGACTTAACTACGGGGTCATCAGTCCCTAAACTTACAAACTACTTACGAACTAACTAAGACTAAGGACGGCACAAATATCCATGCCCGAGGGGGGGGGGATTCGAACCTCCGACCGTAGTGGCCGTGCAGACCGTGACTGGAGCGCCTCAGTCCCCGCGGCTACCGCGGCCGGCACACCATAGCAGTTCCATTCCGATGGCTATAAGGGGGTGGATGATATGGTGGTTGAAATTCGTCAAATTAAAAAGAAATATCGGACTGAAGGCCAGCGATGACGTTTGCGACTCTATAGCAAGGAGGCTACAAACAGCGAAACGTGATGTCACATACCATATCTTTGGTCTATGCGTGCTGCAATGTCTTCAGCTGTTTCTCTATAAGGATAAGCATACGAAAAAGGAAATATAAGAATAAATAAATAAAGCAGTAAAAGGGAAATTTCTTTTAATACACGTCTTTAAAAAAATCCATTTGACGGTTCGCGCATTACATCAAGTGATCGATCTGTGATATTATTTCAATCATTATTGTTGAATTTCGTGATTGGATTCTTCGGAACAACTGCATTTTTACGTGTGATTTGGTCTACACTACTTACTTTCCTGATAAACGGCAAGTGCATAGACTTCTGCAATCTGATAGGAATATAGTTTCCAAATGATAAGCCAAGATAGCAAAATAACAATTTATTGACGACAGGTTTCGGTGCACTGTGTCACCATCATCTGGTCATATATATATTATAATCTGGTCATCTTGTTAAAAAATTGGGTATAAAATAAGAAGTGCAACATTGCACTTAGTCACTAGTCACCCCCGATTCGCCGCAGAGCGTGATTCGAAGTGTGGCAGCCGGAGGTGATGGTTCTATGACAGTGTTGTGTGCCTGTGTGATTGCGTGAGTGTTCTAAGTTCTGAAGAAGGCCTGGCCGATAGCTGAAAGTGTTGTATGTGTGTGTCTGTTGTAGGTGCCTGTCGCAGCTCGTCGCCACGTCTTTGCGGTGAGTTGTTAACTGTCCTTACTATATTATTAATTCCAACCTGGACTTTCCATTATCTATATCTATAAATGTGAATATCTGTTCGGTGTACGTTTATCACGTCTGAACCACAAGACATAAAGAGCTAAAAATTTGTACAGTTACTAATGTCTACCCAGGGAAGGCTTTAGGCGATCGGATAGCTATTTATCTCTCTCTCTCTCCCTCCCTCTCTCTCTCTCCCTCCCTCTCTCTCTCTCTCTCTCTCTCTCTCTCAATTTTTGTTCGGTGTACGCTTATCGCGTCCGAACGACAAGACGCAGAGACATAAATATTTGTACAGTTACTAATTTATATCGGGTATAAAATAAGAAGTGCAACATTGCACTTAGTCACTATATATAAAAAAAAATACTTTAAGTTAAAAACATGACAGCTTACAAAATACTTTTCCGCGTTATCAGCGACATTTCCTCAAAAATTAGTGAAATTAATTACATTAATTTCATTGTTATTTAAGCTTCGTTTCTTATATATTCTCCAATAATGTTTTCAGAAAGAAGGAAATAGAGAGAAGGCGTTTGATAAGTACTAACTCAAGTCGGGAACAAATAAATAAATACCCGGGCAACGCCGGGTTTTCAGCTAGTTATTATATAAAAAGGATATCTGTTATTTGGCGACCCTGCCGCAGCTGGAGAAACAGTAGTGAATCTGTTGTAGTAGCCGCGGGCAGAGGCGCACACCGACCAGACTGTGCTCTAGAGCAGCTGCCTGCCTCCTGCCGAACACTGCCAGGGCGGCCGCGGCTATCAGATGGCCGCTAATAGGCGGACACTGCCTCGCTGCTGGTTCCTTTGTGAGGCGGCAGCCACACTGGTCGCTGCTGCTGTATTAACCGCCGCCGGCACAGAGCGGGACCGGGCCCCACCCTCTGTTCCTCCTGTTTACAGGCAGCGCTGGCGAGCGCCGGCTACTCTCGCCGAAAACTAGCCACGCCGCGGTGGCCGAGAGGACTGAGGCGCTCCAGTCACGGTCAGCACGGCCACTACGGTCGGGGGTTCGAATCCCACCTCGGGCATGGATATTTGTGCCGTCCTAGTTCGTAAGTAGTTCATAAGTAGTTTGTAAGTTTAGGGACTAATAAACCCGTAGTTAAGTCCCATAAGCTGTACAAACATTTGAACATTTGAAACTCGCCACCGGCTCGTACCGCGACAACTCGCCTCCTCTGTACGGTCCGATACCCGACTTTAGTCTCCGCCACAGCCAACTCGGGGGTATTTCAAGTCTGCGCAGAGATATTACGTTTAGGCCAATAGGGGTCGTTTAGCTCCAGCGATTTCGAAGAAGAAGCTGTTGTGTAGATGGTCCGCCAAGTTTGCACATAGGTTGTCTGACAGATAGATGGATGTTCGCGATGAAAGTAGAAAATACACTGCTCGAAACAATAACGTGATATACACGGTGAGTCAGCTAAGATTACCACTGGATATATTTCGTAAACCACATCAAATACTGACGAACCGATTCCACAGACCGAACGTGAAGAGACGGGCTAGTGTAATTGGTTAATAGAAACCATAAAAAAATGCACGGAAGTATGTCTTTTAACACAAACCTACGTTTTTTTTAATGGAACCCCGTTAGTTTTTTTAGCACATCTGAACATATAAACAAATACGTAATCAGTGCCGTTTGTTGCATTGTAAAATGTTAATTATATCCGGAGATATTGTAACCTAAAGTTGACGCTTGAATACCACTCCTCCGCTGTTCGATCGTATGTATCGGAGAGCACTGAATTAATTAGGGATCCAAAGGAATACGGTGATGTACCTTAGGTACAGAAGAGACTAGAACAGCACATTACGTCCACATGCTAACACCTTTATTGGTCTTTTTCACTGACGCACATGTACACTCTTTGACAAAAAACCTGGCCGCCGGCCGGCCGCCGCTGAGCCTAAGTCCGAGCCGATCGCGACATGGGACAATAAAAGTGGCCGCGCTGATTCGCTCTAAGTCCAGCTATCTGCACAATCTGGCAACACTGCAGACTGCGGGAGTTCATACAGCACTTCTTGTGTGCAGTTAGAAGATAACTGGGTCACCTCCCTCCTTGGTCTTGTGGTAAAGTGCGCGACTTGCGTATTCAGTATTAGCGATCGAAACCGACTGTTGACAAAAATTTTAAATTCACGTCACTAGTTTATGCTCATGTCCCATGTGTAAGGGAAGCATATGTGTAACGTATTTAATTTTTTAATACACTGGTAATAACATTTCGGCCCCATAACATTGCCACCTCTGGCCGCAACACTTGGCAGAGCTCTCCGCGGCCCACTCGCTGGCAGCAGCGGTGGCGGCGCTACACAGCGCTGCCTCGCCCTCTGCCCACAGCGCCTGCCGCCGCTCATCGCCCTGGATACGTGAAATGCTGTAGTGTTGCTAAGTGGTGATCCACAAAAAAGGTTGCGATTCGTATTTCACACACGATACAACGAAGCAGACCACCTATTTTCAATGATGAGCATATAATACATTAGAGAGGCAAAAATTGTCATTGTCCAATCCAATGGCACTCTCCGATGGTTAACACTTATTTGTGGTTTAAATCTCGATCCTTTTCCATTCAGAAAAGACTTTCATGTAATTTGTTATTGTCATCAGTTCATATGTTTTCATCAAGACACAATATGTAACTCACTAAAATGTTTTAGTGTCGTTGTTTCACTCCGTACGGTAAATGTATGAGCTAAATTATGTGAATGCATTTCAGTGCACGTTCTAAAGCAATACAGGCACACTGTAAGGTTCGTGTCTTCATGTCTCATTTCTACAGGAGATATTTCACATCAATGGAGGTGAATTCGAATTTCTTCGAAGGCGTTTGTATGGTGAAGCAAAGAAGACATCTAATACCATTTCCATAATTTGAAGTCGACCTTTCTGAAAGACTTATTGTATAAAGTTTTTCTTATCATTCCTTTAAAGAGTTTCTTCTTGCAATCTGCAGCGTATAAAGTAAAATAAAATGAAATTAAATTCCATCACCAAACGCACTTTCTCCAACCAGGATTAGAACTGCCACCTCACACCAGCCTTGTATCACAAGACACAAGCAGAACCACACAGCCAACCACACACTGGTGGAGATTGCCCTCAGTCTGTCACATATTCAATGCTTAGCCTCTGACGCATCGCGAAAGAACCTGAAAGTCACCTACACAAATAACTACATTCCTTGAGTACAAAAGTTAAATTTCTGTCTCTCATTTCTCGTCGGCATTACAAATCATTAGTCATGAAAGTAGAAAAGGAATGTCAAGTGAACTTAGTGAGACAATTCAGTACCACTTGAGGAAGTAACTGCACTGTCACAGTGTTGCCAAATATCAGCAACGATGTTGCCACTTCTTAGCTGTACTAGGAAGACCTGTGTAGCGATAAGCGACGCGAAATCGCGCTAGTCTCATGCGGGCTTCTAGAGAGGAGTCGCGTATTTCGGTTAATATGCGACGCTATCTCCTGATAGATTCCGTCGTCACATTTACGGTGCAGATATTAAATTCGTCCAATGAGGCCGAAACTATCGTTTAAATTTTTTGAAGCTTTACTTCATTATGATATATTTTCAGCAAATGACTAGAGAAAAAAAATACTGATATTGTGATTGCAACATACGGCATCAAAGGCAGAGATACGTAAACATGCATCATGATTACAGTTTTATCCCCAACTCCCCAAAAAAAAAGACTAAAACAATTGCTTTGATACATTTCGACAAAAGCTAATTTTTTTGATGAAAAGTTACTGGAAATCAATTATGCCCCATCCGTCTCGAAAAACTTCGCAACTTGAATGCGACTACGTTTCAAAATGGAGCCTTACGACTGTACAAGTAATATTTCATGTCTTCTACGTGTTGGTTTGCTTGAAAGCCAGAAGAAACATAGTTAACTGATTATTTGTGCAACACAGTAATTATTTCACTTAAGTATGCAGAAGAATGGATATTTAACATTACGGCCATGAACACAGAAACTAAACTGTATATGTTTGGAAACGTGCAATTCTGATGTTTTTCCTCTACAAACATATACATATAATCTATAGACTACTAAGCAGCTTATTGATTTCGTAGTGTTACAGACTTGATGGGCCAACAAATGATGATGAGAATCCGAACCCATGTGTCTGACGGATTTTTTGAACGTTGCAACCTATGACTTGCATGTGTTGTTGCTTAGTATCTGTCGTCACGATGTTAAATCAACAGAAATTGTTGCAAACATTTTACCTAGTTTCTCCTATTGTCCAATTTTTCGTCAAACCACACATTCTTTCTGGTCTCTTGGCCACATGGGAAAGAAAGCTTTTGCAACTGAATTAATGATAATAATGATGGTAATAATGATAGTAATCAATGATGGTTACGGCATTACAGCAGAATGATAAAGATTACAATAACAATAGAAAATGACGATGTCTTGGTTGACACACTGCAATGAGTTTTGGTATTTCGTTGCTGAATGCCATTTAGGATATTTTTCAGAGGAGAAAAATAGACCTGAAGCCACACACATCACTAGTACAACGGTACCTCACTTATCAACTATGCTTGCTGTAGATGAGAAAACGAGAACGGTGCAACCGAGCTAAAATGAGATTACTCGTTCAGTTATCTGACATTTGGTGGCAGTTAATACAGACAGTCCCGACATAAAACACAAAATTGTTTGCAATTTAAGGAGGGGTAGACCTTTCTGCAGTCGAAAATTTAATTCAGGATAACAGAGTCATTTAAATTCAATGACTAATCTCATATCCTCATGAATATTGGAAAATACTTCGAATTCTGGAACTAAGGAACGAACAGAGTTTCCTAGAATCGTAAGCAATACTGCTAAGCTATAGGAAGAATTTCTTGGTCATTCCACAATATCCTCTTTCTTACAAACAGCTTGCTTCAACGGGCTTTTATTCATGCTGCGCTGCCAACGCCCATTCTAAGTAAGGCTTCAGTCCGAAAGCCGACAACATCATTGAAAATGCTGATGAATAGATGACTTACGTTCATCAACTTCCGGGGAGAGTTTCTTTCAACGAAACGGAGAAAGTGTGAAATGACTACTTTCTCCAAAGTTCCTACGGACTTTTGTCCCAAATTGGACGTATATACGTTCAATCTTGTCATACGCGTCTCACATTCCAGGAATATCACCAAAATGAGCATTGGCGGACACCGTCCTAGAGCAGCTATTACGCAAGTTTTTACCGATAATCATAAAATTGACAAGACGGCTTTTGCTGCAGAATATAGTGACTTCTATTACATCCGCATAACCTTTCCCAATAAGAAACTGTTTTCTTCGTATAGTGATGCCCCTGTTTAGGTGCATTATAATGTTAGTGTTTAATGTTGCTTCAGAAGTACTTTTGTCTTAAATATTTTTATACTTGCAGGTGATTCAAAGTAATTGTAATAATTAGTTTCCATTCAAATTACTCCATTCATTCGATCTGTTATTTGTAAAGTAATTGCAACCGCCAAAAGTGAAATTGTCCTATAAACCAAACCGTTTGGTTATCTTAGGTCATTCGTATATGGGCAGAACACTTTCATCTGAAATATGTCCACGAAAGGCAGAGAAGCGGACGGGTCTCTGTCATAGTAGAGTTAGGCTCGCGTAGCTAGTTCTCTGTGCAGAAGAGATGGAATTATATGTTGAAGAAAGAAGTCATATCTAAGAAACTTGCATATTAATTTTATTTTTCTCGTGTATTTACATTCTTTCAGTTTATATGCGCCTTTACTTCTCACAAAATAATGAGATATATTTTTCTCTACTAGTAGCTACCTTTGGTCCTTTCCGACCGCATTACATTTTCCGTTCTCTCTAGATGGATAATACTTTCTCTCTGCCGATCCCAGATTTCACGTCGAAAGAAAACATGTGCTCCACATAATTCATTTCGCAGTAGGCGGTCGTATTTCCACCGTTGGTATATTTACTTATACGAATATTGTTCGTAACCGTAAACAGTTTGCTCTTGCTGTTCATCTCCTTAATATTGTTAAACACATATTTTCCCTATAACTCTACTCGTGAAGTGTTTGAACTGCTGTGCTTTATTATTGTTAGTACCATTAGTTTTTATTTCAAGTTGATCTCTGAATTTGTATTTTGTATTACCGTTATATTTGTTTGTTCAATATGTTTCACAATATTGAAGATCAACAAGTTCTCATATCCATTAATATAAGCGACTTAGAGCTAATGTATAACGTTCATTTTAGTCTTGTTTCATCCGTAAAAGTTCCTCTGAAAATCTGGAACACTTCTTTTAACACCCTTAATTTGAAAACCATACGTAGACAGAGCACATTCAAGGATTGCTCATTTATTAACTTCATTCATAATGATAATTTGGATCAAATTTATTTACAAATTTTGTACTCAGTCCATTTAATTTTTATGATAGCGGTAAAATTACAGCCTTGCGCAACCTAGGGCATCTGTTCAAAATCAATGAATAAGAGATACGTCAATACTTTTATTTACTATCTTTTAACAAGCAACAGTGCAATTGCTTTCCCTAATATTGTTCTAAACCATGGCACGATTCATCGATCAATTTTAATCGGCCATTTCGATTTGTGTTTTCCATGATTTTCCTAAATCAGTCTAGGCAAATGCCGGAGTGGTCCCTGCGGCACGGCACGGCCGATTTCCTTCGACATCCGTATCATGACAATCCGAACTTCTGCTTCGCTCTAATGACCCCCTTGTCGAGGGGACGTTAAATCGTAACCTTCCTTCTTTCTCTCGTGTCTCGTATGCAATAGAGCTTACTTTGTTCATGTTTCCGTGTGTTGGTACAAATTTTGCAGTTCATTTCAAACCAACTTCCCTCTGAACAAGAGACCTTGAACTTTCAACTTAACTTAGAACTGGATGACACTGCTTCATTAACGCCATTTCTTAATTGGTGTGTGATGGAGGGTAATTTTTATACAACTGCTGTTTCCGCCTGTTTCTCTTCCAGTCGTGAATGGTTCGCCGTTAAAACTATTTCTGGTAAGACTTATTGTGAGTTCATATCGTCCTATCTTTTACCTTTGCTATCTTTTCGTGACTAATACATAAGAGGGGTCAGGTGAAATAGAAATAAAACAAATGTATCGAATGTCTCTGTTGTATTTTCATAAAAACGGTTGAAACTAAATGAAAAATTTCACACATACAAATTTTGAAAAGTGTAAAATAATCATTCAGATGGAAAATGCATAGAAACGTAGTTTTAAAATAGACTAAGACGTATAAAGTAACTTTTGTCCACTCGATAATTGCTACCGCGTTAAGTATAGTTCCAATAAATTTTCGAATTTTTAATAGCTATGTCAGACATCATAGTAACACTGGAACATAAAGTGTTCTTGCATCATGAGTAATGCTAACAGTAGCGTTTAGTGGCCACAAACGTGAAGGTAATTTATTTCATTATCGTTCTGAAGTCGATAAGAGGTATGACGCGGTGGGGGCAGCCACGGTCGTTTTGGTAAATGCGGCACAACGAGCGAGCGAAGGCGCGCGCGTCTGGAAACGGAGAAGGCGGAGCGCACATGCTGAAGGGATAGTTTTCGTACTGAACAGAGGAAGCCATCAAAAGGAGCCTAACAGATATTCGGTAGACTTCTTAGAATTTACGCGTTTTGACTTTAACATAAGAAATAAATGAAATTCACGAATTGCATTGAACATTGCAATGTATAGTAAATTAATGTCGTCCGCTATCTGCGACGACACCGATCGAATGATAATCTATGGACGTGAGATACCTGGCACCTAAAAGTCGCCATTAAGTTTGTACTTTGAAACCTATAACCGCGCTGTAATGAACACGTTGCAATTAAAACTATGTTTAAATCGTATCCGGCCATGAGACTACGTAACATTTTATGAAATCAATGAGGCAGGCAACAAAGGTCCGGAATCCATTGAGCACCTCATCAAGGAACGTGCTCAAAAAATTCAAATGGAACGCTATTTATCGTAGCAAGATGTTCTGTCAATAACAGGTCGCTTGTAATTTCCATATTGGCCTGTGGTCATTTTATTTTATTAGAAAGCAAACTGGAAGGAAACTGGACAAATTTGGGTATTTAGGAAGACTTTTCTGCGACAAATTGAGTCTTATTGTTAGTTAATGTTCAAATGTTTGTAGAACTTATGGGACTTAACTACAGGGTCATCAGTCCCTAAGCTTACAAACTACTTATGAAGTAGCTAAGACTAAGGACGGCACAAATATCCATGTCCGAGGGGGGATTCGAACCCCCTACCGTAGTGGCCGTGCAGACCGTGATTGGAGCGCCTCAGTACCCTCGGCGAGTTAGTTAATGGAGTACAGTAAACATAACGATAAGTCCTGCATATGAATCAACCATAAACCGAGAAATAAAACCGGTAATACGCTCAATGAGGTATTCACTGATTTCTTTTTTTTTTTTTTTTTAAATAGCTAGCCACGTGACATACGTGCAATTTGGAGAGCACAGTATCTCGAGCCTGAGAGGAATTACGGATCCGGATCCTAACATGCATGACGCCAGCTACAAAAACTCGTTCATCAGGCCACCAATGTAATCAAGATTTTCCAACGTCGTAGTAGGGCCTATTGCTTCGCAATTACGGCATCATGTAGATGTGAGTCTGATATGTAATTCTGCAGTCAGTTGACTTTTTCTTGTCACCTACATTAAATATTTTGAAAAATTAACATCATAATATGCCCGTTGTAGTAGTTAACTGAATTTGTGTTCAAGAAGGTCGTTTCATACATTAACTACTCCTATTCTCTTTCGCGCTGCGAGCAATCTGCCTCAGCTGTGAGTAAATAAATGAGGTAGGGTTTATAGCAGTAATGTCTAGCTGTATAATAGTCACTTTCTGGAAACCTATCCAATTTAGAAATCGGGGCCGTTTTGTTGCAAAAGCTGGATCTCATCATTTCGTCTCGTTACGTCTTTAATTTATCCGCTTACTGTCAAACAAAATCATTCGTGCCAACTGTCTCATGGAAACCTCATAGCAGATGCTGTAGCATATCAAGTGACATCAAGTGACATCAGAAACAAAACGAAAGAACATTTTCTTAAATGAATTTATCAATTATTCTAAAATGATGGTAAAATTTTAAATATAGATAGAACAACTTATTTGGAAATCACTTCAAATGTAGTCATCCCATAAATAATAAATTCTGAAGCCGTGTCAGCTGCTTTTTTATTAAGAATGTTGCTTTACAGGGCCAAGACCGTTTTCACGTTTTTAAAGGCCCATCTTCAGGTGTTTTTTTTTTTTTTTTTTTTTTTTTTTTTCATATGAAAATTGATTATAGAGACACAAGGTTCTAATTGCTTTCATCTGTCATGGGAATAAAATTTCATTAATTAGGCTCAGATATATGGAACCAGTCCAACAGAAATCATCACTGTCATTCAGAATAAAAACCAAGGACATTAAAATGTGGGACAAATAGTCGCGTAATTTTGATTACTGTATTTTCAATTAAACCAGTAGATAGCCGACGAAGTGAAGGAGTACAAACCAAAGAAAACTGTCCAAAGAATCGAAGAAACCGATAGACGATGGATTTGTATTTTGCTCATCTTTGCATCAAGTATTACGGCAAGGTAATACGAATATGCGCAACCACCCAGATTCTCTGTTTTGTTACAGCTTCATGAGGACTAAATTCATTTAGGTAATATTCCTTGAATGTGAGACGCGTTTGACAAGACTCAACGTAGATACAGTCCATCTCCGGACAACAGTGCCTAGTATCATTGGAGAAAATGCTGGTTCGCATTACTTTTTCCTTTTGTTACAAAAAGCTCTCACTGAAAGTTGATGAGGGTAAGTCATCAATTCACCATCATTTCTTTTCAATGCATGGCTAAAAGGCAGTTTAGGCCAGATGCTAGTAGGATTGAGAATATTGTGGGCTGTCGCTTTCAAGATGCGAAGTGTTTGATACCTTTCTGTTTAGTGACGGATAATACAACGTTCATTTCCAGTGACTCATAAAAAATTGCTTTTGTAGATATCTAACAAAGTAATTGTTTTAGTCTTTTTTGGGGGGGGAGGGGGGATGAAACTGAAATCGTGATGGATGTTTATATATCTCAGACTTTGACGTGCCGTAAGTTGCAAGCACAATATCAGTATTTTTAACTTCTCTAGTCATTTGCTGAAATATCATAAAGCTGTAAAGCTTCAAAAAACTTAAACGATATTTTCGGCCTCTTTGGACGAATTTAATATCTGCATCGTAAATGTGACGACGCAATCTATCAGGAGATAGCGCCGCATATTAACTGAAATACGCGACTCCTCTCTAGAAGCCCGCATGAGACTAGCGCGATTTCGCGTCGCTTATCGCTACACAGGTCTTCCTAGTACAGCTAAGAAGTGGCAACATCGTTGCTGATATTTGGCAACACTGTGTCAGTGCAGTTACTTCCTCAAGTGGTACTGAATTGTCTCACTAAGTTCACTTGACATTCCTTTTCTACTTTCATGACTAATGATTTGTAATGCCGACGAGAAATGAGAGACAGAAATTTAACTTTTGTACTCAAGGAATGTAGTTATTTGTGTAGGTGACTTTCAGGTTCTTTCGCGATGCGTCAGAGGCTAAGCATTGAATATGTGACAGACTGAGGGCAATCTCCACCAGTGTGTGGTTGGCTGTGTGGTTCTGCTTGTGTCTTGTGATACAAGGCTGGTGTGAGGTGGCAGTTCTAATCCTGGTTGGAGAAAGTGCGTTTGGTGATGGAATTTAATTTCATTTTATTTTACTTTATACGCTGCAGATTGCAAGAAGAAACTCTTTAAAGGAATGATAAGAAAAACTTTATACAATAAGTCTTTCAGAAAGGTCGACTTCAAATTATGGAAATGGTATTAGATGTCTTCTTTGCTTCACCATACAAACGCCTTCGAAGAAATTCGAATTCACCTCCATTGATGTGAAATATCTCCTGTAGAAATGAGACATGAAGACACGAACCTTACAGTGTGCCTGTATTGCTTTAGAACGTGCACTGAAATGCATTCACATAATTTAGCTCATACATTTACCGTACGGAGTGAAACAACGACACTAAAACATTTTAGTGAGTTACATATTGTGTCTTGATGAAAACATATGAACTGATGACAATAACAAATTACATGAAAGTCTTTTCTGAATGGAAAAGGATCGAGATTTAAACCACAAATAAGTGTTAACCATCGGAGAGTGCCATTGGATTGGACAATGACAATTTTTGCCTCTCTAATGTATTATATGCTCATCATTGAAAATAGGTGGTCTGCTTCGTTGTATCGTGTGTGAAATACGAATCGCAACCTTTTTTGTGGATCACCACTTAGCAACACTACAGCATTTCACGTATCCAGGGCGATGAGCGGCGGCAGGCGCTGTGGGCAGAGGGCGAGGCAGCGCTGTGTAGCGCCGCCACCGCTGCTGCCAGCGAGTGGGCCGCGGAGAGCTCTGCCAAGTGTTGCGGCCAGAGGTGGCAATGTTATGGGGCCGAAATGTTATTACCAGTGTATTAAAAAATTAAATACGTTACACATATGCTTCCCTTACACATGGGACATGAGCATAAACGAGTGACGTGAATTTAAAATTTTTGTCAACAGTCGGTTTCGATCGCTAATACTGAACACGCAAGTCGCGCACTTTACCGCAAGACCAAGGAGGGAGGTGACCCAGTTATCTTCTAACTGCACACAAGAAGTGCTGTATGAACTCCCGCAGTCTGCAGTGTTGCCAGATTGTGCAGATAGCTGGACTTAGAGCGAATCAGCGCGGCCACTTTTATTGTCCCATGTCGCGATCGGCTCGGACTTAGGCTCAGCGGCGGCCGGCCGGCGGCCAGGTTTTTTGTCAAAGAGTGTACATTACCATGAGGGGTGAGGTACATGTACACACGTGGTTTCCGTTTTCAGTTACGGAGTGGAGTAGAGTGTGTCCCGACATGTCAGGCCAATAGATGTTCAAAGTGGTGGCCATCATTTGCTGCACACAATTGCAATCTATGCCGTATTGAATGTCGTAAACGCCGCAGTACGTCTGGTGTAATGTCGCCGCAGACTGCCGCAATATGTTGTTTCGTATCCTCTGGGGTTGTAGGCACATCACGGTACACATTTTCCTTTAACGTACCCCACATAAAGCCGTCCAGAGGTGTAAGATCAGGAGAACGGGCTGGTCAATTTATGCGTTCTCCACGTCCTATGAAACAGTCGTCGAACAGCCTGTCAAGGATCAGCTTAGTGTTAATTGCGGAATGTGCAGGTACACCATCATGCTGATACCACATACGTAGACTCGTTTCCAGTGCGACATTTTCGAGCTACGTTGACAGATCATTCTGTAGAAACGCGATGTATGTTGCAGCTGTTTGGGCCTCTGCAATGAAGTGAGGACAAATGAGGTGGTCGCCAATGATTCCGCACCATGCATTTACAGTCCACGGTCGCTGTCGCTCTACCTATCGGAGCCAGCGAGGATTGTCCACGGACCAGTAATGTACGTTCAGATTCACTGTCCCGTGGTTTGTGAAACCCGCTTCATAGGTAAATAGGTAGAACTGCAATTGCCCATTGACAGAATTGCACTCGATGATTAAACTCATCACCATGTAATTGCTGATGTAGCGACACACGAAATGGGTGAAAGCGGTGACGATGCAGTATGCGCATGACACTACTTTGACTCAGTCCACCGGCTCTCGCAATGTCCCATGTACTCCTGTGTGGGTTCACGGCAACAGCAGCTAACACACCAACTACACCCGCTTCTCCTGAGACGGGCTTGTTACGGACCCGTTTGCGTGCTACGACCATACCTTTTACATACAGTTGACGGTAGATGTTTTGAAATGTACGGCACGGTGGATGCTCTCTGTCCGGGTACCGTTCTGCATACACCCTGCAGGCTTCAGCTGCGTTTTTTCGACTCTCGCTATAGATGAGTATCATCTCCGCCTTTTCAGAGTCGAATACACCATGGTCACAGTTCCTACAACACTACACTATCACAGAACTCTGGTAACACAGTGTACTACAGTTAGAAGCGAGCAAAGACGAATGCAGAATAACAATAGCAGCAAGCGCTACATGCGGACACTGCGACAGCTAGACCAAACCACAACAGTGCACTACAGCCACACTCGTAAACACGGTCGTCATCGTAAACATGTCCCTGCAGATGCTGCTCGCCGACCGTGGCCCGTGTTTGTTACAACACGCAACTGAACGTCGGAGGTTTAAGCGTCAACTTTAGGTTACAATATCTCCGGATGTAATTAACATTTTACAATGCAACAAACGGCACTGATTACTTATTTGTTTATATGTTCAGATTTGCTAACCAAACGAACGGGGTTCCATTAAAAAAACGTAGGTTTGTGTTAAAAAACATACTTCCGTGCATTTTTTTATGGTTTGTATTAACCAATTACACTAGCCCCTCTCCTCACGTTTGGTCTGTGGAATCGGTTCAGAATGTTCAAATGTTTGTAAATCTATCGGACGAAACTGCATGGTCATCAGTCCGTAACTTACAAACAAACTTAAACCTAGGTAAACTAACCTAAGGACAACACACACACCCATGCCCCAGGGAGGACTCGAACCTCCACGACGAGCAACCGCGCGCTCCGCAGCGAGACGCTTTAGACCTCTCGGCTACTCCACCGCGGCGGAATAGGTTCGTCAGTATCTCATGTGGTTTACGAAATATATCCAGCGGTAATGTTAGGTTACTCACCCTGTACACAGGATGTCCGACTCAACTGTTTCACCCCAGATATCTTTGAAACTACAAGAGATATTGAAAAACGATCTTCACGGCCTTGAACGTACGGCAGGGGCTTAGGAAAGTAAGTACATTTATACAGTATAAAACGTAAATAAATATTATTTTCAACACAAACTTACGTTGTTTAAAATGGAAACCCTATATTATTTCTCATGCAATCAATAGAATGAAAAATCACAAGAAGAATGGCGTTGGTTGCATCGCAATCCGTAAATTACATCCGGAGAAATTGCGAAGCGAAGTTGACGTTTGAGACACATGAGACGCACAGCTAACGCTTGTCTGAGACTCGAGTGACACTCACGGTTGAGTGTCAAACACGCGCTAGCACCGCGCCTCATGTGTCTCAAACGTCAACTTTGCTTCACAGTTTCTCCGGATGTAATTGGCGGATTGCGATGCAACCAACGCCATTCTTTCTGTGATTTTTCATTCTATTGTTTTCTTAAGAAATAATATAGGGTTTCCATTAAAAAACATAAAACATAATAATACTTCGTTACGTTTTAGACTGTCTCAAAGTACTACTGTCATAAGCCCCTGCCGTGCGTTCATGACAGTGAAAGTCGTTTTTCAATATCTGTTTTAGTTCCAGTGATATCTGTGGTGAAACAGTTGAGTGGGACACCCTGTATATACTGGCTGAATCACCTAATACTTGCACCGCAAATATTGCGGAAATGGAAAGTGCGATTGATGTGCGGTTTTCACAGAATGGATTGGTAGTCAAGGACTGATATTGTTAGGCAATAAACAAATTGCAAAATTATATACAAAGTGTATTTTTTATGCAAACATACAATTTTTCTAATGGAACAATGGTTGTTTCTATCATGTGCTGTAATTTTTGACACCAGCTAGGTGCAAAAAAATTTTGAATGAAATTTTATCATGTTTAGTTTGACAGCTACAACCATTCAGAATTTTGGAGGCGGAGGCTACAACAGCGTAGCTAACTGGCTGGTGCTCTTGAGACAGCGGTTCGTGACCCAGGGGCTAGCCACTCGGCCAATGAGCAACGCTATCGCAGCCTCCGCCCCCGAAACTTTGAACGGTTGTAGCTGCCAAATTAAATGTGATAAAAATTCAAAATTCTTTGTATACAGCTGGTGTCAAAAATTCCAGTGCATGACATAAACAACCATTGTTCCATTTAAAAAACTGTATTTTTGCATAGAAATACACTTTATAAGTAATATTACAATCTGTAGGCCTATACGTATTTAATTCAGATATTGGTTACAATTGTAATTCGTATGTGATACAGTATAATACTTTCATGTCTCAACTTTTTACTTGAGGCTTACGTGGCGTTTAATTATAGCAAGGAACCATGGGGCTACCATAATAGTAAAGAAAAATCATTCCACTCCATATTTTTGTGGCGCTGGCACAGCAGCCGTGATAGATATTTCAGTAAAAAAAAAGCGAAGTTTCATTTATTTATATTAGTTTCTATGCAACAGAAACGCAAGGTCACATTG
Organism: Locusta migratoria; assembly: GCA_026315105.1. NCBI lineage: Eukaryota > Metazoa > Arthropoda > Insecta > Orthoptera > Acrididae > Locusta > Locusta migratoria. The sequence continues at coordinate 606,141,891 of CM048746.1, forward strand.
AAAAACGCACTTTGTTGTTCTGAAATATTCCAGTTTTATTTCACACAACCCTTGTTCCGAGAACAACGAAAACAAGGGGAGAAAAAGAAGAAAAAAGCAGGATCTATGAAATCGGTCGAGCCGTTCTCAAGTTAAGGCGCGACCAAGGACCAAGGTATTTAGGGATCCATTTTAATGTTGAAAAGTGCCCTTCCACATGCAACGTATAAACATAAGGTAAACGGTGGCCTTCCTGTTGTTTTGAAGGTCAAGCATGCGAAATTTCCTGATGATGGGAATGAAAATGTAGATTTCGTGAGTCTGTAGGAGGAGTATGCTCCGTCATGCACCTATCACAAAATACTTTTTTAGCTGACGTCTTCTACCTATAAACTACATTCCTGCTAAATTTCAGCTTCTTACGTGAAGTAGTTTTCGAGATTTCGTGTTTAGTCAGTGAATGAGTGAGTGTCCTTTCGCTTTTATTTAGATCAAGAAAAGAGACTGCTTAATTTTGGATGCAAGAGAATTAAGGAAGACTTGCAGACAATAATAAATAGTAACATGCAAATCTGTAATGCTAACTTTATTTGGTACAACGTCATGCCTGATGCGACAGTTTTACGGCATCTACAGCGAAACTGTTGTGAGCGGTAGACTTCTTTTGGTTTCATCATTATGTGTGTGAAAGGGGGGAGAGGTCAGTTCCAAAACGCTTCATAAACGTCCGAAATTACATGCAAACTTTGTTGCAGGTTCCTAACTACTCCCATCCATTTTCCAAAAACTGACCCATAAAGCTTGGTATTCTCATGCGGTGGCTTCCGTTGTATCGATGTAAGTGTAAATTTCTACCACAGTCGCTTTTGTGTCTCGTTGCCACCGGTTGTCCTAGGTGTCGGTAGCCGAGTAGAGAGAGACCGACACAGGGAAATAGGATGCACGCGTGTGCGGGTACAGTGTCTGAGGTGACCAGCCAGTGGGACAGCAGAAACTAGAAACACTAAGCTAGATTAGAACAAGTTGTATATTTCGTAGAAATATGATAATACTCAACTTTCACAAAGTTCATGTCTCATGTCTGCCGACTAAGTGACATGCTGAGACAGAGGTTAAATAGGTAGAAGCCTGCCTACTGATGAGACCTAGTGCCTGTCCTAATACCAAGTGACCTGTTCAGTGGTGGCCACGAGCGGAGTTGCAGCAGAGGGCGCTTGGGGCTGACGTCGTAAGAACACCGCGCCGTGCTTGCATGGCGGCGCGCGGTGAAAGTACGTGGCGCGCACTTCAGACTTGTGCGACACCACAGTCGCAACCCCATATCGATAGCGATCTTGTACACTTCCTTAAAAGTTTTATAGTCTGTGCTCGAAGCCGCTGGAAATAACAGCAATGAAGTACCGAACACCTGTTCTTTCCAAAACCGGTTATCATGAGCGGTTTTAGCGGTTAGGTTAAACTGGTGATGAGAAGAAAGGGTACTATAATAATGATTTTGCAGCCAAGATCACATTTTTCATTTATTATGTTACCGTTTTCGGCGTGCTCGACGCCATCTTCAGACCTGTCGTAATTTACATAACTTCACGACATTTTTATATACTAAAAGAGTACATCCAGGTTGAGGCATCATTAAACATGAAATTAGTAGTCACAAATAATATATATATATATATATATATATATATATATATATATATATATATATATATATATATATATATATATACCACTAATTTTATGTTTAATGATGCCTCAACCTGGATGTACTCTTTTAGTATATGAAAATGTCGTGAAGTTATGTAAATTACGACAGGTCTGAAGATGGCGTCGAGCACGCCGAAACCGGTAACAATAAATGAAAAATGCGATCTTGGCTGCAAAATCATTGTTAAACAATTACAGATCGCCCCATTGAACTATGAGTTCCTTATATAGAAAGGGTACTATAACCGAAAACTGTTATTGTAGAGATCCGCTATCCGTAATGTCTGTGGGCCCCCTTAGTGCATCCGTGTGTACCGAAATTGGAAGGCGCCCTATGCGTTGAGGACGTTCGCCTACTTTCCTGTGAGCCACCTGCTGAGGCAGCAACCGCGCCACTGCTGACAGGCGTTATTACGCAACCGAGCGGCAGCGGCGAGGCCAGCAGTCTGTCTGCCGGGTCGCAGGTCAGCGCGGGTCGCGGGTCGCGCCATGAGAAGACGCGCCGGCCGCGGGGCACAGGGAGAACTGCCGCCCACACCTGACCACTGCTGCCAGCCGCAACAGCACGTGTATCCTGCAGCAGTTGAAAGTAGCTTGCTAAATTTTTGCTATGTAAGATATCGAGCAGCAGAGATCAGGAAATGCAAGTTAAAACGCTCACTGCTGCTCTAAATTACTTCGCGAGTGGCCACAGTAGTTGCGCAACTGAAATTTATTTAACTGCTCACTCCTTAACACGTTCGCTGCCGTTCACGCTCTGGCGCGGTGATGCTAGGTGCCACTTCACGCTCTGGCGTGTGATCTTATTTTGACAGTATCTTTTCATAGTTTTGATCCACTGAATGTTTTTGTTTTAGTTTTCAGTTTTTTTGATACGGTTTATTTGCATTTGTATTTTTGTGAAAACAACAAACGAACAATATAAACAGTACATACAAGGTATTTCATAAAACATATGCTTATTTCTATATCATCAGCAATATAAGTATCGATAATATCTAAACTAAGAAGCATTTTTTATAAACTGGTAACTAATCGAAATAAAATTAAAATAATCAAAAGCTTGCTTGCTTGTTTACATCAGAATCCAATAAATCTATCATGACATCATGAGAAGCGTGTGTGGCTCGTAGCCGGTAATGCAAATGCGGAAATCTGGAACCACGTACGTGTGCATATCACTTATGCTCTTCCCTGAGTGCCTACCAGAGTATACAGCTTTATTAGACGATGCCAGTTTACAACAACCCATAATAGGATGCTAGGTCGCAGCACGCGCCACAGCGTGAGCGGCAGCGAACGTGTTAAGGGAGCAGCCAACGTTCTAACAAACAGAAATAATAAAGGAATAGATAATTAAACATGGGATGGGAGCATGAAATTATATAGGTTTGATACTTTATATTATTGTTGTTGTTGCGGTCTTCAGTCCGCACACTGGTTTGATGCAGCTCTCCATGCTACCCTGTCCTGTGCAGTACGTTCATCTGAAAATACGTTCGGCAACCTACATCCTTTTGAAACTGCTTACTGTATTCGTCCCTCGGTCTCCCTCTACGATTTTTACCCCACACACTTCCTTCTAATGCTAAGTTGACGATTCCTTGATGTCTCAGAATGTGTCCCACCAATCGATCCCTTCTCTTAGTAAGGATATGACAGAAACTCCTTTTCACCCCAATACGGTTAAGCAAATCCTCATTTGTTACGTGATCTAGCCATCTAATTTTCATCATTCGTCTGTAGCACCACATTTCGAACGCTTCTATCATCTTTTTGTCTGAACTCCTTATCGTCCACGTTTCACTCCCATACTAAGCTACACTCCAGACAAATGATTTCAGAAAGGACTTCCTAACATTTAAATTAATATTGGATGTTAACAAGTTTCGCTTCTTTAAAAACGATTTTCTTCCCATAGCCATTCTTTACTTTGCCCATCAGAAGTTATCTTGCTACCCAAATAACAAAACTCAACTACAACTTTTATTGCCTCATTACCTAATCTAATTCCTTCAAAATCACCTGATTTTCTGATATTACATTCCATTACCATCGTTTTACTCTTGTTAATGTTCATCTTATATCTTCCTTCCAAGACGCTGTCCATTCCATTCAATTGCTCTTCCAGATCCTTTGCAGTTTCTGACAAAATTACTATGTCGTCGGCAAACCGCAAACTTTTTATTTCTTCTCCCTGAACTTTAATTCCCTCTCCAAATTTCTCCTTCCATTCTTCTACTGCTTGGTCAATGTATAGATTGAAGAACATTGGGTAAAAGCTACAACCATGTCTTACTCCCTTCCCAACCTCTGCGCCCCTTTCTTGCCCTTCGATTCTAATAACCACTGTCTGGTTTTTGTACAGGTTGAATATAACTCTTCGCTCCCTATATTTTGCCCCTGATACCTTCAGAATTTGAAAGAGTGTATTCCAGTCGACATTGTCAAAAGCTTTCTCCAAATCTACAAATGCTACAAATGTAGGATCGCCTTTCCTTAGCCTATCTTCTAAGATAATTCGTAATTTATTGCCTCCAGTGTTCCTTCATTTCTCATAAATCCGAACTTGAATTCCATAAGTTTTTCTATTCGTCTGTAAATAAATCGTGTTAGTATTTTGCAACCATGTTTCGACTCAAATCCTTCAGCGCTCTGTCAAAATTTTTCTCGCTGTGTCATATCTCCTATCTCATCTTCCTCCACTTCGTCTTCCATTTCTAGAATACTGCCTTCAAGTTTATTTCTTTTGTATAGGCCCTCTGTGTATTCCTTCCACAGTTCAGTTTTCCCCTCTTCGCTCAGCACTGGTTTTTCGTCCGAGCTCTTGATATTCATACAGCTGCTTTTCTTGTCTCCAAATATCTCTTTTATTTTCCTATAGGCAGTATCTATCTTTCCCCTAGTTATACAGTCTTCTACGGTTCTGCATTTGTCGTCTAGCCACTCCTGTTTAGCCAGTCTGCACTTCCTGTCAACCTCATTTTTCAGACGTTTGTACTCCCTTTTTCCTGCTTCACTTGCTGAATTTTTATATTTTCTCCTCTCACCAATTAAGTTCTGTATATTATCTATTCAATAAAATGAACAAGCAAAATGTGGGGAGACCAAATAAGTACAATGAAGCACACATCTTGTTCAACAGTGAATTAAATTATAAATTTACTGCCCATAACAAAATAGTTTCTGCCCTTTTTCAATATGGGGGTAACATGGGAGGATATTTGCAAATACGCTTGTGATAAAGAAAACACACTCATTCATTCACAGATACGTGCATAATGCTCGTGACACTCACTCAGGTGGTAACACCTATCCCTCACTCAGCCGGTTTCTCAAAATCCTTTTCAGTAGCAGGAACCAGGCTCTGAAACAATCTACCTCAGTATATCAGAGAACTGAATAACACTGCCAGCTTCAAATGACAGTTAATGGATTATCTACTAAAGCAATAATTACGCCAGTCTTTATTACCCTACGGTCCAGGTACGTCACATCCATGCCTCCTCCTCCCAGATATTCTCCGACTGCCATTGCTCTCGCCAGGTACAGCTTTCTTAACTTCCTTCTGTCAGAATTCGCCATGTCTTAACCAGTCTCGATATATTCAAAAGTACATCTTGTATCTGCTAATATCAATGTTGTTACTTCTGTTATTACACCAGCAGCAGCAGAAGGTGTCTCAGTGGTACTGCTAGTATTAATCCTATCACAGTTAAGTAAATACCTTTTATGTACATCCTGGTCTGATGTAAGAGAGGGCCTGATGGCACTAATCTGATCAGGATAAACAAATAAATAAATAAAAAACACTTCTTAGCAGCGGCAAAACAAAGTGTCGGCGGCGTTTTGACGATATGGCGGGCATCTTCAAGCATAATAGAAATTATACTATGCACAAACGAACTCATGTGGGGGGAGGCAGTGGCATACTATCATTAAGTACCAAGTGGTGTACAACCATAGTGAATTACATAGAATTTACAAAAAGAAATTAATTTGGAAATAGCAAGTAAAACATAGTGAGAATTCAATATAAGAAAGCTAGTATCAGTAAAAAGCATGGCTGAAGGCCGAAGTAATGACCGTTACGAAGGCAGGTTGTGCAATTGGTCGTACCAAGATAGTAAAGACGAAATCAATCGAGAAATTCCGAGAGAGAATTTAGCATGCTCGTGGAAACAGACACCACACGAAAACGTTAGTTAAAAACAGCAAGGAATTCAAATATACTAAGTTTACACAAAGGCTGAAAGTCACACACGTTTATTCCAACTTGAGAAAACCGGACAAAAAATCATCACCGGAATGAAAATGAAAATACTAAATTTACACTGAATTACTCGTATTCTGTAAATTAAGAAACACTTCGCCTCACATAGCGAAAGAATTACTCAAGAAAAACTATCATTGATGAACCAAAACTGCATGATCACAAATAAAATCCTAACAGCATGCCATTCCCTTGGCATGATTCGGGGGATGTAGGGTGCATTCTCAGAGCCTACTGCCTACCAACCCTCGCTACCTGAGGGAGATAATACCCTCTACTACAGCTCTTTTGTCATCTTCTTCGTCCATAATTAAGTTGGTACTACTCTAAGTACAGCCCACCTCGCCATCTTGCCAAGTAAAGATGTCTGGCTCCCCAGCAGACGGTAGTGCAGACGACATATGAAGCCATGTTAACTAAAGTAAACTTGGACCCACCATTAGAGAGACCAAAAAACAATCCAGACAATGGACGAAGAGTGGGAAGAGTGCACCAAAGAAGGCGAAGACTGTTTTATCACATGGAAGGGTGAAGGCCACTTCTTGTTGGATTCCCATGGGATAATTCTGATAGATTATTTGGAAAACGTCAGATCCATAACTGGGCCATATTAGGCTACTTTGCTGGATCTTTTGAAACAGTAACTAACTGAAAAATGTGCAAGATCGGCACGGAAGAAAGTGCTGTTTCATAAGGACAATGCTCCAGCCCACACAGCAGCTACCTTAATGGCAAAAGTACACAACTTGGGATTCGAATATGTCCCTCAACCACGCTATTCACCAGACATGGCTGCGAGTGACGTCTTCTCATTCCCAAACATGAAAATTTGGTTTCGCGGGAAGAAATTTTCATCGAATGAGGAAGTGTCTGCCACTGTGGCAGATTATTTTCCAGAGCCCGAAAAAGCCTACTTTGTCAATGAGTTGTAAAAATTGGAAACTCGCTGGAGCAAGTGTATAGTCTTGCAACAAGACTAGTTGGAGATATAAACTGAGTTTTCGCCTTTTTATTTTTTATTTTTACGAGACTTGTCAAACTGCCCTCGTAGTGTATGAAACGAAGAAATAAGGAAGCAGTCTTAATGAGCTTGACAGCTCATACTACGCAATACTTACGTAAAGTTATTGCCAAAATAGGTAAATATCCATAAGGTAGTTATACGAACGTTGCAAGCATATCATGCTGCCTGCAATTCCTAAGTTACAGTAGACGTAAAGGTAATGTATATTTCCAACATAAATTGATATAACAAGTGTAATAGGTCCTTAATCCTTAAATAAATATATACGAGTGTGTTGCTTTCGAGATTTTAGTTTGAGGTAATAAGCTATTATCTGCGACATAGTTTGTTGAAATCTTAACAACATGTATAAAAATTGAGGGTTTTTTGCCTATATTTCACTCTGCAGCCAAAACTACACATCGCAAACGAATAGTGTTTGTATGTGGTAGTAGATATCAGTCTCTCATTATCCACTATAATAGTACAGGGTTAATAACGATAAGGGGGTGCAATATATGGGAGTTGAAAGTTATCGACTTATCTGCGTGTGGGTGTCAATATCTTGCTCTTTAGCAAAAACTACACAATGGAGACGAACGATCTCTCAGTGTTGATGTAGTGCAAAGTCTCCCGTTGTACACCATAGCAGTTCCTTATCGATATCTATAAGAGGATGGAAGATACAGTGGTGGAAAGTCGTCAGCTTATATAAAATTCGGACTGAAGACCAGCGATGACTTTTGATACTATAATAGCAACGAGGTTATATACAGCGAAACGTGATGCACATTCTTCAGTTGTGTTTCTGCATCGAGCGTACGAATAAAGAAAAATAAGTGAATATTGCAGTTTGGAAAGTAAAATTAGCAAGAACGATGCCAAGGCCTAAAAAAGAAATTTCGCGTTCTCGATCTGTTTCTAAAAGACAGAAAACGGCGCTGAAAAGGAAATCTACAGATGATAGAAACTTGAAATTTGTAGACGTTGTTTATCTTACACTGTAGGCATCAGCGATTTTTCGATATTCCAATCCCTAAGGGGGTGAAACCGGGGATGAACGGTTTTTCAAAAATACATTGCTACTGAGGCAATTTTGAAGCAAGAAATAAAAACCTTCGGATATAGATTTTTGATGGGAATTTTAAAAACAGGTATTTCTATATTTCTGGAAATTGAACCATTAAGCGGATGAATTAAGGGAAAATCTTTTAAGAATGTTATAAGACTATTTTGATGCTAGAAATCCGAAAATGTGTAATTGGAACCATGGTTAGAATTTTTAAAAATGTGTTTCGGGATGTTTTGAATTCTGCCATCAGTGCTGCAATAGGGGGTATCAAATTGTATCAAATACATGATTTAGGAAAGCATTGTTAAAGCTAAATCTATGAAAATTTATATTTAGAAGTAGAAACAACCAATGCAAACCATCCAGTCTACGCCTGCTAAGCAGCGGAAATTCAGCTAGTAGTATTCTGAAGTTAGTAATTTTAGGCTTAATTTTGCTATATTAAGATATTGTGAATATTATATTTTGCACTGTTCAAGATATATTGTTGGTTCATGAGATGCGCCTAATTTTTCTGACTGTAGATGTCTTCAATATTGATGGAATATAAAACACTGTGATGTATTATTTATTTCTACGTTCAGATGGTGTCCATCATATTTTCATGTATCTGCCAGAGCGCCCATTAAGAGATTTCCCTGTGGCCTCAGCTCGCCTTTATAAGCACTGGATTACCCATTTCTGTCTGATCGCCATTGTCTTCCGGGATGCCACTCGTTCCCGAGCCAATGAGAAGCAACCCGGTGTGTAGATCGATCGCCTCCCCCTCCCAGTACACTCTTTATTGTTTCAAGAGCTCATGGAGTCCCTGGGGAGAAACGTGAAAAATGTGCAGGAGTATCTTTGTGTGTTGATTTTGGAGCTCGACAGTAGGCTGGCTCGGAAAGGGTACCCTCCATTAACGAATTTTCAGTTTGTTTCCCTTTACCCTTGTATCTATTTTCTTAATTGCAGGCTACTTCTGTTACACATCAAAAAGGGTGTATTTCGTTTATAATTTTTCACATTCAAATGTTGTATTAATCACTTAATGTGACAATGGCTGAATGTCACTTTCGTTGAAGGACACGTCCTTTAGTTTATTCTCCGAACTTTCATGAACTTTGTGCGCAGATGGCACACTTTCCCTTTCGGACAATGTCCAGGACGTCGATTGTACTTAATTTGTTTACATTGGGAATTGACGTCATTTACTTGCATAAAGTTTATTTTCAATTTGTCGTAATTGCGCGTCGAGTTAAAATGTAACTCAGGGAAAAAAGGGGAGTATCTCGGAAAAAAAGGTGAGTAACTAAAAAAAAAAAAAAAAAAAAAAAAAAATGTAACTCGGGCGCATAAAAAAATAGGCAACTGCACGCCTCGTCTTGCCTACCAAACAGTTCCATAATCATCACTGTACAAATAAGCTAACGAAACTGAGGATAAAAAATTTTATATTATTCATAAAAGAAGGCCAATGAAACATGCATAATTCGAAAGTTGGTTTGTCATAGATGTTGCAAATATAAAAATTATGTGTGCACTTAGCCATTAAGAGCGGTAAAAAGAAAAAGAAATTTTAGGATGATACTCCAAATTCTCCATACGTTTTGCCACTATATTATGACCCAATGTAGATACCACGTTGGTACAATTACGATGAGTTCAGTTAGTTAGCGGTTGGAGTTCCAAACGTACGATCGTGAGTTCGATTCCCGTTGCCCCCCCCCCCCCCCATTTTTTAATTCTTCGTAATATTCAGTTCTTAACTTTATAGTTTTTAAACATAATTAAACAATTCAGTTTACGAACGCAGTATTAATATATTCATATTCATTATAATAATTTCAATTAATGTGTTCAAAGAGCAATTGTTTTAAATGATACATTTCAAATGTCTCGGTTGATTTTCCATAAGAACAAAGTTTTATTGACAAATATTAACCTAACAAGGATTTCCTAATAGTGAAGTGAGTGTTGGAATTATCGCAAGTACAAATTTGAATGAAGACTTAACGTCGAGCGGGCGTGCTGTGGTACCGAGTATCCCAGAGGCCGTAGAGGAATTTCGTAGTGCTGCAGCATAACAATGTTACTGCAAAATATAAATATTTACCTGATTCGTAAGGGAATTGTAATTTACGATAGAAGATGGTTTATTGAATACCCCACGTGCCTTCTCGTGGAAGGAAAAAAAATTTCAAATGTAGACAATTGACGAGCCCATTCAAGCATAGCAAAGATATCACCAGTGCTATGCATGACGCTTTTTCAATTTATAAAAACAAAGAAATGATCAGCGATCCTTCGCCTATGTGCCCATAGCATTTGAAATTTTGAAGAACATTTGAAAAAGTTGGGGTTCTATTAAGAAAACCAGTCTTCACACATGGTCAGCTGTATGTTGCAGCAACTAGAGTTCGATCCTTTCATGGTTTGAAATTTTACATTTGAGGGGAACAACGACATTTAGCGAATGATGAAAAGATTTTTATGAAAAACGTAGATTTCACTTATTTTTCTAATGCTAAATTGTGAAATAAAGAAATTAATTCCCTGATTTGTGACTTTCATTTTCTAATGTTTCCTCTTTGCTCTTTCTGTCACCTGTTCTCTTATCATTCACATAGAACCTATAAATTTGCAGTGCCGAATAAAGTCCAATTACATTAATTTTTTTTTCTTTTAGCATTTTCATGACTGCAAACACAACTGGTCGAATTTGGACCACTATTAGAATAATTATGTGTATCCGTAATGTCACAATAAGTAGACAGTTTTCTTGAATTTTAAAAAATTACAAACTACATTATATTTATTTACCTATCGATTAGTTCCGTAAAAGAGGTTTGATGCTTTGAGTTTATTCATTGTCAGCACAGAGTATTTATTACAATACAGTCTTCGTTTTATTCACTTCAGAATTAATATAACGAAATTTTAGTTTTATTAGAGCAATGTCTTGGAGTTACTGGGGCCCTTTCACTGGGCTTGTTGTTTTTTATGCATGTAGATGGTTCCTCCGATGAAGTTAGTTCATGAGTAGTTTGAAAATTTAGGGACAGATGACCCCGTAGTTAAGTCTCATTAGCTTTACAAACATTTGAACTTTTTTTTTAAGTACGCCAAATGTTGAAATTCTCCTCAAACACTCACACCAAGTTGAATTAGCTGTTATTCTGACAAAATATTTTGATTGTCAGTATAGCAGTAAGCACAGTTTGTGGGCTTCTCGGTGTAGGCCTAATTTTAAATGGGCCTCGACGGACCACACAATTTTATTGATTAGGTTAGGGTTATCTTTCTGTTCGTCAAGCATTAATTCACAGAAGTAGAAACGTTGATATGGATCGTATTCAAGTAACTCACGTCGTTAAAGTGGAACGTCAACTTTTAACTTTTGCTTTTGTGAAATTCTTTGTGCTGAACTTTCAGTTGCCAACAGTGTGATGGATGATCACGGACTCTGGGTCACAAACAAACTCGCAATTTATTTTTCTCAGTGACCGGTCTTGTGCAGACATATCTTGGTGCATCCATAACAGATCCATTTTCTACAAATCTGTTTCATATGTTGTCTAGACGGTGGTTTCCCCAGTCATTAACAACTGCAGTAACAGCACTTTTATAAAATGTTTTTAACACGAAAATCCTTTCTTCTTTCGTTAACGCCGTTACAATTCGGAAAACACAGATTGTGCTTTCAATATTTAAATTATTTTATTTTATGTTTATTTATTGACACTGCATTTACCATTCGCTGAGAACAAGTTGGATGGTTAAGACTTCCCATTTTCGTGCTGTAACTTTCGTTTTCTTTTAACCAACTGTCCAGTGACTTTTGCGTCACTCTGTATATTAATATTTCATTTCAATGAACGGTATAAAGAGACATTAACAATCTTTTCTCGTTTTCAGATACAAAACATGTGCTATTATGAATTCAACGACGATCATCTGTTTTTTCCCCTAAAGCTAAGCGCTTGGAAGTTTTATAAGGAGATTTGTTCTTCACGTCTGCCTGTTCATCATCTAGTTAAGCTTCACAAGGACTGGCAATCGCGAAAGCAACCATTATCAGTCATATAGCGTTCTGAAATATCCATCCAATCTCTTTTTCAGGTTCACTAAATGCTCATATTTTATTACTAAAAGCACCTTTAGATGCCAATGGAAACATTACACAGCCTCACTTTCGTATTCTTGCTACTCCACGATAACGCAAGACAAACGGTGTTCTGAAAAGGCACATTGCTTGACTGTCGATCTGTAAGCGAGATTTAAATGTCTCTGTTTGGCTATAAGTTCATTCATGTGTTTTACATTCTGAATTTAGTAGCATCGCGACACCTTTGACACTGCTACACGACGAGGTCTTTAAACTTCCAGCTTGGAAAGCTGTGATTTCATTACTCCTTCTTCCCACAGTTAGTTCAAGCATCGTCTTGAATCTCCTGGCAGGTTTCCTGTAACCCATTCCTCCTCGTTATTCTCCCACTGTCACCATATAGCATTCTTAATCCGCCAACTTAAATAATGTACACGCTACTTGCCGCATCATATGTATATTGGGTAGAACATAATGCTTTAAATCTATAAGTTGCTGGAATGTCTACAGCAGTACCTACTCTTAGGTGACAAATGTTATTACCTGACAAAGACTAAGTGACCACATATGACTCATAAAGTCGTTGGGAGTCCCCTACAGGACTGGGACAGATGATCATAGTAGTTAAAACACCAACCAACCAACCCTACAGGACTACTGAGGCATGCTACCTCTAAAGTCATGCGTAATTCCGAAAGTGTCGCAATACTGAATTCTACAAATAAATAATTTCACAGTCAGATTGCAACTACTATGCTGCTTACAAAATTTTACAAGATTGTGAATACCCAACTACAATAAGTTATTAATAAAGATTTCTCGCATTTCATGGTGCATGGTGTGGGCTCCTGCAGTCATGTTCTATTTCATGAAACATGGCAACGTATAAGAGGCCAAGTAAGGTGGTTCATAACTATTTCCTTTGGTATATGGGTCCTAACTAAATTTCGTTGTAGGACACATTATTTTAACATTTATTACTGTGTCGGGCCAAATAATTAGACACTTTTTGAGGATCCAAACCAATGGAAATAGGAAAATGCAATGAATATATAAATATTTTTTTCATGTGTATCCTCGTATTTGCAGACGTACTCGATGTCTAAATTCTGATAAACCCACTCAGATCTCTGTCTATTAGCAAAGATCTCTTTTCGATTTTACCATTTTCGTTCGTGGAAAGTTTCTCTAAGATATACTAGATTCCGAATGAGGACACCCGTTAAAGTGGTAACTTGAATAGATTGGTATAATGATTGGGAGTGATACATTTTTATAAATTTCAGTCCATTCTGAAAGAAACTTTAGTGAGCTATTTTAAAAGTTTACTGTACTTTCAAATCAAATCCATCTCTGTGTGTAACATGGCGTCTTCAGTCTTAATCTGAAAATAATTTTCGAACACCTTCATACGGGGCTCTTAATTTCTAAATTCTGTGAAACATAACTTAAATTCAGTTAATATTTTTCGTTGCAAATATAGGTACTTTTGGAAGGCGTGCCATTCTATTTGGCGTAGATAGGGTCTCCCATGATCGAACTGTTATTCTCCTGTTTCGCTAACAAGATAAGCATTATAATACATACTTAAATATGAGCATACATTTCTTCACATAGTTGATATTTACCCTGCAGCCGCGCGGGAATAGCCGAGCGGTCTACAGCGCCACGTTGCGATCGCGCGGCCTCTCGCGTCGGAGGTTCGAATCCTCCCTCGGGCATGAATATTTGTGTTGTCTTCAGTATAAGTTAGTTCATAAGTAATTTGTACGTTTAGGACCCCGCAGTTAAGTCCCTGAAGCTTAACAAACATTTAAACATTTTTTTTTTTTTTACCCTGGAGTTTTTACATTTTGGTCAGCGAGGTATTTACTAGTTATGTAAACTAACAAATCCAGATCATTCAACCATTCTTGATTCTCCAAACATGCTGTCACTTTGTCATTTGCTGGTCAATAAGGTTCTTATATCCCCCAAAAGAGAGTGAAAACGGCTGAGAGTTGCTAATCTGCAACGAATTCGACTACAATATATGTTCCGTTAACAAAGGAGGATAATGAAGCATTGCCTACGCCTATTACTCCGCCTGAAATAAATAAATAAATAAAAATAAAAAATATAAAAAAAAGACTTCGTCGGGCTATGGTAGACCGGACGTTTCGTGGCAATGAGCCACATTGTTGTCCGCGGACTATATCTTCGACAAGCATTCTTTAAATCTACCCAAAATCCCTAAATAGATTATAACTCTCAGTTAAACACTTTGTTTTATCGAAATTAAGTTAATCTCTGTATTGACATGTTAATTATGAAAAACATCTCTGAAAAAATTCCAACAGAATACCCTAACCGCAACACAGCCCAAAGGCACTGCAGATGAAAAAGCAGCCAAGACTCCCTAACAGTACTTTCGTCTTTGTCAACAAACATATGGAAATGACTACAGTCGCAGTGTCCAGCCTGCTACTGACCGCAACGAGGAAGAGAATAGTGCGGGATGGCTACACATGCAAAATGGTTTAATTACGTTCTTGTCAAGACGTGTCACGCATCAACCATTCTGTAAATTAATGAGACAAGGCTGGCAGTTAGTAATTAATGGTAAATGGTGTGGATGATGAACAGTGTCACAAATATTTTTTACGCTTTAAACTACGTTTTAAAGCATTGATATTGCCCACTCATTGACCGAAATATATATCTGAGAATGTAAATAAATATTTGCGACTGATTGCAGTTCATTATCCCCATAATACAACAGTCACTGGGCACATCGATTCAGTATATACACAAAGTTGACGAATTAACTGTAAGCTGCTGAAAACGCTCATTAAGTACATCTACACCAGTAGTGAGCAATTTTCATCGATAAAACGTCCCGTTAAAATTCTGCATGATGAGTAAAGTATTTTTTGTTTTACTCCCAATAGTCCACTGCCAAAAGACATCAATTAATAATATTTTATATTGAAGTGTAAATTGAAATGTAAGGCAGTATTTTCTGCATAACACTTTATGATGTATTATAGGCTGCAGGGATAAAGCAGGCTGAGCAGTGACGATGATTAAACCTAAAACAAAACAAAAACAAAAAAAGGGAGACAAACGTACGTTTCATCTACTGACATGATTCCCACATCTTCCTGCATCTCAGGAAAACTTTTTATCTCTTCATATATTTACTTTAAATATGCACAGTGGGAGTTTTCAAAATTCAGTTCACCACCTCTAGAGTCGTCGACTAATCGGATTTGGGATAATCCCCAATACAAGAACAGTTTGATCAGCAGGCATGATAGAGGGCCATTAAAAATCAAAAATGAAATACTTCATTGTTTGTTACGACTTATTAATTCGTCAACTCCAGATTAGTAATACTAAACGTTGGCTGTTTTCGATGGCCATTTGACAGCTCAGAATTTAATTACAAATAACGTCTCAACCGTTCATTTTAGACACAAATCAAATAAACAGATTTGTAGAGGACAAAATTGTCTACAGCTTTGCTCTAATATTTTTTTTCGGATTTCGCATCGTTGTTTGATTTTGTTAAATATTTTGACTTAAAGTTGGTACACATGTATAAAGATACAATTCTTCTTATGATACTACCGTCAAATACTTGCACAGTAAGTCATTTTAATGGTGGTTCGAAGGAAGGAATCTTAGAGTTTAACATCCCGTCGACAGCGTGGTCATTAGAGACGGAGCTAACGTTCGGGTTTTTGGGTAAGGATGAGGGAAGGAAATCGGCCGTGCCCTTTGAAAGGAACCATCCCGGCATTTGCCTGGAGTGATTTAAGAAAATCACGGAAAACCTAAATCTGAATGGCCGGAGGTGGATTTGAACCACCATCCTTCCGAATACGAGTCCAGTGCGTTACCACTGCGCCACCTGGCTCGGTGGGTGGTGGTTCGAAGAATGGTTTGGTGTTCATCTGGGGATGAATCTATCGCAGTTAAATACATTTAAAAAAAGAATAAAAAATAAAACTGTTGATGTAGTTTAAAATTTGAATAGATGTATAACAATAGTAATACGAAAAGCTCTTTCTGTGTTTTATTGACTAAATCTTATTTTAACTGAATTTTTCTGCTTTCGTCAAAACATTATATTTCTTCTTCTTCTCACCCACACATGTTTTGCCATAGTTGCATCACCTTCAGTAGGCCTTTTATTGATGTCTGTTGAGCAACAGAAAATGTTTTTACAGTATGTACCTCATTTATACAAATTAAAAACATGTAAGTTTCGACTTAGGTCTACACGTATACCTTGAATTACATTTTGAAGGATTTTAAGTTTTTAGTGTGGCTTCTTTTTCCAGTTTGTCATCTGCAACTATAAGTGAGACTATTTTAGATCGAAATTTTATGCACTACTGTTTTTATGGTTAGATCAACATTACTTGTTTCTGCGTTAAGACAATGTGTTTGTGTGGTTTTCTAAATTATTTTATATAATTAGCTGAAATATCAGTGTCTCCCGGGTATATATTTATTCCAGTTTTAATTTAGTCCCTCTCTCCCTCTCCTTTAACTCTGTCCTTCTTCTCTTTCGTTCTCTCTCTGCCCATCTCCTCCTCTCCCTTTCTCTCTCTCTCCCTCCCCCTCTCTCTGTTCATCTCTTCTCCTTTCTGTCTCTCTCTGTTCATATCTTGCTATCACCTCTTCTTCTCTTTCGAACTGCTCCTCCACCACCTCAGTCCATTGCCACCCCCATCTGTTAAAAATTATATTTGTTAACTTTCACGCTGATCAGTGGTTTCTAAGTATATAGTACGGCACCCTCCGCCATACATCGTATGAAATCTTCCGTAGAATTTTACGTTGCTGTATTTTGAAGGTTAAGATCTGAATAAAACCGTAGATATTGTCGACGTTCATAAGTACCCTCTGCTATGCACCATACAAAAATTTACGTAGATAGTGTCTTTCCCCTTGTTTTGAAGATTAAGTATGCGAAGTTTAATCACAGTCAGATTAACGGTACGTCAGTGCATAAAATACGAACAAACATGGCGCGGCAGATTCCGACGCGTCTCAGCGTTTATCACGTCATATCTCATAAATTATAATTAGTGCAAAGAAATAATTTTGTAGTTACATTCAATGGCACAAAAGGATACCATTTGAAAAATATGTTTCGAATGCATTAAGTAACAAAGATGTAATAGTTTTAAACGTCATTCATATAGCGATAGTGTTGCGCATCTCATAGTTCATGACGTCTTATCTCCTGAACTATATATCGTACAGTGACATAATTATGCCAATAACCTTCACGACAGTGCAGGCAATATGTTTACAAAGTTTTATAGCAGTCGGATGTACGGTATGACGGTGCATGACACACGAACAAAAATACGAACAAATAAGACTTTTTATTATTTATTTAATATATACAAATTTTATTATTTATATTTTTCTTATTTTTGGCCAAAAACATTTTCTTTAAAAAATACAATGTTTTGTTGTGTGGCAATATTCCACAGCAGCTGTTAAAATTGATTATAAGAGGTAGTCTGTCTTATGCTGACTGCAATTAAGAGATTTATTTTACACCAGACGCGTTATTTTTTATTTATTTTTTATTATTTTATTTATTTTTTTTTTTTTTTTTAATTTTAAAAGCATCTTCTGTGGTCTGTAAATGATACAAAGGTTTGTACAGTTTGTTTTCGATAAATAGATTAAAAGCAGTTTTAAAATACATTTTGCACGTTAGGCCTAAGTGTTTTTAACTTAATATTCGGTCTACTCACGGTGTTGATGTCTCGTACATGTTCATTTGTTTTTCGTGTGGTCTGTAAGTGTTGCCAACGTTATATATTTATAATACATAAATACGACTTAATTCAACATGAGTGTGTGTCTGTGAGAGAGAGACACACAGATAGAGAGAGAAAGAGACCCCACCACCACTACAACCCAATTAAACCTGCATTTACTTATCTAAAAAACATCTTAACACCATGTTCACGGAAATAAATATATATCTCTCTCTTTCTCTCTCTCTCTCTATCTGTCTCTCTGAACAGACGAAATCATTGCCACACTGTAGTGAAATGATAAATAAATAGACAGGTATTCCACTTATAACAGGTGATATGTAATCTGTATACATTTCAAAAAGGGAAGTGATGTGATGTGCTGGGATGAAAAGAAAGAAACGAAACAAAAACACCGAAAAGTGCTGTACACGGCCGACAAACCCACGTCAGGAACAAACGAACTCCAGTCAATAAGACGGAGAAACAGAAGTAACATGTAAAGAAGAGACATCAACACCGTGAATAGACCGAATATTAAGTTAAAAACACTTAAGCCTAACGTGCAAAATGTATTTTAAAACTGTTTCTAATCTTAAACTTTCTGGCAGATTAAAATTGTGTGCCGGAACCGGGACTCGAACCTGGGACCTTTGCTTTTCGCGGGCAGCGCACTACCGACTGTAAAGTTGTGAGGCGGCATCGTGAGTCGTGTCGGGATAGCACAGTCGGTAGTGCGCTTGCCCGCGAAAGGCAAAGGTCCCAGGTTCGAGTCCCAGTTCCGGCAAACAATTTTAATCCGCCAGCAAGTTTCATATCAGCGCACACTCCGCTGCAGAGTGAAAGTTTCATTCTGTATTTAATCTGTTTATCGAAAACAAACTGTACAAACCCTTGTATTATTTACAGACCACAGAAGACGCTTAAAAAAGAAATTACGCGTCTGGTATAAAATAAATCTCTTAATTGCAGTCAGCATAAGACAGATTACTTCTAACAATAATAATAAAAAAGAAAACTTAAAGTGAGCCGTAATAAAACCAGTGTGATTTTTTAAATTAGATATGCATAACTTGCTACGAGAAGCTCCTAAAATTTCATCATCAAGCCGACTTTCCCCTAAATTTCCCCTTGAAGTACTTATCCCTCCCGGGGCATGGGTGTGTGTGTTTGTCCTTAGGTTAGTTTACCTAGCTTTAAGTAGTTTGTAAGTTACGGACTGATGACCACACAGTTTGGGCCGATAGATTTAGAGCCGCGGTGGCCGAGGGGACTGAGGCGCTTCAGTCACGATCTGCACGGCCACTACGGCCGGGGGTTCGAATCCACCCCTCGGGCACGGATATTTGTGCCTTCCCAGTTCGTAAGTAGTTCATAAGTAGTTTGTAAGTTTAGGGACTGATGACCCCGTAGTTCAGTTCAATGTTCAATGTTTGTTAAGCTTATGGGACTTAACTACGGGGTTATCAGTCCCTAAACTTACAAACTACTTATGAACTAGCTAACACTAAGGACGGCACAAATATCCATGCCCGAGGGGGGATTCGAACCCCCGACCGTACGTAGTTAAGTCTCATAGACTATACAAATATTTGAACATATTTTTATTTTTTGTTCAAAATATTTTTCTTAAAAAAATACCACCTTAAAGTGAGCCGTAATAACACCAGTGTGATTTTTTAAATTAGATATGCATAACTTCGTTCGAGAAGCTGCTAAAATTTCATCATCAAGCTGATTTCCCCTCGAAGTACTTATCCCTCTGAATGCTGTCCAAACACAGCCAATTCCCCCTAAATTTAGAGGGAAAACCCTCGACTTGGCTTCGCCGTTAGTCCTCCACAGGTCCGTTTAATTCCGTTTCTACCAGCCGCGCTTTCTCCCCCTCTCAACTGGCCTCAGTGATCCACCTTGAGCGGCGTGTGTCGACGCGGATTACTCCGTTAGCGAGTACACTTGGCCGCCTCTCACGTCCCGCGGCGGATCGGTAATTCTATCGAAAGCGGGCGTCCTTTCGGCGCCTCGCTGCCGACCGCTGCGCCGGCAGGTGGGCGGTAAGCCGCTCCCCCCCCTCCCCCTTTCCCAATTTCCAGCGCCTCCGAATCGATTTCCCGCGCAGCCGTCATCAACGGTGGCGGCTTGTAATCTCTGTAATTGGTTTTTCCAGTCCTCGCCGACGCGCATGCGCCGCCGCTCACCGAGGGAGAGCTGTCGCCATGGCAACAGATCCCTCCTGGACGTCCGCGCCCCGCAGCTACAGGTAGATGATGATGTGTTGGGGTGTAGCCCTTCAAGGGGGAGAGCACAGATGCTCTGCCGAGAAACCTTCTCGTTCCCCAGCCACTTGTGCAGCTCCGACCATTGGAATACAAAGACTAGCTTGAGTTTTCTTCAGAATGGGAAATAGTTACTACTTATGTTCCGTAGGGTTTAATTCTGGGTCCACTATTATTGTTGCTTCATATATGATCAGTCACGGGAGATTAACAAATCTTTCATTACGTCAAGAGTTTAAGGAAATACTTCCCATAATCTTCCGGGGAATTTTTTTTGCTAGCCAATAAACAGAGAGGCGTAGGGGAACGGGAAATTTTGAACGTTACAGTTGGCAGCACTATAGTGCCGCCAGATGTTCGAAACTTTGCACAATTGATGTGAACGCATTGTCATTTAGTAACCATGGAGAATTGGACTGGTGCGGAACGTGCAATAGGTGCGAGAGCGTTTTACAAAAATGGTGATAGCGCGACTGCCGCGCAGAGAACATTTCGACAGCATTACCAGCTTGGACGTCATGCACGTGTCCCATCTGCACATGCGATTACAACGTCGGTGCGTAATTTTGAAGAAATGAGATCTGCTTTGAAAAAGAAACCTCCAGGTGGCATTCCGACGGTACGTACCCCAGAGAACATTGCAGCTGCTAGAGCTGCAATCGAGAGAAGGCCTCGCCTCTCCGTTCGACAGCATGCATCTTCGCTAGGGATTAAGCGACAAAGAATACTGCACCAATTAGACTTCCACCCTTATAAGTTGCAGATTGTGCAACACTTACATGAACGATATCCAGCGTTACATATGGAGTTTAGTAGCCAGATATTGGCTAAAATCAACGAGACGCGAATTTCGATGATAACTTATGGATATCAGACGAAGCCCATTTCCACCTGAACGGATTCGTGAACAAACAGAATTTTCGTTATTGGGCACAGGACAATCCTTGTGAGTTTCACCAGCGACCACTACATAGCGCCAACGTCACAATATGGTCTGCTGTATCATGTCATGGTGTTATCGACCCTTATTTTTTTGAACGTGAGGATGGCAGTGCAGTGACAGTAACATCCGCTCGATATGTTGAAATGCTTAAATTTATCAATCAAATGTTTGAAAAGCTTATGGGACTTAACTACGGGGTCATCAGTCCCTAAACTTACAAACTACTTATGAACTACTTACGAACTAGGACGGCACAAATATCCATGCCCGAGGGGGGATTCGAACCCCCGACCGTAGTAGCCATGCAGACCGTGACTGAAGCGCCTCAGTCCCCTCGGCCACCGCGGCCGGCTTGAAATGCTTCAAACATTCTTTACACCGAGACTGTACGAGCTTATTTTTAACTTCGAAAACATGTGGTTTCAGCAGGACGGAGCCACGTCACACACTGCTCGATAATCGATGGAGAGCAGTTCGTCAATTGTTTGGTAGATGCATTATTTCACGCAACGGTGACATTTCATGGCCTGCGAGATCCCCTGATCTTAGTGTGTGCAACTTCTTCCTGTGGGTATATGCTAAAGGCAAGGTGTACCGTACACGTCCTGCAACAATCCATGATCTGAAGGAGAACATTGAAAACGAAATCACTGCCATTCCCCAAGATTTGCCACACCGCGCATTCCAGAGTTTTCGTAACAGGCTGTTAGAGTGTGAACTCCGAATGGGAGCACATCTTTCCGATGTCATCTTTAAAAACTAAGAGACACTTTTGGACATTTTGATTGTAAAGACATACTGAATAATGGCATAATGAATACATTCACTTTCGTTAATAAATTACTAGTTTTATAAATTTATTCATGGAAATGACGCTACTTCGAAATTTCCCGTTTCGCTGCACCAACTTGTATATTTATAAAATTTGCAAAAAATTAATAGTAATAAAAATTGTGTGAAATGGAACTATAATTTCTATGAAATATGCAAATTGTTTCGAGTAAATATTTTGAAAACCGTCAAGAGAAGATTACTAAGGCAAATGCACAATAATTTCTCCAATAAAAAATTTACTTTATACAAACTAAATGGTAAGCTGAGATTTGTGAAATTTCAAAGTGTTCGTGTTACTGATGCTTTCCATATCTAGAATCAGACTTGCAGGTTTGACAAGTATATTGTCGACCACTCAATGTTTGTTTTGTTATTAATACTTTCTGTACAGTTTTCAAAATGACAAGCCAAGATCGCACACTAACAATTTATTAAATGACGACCGGTTTCGGTGCTTTGTGTCACCATCATCTGGTCACATATATGTTATAATCTGGTCATCTTGTTAAAAATCTGGGTGTAAAATAACAAGTGCAACATTGCACTTAGTTACTATATAAAAAAATACGTAAGTTAAAAAGATGACGCTTGAGGATTTTGTAAACTGTCATGTTTTTAACTTATGTATTTTTTTTAGTATAGTGACTAAGTGCAATGTTGCACTTGTTATTTTATACCCAATTCTTTTAACAAGATGACCAGATTATAATACATATGTGACCAGATGATGGTAACACAGTGCACCGAAACTGGTCGTCATTTAATAAATTATAGTGTGCGATCTTGGCTTGTCATTTTGAAAACTATAAAAAGATTAGATCGCCTCCAGACCCTACTATGTCAAGTAATCTTAATACTTTCTTACTTTATACGATCAGCTCGCTCTCTGTCAAGGCCAAGGTTCCCCAGTAATCTCTTCGCCATTTGTCTCTAACCAGCCGAGGCCTTTAATCGTAATAAATCCTTCCTTAAGTTACTCATCCGCCATTTGCTACGCATTCTTTTGGTCTCCTTCCCACTCCTTGTTCATTCGTTCATCATATCCCAACCATTCCAATGTTCTGCTTCTAGCTAGTGCCACTATTTTGTGGTCAGTATATAGGCTATACAGTTCTTGGTTATATCTCCTCCTCCACTACCCTGTCAGATCATCTTGTATTGGCCCCATAGATTTTTCTGAGCACCCACCTATCGAACATTAATAACTTATTAATGGACACTCTGAGAAACTGTCTGTACAAAGCACCTTTGGGTCATCACTGTGACTGCTACTGTGTATTTTTAAATAATACCTTTGGTCATTATCGTGTGGCATGTTGTTTAAACGCGGTCATTGTTACGCGCAATGGTCTAGTTTCAAAAGCGTCGTGAACCTCTAAATTAACTTCCGGTTGCTAAATCGCTATGGTTTGCGGTCGCTGATAAGTAGCTATATGCAGGATGTGTCAAAAAGGATGGCGAAAACTTACACGGGTGAAAGTACATGAAGCAAAATGTCCCAGTAAACATGAGTAAGCAAACGAGCCGTTTGCGAGATAATTACGAATGTATGGTTTCAAGCCGCAACTGACATCATTGTAAACATCAACCTAGTTAGTACACATTAATTTGAAATTTAATTTACAATATTTATCAATTTAGGTTTTAATTAAAACCATAATTGTTAACATTTAAAAATGTGTAAAACCAACTCAACTATTGAGCAATTATGTATATGGTGCCCGTTCTTTCGGACATGTCCGAAAAGAACAAACACCATATAAATAATCCTACATCTGTTCCAACAGGCAATTGACAGTTTCAATGCGGACGCATTAATACACTCGATCTCTTACGGGAAAGCCAGTATAGGCTGCGAGCAAATGGAATCAAATGGGCAAGAGGCACCTCAATCATACTGTGCTACAAGATGAGAATTTGGGTTGGAAATGAAGCGTGCCTGGATAGCCTAACTGGTTAAGGCGACCGCTGGTCCAAAGCGGGATATCCGGGTTTGAACCCCGGTCCAGCACAAATTTTCATCTTTGCCATTGGATTTATTTCAATGTCCTGAAATGATCGAAATGTTTGAATATTTCGAATTCGTCAACTACTGAGGTCTGAACTTCACGTACCAAGCATACCTTAACCACGGGAGTGAAAATTGATTTGACGAGGCATAGTTGAATAGTCGGCCTACAGAGACTCTGCATCATATTCATCCAGACTGTAGAACGTGTTCATATAGTGTATGTGTGTCGAGACAGCAGTGTTACTACCCAGTGGACAGAGTTCTACGATTCCGGTCAAAGTACAATGCTGCGTGGAGCATTGCCTTAAAACGTGATCACGGATTGAAACTCGGAAGTATTATGGACAACAACAGAACTATGAAGTTTAAACGCACGTTTGTAGAGCTGGAGAGCAGAGTTGTACATCCTTGTCTAGAAATCTTAAATGATCCAAGAGTTTTCGAAAGAATTCGAAATTAACTGCAGAGACGAGCAGAGTATTGCATCCAGATGCAAGGAAAACACTTCGAAGCACTTCTGTAACGTTTAGCTCATTCGTGAAAAGAACCGTAGAAAAATGGGAAAAAATCGATAGCCATGTGGTCTCCTTATAAGGGCTTGCGAATGTATTTTATTTCAGAGCAAGTGAAAGTAACCGAGTCGCTTTAAGTACTATTTGAGGTAATCAAATGACTGGAAGCGTCTTGAATGTGACTAATTCTCTTATTATTAAAATTTGTTGTTTAAAGGTAACGCCGCATTGAACAGATTTGTTTGTGATTACATGTCGGTACAAAATATATCTACGAGTAGTAAATTCAGTAGACAGGAAGACCGGGAAGACACAAGATGGAGACATGTTTACAAACTGAATGTTGTGGCGCAGCTAGTGGAGTCGTGGATACGAGGTACCGGTTCAAATGTCGATGTATGCAAATAGTTTTTCTCATATTCGCGTACCCTGATAGTTTCAAAGAATTTTTTATGATTTTTGAAAGAAGTATGTTGTGTAATAATTGATGCTATATAAGTGTGCATCTTGTGAGGGGGTGTGTTTCTTCGATTTTTTTTTTTTTTTTTTATGAACAGGACAGTTTGGACCTTACTTGGAGTAAAATACACACTTCATTGATTAAAGTCTTGAATTTTATCCGTTCTAAGGATTCTAATTGTGAATGGTATCAGTGACGGAGGAATAATTCTCTTTCAGTTATATTGAACAAAGAGATCGATGTCGTAATAAAACTAAAATTCTTCTGAGCTATCTGCCGTTTTATGACGATAAAATATTTCCAACGTTTCGGATCCATTACAGGATCCTTCCTCAGGGAATACTGACTTGTTTCCTCCTGCGCTTGTCTTATAATGCAAACTCTGTCCCCACGGGTTAGCTCTAATTTGTTGAAATTTGGTAGCAGGAAGGGAAGGAATATTTTATTGGTGCTTGCAATGGTGTTTCTAATAGGTGGAAGTACGGGAAGAAGATGCCCTTATTGGTGTTTGCATCGGTGATACTGATTGGTTGATAACAGAAAGGTGTACGCTTGTTGGTGTTTGCAGGTAAATGACCAACAACGGCGCTAACCGAAGTTTCCTGGTCGGCCTAGTTCCTCTGAGTAGTTACGTTGCTGGCACGCTGTCCGGAGTTCCCATCAGCGGCACAAGGCCTGGTTTACCGCTCGCCAAGAAGTGTCAACGATATTTATTACAAACAATAACGAAGTCTGCCCACGAGGTAATTTATTAAGGTTTTTTGTCCTAGGGCCCAGGAACCAATAAATTTAAAGACGTACCCTACGTCACTTGGTTTTCCCTACACGTTTAAAAGCTACCTAAGTTCAGTAAAGTGTTGGAGTAGTTCTCTTTTACAGCGCAAAGAGAACATGGCTTACGCGTGGTCACGGAAGCAAATACAAAAAGCAAACATTAGCACAACAAACATTCTCGAGCCAGGGCGTTGTCCCAGGTGTATGGGTAAATATATCAGGCAGAACCTATTATCTCCGAAGGAATACCAAACTAAATTCTTACTATGCAGAATAAAAATCAAATGTTTGTAAATCTATCTGACCAAACTGCGTGGTCATCAGTCCGCAGCTTACAAACTACTGAAACCTAGGTAAACTAACCTAAGGACAAACACACACACCCATGCCCCAGGGAGGACTCGAACCTCCACGGCGGGCAACCGCGCGCTCCGCAGCGAGGCGCTTTAGACCGCCCGGCTACTCCACCGCGGCAATGCAGAATATGTAAAACGTGGAAAATAACAAAATATGAGAGAGCAAGAGAAGTGGAGATAGTGCAAATGATGTATTTCACCGTTGATAGTTCTGTTTATGATTATTGGCAAAGGTGATTTCTCGTACACTTTATCAACTGCATTCAGATATACCAGGTGATCAAAAAGTCAGTATAAATTTGAAAAATTAATAAATCACGGAATAATGTAGATAGAGAAGTAAAAATTGCCACACATGCTTGGAATGACATGGGGTTTTATTAGAACAAAAAAAGTACAAAAAATGTCCGACATATGGCGCTTCATCTGATCATAAAAGCAATAATTAGCATAGCAAATTAAGACAAAGCAAAGATGATGTTCTTTAAAGGAAATGCTCAATATGTTCATCATCATTTCTCAACAATAGATGTAGTAGAGGAATAGTGTCGTGAACAGCACTGTAAAGCATGTCCGGAGTTATGGTGAGGCATTAGCGTCGGATATTGTCTTTCAACATACCTAGAGATGTCGGTCCATCACGATACACTAGCAATATGGTGTGGAGCGCCATCCTGCATAAAAATCGTACGTTCCAGCAGATGTTTATCAGCCAGGCTGGGATGATGCGATTCTGTAACATATCGGCGTACCTCTCACCCGTCACGGTAGCAGTTACAAAACCAGAATCACGCAGTTCCTCGAAGAAAAAAGGCTCGATAACGGTAGGTGTGGTTCTAATAAAACCCCATGTCATTCCAAACATCTGTGTCAATTTTTACCACTCTGTCTACATTATTCCCTGATTTATTAAGTTTTCAAATTTATACTGTCTTTTTGATCTGTATAAGTATTTCATGCCACGTGAAAACAGCTCTAACCATGACATAAGTAACAGAGGTATCGTGCAATTTTACGCACATCAATTTCTGTAAGCACATTGATCTGCGCTTAACACACAACACGAAACGGGCGCTGCGAACGGAAATCACGATGAGCAGCTCTTTCCGTGGAATGTATCAGGTCGTTTCGGAACGTGCAGTAGTTAGATAGAAAACACGTGTGTCGTGCACCATGTAGAACCACAGGTCGCGTATGAGGAAGGCGTAACCCTTTGAGGCCCATGAATAAACATAAGAAGAAAAATATAACAATTTCTTTCAAAATCTGCTTTTATTGTCTCATAAAAGAATAACATAGTGTAATAACAATAAAATTTGTAACTCACAATAAACATTCTAGATGATTTAGTAGCGAAACCAATGGGCTGTTACGACAGTTTTCATGGATACATTTTATTAAATTCAGTGGAACAGTTTTTGTTATTCACAAACCCACATTACATGTTTGCATAATTATCTAATTTGATGTGACTCTTTAGTCTTTAGAATAAAAGAGAAAGGGTACCTGTAGATTTACCCTTTTTTTATTAAAAAAACTAAATTTTACGTTCCCAGAATGAAACTTTCACTCTACAGCGGAAAGTGAGCTGATATGAAGCTTCCTGACCGATTAAAATTGTGTGCCGGAACCGGGACACGAACATAGGACCTTTGCCTTTCGCGGGCAAAGGCAAAGGTCCCAGGTTCGAGTCCCGGTTCCGGAACACAATTTTAATCTGCCAGGAAGTTTTTAATTTTACGTTGTTGTTGTGGACCCCAGTCCGGAGACTGGTTTGATGCAGCAAGCCTCTTCGTTTCCTCATAAGAACGGCAACCAACATACATCTAATCTGCTTACTGCAGTCGTCTCTTTGGTCTCCCACTGAAATTTTTCTCCCATATACTTCCCTCCAATGGTAAATTTGCAATTCCTTGACGTCTAAAAAGTCCCCTACCAATCGATCCCTTCTTCTAGTCAAGGTATGCCAAAAATTCATTTTCTCCCCAATTCCGTTCAGTACCTCTTCATTAATTACGCGATCAACCCTCTTAATATTCAGCATTCTTCTATAGCACCACATTTCAAAAGCCTCTATCCGCATCGTGTCTCAACTATTTATCGTCCAAGCTTCACTTCCTTACAAGGCAACACTCCATACAAATTCCAACTCTAGGCGCTTTTCCTTCACGTCCACTGTTTTACTTGTGACGCTTAGTGATGGAATGGGGGACTGATGACCATTGTAGTTTTGTCCCCCGTAAACATCCAACCAACAAGAACAACAACACACAAATGCCTTCAGGAAAGAACTCCTAACACTTAATATTCGATGTTAGCGAATTTCTCGTTTTCAAAAACGTTTTTCTCCCCATCACAATTCTTTATTTAATACCCTCTTTACTGCAACCATCATATGTTATTTTACTGCCCAAGTAACTAAACTCATCTACCATCTTTATTGTTTCGTTAAGTAATCTAATACCTTCAGCATCGCTTGATTTTCTAAGACTGCATTCCATTACCCTTGTTTTGCCCCGGTTAATGTTCATTTTATATTAGGCTTTCAACACACGGTCCATATTTTTTTTTTTTTTTTTTTTTTTTTTTTTACTCTAATTCTTTTCCAAATGTCTCTTTGTTTTCCTTCACAGCTTGCTCAATGTACAAATTGAATAACAGTGGAGAAGGGCTACAACCTTGTCTTACTCCCTTCCCAACCACTGCGTTCTTTTCATGCCCTTTAATAACAGCTGTTTGGTTACTGTACACGTTGTAAATAACATTCCGATCCCTGCATTTTACACCTGCTGACTTCAGAATTTGAAAGAGTGTATTAGAATTAACATGGACAAAATTTTTCTTCAAATCTACAAAATCTAGAAATGTAGGTTTACCTTTCCTTAATCTATCTTCTAATATAAATCGTAAGGTGAGTATTGCTTTCCGTGTTCCTACATTTCTCCTGAATCCGAACTGTTCTTCCCCGAGGTCAGCATCTATCAGTCTTTCCATCCTTCTGTAAGCAATTCGTGTTAAAATTTTGCAACCATAAATTATTAAATTTATGGTCCTGAAATTTTCATATCTGTATGCGTCTACTTTCTTTGGGGTGGGGATAATTACATTTTTCTAAAGTCTGAGGGTATTTTACCTGTCTCGTACATTTTACTCACCAGGTGAAACAGTTTTATCATGGCTGGTTATCCTAGAGACTTCAGTAGCTCTGAGGGAATATCATCTACTCCGGGGACCTTGTTTCGACTTAGGTCTTTCAGTGCTCTACCAAATTCATTACAAAATAGTTCAAATGTTGTAGAGCTTATGGGACTTAACTACGGGGTCATCAGTCCCTAAACTTACAAACTACTTATGAACTAGCTTATACTAAAGACGGCACAAACATCCATGCCCAAGGGGGAGGGGTGGGGGAATCGAACCCCCGACCGCAGCGGCCGTGCAGACCGTGACTGGCACGCCGCAGACCGCTCACCCACCGCGGCCGGTCCAAATTCATCTCTCAGTATAGTATCTCCTATTTCATCCACATCTACTTCTTCTTCGCTTCATACAATATTGCTTCTCAGTTCATTTCCTTTGTAGAGCCCCTATATACACTCTTTCCACCTTTCAGCTTTTCCTTCTTTACTCAGAACTGGTTTTCCATAACTTGTACGTTATAATTACCAATGAAAACATCTTTCAAATATTATAAAATATAGAATAAGAATAATGCAGTACCTGAAATCACAATTATCTGTTGTATAAATTCCACAAACTAATTTGATGATGAAGTCTGGGTCGAAGGCACTTGTATACGGGGTAGCACAACACAAATCAGGATTTTGTTCGCGAACAATCACTTCACTACTGCAACAAATAACTGGTGCTGACGCTAAATGTCACCAGCAATCAATGTGGGGTGTTGGTTTCAAGAAAGAACAACTAAGCCAGAAAAGCAGAGAAAGTAGAAATGTGATTTCAGACAGAAACCACTGGGGCAGAGTGGGTTAAGGCCTATTTCATTGACGTCAATTTGCAGCAGGGTTTTGAAACATGTCCTGTATTCAAATATTATGAATTATCTCGAACAGAACGATCTATTGACCCAAGGTCAACACGGATTTAGAAAATATCGTTCATGCGAAACACAGCTAGCTCTTTATTCGCAAGAAGTGATAGGTGCTATCGACAAGGGTTCGCAAATCGATTCCGTATTTCTTGATTTCCAGAAGACTTTTGACACCGTACCTCACAAACGGCTTTTAATCAAATTGCGTGCTATGGTATATCGCCCCAAATTTGCGATTAGATAGGTAATATCCTGTCAGAGAGGACACAGTACGTAGTAATCGATGGTAGGGCATCGACTAAAACAGAGGTGATATCGGGCGTTCCACAGGGTAGTGTTATTGGACCTCTGCTGTTCCTTATTTACATAAACGATTTAGGGGAAAATCTAAGTAGCTCTCTTAGGTTGTTTGCAGATGACGCCGTCATTTGCCGTCTAGTAAAATCATCTGAAGATCAAAACCAACTGCAGAACGATCTGAATAAGATATCAGTATGGTGTAAAAATTGGCAATTGGCTTTAAATAATGAGAAGTGTGAAGTCGTCCACATGAGTACGAAAAGAAATCCGTTAAACTTTGTTTATAAGATAAATCAGTCAAAACTGAAGGCTGTAAACTCCACAAAATACCTAGGAATTACTATTACTTCTGACTTAAATTGGAAAGAACACGTAGATAATGTCGTGGGCATGGCGAACCAGAGACTGCGTTTTATTGGCAGAACCCATAAAATATGCAACAGAACTACACTATGCTTTTCCTTCCATTTTTGGAGTATTGCTGCCCAGTGTGGGATCCTCATCGCCGGCCGCGGTGGCCGAGGTGACTGAGGCGCTCCAGTCACGGTCAGCACGGCCACTACGGTCGGGGGTTCGAATCCCCCCTCGGGCATGGATATTTGTGCTGTCCTAGTTCGTAAGTAGTTCATAAGTAGTTTGTAAGTTTAGGGACTGATGACCCCGTAGTTAAGTCCCTTAAGGTTAAGAAACATTTGAACTTTTTTTTTTTTTTTTTTTTTTTTTTGTATCCTTATCAGGTGGGTTTGACGGAGGACATCGAAAGAGTCCAAAGAAGGACAGCTCGTTTCGTATTGTCACGATACAGGGGAGACGGAAACAGCGTTACGGAAATGATACAGGATCTGGGATGGGAATCATTACAACAACGGCGCTTATCGTTTCAGCGTGACTACTTACGAAACTCGAATCGCCAAGATTTTCCTCCGAATGCGAAAATATATGATATGTTAACTACGGGGTCATCAGTCCCTAAGCTTACAAACTACTTATGAACTAGCTAAGACGGCACAAATATCCATGCCCGAGGGAGGATTCGAACCCCCGACCGTAGTGGCCGTGCAGACCGTGACTGGAGCGCCTCAGTCTCCTCGGCCACCGCGGCCGGCCGAAAATATATTGTTGACTCTCACTTACATAGATAGAAATGACCATCAGAATAAAATGCGGGAAATCAGAGCTCGAACGGAGAGATTCAGGTGTTCTTTCTTCCCGCGCGCTATTCGAGAATGGAAAGGGAGATAAATAGTATAATGGTGGTTCGATGAACCCTCTGCCAGCCGCTTAAATGTGATTTGCAGAGTATCCCATGTATGCACGTATGCACAAGTCGCACTGTTCGTGAGCGTTCAGCCGCGCGGTGGACTCGGCACGTTGACGGTACACGTCCAGGTTCACGCTCCGTGTGCCGCCTGCAGCACGGGCTCTGCGTGGCATTGACCTCCGGCCGGCGTGGCGCTTGCGACGGCGTCGCTAGGGGAGCGCCCTCCATTATGGTGGCAGGGCAGGTGGGAGGCGCCTCGTTAGGCCCAAAGCCGGCGGCACTCATTCAGCGCGGTAGCGAGTAAATACCTGCAGACGCGGCCGCGCGCAAATGAAAAGAGGAGCGCCGGAATGCTCGCTAATGAAGCGCGCCTAAATAATTTATGCTCGAGTACCGCGCTCTGCGCTGCACTGGAGACCTGCGTGCGAGGCGGGCCGCGCTTTGAGCTCCGTCAACACACTCGGCACGTATGGCCTTTGAAAACTATGTGTGTGTGTATGTGTATATATGAGAGACAGGTCAATAGTGAGGTCTTGAATAGCCATAATATAAGCCATCACATGTGTTAACATTTAAATCGTCATCATTTCAGCCTTTTCCCATGTCCTGTGAGGTCGGCTTTCTTTTGCTGGATCGTTCTCTTCCATAAATGTTTATCCAGCGCTTCTTCTCTGAGCTATCCTTTCTCCCGTAGGTCCAGTGGCGTACAGATCACTATCCGCCACTTTTTAATTGAGTGTGACTTATGTCATGCAGAGAGGGTAGATTTGCCTTCAATTTTAGGGAACGACGAAGAGAGTGTGAAGAAAGACCTACACTTTTGTGTGGTGTCGCACAAGTCTAAAGTGCGCGCCACGTACTTTCGCCGCGCGCCGCCATGCACGCACGGCGCGGCGTTCTTACGACGTTGGCCACGAGCGCCCTCTGCTGCAACTCTGCTCGTGGCCACCACGGAACTGCATCGGCCACTTGGGAATCAGATAGGCACCAGTTAAGACTTGCCTATCGGATAGGCACTAGGAATCATCAGTAGGCAGGCCTCTAACTAAAATGTGTATCAACATTCTACTAGTCTGCTGCTCTCCTAGTTAAGTAATGTATTATTTAAAATATATCTCTTATACTAATCTAGCTTAGTGTTTCTAGTTTCTGCTGTCCCACTGGCTGGTCACCTCCGTACCTGCACACGCGTGCATCCTATTTTCCTGTGTCGGTCTCGCTCTACTCGGCCACCGACACCCAGGACAACCGGCGGAAACGAGACACAAAAGTGGCGACGAGGATGGGATACAAAATTATGTGACTTGTCTCACCTCTGGCGTAAGCTTTTAGGCTGGAGGATTTAGTACGTTGTAGTGTGGCTGGCTCACCCTTTTTATCGCTGTGGTCAGCCAGCTCTGGTTGTGTGCTTGTTTTTCTATTTCTCCGACCTTTCGCATAGAGTGCTATCCTCATCTTCACCTCTAACCTTTACTTTTTGTATTTAAAGTCAGTTTCTCACGTCACTGCTCTCTTTTCTTTTACTTCGTTTGTTCACACTCCTTGCTTCTTCGTTTTTTTTTTTTTAATTTGTCCGGGCGCTGAAGACCTAGTTGTCGAGCGCCCAAAACCCCTCTACCCTATCCTATCCCGTAAGTCCCCTGTGTTGAGTCGTAAAGTCGGCGCCAGACGCCAGTCGCACAAGAACGATCGTGTAGAAGGCAGCGGACGATCGGCAGCCAATCACACGCCGGCGTCGCGCATCCTGGAGGGAGAAACAGAGAAGCGCACCCTTTACAAGCAGCTATATCTAGGCCGACATGCGTCTGGAAGAGCACCATCTGAACTCGGCTCTGAACTGGGCAGTCAATAGGACTCAGCGCTGCTAGCATCGTGGAAGAAGACGCCGCCGCTAGAAGAGATTATAAGTTGAGTAACTTTGTCCATATTCGTAAATAAAACTTGTATTACTAATCTGTATAACTCTGTTCAAGCTGTCCATCATTTTGCACAATAGCGGGCGTATACAGTGCAACCTGTGGGTGCTCTGTTAGGTCGATGGACCATCCACTATACTCCTAGGATTTAAGTCCTTGTGACTTCCATTTGATTCCGAAAATGAAGGAACCATTTTGTGGATTTCGCTTCGGAATTGTTCCAGAGATTCAACAAGTAGCAGACCGCTCCATTCGCACCATCAACAGAACAGGATCTGCCAACGGTATATTGTCTTCCACATCGCTGCCAACGGGTTCTACACGACGGTAACAGGTGCAGACATATAATGCTTTTGTATCGGTTGTAAATTAATAGTTCCCACTATTTAAGTTACAATCAGCGTATTTAGTTGTTTGAAGCTAGAACAAAAATGTTCAATGTTTATAAAGTTATGGAACCTAACTGCAGTGGTCATCGGTCCCTAAACTTACAAACTACTTAAACTAATTTATCCCGATAACAACACACAGACTTTCATGCCCTAGGGAGGACTCAACCTCCGACAGCGAACGGCCACGCGCAAACAGCAAGGCCCCTGTTCCGCCTTAGCAAGCTAGAGCATTTACCCTATATGTGTATCATTAAGCATGACGGATCGCTTGTTTCCAAGTACGTATACAAAATTATCTCGTCTCTTGGCGTAGTTAACGTGTCCCTCTGGTAATGGGGGACGGGGGTATTCAGTTGAAGTATTAAAGCAGACGTGGCCAACATTTCCGCCCAGCGGTCCCGCCTGCTGTACACTGTAGTTCACCGCCCCGGCCGCGACCTTGTGTCGCTAGTGTCGGCAACGGAGCGAGAAAGATAGCTGCGGAAAGAGTGAGACCGCACAGCTCTGCTCTGCGTAGGACTGTCCAGATCCGACGTAAACGAAGTAACAGAGTAAAACTGGTTGTTGGTGGGTGGGATATAGGTAAGGCTGTTCTATTGATTGGAAAAACAGGGTCGCTACAAGGATTTGGCAATAGTGAGCCAGCCAGCTAAAGGAGGTCTGTTTCAAAAGCTACTCATTCAAAACGAATCTGGTGTTAAATGCAGCATTAATAATTGTCATCAGCTGGTAGTTAACACTCACAACAGCTAACTTTCCAATCAAGCTGATTATAGATTAGTTGAACACATTTTTTATTCTTCAACACTATAATTCTGTTTAGTTATGGCCCTAATATTAATACCTGCACAGTTAATTAGGAAACAGTGGGTTTAAACTTATTGAAGTACTTTATCCATTTCAGCAACTGTTCAGGTTATAAATAAATAAAATTCAGCAACTAGTTGCTTGTTATTATTTATTTTAGACGACCGGTTTCGGACGCTTAAGTGCCCTTCTTCTGGTCTATTTTAGTAATGTACCTTAATGAATGTAGCTACATGCTATTAAGAGAATCAACACTGAATGCAGAGATTATTGCATAATCCGCCATGGCAAGCTAGAGCATACACCCTATTATTGCATAATCTCTACACTCAGTGTTGATTCTCCTAATAGCATGTAGCTAAAATAGACCAGAAGAAGGGCACTCAAGCGTCCGAAACCGGTCGTCTAAAATAAATAATAACAAGCAACTGGTTGCTGCATTTTATTAATTTTTAAACTTATTGTAAGCGCAACGGATATTTTGAACACATCAAGAACAATACGTAGCCTGCATAAGGCTCACTGACTACAGTATAAATTTGACTGTGAGAGAAATCTGGAAAAACACAAACCACTTTCTAATAATGCAACTGCAAGAATTTATTTCGCTGAGTGACTGCAGAAACTTAGTATCTTGTTTATCTGTGTAGTATTGCACAACAATCACTGTTATTATTAAACGTCACACCAATAAAGAAATATGTTGATTAAACTCAGCTTAGTCAATATTATGCTTTGATTTTAATAGCCAATAACTTTCAATGAAGAGGGTTAGCTTTCTAACTACAAAAGTGAAATAGATAAAGAGGTTTAACTTTCTCAATTATTATTAACAATAATGATTACATCCCTTATGATTGAAGAACAACAAAATCTACTCAGACTGATACATATATGAATGATACAAAATCTTATAAAGACAGAACTGTGTCTGTGAAAATCAGATTTCAAATTATTCCATCAGCTCGTACAAAAGCAGCTAACCAAAGCACGTCCGATCAATACCAGAGCTACACACCGACTCTCTCTTTCTGTTCAGCTACTACTCACATACATAGTCTTTGACAGAGTAAACCATAGACGCAGTTACTGAAAGAAGTTCGTCCAAATATCGAGACAAGACAGGCGAAACAATATTATTGAATTTTTACAGACAGTTCATATAACATTTTACATCCAAATATCGATACAAGACAGGTGAAACAATATTATTGAATTTGTACAGACATGTTTCAAGAGGAAGCGCAGCTCTGTAGTGTGGTCGAACAACGGTAAAATAAGCAGATCATTTACTGTTTAGGTAACAACTAGTGTTTGTATGGCAGAATCACTACGCGAAGCTTTAGAAAATATCCAAAACATGCATCGAAGAAAAACTTAGTAATTTTGTAACTCATCTTTGTTCGGTCTTCAGAAGATAAGTGCATAATTTTGTCACTGTGCATGGTATTGCATTGACGTTCCAATGATTGTTTTTCCAAGTTGCATAGGCGCCGACTTTTGAAAATCTCGCGAAAGATATTTCTATATAAAATAATAATAATAATAATAATAATAATAATAATAATAATAAACCTTCATACAAAGCATTTTTATTTCAACGTCCACGCTTTTCCAACTAATTTTCAGAGTTTTCGTCTTCTGAGACATGCATATCAGATAATGATGGACCTGTATTGTGAATACTGTGTTCACTATAGCAATCATATTGGATCGTCTTTCTGGCTTCATTCTTCTGTAGATTTATTTTATACACAGTATTACCAAAATAGTCCATAAATACTTCTGTTGTCATATCATGCCTGTCGATACCAATAGATTTACAACCCATTGGTACATTACCCACCAAGTCACTAAACAGGATGAAAAATGTCACGATTTACACTACCACGATTCCTTGAAGATAACTGACTTCTAAGAGAATGCATAAAACGTTTTGAGGAAGAGCGGCTCCATTACAGAGATAAATTAGATAATGTTCATTCTGGGGTCAGAAATGACCCCAAGATAGTAACTAACGGTTATGCACATCGTATAGTAAGAGGCAGAGGTATGCCCTCATCTGCTATGCCGGCACATATACTTGGGTGTTTGTGTGCGAATGTGACACTGTTTTAGAGAATATGTTTAGGCAGGGAGTTGAGACAGCTACCACTGAAATGATACGGAATCATATTTACTGTCTTACGTGTCAAAAGTAGATTTGTTTTTTTACTAAAACGTCATCGTTTTAAAGGATGTACTTTACGAGGATAATTAGTTTATTGAACTGACAAGATTACATACAATAATGTTTCAACCATAGAGCAGGAATCAAGGAACATCATTAAATAAGCTTTCGCGCCGTATTTGTTAAATTTTATATTTATACTTCAGCATCAGATGCTGTACGGTATCAAAGGTCTCCACCAAATGAGCCAAGAAATATATCGTAAAGAAAAAAAAATTAAGTGGGGAATGCCGAGCATACCCATTCTAATTTTGGGGTACGTTTGAGCGACCGAGCACACCCGTAGTCGGCGCCTATGCCATCTTGTAATCTACATCTACATCTACATGGGATACTCTGCAAATCACATTTAAGTGCCTGGCAGAGGGTTCATCGAACCACCATTATACTATTATCTCCCATTCCATTCTCGAACAGCGCGGGAAGAAAGAACACCTGAATCTCTCTGTTCCAGCTCTGATTTCTCGTATTTTATTCTGATGGTCATTTTACCTATGTAAGTGAGAGTCAACAATATATTTTCGTAATCGGAGGAGAATCTTGGCGATTGGAGTTTCGCAAGTAGCCCACGCGGCAGCGATAAGCGCCGTTGTTGTAATGATTCCCATCCAAGATCCTGTATCATTTCCGTAACGCTGTCTCCCCTGTATCGTGACAATACGAAACGAGCTGTCCTTCTTTGGACTCTTTCGATGTCCTCCGTCAAACCCACCTGATAAGGACCCCACACTGGGCTGCAGTATTCCAAAAATGGACGGACAAGCGTAGTGTATGCAGTTTCTTTTGTAGTTCTGTTGCATCTTTTAAGGGTTCTGCCAATAAAACGCAGACTCTGGTTCGCCTTTCCCACGATATTATCTACGTGTTCTTTCCAATTTAAGTCTGAAGTAATAGTAATTCCTAGGTATTTTGTGGAGTTTACGGCCTTCACTTTTGATTGATTTATCTTGTAAACAAAGTTTAACGGATTTCTTTTCGTACTAATGCGGACGACTTCACACTTCTCATTATTTAGAGTCAATTGCCAATTTTTACACCATACTGATATCTTATTCAGATCGTTCTGCAGTTGATTTTGATCTTCAGATGATTTTACTAGACGGTAAATGACGGTGTCATCTGGAAACAACCTAAGAGAGCTACTTAGATTTTCCCCTAAATCGTTTATGTAAATAAGGAACAGCAGAGGACCAATAACACTACCCTGTGGAACGCCCGATATCACCTCTATTTTAGTCGATGCCTTACCATCGATTACAAAGAACTGTGTGCTCTGTGACAAGAAATCCCCTATCCAATCGCAAATTTGGGGCGTGCGGTTACATAATAAGCACTTTGCATGACCTTCAAATGATACGAAAAAGTACTGTAATTCCCATTCCTCATTGAATGATGTGGCTTCCTTACATTTCCTTTTTGTTGACCAATGAGATGACGCCATTATGCTTCCAATAAAAAAGTGCGCGGGGCAGGGGCGCGGTAAAGGCATCAGCGCGCGTGGGGCGATGTTTGGGTTGCCTGTATTAAAGCAATCAAATCAACATCCTAAAATATCAGCAGCATAGCTGAACTGTGACACTGTCCCAATGTTTAAACACACATCTATCTTCTATCTGTATCTATAAATGTGAATGTCTGTTCGGTGTACGTGTATCACGTCTGAACCACAAGACATAAAGAGCTAACAATTTGTACAGTTACTAATGTCTACCCGGGGAAGGCTTTAGGCATGGTTTTATGGCGATCGGATAGTTATATATATATATATATATATATATATATATATATATATATATATATATATGTGAATGTCTGTTCGCTGTACGCTTATCACTTCCGAACGACAAGACGCAGAGACTTAAATATTTCTACAGTTACTAATTTATACCGAAGGAAGGTTTTGGGCACGGTTTTATAGAGATCTGATAAATATTTAGTAATTTGAAGAATATATCGCGAAATGGGGAACAACAATGACTCTTTGAAAATTATATTTTGTCTTTGGAAATGGTTTTATTGGTAGCATTGATGCCTGAGGGTTGATAATGATAAAGGGGTGGAGTATATTGGGATGGAAAGTTATCGGTGTATATAAAATTCTACGTGTGTCTGTCTGTGTGTGTGTGTGTGTGTGTGTGTGTGTGTGTGTGTGTGTGTCTGTGTGTGTGTTAATATTTCGCTCTGCAGCGAAAAGTAAGGA
Source organism: Locusta migratoria (assembly GCA_026315105.1). Classification (NCBI taxonomy): domain Eukaryota; kingdom Metazoa; phylum Arthropoda; class Insecta; order Orthoptera; family Acrididae; genus Locusta; species Locusta migratoria. The sequence goes on from CM048746.1 coordinate 606,181,106, forward strand.
ACGAAAACGAATAGTATGTGTGTAATTGTTGTCCGAAGTCTCCCATTGTACACAACAGCAGTTCCATGCCGATAGCTATAAGGGGGCCAGCGTATAAAAAAAAAATCGAACTGAAGGCCAGCGACGACGTTTGCGACTCTATAGCAAGGAGGTTACTTACATCGAAACGTGATGCCACAGACCGTATCTTTGGTCTATGCGTGCTACAATGTCTTCAGTTCTCTCTCTGTAAGGATAAGCATACGAATAAGGAAATATAACAATAAATAAAGCAGTAAAAAAGAAATTTATTTTAATACATCTCTTTAAAAAAATCGATTTGACATTTCTCGCATAACAGCAAGTGATAGATCTATGATACTATTACAATCATTACTGTTGAATTTCGTGGTTGGATTCTTCGAAACGAGTGCATTATTAGGTGTGATTTCTTATTTCTTATATATTCTCTGATAAATGTAACATGTTTTTAGAAAATAGGAGATGGATAGGGATAGGAAAAGTACTAACTCAAGCTCGACTAAATAAATAAATACCCGGGCAACGCCAGGTTTTCAGCTAGTAAGTGATATAAGGAGAAAAAAACTTTATGCCTCCCCCTTTCTCCTCACTTCCCCCCTCCTCCCCGTTATGTACGCCCCTGTGTCGCGCTACGGAAGTATGAACAGCAGTGGCCAGCAGAGCCTTGACATGCAGTCAGCGCGCCCCGCCAGTATTACGGTAACCACACAGTGCAGAGCCGCGCAACGTGCCATTACGCTGGCGGGTAATAGCGTCTCCGTTTTGTGTGGGGCCCCGCCCGCGCCCCCCGTCGGCAGGGCGACGGCGGCGTCGCTAAGTGCTGGCCAGACAGCCAGACAGCGCCTTCCTGTCTGCTGCAGCAGGTGCGGCCGCACGCCCTGACGCTACAACAGCCGGCACACGACACGCATTATCCGCTGTTACCTCGCATTCACATGGCACGAGCCGTTTCATAACTACATACACAGTGTTGGAGCTATGGCATAGAGGCACACAAGGTAAGATAAAGCGTGATACCACTTATAGTACGTTGAAACTCGTCGATAAACTATACTTCTACAAATTTTTTACCATCCGGATGCTTAACTCCCACGCAACATTTTATGCTGTTCCCGCTCTTAATACTTCTCCATAGAGATCATTCTCAGTAGCAGTGAATATAAGTGTTGTCACGGGAGTGCTTAGCCGCCCGCGGTGGCCCAGGGGACTGAGGCGCTCCAGTCACGGTCTGCACGGCCTCTACGGTCGAGGGTTCGAATCCCCCCTCGAGCATGGATATTTGTGTCGTCCTTAGGATTAGCTAGTTCATAAGTAGTTCGTAAGTTTAGTGACTGATGACCCCGAAGTTACGTCCCATAAGCGATACAAACATTTGATTTTTTGGAATGCTTACGACTGTTATTAAAACAGTGATCACAACCTCTTATTTAAGAAAGACACAAATACGTCACGCCGCCATCTGAATGTTTGTTTCCCGCATACGTAAGTGCAAGAAGTGTCACTGCTGTACTGCTGTCCACAGGGGACTCTACGTACAAAGTCTAAGTATCAGAGACAACTGGGTGTAAAACATATTACCTGAAAACAAAAAATAAAACCGTAGAGGAAATTAAAATTTAAAAATAGTTTCTATTTCATCTTAGGTGGTGAACACCAAAATATTCGCATAGTTGCAAAAAATAGTTTTAGCTGGGACACCCTATATATATAGGGTGTCCCAGCTATCCTGTCCACCCAAAATATCTCTGGAACAATAACAGCTATTGGAAAACGACTTTCAACGGTATCAATGTACGGTTGGGGCCCATGAATGTACATATTTGGAAACATTCTAAAACGAAAGCAAATGTGTTTTTAACACGAACTTATTTTTTTTTTTTTTTTTTTTTTTTTTAATGGACATCCTATATGTTTTCTTCAGCAATCCATAGCATGAAAAATCACATAGACAATGGCGTTGTTTGTATCGCAATATCCCAATTACATACCGAGATATTGCGACACGAAGTTGACGCTTGAAATACGCGAAACGCGCGGCTAGCGCACGTCCTGAGCAGCATGGGGTTCTCGCCTGAGTCTCAAGACGTGCGCCAGCCGCGCGTTTCGCGTATTTCAAGCGTCAACTTCGCGTCGCAATATCCCGGGATGTAATTGGAATATTGCGATGCAACCAACGCCATTGTTTATGTGATTTGTCATGCTATGAATTGCTGAAGAAATAATATTGGGTGTCCATTAAAAAAAAACATAAGTTTGTGTTAAAAAACACATTTGTTTTTGTTTTAGAATGTTTCCAAATATGTACATTCATGGGCCCCAGTCGTACATTGATACCGGTGAAAGTCGTTTTCCAATAGCTGTTATTGTTCCAGCGATATTTTGGGTGGACAAGATAGCTGGGACACCCAGGATATACCATTTGAGACACTCACGCCGTCCTCTCACTTTTTGTTTCCCGCATATGTAAGTGCAGGAAGTGTCACTGCTGTTCACAGGGGCCATGTACAAACTCTGAGAGTCTAATTATTAGAGACAAGTAGGTGTAAAACTTATTACCTGAAAATAAAAAATAAAAGCGTATAGAAAATTAAATTTTAAATACAGTTTCTGTTTCTTTTTAGGTGATGAACATTCCCAAAATATACGTCTAGTTGCAAAAACTAGTTTTACTTAAATAAAGAAAGACAACACCACTGGGAAAATGTTAAATTATAAAGTTATAGGCCTTACGATTGTCTAAAGATTTCTGTTTTGTATGTATCGATTACTTTTTTACGTTTAGAGATATTTGCAGTATGTATATAAAGAAAAAAAATTTACAAAACTAGTGTTTGTTTAAATCGTCACCAAGCACGTTTGCATACTTCTTTCCGTTTGTATGGCACGAGATAAATAAAAAAAGTATTTGTTCAGAAAATTAAAAAAAAAAAAAATACGCATTTATCGAAATAATCGATTTTGTAAAAATAATGAACAAGGTCTTCTGGAAAATTGGCTAGAACGGCTCAGGGGTCGACCTAGACTAATGAATTTTAGCCTGTTTTCTTCGTAAAGAGTTGGAAAATCATGCTATAAATTTTTTTATTTCCTTAATTATAAGTGTGAAAGAATGATTTTGCAAAATTTGCACCATTTTGGGCCCGTTTTCCCCAAGTGACTGTTTCTATTTTCTTTCTTTTTTTATGTTGTGAAACGAACTATTAGGGAAATAAATTTCTGAGACTTTTTCACGGGCTTTAAAACAAATAATGTGGTTCTACGAACTTCTGGAGCCGAAATAAGGATTTCTTAAAAAAATTCTTGTGTATTAACTTGCCATTTTACAGCGATGTGCTCCGTTGAATATTTGTATGAAAAAAATGCAAGGATAAGGTGCGTCGTTTTCTAGTATTACTAACTGATTCGTAATGTGAAGTGAGTAAGGGCGTAGTGAATGCCTTGAGCTAGAACGGACGGGCGGGTGAGCGGATGTTGGAAACGGGAAGGGGAAGGGAGGCGGAAAGACGCGTGCTTTCAGAGAGAACACGTCCATTAGGTTTTTCCTGACAAATACGTTTATATCGGCATTATTTGTTTTAAAATCTTGAAAAAAGTCAGAAATTTATTTATTGAACAATTTCTTTCGTTAAAAAAGAAATATTTGAAAAAAAAGCAGGTCCAAAAAAGTTACATCTTTTTCAAAATCATTCTTTGATACTTATAATTAACAAAATGTAAGAAAAAAATTAATAGCCTGATATTACAATTATTTGCGAAGAAAATAGTCCAATGATTGTTACGCTAGGTAGATTCCATGAGCAGATCTCGTCAATTTTGGAGAAGGCCTATTTTTCTAAAAATGCGCTTGTTGACGATTTATAATTAATCGATTTTTAAAAGGTTTGTAAGTGTTTTTTTCAATATATCTCTAAATGTAGAAAAGCACTTGATTGGTTCTAAATAACAGTCGATAGATAATCGTAAGACATATATCTTGCTAATTTAACATTTTCCTATCGGAGTTACCATTTTTTATTTATGTAAGAAAAACCTTTTTGCTATTTTGCTATTTTGGCAATGTTCGCCCATCTTGGCTCGAGTCTCATGAAAAAGGAAACTCTATTTCAAATTTAATTTAGTATACGTTCATATATTTTCAACTTTAAATTTATGCCCTCACAGACAGACAGCAGTAACAAGCCCTGGTTAAGAAGGAAGCTTAGGGTTTAAGGTCCCGTCCACAGCTTGGTCATTAGAGATGGAGCTTACGCTCGGAGTTTTTTTGGGTAAGGATGGAAAAGAAAATCAGCCGTGCCCTTCGAAAGGAACCATCCCGTCATATGCCTGGAGTGATTCAGGGAAATCACGGAAAACCTAAATCTGTATGGCCGGCGGTGGATTTGAACCACCATCCTTCCCAATGCGAGTCCAGTGTCTTTACACTGCTCCACCTCGCTCGGTGCCCTGCCACCTGGTTAGGTCGCGTGGCCAGCTGTTGGTAGTTACAGTCAGGTCTTACAGTCAGACAGGTGACAACTGCAAATAAATCCAGCTGGGACTACATAGACGTGATACTGATATATGGGGAGACCCAATGGAATGCAGTGAGGCTCAAAGGCTGTACTTGCATGAACTTACACATTAAACCACTTTGTACTGCACATAGCGATTTAAAACGTAAGTTTAGTGTGCAATATGAAGCTTCTGCCTGCGCTACTGCAGAAACAAATCTCTTCAACATTAGCATGTGCTTCCTCCTATGCAGAACAGTACGATGTAATTGAAAGTCGCTTTGCATTGCACTCAGCTATTAAAGCTGTATCAAATTTTGTAAATGATATTAGAATATTATGTAATGATTAAAGTCATACACACGTCACTAGGAACTATGTGGTAAAGTCAAAAATTTCCGAGACTTGACTCATTGAGGATAGACACCTCGAAAACACCTAAAACAGCGTCTGAGGCCTAAAGGGCATAAGTCACACATAGGACGAACACAGATCTAAAAATGATTGGTCTAACAGGCGTTTATTGTCGTAGCAAAACTACCAGAGCTACAAGCGCATGTAGAAACTACAGAAGCTCAAATCATTATAGTTAGCGAAATCAGCCTAAAGCCGGAGATAAGTCCAGCTGAAATTTTTACAAACGGACAAATACTGTTCAGAAAGGCCAGATTGAATAAAATAGGTAGTGGTGTATTTATTGCTGTCACAAGCGGTTTATCCTGTAGCGAATTCGAAGTAAATACTTCCAGTGACTTGGTATTGGTAGAAATTATACCTGACGACAGGAATAAATTAATAATTGGTACTTTTTATCGACCCTCTGACTCAAAATATTCGATTACAGTAATGTTCGAAAAAATATTGGCTCAAATTAATAAAAAGCACATAAAACGTACAATTTTAATTGGTGGTGATCTTAACTTACCCTCGATATGTTGGCAAAAATACACTACTGGCCATTAAAATTGCTACACCAAGAAGAAACGCAGTTGATAAACGGGTATTCATTGCATAAAAATATTATACTAGAACTGACATGTGATTACATTTTCACACAGTTTGGGTGCACAGATCCTGAGAAATCAGTACCCAGAACAAACATCTATAGCCGTAATAACGGCCTTGAAACTCATCGGCATTCAGTCAAGCAGAGCGTCGATGGCGTGTACAGGAACAGATGCCCATGCAGCTTCAACACGATACCACAGTTCATCAAGAGTATTGACTGGCTTATTGTGACAAGCCAGTTGCTCGGCCACCGTTATGCATATGTTTTCAGTTGGTCAGAGATCTGGAGAATGTGCTGGCCAGGCAGCAGTCGAACATTTTCCGTGTCCAGAATGGCTCATACATAACCTGCAACTTGCGGTCGTGCATTATCCTACTGAAATGTAGGTTTCGAAGGGATCGAATGAAGGGTAGACCCACGGGTCGTAACGCATGTGAAATGTAACGGCCACTGTTCAATGCGCCGTCGATGCGAACAAGAGGTGACCGAGACTTGCAACCAATGGCACCCCATACCGTCACGCCGGGTGATACGCCAGTATGGCGATGATGAATACACGCTTCCAATATGCGTTCACCACGATGTCGCCAAACACTGATGCGACCATCATGATGCTGTAAACAGAACCTGGATTCATCCGAAAAAATGACGTTTTGCCATTCGTGCACCCAGGTTCGTCGTTGCGTAGACCATCGCAGGCACTCCTGTCGGTAATGCAACGTCAGGGGTAACCGAAGACATGGTCTCCGAGCTGATAGTCCATGCTGCTGCAAAAGTCGTCGAACTGTCCGTGCAGATGGTTGTTGTCTTGCAAACGTCCCCATGTGTTGACTCAGGGATCGAAACGTGGCTGGACGATCCGTTACAGCCATGCGGATAAGATGCCTGTCATCTCGACTTCTAGTAATACGAGGCCGTTGGGATTCAGCACGGCGTTCCGTATTGTCCTCCTGAACCCATCGATTCCATATTCTGCTAACAGACATTGGATCGCGACCAACGCGAGCAGCAATGTCGCTATACGATAATCCGCAATCGCGATAGGCTATAATCCGACCTTTATCGAAGTCGGAAATGTAATGGTACGCATTTCTCCTCCTTACACGAGCCATCACAACAACGTTTCACCAGGCAGCGCCGGTCAACTGCTATTTGTGTATGAGAAATCGGTTGGAAACTTTCGTCATGTCAGCAGGTTGTAAGAGTCACCACCGGCGCCAACCTTGTCTGAATGCTCTGAAAAGCTAATCACTTCCCTTCAATTCTGTTCTACTCGATGACTTTCCGTCAATGTACTGTGTCTTCTCTGACAGGAAATCACGAAGTTAATCAGACAACTGTGACGATATTTCAAAAGCACGTAATTTGATTAGAAGACGCTTGTGAGGTACAGTGTCAAAAGCCTTTCGGAATCTACAAAAACGGACTCTATTTGACATCCCTTGTCTTTTGCGCCCATCACATAATGTGACTCACAAGTACGATACTTTCTGTATCCGTGTTGACTATGGGTTCGAGATAGTAATATTCGACGAAAGTATATGTTTAAAATCCTACTGCAGACCGACTTCAATGATATAGGCCTATAATTTTGAAGATCACTCTTGTTGTCTTTACTCACTATTACAGGGACCTGTGCAATTTTCCAGTCTTTGGGTATGGATCTTTCACTGCGCGACTGTTTGTATGTAATAACTAGTTATGGGGCTATTGCATCAACATACTCTGAAAGGAATCTAACTGGTATACAATCGGGACCGGCAGTCTTACTTTTGTTGCTTTCAGTTGCTTTAATACTCTAGGGGTATCTACTTCTAAATAACGCATGCTTGCAGCTCTTCTTAATAGGAATTCTGGAGTATTTGCTTCGTCTTGTTTCGTGAAGGATTTTCGGAAAGCTGTCTTAAGCAATTATGCCTTAGCAGAACTGTCGTCAGTAGTATCACTATTGCTATCACGTAGTGAAAATAAATTCAGAACATCGTAACAGTGACCACTAAAGGTAAGCTAAAACATGAGACTATAAGCTGCGAAGAAATTGAGGTTTTAACCAAATATTGTGTTAATGATCACTTAATAAGGACTGATAATCAAAATTCTTCTTCTCAGTATTTTCGCGCAGAAAGTCATATGTTCACCAAAGTACTAGTTTCAGCTGTAGATATAGTTTTATGTAACGCCAAAACCAGTGCTTTTTTATCGCTTCTTCTCCTTCCCTCCCGGTCCCTCCCAAACCTTACTGCGGTGACGTCGCCTGCCAAATTTCTTTAGAAGAAGAACCAAAATACAGTAGTCTAGGGGCACAACAACTCCTACAATACTGCTATTCAGCCATGCATGTATAAATGTTGACCCCTCAGGGGCTCAGCATTAATTTGCTGAGTACGGGCTTGGCGAACCCGGGGTCCTGAGCCGTGGGCTGCGTCGCGCCAACAGTCCGCTACACCGTAAGCTCTGTGCGTGCTTCAACGACCATCGTTCGGCCCGACGGTGGAACGTTGTACGTCTCAGAGCCCGGGGATCTTGGCTTAATCGCCCGGGTCGCGAGGACGGTACAAACCTCTATAAAAAAAAACCTCAATCTCAAGGTGTGCTACGTGCCGAGGAGATGCATGGCTGTTGAGGTTGAACAGCCGCTAGCGAGCAACCTCTGAGGAACCTGCCGCACCTCAGTTGTATAAGGCTTACCCAGGCAAGCGGGGCTCTGTCTGGGTGGACGCTTATTTCCCTAGCTGCTCGTGGGAACACCATGAAACGAACACGAAACGTTGGCGGACGTACAACCGCCGTCTCTAAGCGCGGTAGAAGTGAATACAATGCTACGCAGTATGACCCCCAAACGTTTCCTTCCCTGTCTACACCGTGGGAGGAACGTAGGGCCAAAACGCAAGGTGAGGCTTATGCCCCTAAGTATTTAGTGTGTACGCGAACGGATGGGGAATCTTTCATGTCCACAAAGCCAATGTTCTTTGTGGAACATTTGGAAGATAAATATGGAGAGGTCGATGGTCTGTCGAAGATGCGATCTGGCTCAGTTCTCATAACGACGTCATCCCCGGCCCAGTCACGGGCTTTGCTAGCCTGTGACAAGCTGGGTGATGTTTTCGTTAGCATTACGTCACATAAGAGCTTAAATATGGTCCAGGGCATCATTTTCCACAGGGATCTCCTGTTGCAATCTGACGACGAATTACGAGCTAACTTGGAGCGGCGAGGTGTGCATTTAATCCGGCGCATCTATAGGGGTCCGAAGGACAACAGGGTAGCCACCGGTGCCTTCATCTTGGCTTTCGAGGGCGATTCATTGCCTGAGAAGGTCAAGGTGATGGTCTACCGGATCGACGTAAAGCCCTATGTTCCTCCCCCTATGCGCTGCTTCAAGTGCTGGAGGTTTGGGCACATGTCCTCCCGATGTGATGCCAACTCAACATGTCGGGAGTGCGGGCGTGCATCCCACCCGGACGCCCCCTGTACCCCACCTCCAATTTGCGTCAATTGTAACCAGCAGCATCCTCCGTGTTCTCCCAACTGCTCTGTACTCCACAAGGAGCGTAAGATCATGGAGTACAAGACCCTGGACCGGCTGACATATGCAGAAGCCAAGCGCAAATATGCAAAACTCCATCCTGTGACCATGACCACCTCATACGCCTCTGTAGCTTCACCATCGACCTCCAAACCACCTGTACCACTAATGCCAGCGGGCCCCAAGGCCCGAACCACTGCACCTGCCCCCTTGGCAGTTGGGGGCACCACTCCTTCGGTTGCTCCCACACTGTTCACGTTGAGAGCAACGGATAAACCATCTCGGGGGACGTCGGTCCCCACTCCACAGCCGGAGAAAAAACAGCCTTCTCCGGCTCCTCTCGCCCGGAAGGGTTCCCATGGGACACTCCCTTCCGAGGCTTCTCCTCGTGGGAAGGTGGATCCTATCAAATGGCTGAAGGATCCCCCGGCTGCTGATCGAAGGGACACCTGCTCTTCGTCAGCTCCTGCCGCCCCGTCTGAGAAGCCCCCCACGGCCCTCAACACCAAAGGGCCAGCGAGAGGGCAAGAAAAAGGAAAGGCAGAAAAAGGATTCTTTGGTGGCTTCCAAGCCACCCACACCCACATCCTCTGCTTCAGAGGATGAAGTCGAGATCCTCGCCTCTGCTGAGGATCTCGCACTTCTTGGTTCGCCTGACCATAGGAGCTCTGCTCCACCGGGTTCACCTGAGTCTATGGTCTTAGATTCTGTTGATCCTGATCAAAAAGCAGCAGATATTCCTATGGAATGATCTTCTATTCTTTTCCTTTTATGGCCTTAGAGCGTGGAGAACGAATTATTCTCCAGTGGAATTGCGGCGGCTTCTTTAATCACCTGCCTGAGCTGCGCCAATTACTGTGGCGCTACCCTGCACTTTGTATCGCCCTACAAGAGACATGGTTTCCAGCACAGCGCACCCCTGTCTTCCGTGGGTATCGGGGCTACTACCGCAACAGGACCCTTTACGACAGGGTGTCTGGCGGTGTCTGCCTGTATGTCCTGGACACTGTACCCAGTGCTCCAGTGCCACTCAACACCACTCTTGAGGCAGTAGCTGTCAGAATCCGGGCAACACAGGAGTTCACTGTCTGCAGCTTGTACCTTCCTCCGGATGAGGCCGTGTCTCTCAACACCCTTACTGCTCTGGTCTCCCAACTTCCTCAACCATTCCTCCTTTTGGGGGACTTCAACGCCCACAACTCTCTGTGGGGTGGACTCCAGACCACAGGCCGCGGTAGGGATGTTGAGACATTATTGGCGCAACACGACCTTTGCCTCCTGAATACAGGTGCCCCCACGCACTTTAGCGTGGCACAGGGCACGTATTCAGCGATCGACCTCTCCGTCTGCAGCCCCAGCCTTCGACCACATCTTGCTTGGCGTGTGCATGAGGACCTGTGTGGCAGCGACCACTTCCCAATCTTTGTGTCGCTCCCGCAGTACCAAGCTGCAGACAGCTTACCCCGTTGGTGTCTCCGTAGGGCTGACTGGCCAGTCTATGCTTCAACCATTGTCATCGCTGCACCACTTCCAGATGACGTAGACAATGCAGATCAGCAGGTGACTGACAGTATAGTCATGGCCGCTGAGGTAGCAGTTCCACAAACCATCGGTTCCAGTAGGCGTAGGTCCGTGCCTTGGTGGACACCGGAAATTGCTGAGGCTATCCGGGAACGTCGGCGAGCGCTCCAGCGCTATCGACGCCACCCATCCGTGGAGAATTTGGTGGCCTTTAAACGCCTCCGTGCGCGTGCTCGACGACTAATACAGCAGAGCAAGCAGGATTCCTGGGAGCGGTATGTAGCCAGTATCGGCTCCCGCACCTCCCTGACTCAGGTATGGACGCAAGTCCGACGCGTCTTTGTCTTCGACAGGAATCCCATCCCTCACCATCCAGGGTGTGCTCTGCACGCTCCCAACAGCTATCGCCGAGCACATGGCAGACCACTACGCACAATGCTCTGCGATTGCCACTTACAGAGCCGACTTCCGCTCCCTCAAAGAGCGGGCCGAGCGGAAACAGTTATCTTTCCGCACTCGTCGTCGGGAAGTATACAACGACCCGTTTAGCGAGTGGGAGTTCCTAACTGCCCTTGCTGCGTGTCCTGATACAACTCCAGGACCGGATAGGATTCACGGCCAATTCCTCCGACACCTTTCACCAGAGTTTCAACGCCGCATTCTCGCCCTGTTTAACCGTCTATGGGCAGAGGGCACTTTCCCGTCGCATTGGCGGGAAAGCACTATCATCCCGGTGCTGAAACCTGGTGCAGACCCCCTGGTGGCTGACAATTACCGTCCGATCAGCCTCACCAACGTTCTCTGCAAGCTCTTCGAACGTATGGTGAGTCGGCGGCTTATGTGGATCCTTGAAGAGCGCGGACTCCTTGCTCCACAACAAGGGGGCTTTCGCCAGGGCCGTTCTACCATTGACAACCTCGTGTCACTGGAGTCGGCCATTCGCACGGCGTTTTCTAGGCGTGAGCATTTGGTAGCTGTCTTTTTCGACCTACGAAAGGCGCATGACACCACCTGGCGCCACCATATTTTAACAACTCGTCATGACTGGGGCTTACGGGGTGCCCTTCCTATTTTTATTCGTAATTTCCTCTCCCATCGCTCGTTCCGGGTGAGGGTTGGGGCATCTTTTAGCTCCGCCCGTATTCAAGAGAACGGTGTCCCACAGGCCTCCGTCCTCAGTGTCCCGTTGTTTTTAGTGGCAATTAACGGTCTTGCTGCGGCTGGGGGGTCATCGGTCAGTTGCTCCCTGTTCGCCGATGACTTCTGCTTGTATTTCAGCTCAGTTAGCATCGGCGGCTGCAGGGTGCCATCCGAAAGGCCCACTCATGGGCTTCTACTCACGGCTTTCAGTTCTCCGCCCGAAAAACCCGCGTGATGCACTTCTGTCGCCGTCGGGTAGTTCACCCTGACCCAGAGCTCTACTTGGATGGGGAGCTACTCCAGGTCGAGGAAACACATCGCTTCCTGGGCATGGTCTTCGATGCCCGGCTGACTTGGGTGCCACACCTACGTCAGCTGCGACAGAAGTGTTTTCGGCATTTAAATGTTCTTCGATGCCTCAGCCATACTAGTTGGGGAGCAGCACGTTCAACCCTTCTTCAGCTCTACAAGTCTCTCATTCTGTCGCGGCTTGATTACGGGAGCTTGGTGTACGACTCAGCAGCCCCTTCTGCCTTGCGGGTCCTAGACCCTGTTCACCACACAGGTGTGCGTCTCGCAACAGGGGCTTTTCGCACCAGTCCCGTAACGAGTCTTCTTGCTGAAGCTGGTGTTCCCCCTCTGCGGTATCGCCGGCAACGGTTGTTGGTGAGTTACGTTGCCCGGGTTCATGCTTCACCCCGCCATCCGAACCACAGGCTTCTCTTCCCACTTTCTGCACTCCCTTCCCCACGGCGTCGGCCCAGGTCGGGTCTCCCGATTGCGGTCCGTGTCTGTTCCCTTCTCTCCTCACTTGATTCCTTACCCCTTCCTCCACCTTACCATTACTCCCCCCATATCCCCCCCTGGAAAATTCCTCGCCTGGAGCTTCGGCTGGACTTGTCCTGGGATACGAAACCCTCGATTTCACCACTGCTTCTCCGTCGCCGGTTCCATGCACTGCTTGATACGTTTCACGGAGCACCCATCATCTACACGGACGGTTCCTTGGTCGATGGCCATGCTGGATATGCCTTTATATATGGTGACCACATCGAACAGCGGTCATTGCCTTGTGAAAGCAGCATCTTCACCGCAGAACTGGTCGGTATTTTGAGAGCTCTTGAATACCTCAGAGCTCGCCCCAGGGGGTCGTTCGTCATCTGTAGCGACTCCTTGAGTGGCTTACAGGCCCTCGACCAGTTTCTACCCAAACATACAGTGGTGCGAGCCATTCAAGATGCTGTCTTGGCGAGTCAGACCGCTCTGTCGTTTTTGTCTGGACGCCAGGGCATATAGGTATACCGGGCAATGAACGTGTGGATCATCTGGCCAAGCAGGCCACCACTTCGCGGTCCCTGGACATTGGCCTCCCAGTTTCCGACCTCCAAACCCAGTTGACCCGCAAGGTCTTAAGGGTTTGGAATTCTGAATGGGCAGACTCCACTGAACCAAATAAGCTCCGTGCTGTCAAGCCGTCTACCGCTGCATGGAAGACGTCCCTGAGGGCTTCTCGCAGGGAGTCGGTTGTCCTTTGCCGACTCCGTATAGGCCATACTTGGCTTACGCATGGTCACCTCCTGCGTCGCTAGGAACCTCCTCAGTGTCGATGTGGTGCGACTTTGACGGTCGCCCACATCTTAATTGAATGCCAGAATTTAGCCGCAGTGAGACGAAATTTTAATATCCCTGACGCTTTGCAGCTAGCATTAGCTGACAATACCTCCACGGTTGACTCTGTTTTAAATTTTATGGTGAGTGTGGACTTACGAGTCACTTTAAAGTTTGTGTTTGTCATTTCTCTGTCCTCCGCCTCCTTAAGTCTGTTAGGTGGGTGGTTTTAACGTGTTCCAGAGTGGCTGGGTGTGTTCCTTATATCCTTGTGACCACCCAGCCAAAACACTCTTGTGCTGTTTCAGCTGTTTTATCCCTTCTTCGTTTTTAATCGTATCCTTTCTTTCTATTAGTCTGTAAGTTTTAAACTTTGACTTGTTAATGCATTCACTTCGGATCGCTTAAAAGGTTTTATCTCTTTGACTGGAACAAGGGACTGATAACCGTTGTTGTTTAGTCCCTTCCAAAACCCAACAACAACAACAACAATAAATGTTGAATTAATTTTTACTTTCCCTTGGATTTTATAAGCATGAGGGGCAGTAGAATTTCTTGCCGAAAGTGTGGTATTTGGGTGGAGCTAAAGTGATTGTCTTGTCCCCTCAACTCGTTTTGCTTGCTTCCTCCAGTACTGCCTCAGCAGAAATCGGCTAAAATATGAAACCTTTGGCCCAACAGTATTTTCTACTTCACTACCTGCTCGCCGACCGAAATATTCGAGAACACCGCTGCAAACAAGCAACAACTACTCCATTACTGAAAATTGCGGTGTCAGTCGACATATATGAAACAATGTGAAAGGAAAGGCATATCTCCTGTCCTAAACAGCGCTGAAAAATCGAGTCATGTATCGAGGAAATTACTCAATGGTCAATTGATATCTCTAGCGTAACTCCTAGGACGCTTTTATATGCAATCAGAAATGGAGAATTCATCGTAATTCTCCCCCTGTCCTTTGCGGATTTGCTCAGTTTGTTTGTAAAGGTTATGGGACTTAACTACGGGGTCTTCAGTCCCTAAACTTACAAACTACTTATGAACTACTTACGAACTAGGGCGGCACAAATATCCATGCCCGAGGGGGGATTCGAACCCCCACCGTAGTGGTCGTGCATTTGCTCAGTCAAACATATCTTAACGATAAGCATTAACATTAGCATTCAATCATTTACTCTTTACAATAGTACACAAAAATGAAGAAACTTAAAATCAGCTTTCAATACACACGAAGTATACCAAATATGTACTGTATTAGTAAAAACGTAAAAAAATAAATAAATAAATACGAACACTATAATTTTGGTGAACAGAGTTTTGTATGTGGGACTTTTACCTCACGGTAAAATCAAAATGTTAATGGTTTATACACTTTAAGCAAGCTTTCAAGTTACTGCAACGGTGTAATACCCTATTGTTTAGATTTTAATTCCGTGGTGATATTTGTCTGAAATACATTGCTGTAATGATTTTAGTTAAGGTGTATAATGCAATTTTAATTCTACTCTGTTTCTTCCAAAATGAGTATCATTGTTCAAAGTATTGAAAAAATTATCTATTGAAAGCTTAACAGGTATTACTTTAAAATACCAATAGTGTTTACATAACATATATTTTCCAACTTTAATTTATTAGTTTCTGATTTCCCTAGCAGCTATCCGTTTACAAAATGCTTACATATGTTTACAGTTATGTAAATTAAGCCACCCGTAGAAAGTCTGTAAATGATTGGAAAATTATAACATAAGATGTAGTAACGTACTGTGATGTGTGAATATTGCCAGTGCCTAAGGTACACCATGGATATGCACTTAACGGAAGAGTAAAAACACAAACCACTATCATTGTGACTACCTACATTTGATGAAATATAACCTAATGCTGCTGTAAAATCTTCACCATAAAAGCTGCTGGTTGCGTATTTCTACCAAAGTAAATCGCAAATTTATAGTACTGTTCGCAATACAAGATGGATATTTTCAGCCGCGGCCGAGCGCATTGAGGCACTATGCTACGATGCACGAGGTCGTTCCGTGTCTTTAGTATCAGGTAGTTCATAAGTAGTCTTTAGTATAAGGTAGTTCATAAATAGTTTGTAAGTTTAAGGACTGATGATCCCGCAATAAGCTAGACAAACATTTGACCAGTTTTGGATATTTCCAAGATGTATTTGTTGCGGAAGGTGTGTGGTGAGTCAAACATATTCCATTTGTTTACGGGAATCAGTGAGTGACAGCAATAGTAGTCTGAAGAGCCATTGCGATATAGCGAGAGAAAATTGACATTGTTTTTCTGTAACGATAAACAATTTTTTTTTTTTTTTTTTTTTTTTTTTTTTTTTTTTTTTTTTTTTTTTTTTTTTTTTATCAGCGATGCTTATCGCCTCCGGTTCCCTCTGACTTGCAATGCAACTAATTTAATTTCGTTCGTCATTTTTTTTACTTTAGAACAAGCGAGAAGACGGAACCGTGATAGTAATTTGACGCTCTCTCTGGTCTGTATCTGATGTGACAAGACGTCTTTCATACTTGTATCCACTAATGTAAGTGAGAAGAATGCTGTTGCTGAAAATATATTACTTAAATTTAAAAGCATTCCCTTTCCTGCGTTTTCATTTGAATCAAACTCCTCCACGTCAAATATTTAATTTCTTAATGTTTTCAGCTCCTTCGCAGCCGTAATAGTTTAATGTTCAGACGCCATTACAATCGCTTCGCATTGTCTGCAAAATTGCATTCAATCAATCATCCTTATACAATACTTTGCTTGATTTTAGAACCTGCAGTCATTTCTTTTGTCATTTCACGAAGTACGATCATTTTTTAATCATTCTATCACTACCAGTAACTTCATGTTCCACCCACGGTTACACAACAGTGAAAAGCTAAGTAAACAGTCTGAACATTGATCTCCTACGGAAAGTAACTCTAACATTCACGTATTAAATATGTAAAGTTATCATTTCCAGCTTCTACAATACGAAGTGTAGGATCCAGCTAGATGCTTTCCGTAAGTCTTATAACGTGCTGTTGCTTGTATGGCTCCCAACTTTAATATGCAACCAGCGGTTTATTTGCTTTAATGTTCATTTTGTGCTGTAGTTTAACTTAATTATTTCAAATTCAAAAAAATTCGGTACCATGAACTTCTTGTCCAGAAAATATAATCGCGGAATCTACTTTAATAATCATGGCATCATACGAAGCAAGGGCAACGTTATAGTTCCACTTTAAATTAGCATTATGTACGATTAACGAATTCAAATTCCCTGAAATACACATTAAAATAAAATAAAAATAAAAGGGAGAGAGAGAAAGAAAGAAAAAGGATCCTAAACTGCATTCTGGACTGTATGGGGTCTCCTCCGGTGCTTGAGCTGGCTGACACGGGGCTTTTAAAAATGCTCTGGCAATGGCGGGCGGCGACGGTTTGAGAGTACAGTAACAAGTGGCGCGCAAAAACTGTCGGCCATTTTCCCGTCTCGCATGCTTGCTGCTATCTCACTCTCCCCCCCCCTCCCCCTCCTCCTCGCTATCTCCCGCCCCCCTACCTTCGCTTCGTCTGGCACCGGCACATAATTGCAGCTTTCGCGCGGCTGTGTCGTAACGCCGAATGGGTTGCGCGCGCTAGTCGACCACGTACGCGAGGCACTCGATAATCGACCTGCGACCTTCGACCCCCGTCAAGCCTGCCTGGTACACACCTCAGTCCGGCGCGCAGCGCGGAAGCGCCAGTCCGTGCTTTCTCTCTCTCTCTCTCTCTCTCTTCTTCTTCTTTCTTATTTTCCTTTTGCCTTGCACGTCTCAAGTGCCGCCAACAATCGCCACTCGGAGCTGTTGAAACTGAGCCCCCAGTCGCGGACCTCTCAGACGGGGCGGGCGTTTAATGACAGGCGAGGAGAAGAACACAGGGCTCTTTGTTCTGGAGACTTTCTCCGGCGCTACACAGCCAATAGCTCGCCCAGGGACACTCGACGTGCGCTCCGTAGCGACCATTCTCTCTCTCTCTCTCTCTCTCTCTCTCATCGACGCCGTGACAGCTGCCTGTATGCACAGTTTTCAACCGTTTTAAAGTGTCATATAAACCGGTGGCGGATTTACAATTAGGCTGAGTAGGCTGGAGTCTAGGGCGGCAGATTTTAGGGACGGCAAATTTATAGCCAAAAATTTTAAATTATGAGTGCCATTTAGCAGAATATCACTGTGCTCATAAATATAAACAAAATGTGTTGTGCAATCTTAACCAAATCTTTAGGTTGTGTAACACTACATCGCAATCACAGCAAAAACTAACCATTTTTATCCACATTCAATTCTAATAATTTGTAAGAGGCACAATTTTACGTATTTGTCAAAATTTCAGTAACAAAAAAATGTTCAAATGTTTGTATAGTCTATGGGACTTACAAACTGCTTATGAACTAGCTAACACTAAGGACGGCACAAATATCCATGCCCGAGGGGGGATTCGAACCCCCGACCGTAGTGGCCGTGCAGACCGTGACTGAAGCGCCTCAGTCCCCGCGGCCACCGCGGCCGGCTTTCAGTAACAGTCAATATATCTTTGAAGTATCGAAGCAGTACAGTCTCAGAGAAACCGCGTCTAAACACCGCAAATCAGAGTAATCTTTTGCCGCAATAGTAGTATAAATAGTTCCGCAGTATAGCTACTCGTTCTCTCAGTCTTTGTTTCTGCCAACGTTAACAGCTCTCAGTATTTATTTCTCGTAACGATAAGATGTATTATCATTTCTTAGTCAACTTTCGGACTTAGATTGTTGTGGTCGTATCTGAAATAGATAGTCAGGTGCAAAAATATTCCGAACTTTCGGTTTACTATGATTGAATTTATTTGAAAGGCTTAATTAAATCGAACTTATACGCGAGTGCGTAAATAATATCTGTGGACTTCAATTCGAGATAGGCTACGGACTTTGAAAAATTCTGCCTCCCGATAGGAAGGTAATAACCAAGAAAATATTAATCATTGCTAAAAAGGTTTTCTTCGTTGACAAACATTAAATCAAATAACTTTGATTCAAAAAAAAGGAATAATTTTTAAACATTGACTTTGTCAAGAATATCAAACTGCGATTTTGTGAAATGAACTATAGAGAACTGCTTATTTAAAATATATCGTGTGACTCTGACAGTGTTTTGTAAATCTGTACTTAAGGTGAAATATAGGAGAAATATTAATTCAAAATTTTGTGTCTACCGCATCAATCGTAGTTAGCACCTGACGTTCCAATTGATAATTGAAGAACTTTTAAAAATAACATCTTTGAATTATCTATTAATCAAAGTGACTAAAAATAATTAAAGGACGTAAATGCTCAGTAAAAAGATTAGCAATTTAAAATCAATGTTATGACTTTTA
Source organism: Locusta migratoria (assembly GCA_026315105.1). Taxonomy (NCBI): domain Eukaryota; kingdom Metazoa; phylum Arthropoda; class Insecta; order Orthoptera; family Acrididae; genus Locusta; species Locusta migratoria. The sequence goes on from CM048746.1 coordinate 606,199,800, forward strand.
TAGGTAAAGACTTGTGAATGTTTATGTGACGTGCTTCGTTAAATGGAACTGCCGGGAAAGAAAAGATTATATTACAAAAAGAATTAATAATTTTTAAAACAAGCCCCTGAGATTACAGAGTCCATGTTCAGCAGTTAAAATATAATCCATAAACTGTGTTAGGCTACGGAAAGTTCAACTAGAGGCATTCGTAACTGAATATATGAAATATTATCAGGTGTACCGACTTAAATAACCAATGTATGCCTCAAATAAAAATTTTACGTGCCTACTGAATCCTTATGTGAAGACGACGAAAGCTTGCACTACCGCTGACGTCGCTTCTACCATACCGAAGCACTACAACAAACCCAATAAATTTCCAATACCAACCAAAATATCAAATAAAAGGACGTCTCAGTTGTAAAAGTAATCTGGAAAGTGACCTTTCCATACCCTAGTTCACAATCATACCAATTACGTACAAAATATGGTGTATTAAACATAAAGCTACAAAAATTATAATTATTATACTTGAGAAACAGGGTATAGAATTGTAGAAGTCGGAAGGGGCGACAAAATTTAAATAACATGCTGGCGGCAAACGTGATAATCCGTCGCCGCGCGGGAGTAGCCAAAGCGGTCTGGAGCGCCACGTTACGGATCGCGCGGCCTCCCGCGTCGGAGGTTCGAATCCTCCCTCGGGCATGGAAGTGTGTGTTGTCTTTAGGTTAGTTTAACCTAGTTAAGTAGCTTCTAAGCTAGGGACTTATAACCACAGAAGTAAAGTCCCATCAAATTCAAATATTCAAATGTTAAGCTTAATGAACTTAACTGCGAGATCACCAGTCCCTAAGCTTACGAACTACTTATGAAATATCTTATACTAAAGACGATACAAACATCAATGCCCGAGGGGAGATTCGAACCCCCGACCGTTGCGACCGTGAAAACTGTGACTGGCGCGCCGCAGACCGCTTGGCCACTGCGGCCGGTCTTTGAAAATCCGTCTTTGGAAAGAACAATGAGTAAAATAGTGATAGAGCCATCGTAAATATCTGTTCAAAGTACTGGGGATTACATTTATTGCTCGTTTTGGTTTACTATTAAATTGCCGTGTTTTACCAGGAAACATGACCCCGCACTGGACTACACAATGCCGTGTTATAACGAATACACAGCAAACAATCACGGAATCTCACTCTCCCGTATTTGTAATAGTCTCAGACAGGAATTTTAACTTAAAAAAATGCTAGAAAGAAACAATCTTTTTCTTTCTCTTCTTCTTCTATTTATCTATACGTATTATAAAACAAACTCCCACCGTCGCGTCTGTCCGCAATAAACTCAAAACATAAAGAACGAAACGTCATACGGTTTGCACCGGCGGATGGTGCGTGGCAGCGAGAAAAAAATCGGCCAAATATGTAGTATAAATACGCTTGGGGAAGCTGTACAGTGTGTAAACGGTATAAGCCTCCAAAAATTACACAGATTGTACATCTCTGTGTGCTTGACAAAAAGGTCTAGTGAAATATTGATCTATCATGTACTTCATTTTTGTATTAGTAAAAACCAATATTTTCAGGACTGACGATAGGCGTATTTCTGTTTACACTGTCGACTGATGATACACGAGAGAGCCTTGTAACCGCGTCGCCTATCCGCGCTGCCAGCACGTGCCTGGGGGAGCGAGAGAGAGCGCGCGAATGCTGTACGGGACGATAAATGCAAACAAGGGGTGTGTACAACGACGCGGCATGGCGGCTAGGTGCTGCTCAAACAAGCAGTTTGAACAACCATTGGGTTCTCAAGAATGTAATTCATTTTTCATACACAATAAATTAATTACAACGGGACTTTTCTCTTTTAAATCACCATTATAAAGGTCGCGGTAGTAAAGAAAAGCTAATTTTTGTGTCTCGTTTCCGCCGGGTGTCCTAGGTGTCGGTGGCCGAGTGGAGAGAGACCGACACATGGAAGCAGGATGCACGCGTGTGCGGGTGACCAGCCAGTGAGCGAGCGAGGTGGCGCAGTGGTAACGCACTGGACTCGCATTCGGGAGGATGGTGGTTCAAATCCACCTCCGGCCATCCAGATTTAGGTTTTCCGTGATTTCCCTAAATCACTCCAGGCATATGCCGGGCTGGTTCCTTTCAAAGGGCACGGCCGATTTCCTTCTTCATCCTAACCCAAAAACTCCGAGCGTTAGCTCCGTCTCTAATGACCAAGCTGTCGACGGGACGTTAAACCCTAAGCATCCATCCATCCATCCATCCACCAGCCAGTGGGACAGCACAAACTAGAAACCCTAAGCTAGGCTAGGACAAGATATGTATTTCGTAGAAATATTACAATACTTTTACAAGTTTCATGACTGCAGACTAGAGTAATGCTGATACATAGTTTAACTAGGTAGAGGTCTGCCTCCTGATAAGAGTCTGTTCTATTGCCTGTCCTATTGCCAAGTGGTCGATTCAGTTGAAAAAACAGTTTGTAAATCTGTCGGACCAAACTGCATGGTCATCAGTCAGTAGCTTACAAACTACTTAAACCCAGGTAAGCTAACCTAAGTACAACACACACGCCCATGCCCCAGGGAGAACTCGAACCTCCACGGCGAGCAACCGCGCGCTCCGCAGCGAGACGCTTTAGACCGCTCAGCTACTCCACCGCGGCGTCGATACAGTTCAGTGGGTTGCAGCAGAGGGCGCTCGTGGCTGACGTCTTAAGAACGCCGCGCCGTGCTTTCATGGCGGCGCGCGGCGAAAGTACGTGGCGCGGACTTCAGACTTGTGCGACACCACACTAATATCAAAGAAAATGTGTTTCCCTTAATACAAAATCAACCAGTTATCTAGAAATTGTGCATTACTTACACTCAATCTTTACACCTATTTATATATATGGTATCAAAAAATAAATTAAGTTTACTTTCCTTTTATACAATAACGAAAATGAAACCCAAATTACCTTGTTTCCTCTTACACAATAGTATTCGATCCTAAACATGCTGCTGCGACAGAGCGGCCAAGCGCACTGAGGCGCTCCGCTACAATGCGCGAGGCCGCACCCTGTCGGGCGTTCGAATCCCCCCCTCGGCTATGGATGTTTGTGCCGTCTTTAGTATAAGATAGTTCATAAGTAGTTTGTAAGTTTAGGGACTGATGACCCCCGGAGTTATGTCCCTTAAGCTTAACAAACATTTGACCATTTTCTAAACATGCTTCATGACAGCAAACAGTTTCCTCTCGCTTTTTCATACACATGCCTATTTGCCTTATGGTACTGGCAGCATCGAAAATACTCTGTGTAAGTCGGCGCGCATTCTTAATTTGCTAAGCATAAACAATTTCCTTCATTGGAGCCAGAAGCATAAATCATGCGTGCTCGTCGTCGATGTGTACCTGAACGCCTGATCTTTTGTCCAGGGTAGGTAGTTCATAAGTAGTTTGTAAGTTTAGGAACTGTTGACCCCGCAGTTAAGTCCCTTAAGAAAAAATAAAAATAAAAAAATTAAATAAAGCACATACGCCCGCGCATTTACGGAAAATCGTCTCTGAAAATGTGTTGCCACAACGTGGCGACACTCCACGTGTGCATGTTGCATGTTATGTAAATTAGTTATTCCGTCTCGAGTGAAACACAGTTCATCTATGATAAGTATTTTGTTGACAAAGTCATGCTGCGCACTGTGTAACAAAAACCACTCTGAGAATGCTTGAACATGGTAAGGTCGCAAATGCTCCTCTTTCAAAGTGCGATGAACGACAGTGCACGATACGCCTACTTGGCGGGCGATGCTTCTTGTACTCTGATTAGGATCCTTCTGGATGCTGTCCAGAATTATCTCCCCAGCTTCTAATGCACGATCGACGCGTTGTGGGTCTCTGTTCCTGCGTGGGGCAGTAAAGAGCCAGTATCTCTCAATATAAGGAAATTAAATACGTACTCGTAAGTTTTATTCTGTCATGACGTAAAAAACAGAAAAGCATATTAGAACAGAAGATACGTTTCGCATACAGACGAAAATTTAAAATGATACAGATAACTACTGTACTTTATTAAGAACTAAATGCGTAATAATCGCGTAAAAGTAGAGAACCTTTGGATAACAGCAGCAAATGTCCCTCGTGCAGGAAGTCGTCGTTGTAGGAAGCGTTCTCTGCCCTCGCAAAACCTTTAGCCTCGCATTAAATAAAATGAATATCACATAGTTCAGCAACAGTAAATCTCCGTTCCGCCCTAACAGTTACTAAGTATCAATAATCTCTGTACAGGTTATTCGTGGGTTGTTGTCAAATGTTGCAGAGCTTATGAGTCTTAACTACGGGGTCATCAGTCCCTAAACTTACTAACTACTAACTACTAAGGACGGCACAAATATTCATGCCCGAGGGGGGATTCGTACCCCCGACAGTAGTGGCCGTGCAGACCGTGACTGGCGCGCCTCAGTCCCCTCGGCCACCGCAGCCGGCTCCACCGCGGTCGGCTGGGGTGTTGTTGCTCTGCGTATTACAATGACGCAGACACTCACGCCGTAGTTGCCGATATGTTCAGGATTCAATAGGCGCAGGTGTTGTCAATTGGTGATGTCAATACGTGATGTGAATAGGCGCAGCGAGCAATAACAAGAACCGATTGCTTCCGTCACTACACTGCCAGGTGTATACTTTTCCAAAGAAATTATCCTGAGACTGATTGTTTTTTTTTTTTTTTTTCTGCGCCACCGTAGCAAATATGGAATCATGTTACTAGACATTTTTGTTAAGCACACCGAGATGTACCATCTGTATAATTTTGGCGGCCTATACCGTTTACACCCTGTATATTCTGTGACTTACGAACTTAACCGTTCTGTGAAAATGCGTTTATTGTTCCATAAAAGATGCTTGCGCTTTCAAGACATGATGTCATCTACTACTGACATCAAACATATACACTTTTTGATCTCTCAGAGCGGTTTCCTCAATTACATAAAACTTTGATGTACTTTGAACTTCTGCTGTCTGAGCATGTTGTTCAAATGTTCAAATGTTTGTTAAGCTTATGGGACTTAACTACGGGGTCATCAGTCCCTCAACTTACAAACTACTTATGAACTACCTTATACTAAAGATGGCACAAATATCCATGCCCGAGGGGGGAATCGAACCACTGACTGGCGCGCAGACAGCTCGGCCACAGCGGTCGGCGATATTTATGCCGTCCTTAGTATAAGCTAGTTCATGAGTAGTTTGTAAGTTTAGGGAGTGATGACCCCGTAGTTAAGTCCCATAAGCTATACAAACATTTTAACATCTGATTGTGCACGTTCGCTGTAATTCTGTGCTCAGATACCAGAGTTATACATTCAGTTTGTACAGAGACCACTGTAAGAAAACTGTATTGACTAAAACATAACACTAAAATTGTGTTGTTCTTTCCTAGACTTTCCATTGTTGGTTTAGACTCAAAGACTCTGTGACTTACGAACTTTAGCGTGAATGTTATAATGCGTTTATTGTTTCATAATACGGTGTTTGAACGATCATGATATGACGTTGTGTACTGATGACATCAAATGTATCAGTTTTCAATCCCTTACTGCAACAGACAAGTGTCTAGAAATATAAATTAATGAAATGCAACAACCAGTTGCTTGTGGTTATTTATTTTTAACTTTAACGACCGGTTTCGGGCGCTTGAGTGCCCTTCATCTGGTCTCTATACAGACAAACAAGTGGTATACAGTAAAGGCTATAGAATGTACAAAAGTCGGTTACAGAAATTTGAAGCAGTTTCGATCCAAATAGATTGTAATAAAGATAAGTTCATATAATGGGACAAAATTAACACTTACACTAGCCTGAATCGTGTTCGCTACCTACCGAACCAACCGATAGATGACTCTACAGTCACGCTATGAGTCCCCTTTTCTGCTATTATTTATTGAGCTCTTGACGACAACGTCACATTCATTTTTCTGGACAACCAATAGATGTCTCTTAGATCAGGCTACAATGATCCTTTACGAGTCCAGGGCGCCCATTTCTGCTGTTTTATGAAGACAACGCCGCATATACTGTTTTCACCAACGAACGGTGTAATTCATGAGGGAGGTTCAGGTTTGTAATTCATTAAGGGTCCTGGCAGTGGTTGACTCTGCCGAGCAAAAATCCGCGAAAGAGAGCAATAAATATTCTTAGTAAAAGCTCCATATGACGTGACTTACGAACACCGTACATGTGGTAATGCGGTTATTGTTACATAATGCATAGGATGATCATGAGTTACTACTTAATCTTACGAACATGATCGATGCATCAGGTTGACTAGGACAGAGCAGTATTTTGGCTTACATATGGTCTTCATACGATGCATAGCGGAGGTCACTTTGTAATAAATTGAAACACACTTCACTTAACACCATGTAAGTTGACAGAATTATGTAATTTTTCACAGATGGAGGAGGCAATGGTCTTAGAAGGCAATGAAGGAGTTAAACAAAGAGACGAGGAGGTGATTGGCAGAGAACGAAGATGGTGAAGACAGGCAGAGAGAGGGATAGGAGTTGAACAGAGAGTGAAGCGAGATGACGAGAAGCGGAGAGAGGGGGACAAGACGGGGACAGAAAGAAGGAAAGAGAACGTGGACACAGAAAGGTGAAGGTGAGATGGAGTAACTTAAGACTGTAATAAATATCATATGAGACGCTAGGTTACTCTGTAGAACTAATAAATGGTTGGAACAGAAGTCATGTGATATATACGGCTGTAATAAATTCAAACAGCAAAGGCATACAAAATATCACAATTCTTAAGTTGCTATGAAGACGGAAAGGAGGTAACAATGTAACGTCTTATGTTTGTGAATTTTGCAGTGCAATAAGGACTGTCAAGACAGTAATGGTCTAGCTGCAATACCAGTCATCATAAAATTAAAAGAACTGAAAAACTGACTTTCAGTACACCTGTCAGTGAAATGTATGCTGAGATCTATGTTAATTTTTCTCTGTAAGCTGATATCAGTGAAAGTGAGCCTATCGAAACAAATGCGTGGAACTATATTATGGCTTGGGCATGAATGGACCCATGAAAAAGGAAAAATGGCTATGGCGTCATTTAATGATAATGAGCGCGAAGCTGCCAACTTTCCTATACAGATTAAGAGGTATGACTCAAAAAAATGCTTTTCCCCGGTGGTTGTGGTCAGATGTCGCATAAACTGTCATAAATTTTAAGGACATAATTTGGGTGTGTTATTGAAAGTTAATATTAATACGTTTAATAGCCGCGCCATTGGTAGGAACATGAAATGTTCAATTGTACAGACATACTTAAGGGAAATATAAGAGCACATGTTAAGGAAAGCAATACACTTCAAAAAAATCTTAAAAACACAAAAACGAGCGGTATTAATTATTAAATCATAAAAAGGCCCTAAACAACTATAGATGAAACCACAATCCTAAATACCAGTGAAATATGAAATAAGCAGAAACATCCATTTAAATGTGTTATAATTTAGAATTATTGTCGTAAATTCTTAAAGTCACGAAACTAATGAGAGTCATTGCTTTTGATAACAGAAATGTTTGTGTCACTTTAATTAAAGTATTCATCTGGCTAAGGTGCAACATATGTTAGGCATTGTTGTGTTTCATGTATATAATTGTATTTTTAGGTAAAACTTTTAATATCCTTGATATCTGACAACCTTCCACATACACAGATTTACTCCCGGGTTCTTTCTTATTCTTTCTAAATTTAATATAATTTCTACAATGTATACATTGTCTTGAATAGTGTATAAAGAGGTTCTCTGGAGTCCACTTTCAATTTTTGTACCAACTTTTGAGCCCGTCATTATGCCTCTCGCAGCAACGACTTTCTAGGCCTTTATTATTATTCATGATCTTTTTTATTACTTTGAACCGGAGTAAATGCAGATTAAAAAGTATTATGTAATTTAATTGGTGTTGCTTTGAACATTTCAGTTTCAGCGATATACACATTACAAGAGCGGTAATGCTTTTGTAGAACCTGTACGAAAGAATTTACAGGTAAATCTGCAACAATGCTGAACCTGACGTTACGAGACGTCGAGTTACATCACATCCATCGTGCTAATGTCCTTAAACACCATAGTAACATTTCAACAGAACTATGAACATTTAATTGTCTTTAAAGCCCACCCGAATTCCATCTGGTATACGTGTAATATACAGGGTGAATCACCTAATACCTGCACCGCAAATATTGCAGTAACGAAAGTGAGATTGATGTGCGGTTTTCACAGAATGCATTGGCAGTCAAGGACTCGTATTCTTAGCCAATAAACAGACTGTAAAAAGACCTAGAAAGTGTATTTTTTTGCAACGTACAATTTTTCAAATGGAACAATTGTTGTTTCTGTCCTGCACTGTAAGTTTTTATACTAGCTGTGTACAAAGAATTTTGAATGACTTTTTATCACGTTTGGTTTGGCAGCTACAACCATCAACCATTCAAAGTTTTGGGGGCGGAGGCTGCGATAGCGTAGCTGATTGGCTGGTGGTCATGAGACAGTGGGCCGTGCCCCAGAGGGTAACTACTCGGCCAGTCAGCTACGATATCGCAGCCTTCGCCCCCAAAACTTTGAACGGTTGTAGCTGCCAAACTAAACTTGATAATAAGTCATTCAAAATTTTCTATACAAAGCTGGTGTCAAAAATTCTAGTGTATGATAGAAACAACTATTGATACATTTAAAAAACTGTATGTTTGCATAATAAATACACTTTCTAATTAATATTGCAATCTGTTTGTTGGCTAAAAATGCGAGCCTCTGACTACCAATCCATTCTGTGAAAACCGCACATCAATCGCACTTTCTGTTTCCGCAATATTTACGGTGCAAGTGTTAGGTGATTCACCGCGTATATGTAACATTAGTAGAATGTCATGTTGACCAAAGCTGCTCAATTTATTACTTCAAAGCTATCGATTTCGGTTAATAAACCATTGTCAAGCACCAATAGAACTCAGCCAGCTGATCAATGTGACATTTCACAACACTGAAAAATTTTAAAATGAATATTTGACATCATGCTTCACATCCTATAAATGTTTTCCCAGATTTTAAAGTTTTTCAATACTGTAACATGTCATATTAATCAGCTGGTTAAGCTCTGCTGGTGCTTGATAATGTTTTATTAACCGAAACCGGTAGCTTCAAGCTAATAAATTAAGCAGCTGTGTGGTCAACCTGAGATTCTATCAATATTTAACTGCTGTTAACCACTGAGGCGCAGAGAGAGAGAGAGGAAGAAGAATATCAACAAAGTGGGGGGAAGAAAGAGAGGAGTAAAGATATGGAACAGAAAAGGAGAGACAAGAGTTTAGGATGTGGGCATATATCAAATTCCCATACAGATATTAACATGTTACAAATGTCTGCTTTCTCTATTCATTGTTTTTCATTTATTTTGTAACAAGCTACAGCAGTGTGTGGTTGTGTTTGGTTAGTTACACCTGCTGTATGTCATGGGGAATCAAATAATTCCGCTGATTGCTGGTAACATCGATTTGTTAATGTCACAATCGGTTTTGCGTCTTATAGCCGGATCCACAGGTGCTCCATACAGTTTCCAAAAAATTGTTTAGATGTAAAATTCAACAGTTCTCTGTTGATCCTAATAATGCTTGTATCATTAAAAGTATTAGGACGAATGCATCGTTCAGAGTGAAATTAGTGCAGTGCATACAGGGCACCGTTCAGCCCCATCGTCACAGTGATGCAGCAGTACTGTAGACAAGCGCCCAGCGACAACACCATCTAGAGAGAAGGCCAGGGCGCTCTCGTGTGACGTCAAGCACTGTAGGCGCCAGGTTCGTTCGAGTGGCCCAAACGCTGATAGTTCCTGACGATTTGGAAGGCCTCCACTGCGCATGCGCGCTTTTCGACAGTTTCCAACTCTGAAGCCAACTCGAACGCTTATTTCAGCTCTATCGCAGTTTGGCCACCCATAGCGCTAGTTGGCACCTTTGCTCTCTTCGGCTTTCGCCTAACGTGGTTGTCTTATTCACCGTAGCCATTAATCAACTTTTTACCATGCAATTAATTTGTTAAATTCTTTATACTGCACCTTACATTATAAATCATTCGAAAGTGAAACGGTAAGCCACATGATTTCTCACTAATATTTCCCCCATTTATAAATAATGTAGCAAATTCAACCTGACAAAACAACATACAAAAATGAGGTAAATTAGGATAGTGGTGTGTGAAAAGTATTTTCGGTAACATACAACTTCATACGCATTTTGTTCCATTATTATGAGTTACAATAAAATTTTATAAATGAAACATATACAAAAAATACAAAAATTTGCAGTTGTTGTGTAAGAATGATCATCTTACATGATTGTCCCAGAAGTTACACATTTAGTGTCGTAACGCCCACATTGACACTAGTAGATTTCTATTATAACCACAAGGAGAAACAGACGGAAGCAGTAATTGCCAGACGCTATCGTAGCACATATAAAGCTACATGTCGGTTATAAAAATCTATTTGTGCCAATGCCTGTTGTGAAGGAAATACTGCCCAACACATTATCCTCATGCGTCAATCACTTCATTAACAGGCAGCACAGAAAATCTCAGTAGGACTATTGTGACTTCATTTTCAAGCGAATATATCACAATCCAAACTGTGAACACATATTCGTATGTTATGAAAATTTCCACAACTTTCAATTATAATCTGTAAGGTTGTAATAAAAAGGGGATGTACTGTATTAGAAAGACACATAAGTTGAAAGAATGCCTGTCTAATAAACAAAACTCAGTTTATTACAGATATTTAACACTATGTGAACAGACAAAAAACTATAAATTCTTCGCAAATGTTCAGGTTTGTCTTTTGGAGCAAGTTCGTTAAACGCTTTGAAGTCAGTCAGAGAACGGTGTGACAAAAATCTGCTTACTTAAATAAACGATTTCAAACTATCAACTCCGCCACTCGAACACCTCATTGGTCAGTCAGATCTCGACAGAAAGAGTCAGAAGAGCCACTCGAACGCCTCAAACTGTTTCTGATAGTTTGGAGCGCCACTCGAACGAACACAGTTGGTTGTAATTGACGGTAAGTCATCTAGTAAAACAGAAGTGGTGTCTGGCGTTCCACAGGGAAGCGTTATAGGTCCATTAGTCTTCCTCGTGTTTATAAACGATTTAGGAGACAATCTGAATAGCTCCCTTAGACTGTTTGTGGATGATGCTGTCGTTTACCGATTAGTGAAGTCAACTGAGGATCAAAAGCAACTGCAAAGCGATTTAGACAAAATTTATGCACGGTGCGAAAATTGGCAATTGACACTAAATAAAGAAAAGTGTGCAGTAATACACATTACCACTAAAAGAAATCCGCTGAACTTCAATTACGCGAGAAATCAGTCAAACCTTAAGGTCGTTTTTGTGTCCCAACTTCGTCGCCGCTTTTGTGTCCCAGCCTCGTCGTAGGTGTCGGTGGCCGAGTGGTGACCGACACAGGAACAAAGACAGCACGCTGGTGCAGGTACGGAGGGGAGCAGCCAGAAACTATAAACACTCGAGTAAATTAGAAAGAGATATATATTGCACAGACTGTAACAATACTTAACTTTTACATAGTACTGCAGAATGTTGATACATAGTTGTTAGAGGCCTGCCTAGTGCCTGTACGATAGCAAAGTCTTCACTGGTGCCTATCTGATTACGAAGGTCCGAACTGGTTGCTATCTCCGTCCGAAGTGACCGATGTCTTTCCGTGGTGGCCACGAGCGGGGTTGCAGCAGAGGGCGCTCGTGGCTGTCGTCGTGAGAACGCCGCGCCGTGCGTGCATGGCGGCGTGCGGCGAAAGTAGGTGGCGCGCACTTTGTACTTGTGCGACACCACAGTCGTAAATTCTACCAAATACCTAGGAGTTACAATTACGAACAACTTTGACTGGAGAGAACACATAGAAAATATTGTGGGGAAGGCGAACCAAAGGTTACGTTTCATCGGCAGAACGCTTCGAAGATGCACCAGCTCCACCAAAGAGACTGCCTACATCACACTTGTTCGTCCTCTCTTGAAGTACTGTTGCCCCTTGTGGGACCCTCACCAGGTGGGACTGATGGAAGACATTGAGAAGGTTCAGAGAAGGGCAGCTCGTTTTGTTTTATCACGTTACGGGGGGGGGGGGGGAGCGTCACGGAAATGTTGCAAGAATTGGGGTGGAAATCACTAAAAGAAAGACGTTATTCATTGCGCCGTGATCTGTTTGCGAAGTTTCAATCACCGACTTTTAGTTCTGAATGTGAAAATATTTTGCTAGCAACCACCTACTTAGGCAGACATGACCATCCCAATAAAATAAGAGAAATCAGATCGAAAACGGAACGATTTAGGTGTTCTTTCTTCCCGCGCGCTATTAGAGAATGGAACGGAAGAGAAAAGTTATGAAAGTGGTTAATGAGCCCTCTGCCAGGCACTTTAATGTGATTTGCAGAGTATGTAGATAGATGTAGAACGTATTGTTCGCGTAGCTAACTGGCTGCACTCTACGGCATAGTGGGCCGTGCCCTAGCGGCCACCCAGTGTGCTACGCGAACTATGCCTGCACTGCGTGACGCCACACGAGAGCGCCGCGGCCTTCTCTCTAGGTGATGTTGCCTGTGATGAGCTCCACTGCGCCGCCGTCCCTTACAAGGTGTCCCCTGGGCGCACAGTGTCAGCTTTCTTGTGCATCCTCCTTGCGCCTCTCGTGACTTCAGCGCGCGCGTTCTACTGTGCCACTTGCGCTGCGTCATTGCAAGTGTCTCTCGCATCTGGAGACGGGTTGTGCGGTGGCGCGTTCACCCTCTTTGTTTGCTTTTATACCTCTACTGTAGCATATGTACACTCCTTTCTTACATGCTGAGACTTGTCATACATAAAACTCATTAAATGGCACTCAACGACACTGTTTATTTATCACGTCACTTTACAAATATTATTGGAAAATGTTGACTGATACTCAAATGTTCAAATGTTTGTACAGTTTATGGGACTTAACTACGGGGTCATCAGTCCCTAAACTTACAAACTACTTATGAACTACTTACGAACTAGGACGCCACAAATATCCATGCCCGAGGGGGGGGGGGATTCGAACCCCCGACCGTAGTGGCCGTGCAGACCGTGACTGTAGCGCCTCAGTCTCCTCGGCCACCGCGGCCGGCTGACTGATACTGTCTTAGTCCAAATACATCCCTGGAAAATGAAATAAGAACACCATGAATTCGTCCATCGAGCAGAGGGAAATTTTATTGACATATTCTTGAGGATGTACACAACAGACTATCACACGGAGCCATACGCACGTGAGTACCGCACCAAAGCATGCTCATTGTCGACGCTAGTACCGTGCACACCCTCCTTTTGCAGCAATCAGAGCTGCTATTCTCCCATGAAGATGACGTCACGAACGTAGTCCTGCGGAACGGACTGCTACTCCAATTTCACCTGGACCCTTAGTTGGAGCAACTTCGTACCAGTTATGCAGACCGCGCAACATGACGTTTCAACTGATCCCAAACATGGTGCATGAACAGTAGCAAGACGGTTTGTTTGGTGGTTTCATTGTAATGTGCGCTATTCAATGTTCCCTCGACAATCACCAGAGGAGAATGGACAGTGAAGTCGGGTGTCAACTCTATGTGCCTCTGTCGTATACACTCCAGATTTTCGGGCTTTCCTGAACGGTCCCAAACATGCTCAATGGGGGACTGTTGTGAGGGATGTACTTGCCACTATAGCTGACGTACACATTTAAAGAGAACGTTTGGTAGTACGGTGTACATGTGGACGTGGGTTGTCCTGTTGGAACAGCAGATTGCATTGTTGGTGCATGAATAGTAGCAAGACAGCTCCAGTGGTGGTTTCATTGTACCGTTCACTGTTCAATGTTTCCTCGACGATCATCAGAGGAGTACGGTGAGAGTAGGATACGGCTCGCCACATCACGATGCACGATCATGAGTGCCGTTAGGGCGTCTTCCACTTACGCCCTAACTTCGTTCAGCCCTCCTCCAATTACGTATGCGGCGATAGGCGCTTATGGAAGGACGAATCGAGACGTATCACCTTCAGTGATGCAGTCATTTCTGCCTCGGTGCCAATGATAGTCGTACAAATGTGTAGCGTCATGCAGGGGAGCCCGAAAATCTGGAGTTTATACATACGACAAGCACATGGGGTCGACAATCGACATCCTGGTATGGAGAGCGATATCCTAAACTGGACATTCTCTGGTGAACGTCGAGGTAAAATTGAACAGTGTACAGTACACTGAAGGCACCTTACTACCGGTTATGCACCTTCTTTGGGACCAGATGAAACGTGATCTTGCGCGGTCCGCACGACCGGTATGAAATCTGGCCCAACTGAGGCACCAAGTAGAAATTCCAGCGCAGGCCATTCTGCAAGACTACATTCAGCATCACTACGATCACCTGCTTTGGAGAATTGCAGCGAGTATTGCATCATAAGAAGGGTATACACGGTACTAGGGTCGACATCGCACACACTCAGGTAAGTATACTCACGTACGTATGAGTCTGTGTATGTGATCGTATGATATTTTCCTAAGAGTGAGGATGGTCTCAAAACGACAATTCACTATTTTACCGATACGACTGTTTCACTGGAGGGTCTGTGTGCACTATAAAAAATAATGCCGCTGCGGAGCGGTCGAGCGCATTGAGGCGCTATGCTACGATGCGTGAGGCCGTTCCCCGTCGGAAGGTTCGAATCCCCCCTCGGGCATGATTGATGTTTGTGTCATCTTTAATATAAGCTAGTTCATAATTAGTTTGTATGTTTAGGAACTGATGAGCCCGTAGTTAAGTCCCACAAGTTCTACAAATATTTGAACATTTTTGAACAAAATAATGAATCCGAGAGAAAATAGTTCGCCTAATCTTTTCGAACAAAATTACGCAGCTTCTTAACCGAGGCTCTTTTCGTCAAAGTATATTCCGATGTGCCGGCCGCGGTGGCCGAGGGGATTGAGGCGCTCCAGTCACGGTCTGCACGGCCACTACGGTCGGGGGTTCGAATCCCCCCTCGGGCATGGATATTTGTGCCGTCCTTAGTCATAGGTAGTTCATAAGTAGTTTGTAAGCTTAGGGACTGATGACCCCGTAGTTAAGTCCCATAAGTTCTACAAACATTTGAACATTTTATTCCGATGTCGCCTCAAACATCTGCATAAAATTAGCTGTCAAAAAAATTATATTTGTACGTAATAAATAAACGTTTATAGTCCCATGTAAAATATTTCGATCACTCCTAAAATCAATGTCTTCTTAATAAATTCTTTCAAAATAAAATATTCATAATAATTAAATTTCAACAGTGCTCCTCGTAAAGAATGTCGCCTTTTCTCCAGACTCCCAGTTGAGTTCCCGGAGCATTTCGGTAACACTCGCGCATTGATCGTATCTACCAGATACAAAATTAGCTGTCCGCCTCTGAACTGCCGCTATGTCCTACTTTAAACCGATCTTTTGGGGATACCAAAGACTTGGACAATACTCAAGACGTAGTCGTGCAAGGATTTTATATGTTGTCTCCTTTACAGACGAATCACACCTTCTCAAAATTCTCCCAATAAAGCGACCATTTGCCTTCCCCACGACCGTCCTTACATCCTCGTTCCATTTCATATCGCTGTGCATCGTTACGCCAAGGTATTTAATTGACGCGTCTCTGTCAATCAGCAGACTACTAGTGCTGTATTCAAACATTTGATGCATTATTTCTCCCACTTATCTGCACCATATTTTTCTACATTTTTTTGTGTCCCAACTTCGTCGCCGCTTTTGTGTCCCAGCCTCGTCGTAGGTGTCGGTGGCCGAGTGGAATGAGACCGACACGCTGGTGCAGGTACGGAGGGGAGCAGCCAGAAACTATAAACACTCGAATAAATTAGAAAGATATATATTGCACAGAATGTAACAATACTTAACTTTTACACAGTACTGCAGAATGTTGATACATAGTTATTAGAGGCCTGCCTAGTGCCTGTACAATAGCAAAGTCTTCACTCGTGCCTATCGGATTACGAAGGTCCTAACTCGTTGCTCTCTCAGTCCGAAGTGCGAAGTGGCCGATGTCCTTCAGTGGTGGCCACGAGCGGCGTTGTACCAGAGGGCGCTCGTGGCTGTCGTCGGAAGAACGCCGCGCCGTGCATGCATGGCGGCGCGCGGCGAAAGTAGGTGGCGCGCACTTTGTACTTGTGCGACACCACACCCCTCCCCCCCAAACCGCCGCGCCGTCGTGGCGTAGGGCTGAGGGCCACGGCGACGGCACTGGGAGGAGGGCCTGAGCGGGGGCGTTACTGGTGGGACGGGCGTCGTAGCGGAGGCCGGGATCGAGACGCCGTCCGCGCCCCGGCATCCGCCTTGCGATCCTCCAGGGAACCCGCCGAAACCTGGGGAAGGGCGCCCGCCCCCGCCCAGAGGGAGCAGGTCATCTTCTTCTGAGGTGCGTGGCCCAAGCTGGGGGGGCCCGCACGGTCCCGGAGTCCCTCTCGGTGACGCTGTCATCTGCGGCGGCGACAGCGGCGGCGACGACTGCGTCGGATGTACGTCGACGTCCATAGGGATCTCGTAGTCCGGGGACGAACGATGTGGCTGTGCTCCCTGGCGGTGAACTGGGTCTGGAATCAAGAAACCGGAGACAGGATCGCGCGGTCTGTGCAGGCGCAATTGGTTTGCGTGGCGCCGCAGCTCCGACCCTGTGGAAGAACGTACAACAAACATATTGCGCCCAAGCACGCGTTGAATGGTGCCCGGCAACCATGTCTTCTTGTTTCCAGCAAACACCCTGTACAGCACCGGCGTGGAAACCTGAAAACGCGTAGCGCCATACGAACCGACTCGGTGCGTGGGAGGCTGCAGCAGGTGAAGGAGAGTGCGGTGACGGCGGCCGTGTAGCAGCTCGGCAGGAGACGGGCCGTCACGTGGCATGCACCGATACGTAGACAGGAAAATTTGAAGTGCTTGCTGCCTGGAGTGCTGACCTTTCATCTTCTCCATGTGAGACTTGAATGTTCGAACGAAACGTTCTGCTTCACCATTGGACTGAGGGTGAAAAGGTGCGGTGGTGATATGCTGAATGCCATTCACACGACAGAACTGTTGAAATTCCGCACTAACAAACTGAGGTCCATTGTCACTGACGATAGTTTCAGGCAAGCCTTCGATGCAAAACACTGATGTTAAGGCACTGATTGTACTAGACGCTGTCGTTGAGTTCATGGCAATCACAAAAGGAAACTTGCTGAAAGCGTCTACAACGATTAACCAGCGCGTATTCCAGAAAGGTCCGGCAAAGTCAATATGTAAACGTTGCCATGGTCCCTTGGGGCGTGGCCAGTCTGAGAAACGTTGCGGAGGAGCCGCCTGATGCTCCGCACAAACTGAACACTGTGACGTCATACTCTCTATCTGAGCGTCCATACCAACCCAGGTACAATGACGCCTGGCCAGTTGCTTTGTCCTAACAATGCCCCAATGTCCTTGATGCAGGAGGCGTAACACTTCTCGTTGCAGGGAACGAGGAACAATCACTCTTGCTTGGTCGTTGTCGGTATGCAACAACAGGACACCCTGACTTAAAGATAATGCATGACGTTGTGCAAAATAACGTCGAACCAGAGGCCGATCAATGTCTTTGGCTCTGGCAGGCCAACCAAAGCGAACAAAACGTGCTACCACACTTAAGTCTGCATCCGCAGCTGTTTCCTGTGCAACCCGACGAGAGTTCAAAGGAAAGTCTGCGACAGCGGAAGCATCTCTGGAGTCTATCTGACAACATGCCATTTCTGAAGAATCAAATGATACATCCTGGCCAACCGGAAGTCGGGAAAGTGTGTCCGCGTTGGCATGTTTAGTGGTAGGTCGGTACAAAATCTCATACTGATAATTTGACAATATCAAGGACCATCTCTGAAGCTTTTGTGCCGTACGTGGCGGAATCGGCTTTGTGGGTGAGAACAACGACGTGAGAGGCTTGTGGTCTGTCAACAAATAGAATTTTCTGCCATAGAGATAATGATGAAACTTTGTGACGCCGTAAATGATTGCTAAGGCCTCCTTTTCTATCTGACTGTAATTCTGTTGCGTCGGCGTCAGTAGCTTGGATGCAAAGGCAATAGGACGATCATGACATCCAATACGATGTGACAGAACAACACCCACACCGTACGATGAGGCGTCAACTGCTAGCACTACAGGCTTCTGTGGGTCAAAGGGAATCAAACATGCATCACTGAGTAGTGCAGACTTTAGTTTGTCAAAGGCAACCTGACAATCTTTAGACCATACAAAAGGAACATTCTTCCTACGTAAGTGATGCAGTGGAGCTGCAATCTGAGAGGCATTGGGAATAAATCTGAAATAATAGTTAAGCTTTCCCATTACTGCTTGCAATTCTTGCACAGTCTTAGGAGGAGGCAAGTCTTTGATTGCTCGAAGATGTGACTGTAAGGGATGAATTCCTTGGGCATTAATCACATGGCCTAGGTACTCTATTTCAGTCTGAAAGAACGAACACTTTGCTTTATTGCAACGTAGACCTGCTGCAGTCAAAACTTTGAAAAGGCACTCCAGGTTTGCTAAATGTTCTTCAACTGTACGTCCGGATACCACAATGTCATCTAAATAGTTCGAGCAACATGGTACAGAAACTGTCAGCTGTTCCAAAAAACGCTGAAAAATAGCGGGAGCCTAAGAACTGCCAAAGGGTAGGCGTTGAAATTGAAAAAGGCCCAAGTGAGTATTAATGACGAAAAACTTTTTTGACTCGTCATCAAGTGGAATCTGTAAGTATGCCTCTGCTAAATCAATCTTGGAAAAGAAGCGAGACTGTCCTAATTTGTCCATCAGTTCCTCAGGTCTGGGCAGAGGGTAAGTGTCTACAATTGTTTGACTGTTCACTGTTGATTTGAAGTCCGCACAGAGACGAAGTTTTCCTGACGGCTTGGGTATAATTACTATAGGCGAGGCCCACTGACTCGCAGAAACAGGAGAAATCACCCCACTATCTTGCCAACGTTTAAGTTCTTCGGCAACTGTATCACGCAAGGCGATAGGCACTGGTCTAGCTTTACGAAATTTTGGAACTGCAGATTCTTTTAAAGTTACATGTGCCACGAAGTCCTTGGCACAACCTAGTTCCGGCGAAAACAAGTCTCTATATTTGTCACATAAAGCATTGATTTTGTCCTGAGGCACTACTGACGAAATTTGAAGCACATCTCTTTGAATTGATAAGCCAAACAAGTCGAATGCATCTAGTCCAAAAATGTTCTGCGTAGATTTGGCCTGAAGAACAACAAAAGCAACTGTTTTCGTGACACCTTGAAAAGAGGCAGGCAGGCTACACGTTCCTAGCACGGGAATATTTGCACCTGTATAAGCTGTTAACACTTGCTGTGACGGCGACAATTTTGGCGAACCCAGAAGTTCATAAGTATCTTTATTTATTAATGTGACAGCGGAACCAGTGTCAAGCTGAAATTGCACAGTCTTATTGTCAATGGAAAGATTCACAAAAAGTTTTTGCTTGCGGCGCTCGACAGGTGCGCGAATGTGGGCAACGTCTGATACATATTGTTTTCTGCGCTTGCGCGGGTTGCGTGCGGTAGGAAGCGGCGCATACTCGGCACACAGCGGATTAACCACACTGTCACTAGATGACACTACCGCCGGATCGGCGTCCGCGCAATGCGAGGCTACTGCACTAAAATGACTTTCAGTATCTACACCAATTCTACTGTCACTAGCTACACAGTACTGGGCACTATTACAAGGAGCAGTTGCAGAAGGCACTAATTTCACGACAGGAATGCACTGTTCATAGTCATTTTGCTTGTCCCGAACCCTTTTCCGTTGCACTGTTTTACGCGCTCGTCGGCGCTTGCTACGTGGTGCACTATATAGTTTTGCAGTAGGCGCAGAAGAACTTTCTTGCAATTGAGAACCAAGCAAAGCACTGTTCAAGTCCACAGCGTCTATAACATTTACTGCATGCACTGTTCTCGCACTTTGCGGTTCAATGTTCCGAAAGACACCGTTCTTTGAGTTTTTAATTTGCATACACACAGACTGTACATGTCCCAATTTGCCACATTGATAACAGGTTGCGTTGCGACTAGGGCAATGAGCACGCTTGTGGCGAGACACACACTGGGGACAAGACTTACGTACATTTTTCTGAAATGAGCGTTGGCGCCCGTTATTCAAATCACTGTTTCTAACACGACGGGGCGACCTTTGCGTCGCACTTTTACTCTGGCTACTGTTCACTGTCTGTTCAGCACGGCCGGTAGAAAAATAAGAATCACTAGTGCTATACTGAGAACTACGGCTAGGAAAGCGTCCGTTGCGGCGCACTGAATTTACACTATGGCTTTGCATTTCTACATCAGCTAAGTCAAAAGTATCATGCGCTTCTATAAGCTGCAGTACACTGTCTAATGAGGGGTCAGACTGTTTCAGAATTGCTGCTCTAATTCTGGGGTCCTGAATATTCTGCGTAATCGCATCCCTCAACATCACGTCACTATACGAAAGTCCACAAGAGCAAGTAAATTTACATTGGCGGGTTAAGCCCTTCAATTCCGTGATCCATTCTTGGTGTGACTGCTGCGGTAATTTTTTAAGTCTGAAAAATCGGTATCGTGCAGCGGCTACGAGAACTTTTCTCTCATAATGAGCATTTAGTGCCTCTACTATTTGTTCAAAGTCTACATCACGAGGAGATGCTTGCGGAAAAAGTTTTTGCAATAATACGAAGGTCTGGGGGCCCACAATCGATAAGAAAAGGTTCTTCACTCTCTGACCTGTAATTTGATGAGCCGCGACGAGTTCTTGAAACTGTGCGAAATAGTCGCTCCATTCTTCCTCACGTTCGTTGTATTGGCGAAATGTAGGAAGTGTTGCGGCGGCAGGTGTGGGCTGCTGAAGCGGCGGCTGTTGTTGTTGGTTAGCTGCCCGCGCTGTCAGCTCGGCCACCGCCTGGAGCAACTGGGTGATTTGCGCCGTCTGTAACTGAATAATTTCCATTAAGTTTGGGTTCGGGGTAGTGGCCATGCTGACCGATTAGGCGCCGCGTATACAAGTAAATTAGTACAAAACACAAATGCAAGATAAATGAGGACGCTCTGCAACAAAAAAGTCCACAAAATACGTAACAGAATATGTTCCCCCAAAAATCTTATAATAAGGGTGGGTGGGCGGGAGCAATTTTTGCGTGCTCCGACTGCTGCTGTCTGGCTGCTGCAAGCGGGCTGGTCCAAGGTTCTATCACTCCTCGTCGCCACTTTTGTGTCCCAACTTCGTCGCCGCTTTTGTGTCCCAGCCTCGTCGTAGGTGTCGGTGGCCGAGTGGAATGAGACCGACACGCTGGTGCAGGTACGGAGGGGAGCAGCCAGAAACTATAAACACTCGAATAAATTAGAAAGATATATATTGCACAGAATGTAACAATACTTAACTTTTACACAGTACTGCAGAATGTTGATACATAGTTATTAGAGGCCTGCCTAGTGCCTGTACAATAGCAAAGTCTTCACTCGTGCCTATCGGATTACGAAGGTCCTAACTCGTTGCTCTCTCAGTCCGAAGTGCGAAGTGGCCGATGTCCTTCAGTGGTGGCCACGAGCGGCGTTGTACCAGAGGGCGCTCGTGGCTGTCGTCGGAAGAACGCCGCGCCGTGCATGCATGGCGGCGCGCGGCGAAAGTAGGTGGCGCGCACTTTGTACTTGTGCGACACCACACATTTAGCACCAGGTCGAAATTTGGTCGAAGTTATACTGTATTTACTACAGTCATTCAGTGACGACGCCCACTTGTACACAACAGTATCCTCAGCAAAAAGCTGCAGACTGCAACTCACTCTGTCCGTCAGATCATTTATATAGATAGAAAATAAATCGGTCCTGTCACACTTGCCTGGGGCACCCCTGACGATACCCTAGTCTGATGAACATTCGCCATCGAGGATAATGAAATGGGTTCGATTACTTAAGTAATATTCGAGCCACTCACATATTTGGGTACCTTTTCCATACGCGCGTACCTTCGTCATCAGTTTGTAGTGCAGTACGAAAATCAACAAGGGCGTGTTCTGGATTCGTGACTATAGCGGTTGGACGCTGGACGGTCGGAAAACCGTGGATCGGTCAGATGAGTATTTAAAATAGTAAACGCTGGTGATCGGATTGGAATACGGCGTAAGTCGTGGACGCAAGTTCACAACGACACACGGTTCCAAATGGCGGTGGCGCCATAATGGTGTTGGCTGCATCTAAACAAATCACTGAAGGAATGGTTATGTTCTGAAACGTGGTCATTTGAAGCCACTCTTGTAGTTCACGTTCCCGAACAATGACGCAAATCTTATGGATGACTATGCGCCAAGGAGATTTTTAAAGTCGATAATGTAACATATAACAGAAGTGCAGTTTTCCTACGCAGATCGGATGGTGACACCTACGTACGTATCCTGGTCAATCACCTGTATCAACACTCCTGGCCATTAAAATTGCTACACCACGAATATGACGTGCTACAGACGCGAGATTTAACAGACAGGAAGAAGATACTGTGATATGCAAATTAGCTTTTCAGTACATTCACACAAGGTTGGCACTGGTGGTAACACCTACAAAGTGCTGACATGAGGAAAGTTTCCAACCGATTTCTCATACCCAAACAGCAGTTGACCGGCGTTGCCTGGTGGAACGTTGTTATGATGCCTCGTGTAAGGAGGAGAAATGCGTACCTTCACTTTTCCGAATTTGGTGAAGGTCGAATTGTAGTCTATCGCGCTTGCAGTTTATCGTATTTCGACATTGCTGCTTGCATTGGTCGCGATCCAATATGGAATCGGTGGGTTCAGGAGGGCAATACGGAACACCGTGATGGATCCCAACGGCCTCATATCACTAACAGTCGAGATGACAGGCATCTTATCCTCATGGCTGTAACGGATCGTGCAGCAACGTCTTGATCCCTGAGTGTATTCGTCATCACCATACTGGCGTATCACCCGGCGTGATGGTATGGACTGGTTACACGTCTCGGTCAACTCTTGTTCGCATCGACGGCACTTTGAACAGTTACCGTTACATTTCAGATAAGTTACGACCCGTGGCTCTACCCTTCATTCGATCCATGCGAAACCCTACATTTCAGCAGGACAATGCACGACGCTTGTTGCAGGTCCTGTAAGGGCCTTTCTGAATACGGAAAATGTCCGACTGCTGTCCTGGCCAGCACATTCTCCAGATCTCTCACCCACTGAAAACGTCAATGGCAGTCGAGCAACTGGCTTACTACTCTTGATGAATTGCGGTATCGTGTTGAAGCTGCATGGGCATCTGTACCTGTACACTCATCTAAGCTGTGTTGATGCAATGCGCAGGCGTATCAAGGCCGTTATTACAGCCAGAGTTAGTTGTTCTGGGTACTGATTTCTCAGGATGTATGCACCCAAATTGCGTGAAAATGTAATCACACATCTGCTATAGTATAACATATTTGTCCAATTAATTCCCGTTTATCAGCTGTATTTCTTACTGCTGTAGCAATTTTAATGGGTAGTAGTGATTCATGCTATTTTACATTTCCACGTACTTAGGCTATTGCAGCAGGTCAATGCCACACCCCCACGTTCGTTCATAATTGCTACAGAATTACTCCGGGTACACTATTCAGAATTCAACCATCCCGCTGGCCACAAAACTTCCCGGACATGAACATTATTGAGCAGATCTGGGATGCCTTGCCTTGGTACTCTTACGGATTTATAGACAGCCCTAAAGGGTTCCCTCCGGCACTACATAAGACATTAGTAGAGGCCATGCCACGTCGTGTTACGGCACTTACGTGCTCGCGGAGGCCCACTCGATGTTAGTCATGTGTACGAGTTTCTTTGGCTCTTCACCGAGTAACATAATGGGACCATATACTGAATGTCGACATTCTCTTTAAATGTTTCATGTGTTCTAAATTTTCTCAGCGAATAAATGTATCGTGTGTAGTGCTTTTGTCGGCCATGCAATGCTGGCAGTCAGCAGTGGCCGCCCTTTGTGTGGGTGCAGGGCAGTGCAGACCGTGGCGTCAGCAGGGCAGCGGGCGCGGCTGCAGCCAGAGGCGCGATAAGCTGCTGCCCGCCTCCGCTGACACCTGTCAGCGCGCATCCGCCGCTGACACCGCGGCCGCTCCGCCCTTCCTGCTGATACACGGACACTGTGCACCGCGCTGCGCCACCTCCCGGCGGCTACCTCAACGCCGACCGCCTTCTACCAGGTCTGGCCAAACGAGTTGGGGCTACGTTACGTGTTTTGCTCTCGCATTGGAGAAGATACGGGTCGTCTTCTAAAGAAGCATTGGGCTTTAGTGACCTGCCCCGGGATCGGAGAATATGTAGTGCTACGACTGTCCACAGAACAGCAAAAAAGGTGTTCAAATCAAATGTTTGTAAAGTCTATGGGACTTAACTACGGGGCTATCAGTCCCTAAACTTACAAACTACTTATGAACTACTTACGAACTAGGACGGCACAAATATCCATGCCCGAGGGGGGATTCGAACCCCCGACCGTAGTGGCCGTGCGGACCGTGACTGGAGCGCCTTAGTCCCCTCGGCTACCGCGACCGGCAAAAAAAAAAAAAAAAAAAAAAAAAAAAAAAAAAAAAAAAAAAAAAAGTGTCACGATCCACGTGACCAGCCTTTAGGACAAAGAGAGCGGACACAAATAAATAATACTTACATTTCTGACGACGGGTTCCAATCTATGACGATTCCTTTGAAGTATAACAAAGTTGTTACGTCCTATTAATATTCAAGAAAATCATATAAAACTAATTTTTCCCGCTTGCTTGCCTGACCAGAGGACCATCGTCTCGAGGGGGCGAAATAATTTTTCGTGTCCTGTATTAATTTATACATATTAAATTGGCTACCGGAGCCGTTAAGTTCAAACCAGGAGAGTCAACGTCTTGTGCAGAAGCCGACATGCTCAGTCTTGGTGATATTTCGATAACCGACAGGATCTTCACAGTTCCACCGAGCAGATGTTCGCGGTTGCTAGTTTAATAAATATGTAACGGCCTGCATATCGGGCGATAGGCGCGATGATTACTAAGATGCTTTTCCCTTAGTTTTTGTGCCGCCCTGTTTCGGGCTCCGTCTACTGTTCTCTCGTTAAAGGCTGGTCGAACTATTTGAATGTGCTTCATTTTCGATGTTTGCTCTCTATTGTATATCTTTTTTCGCAGCAGGAATCAGTAACCGTCTAATAAGATGTAACAGGCTACCTCGTAATTCTATGTGGTACTTTCAGAATATAAAGATTATTTCAATGAACTGTCCGGCTTCTTGTCTGTAGCCTTCCCCTGTTGCTATCATTTTTATTCATTTACAAAATTAATAGAAATCCCCCCTAGAAGGGAGGAGGTCTGATGCTGGCAACGTTCCGGGCAACAGAAGATTAACAGGTAAATCTGGGAAGCGGAAGTCCCACAACCAACCATAGGAAGAGACAGGCGCTGCAAATATACGAGGTGCGATTAGAAAGTTTTAAGAATGGGCTTGTAGTGGTAGAATGGTGTTACTTACGTGCAAATGTGAAGCATATCCTTCAAAATTTTCTCCTTCTGACCGAACACAACAGCGGTATTTTCACTTTTTGTAACATTCCTGGAATTTTTTCCCCCTGAAGTGTGTTAAGGACGCTCTCCGTATTTACCTGGATGTCTTTAATCGAGTAAAATCGCTTCTCTTTCAGTGAAAATATCAGTTTAGGAAACAGGAAGCTGTCCGCAGGGGTCAAATAAGGTAATATGGCGGTTTTGGAAGCACAATAATTTTGAATTTTAGACTCAAGGATACAAATGTAGTATTTCTGGCTTATTGTGTGTCCTACAGGGGAAAATTCATGATGCAAAATACCGGTATAATCGAAAAAAAAAACCTTCGACGACTTTGCCGTGCTTTCTTTGGTCGTAGTCAACTTCGAAGACTGCACTATGGTTTCAGTCCGTAACCTTTAATTACCCTTTTTAACAAATCTGGGTTACTTTCAGTCCGATTAATAAGTTCTTGGCACACTTAAATTCGGTATTGTCTCTGGTCACTTGACAACACTGGGAATGAATTTTGCGGACACTCGACGCATGTTCATACTTTCAGTTAAATTGTCTGAACTGTTTAGAAACTTATGTTCATCAACTATCTTCCTAACTGTAAGTCTACGATCGGAGTAACTCTAGAACTTTCACATTTTCATTCGTTTCTGATATAGAAGGACGACCGGGCTATGGCTCATTTTCAAATAATTCGCGCTCATTCTTAAATCTATTGAACCAGACAAAAACAGTTGACTGGCTCACACAACTATCTCCAAAAGCTTAGTTCATAAGTCTCAATGCTCAAAATTATGTCTTTCAACTTCAATGTATTTCTCTCAACAGCGAGTAGTTCGCCTTCAGTAATGTCCCACATGCCTTGACAATGCGCTGATGCATGTATTCAGGCGTTGTCGGAGAATCACGATAAAAAATATCCTTCAATTTTCCCCACAGAAAGAAATCCGGGGATATAAGATCCAGTGAAGGTGAGGGCTATGGTATGGTACTTCTACGGCCAATCCACCTGTCATTAAATATTCCATTTAAGACCCTTTCAACTGCACGCGAGCCATGTGAGATATATCCATCATGTTAGAAGTACATCGCCATCCCGCCATGCGGTGAAACAACTTGTTGTAAAATCGGTAGAACATTACGTAATAAAACATCATATATTGCACCATTTAGATTGCCATCGATAAAATAGGGCCGGCCGCAGTGGACGAGCGGTTTGCGGCGCGCCAGTCACTGTCTGTCCGGCTGCTACGGTCGAGATTTCGAATCCCTCGTCGCGCATGGATGTTTGTGTCGTCTTTAGTATAAGGTAGTTCATAAGTAGTTTGTAAGTTTAGGGACTGATGACCCAGTAGTTAAGTCCCATAGACTATACAAACATTTGAACATTTGCACTTGGTAAACGGTCCATTGTTACACGAGTAATGTATCACGGGGCAAATACCGTCCGCACTGGTGAAGTGTTACGCGATACCTCTTATTTATACGTTCGTGACTACTAAAGCTCCATCTATCACAAAGCGAAAAAGGTGTTCCAAATAAAATATTCTAATTTATTTACGTACTTGACGAATATGTAATGAAAATAGGGGTACCTATTTAAAGAAGTGCAGTTGATATCCGTTTGACCTACGGCAGCGCCATCTGCTTTCCACCTTCAAGCTAGAAAAGTTTTGTTCTTTGTAGTTTTTTCGTTTGGTGCTTATTTCGTGAGATATTTGGCCAGGTCACTATCAATGGACCACAGGGTGAATCTAAATTAGCGCACGCTGGCTTCGCATGTTAGCAATAAAATAATGTCTCACAATATTTTGTCTTGCGCATATTTCCGGCAGTAAATGGACGTTGATGACTGAGATGGGTGTGTATCCCATACGTAGTGTGTTTCAGAATTACATTGATACACCAACAAACTTCTAGGGGATGTGGGAGTTGTCTTGAGGAACAAAGTGAACATAGAAACCCATACCCGGAAAAGTCATCCAATGACGCTACAGAGCGTCGAAGTTGCTGGAGGGGATGTCCAGCGACAGGAGCTGGTGTCTAACTTGGACTCTACGTAGAGTTGTTTAATGGCGTTTCCGGGCATGGGCTTCCATGTTCAATTTGTTCCTCAAGACGCCTAATACATCGCTTACAATTAGTTGGTGTAGCAGTGTAATTCTGAAACCCAATGACGTATGGGACACACACCCATCTCAATCTTCGACGTCCATTTATTGCCGGAAATATGCGCAGGAGGAAATTTTGTGAGACATTTTTTTTAATTGCTAGCATGTGAGGAATCGCGCTGTGCGAATTTAGATTCACCCTGTATATTACGCTTCACATACTACTACTTCCGACTGACGTATCACAACGACTCTAGGTGTTCATTACCCTTCACATTAAAATGGAATAGAGATAGAAAAAGAAACAACATTTCAGTTCTCTTTATTGCTCAAGAAGACAGAAACTGATGACAACAACTTAGAGACTCTGTGTTGCAGACTGCACTTGTACCAGTAGCACCCGTCCTCTTGCACTGACTCACGTCTGTACTGGCATACTGTTCACCAGATCATCAAGGGACTGTCGTTTCAGATTGGCCCACTCCTCAAGGGCGATTCGGCGAATACCTCTCACATTGATTGGTGGGTCATCTCATCTATACACTTGAGTACATGAGTACATGATGAGTACTTTAATCTTGCGCTGTCGCTATCATGAAGGAACGCATTCACAAGATGTGCACGATGACTATTAGTGTTATCGTCCATTAAGACGAATAATCCCTCACTACAATGCTCCCGATATGCTTGCACTATACTTCAGACGATGTGATTTCTGCACCTTATGGCCTTTGATTACCTTCTACGACCGCCAGTGACGTACGGCAGTCTGACATAATGCCACCGCAAGGTGTCAGGAAACCACAACCTTGCACTCGCTGGAGGGTGTGTCAGGGACCAGTCTTTCCAGCCTGTCTCTGAAAACGACTCCGACAACTGTCTGGTTGTAGGCAGATAGTCTCATTTGTGAACAGCATTTGGACGAGTACATTCAGCGTTCTGTTGGACCCGCTGCGTTATGTCTAGGTGTCAAAACTGAACCTCGCCATGGACGTCAGGGCTGAACTTGCATGTCATGAAACCTCTTACAGAGGGTAGCTTAGGGTTTAGCGTCCCGTCAACAGCATGGTCATTAGGGAAGGAGCTAACGCTCGGAATTTTGGGTAAGGTTGGGGAAGGAAATTGGCCATGTTCTTTGAAAAGAAAAAAGAAAAAAAATCAGTGAAAATAAATTGTAAGTGGTGATACACAGTTGTAAGGAAGACACGGATACAGGATAGTGGGTGGGGAAGGAAGAGGGAGGGGAGGAGATGTTAAGCATAGGGTGCAGGGATGGGACGTTATCTTAGGTTGAGACCAGGATGGTTGTTGCAGGACCGTAGAATGTGTTGAAGGGACAACTCCCATCTGCGCAGTTCAGAAGAGCTCGTGGTGGAGGGGAGGATCCAGATGGCTCGGGTAGTGAAGCAGCCATTGAAATCCAGAGTGCTGTTCTCAGCTGCTCAGCTGCATGGGTTTGGAAGAAGAGACTAAGAGTGACGTATTCAGAGGGCGGGGTATAACGGTTGCAACCGAAAAGGGCTGATCTTGTTGTGGCCAAGTGTAATTCCACCTTGAGCCTAGAGAGTTAGATAAGAAGCTATAGGGAGATGTTTCAGTGGTGTGGTAGCGTTGGAGGTATATTTCATTCGGGATGAAGCTACGGATGCTTTGTTGGGACGGGGTGTAGATGAATATTTTGTTACTACATGCAGCACATTTTGCAGACAGTACTCTCATATCCTATTGTATGTACAACGTGTGCAACTTTGCTTCCGCCGTTTGCCGATTGTTGGCGACAACGGTAAGTGGCGGTCGAAAGAAACAGATCGCAGACGTCAGGCAGATCGCTTCGACCTCGGTCAACATAATCTGATTCAAACATAAGTGGATTTGTGTTTTCATCATAAGTTGTTCTTGATTGTAAATGTCAGTTTACAAGTCTAATTCTCGTCATTTGCGGGAGGTGTGACTACTTTGTTTCAATATGAAGAAAACAGCGGCTGAGTCTCATCGAATGGTAAGGACGCTATTAGTGACAGAACGTGAGCCATGCTTCACGTCGACGGCCAAACCGAACCAAGTGAAACAATCACTGGTGCTCGTTATCGAACGCAATTAATGCGTTTGAGAAGAGCATTAAAAGACGTCTGCAATACAGCGAGAGAGCGATAAAGTGATTTTGCAGCACGACAACGCTCGACGTCACATTTCAAAACGTACTCGCCGTATTCTCCAAACATTACTCCGTTGACTACCACCTGTTGAGATCAATGGTGCATGGCCTCACGAAGAAGTCACAAATTGGACCGATTAGTGGATCGCTTCAAAACATGAACAAGTTTTTCGACGCAGCATTCGTACACGGACCGAAAGATGGGAGAAAGCAATGACTAGCGATGGAAAATACTTTGAATGAGACATGTGTAACCAATTTGTTGCATTAAAGCCTCAAATGTTGGGGGAAAACGGCGGAAGCAAAGTTGTACACCTTGTACTTACAGTAATGTATAATTGGTACGTCACGTAGTTCAGGAGGTATGAAGTAATAAATATTAAGTTGCGTGTAAAGGAAATTGAACTTGAGATACAGGTGAAATATGTGTGGAACACGTTAATTATACAGGGTGTTACAAAAAGGTACGGCCAAACTTTCAAGAAACATTCCACACACACAAAGAAACAAAATATGTTATGTGGACATGTGTCCGGAAACGCTTAATTTCCATGGTAGAGCTCATTTTATTATTTCTCTTCAAAACACATTAATCATGGAATGGAAACACACAGCAAGAGAACGTACCAGCGTGACTTCAAACACTTTGTTACAGGAAATGTTCAAAATGTCCTCCGTTAGCGAGGATACATGTATCCACCCTCCGCCGCATGGTATCCCTGATGCACTGATGCAGCCCTGGAGAATGGCGTATTGTATCACAGCCGTCCACAATACGAGCACGAAGAAAAAAATGTTCAAATGTTTGTAGAGCTTATGGGACTTAACTACGAGGTCATCAGTCCCTAAACTTACAAACTACTTATGAAGTAGCTAAGGCTACAGACGGCACAAATATCCATGCCCGAGGGGGGATTCGAACCCCCGATCGTAGTGGGCGTGTAGACCGTGACTGAAGCGCCTCAGTCCTCTCGACCACCGCGGCCGGTGAGCACGAAGAGTCTCTACATTTGGTACTGGGGTTGCTTAGACAAGAGCTTTCAAATGCTCCCATAAATGAAAGTCAAGAGGGTTGAGGTCAGGAGTGCGTGGAGGCCATGGAATTGGTCCGCTTCTACCATTCCATCGGTCACCGAATGTGTTGTTGAGAAGCGTACGAACACGTCGATACCTCAAATGGACACCTGCCAACTCCGCATTTGTAAAAATTGCACTGACTTCAAAACCACGTTCGTGATGAACACTAACCAGTTGATGCTACGTACTGATGTGCTTGATGCTAGTACTGTAGAGCAATGAGTCGCATGTCAACACAAGCACTGAAGTCAACATTACCTTCCTTCAATTGGGCCCACTGACTTGGGTAGAAGATTGGGTGGCAAGGGGCGGGGGAGGAGGCAGGCCGGCCACGGTGGCCGAGGGGTCTACGGCGCTCCTGTCACGGTCTGCACGGCCACTACGGTCGGGGGTTCGAATCCCCCCTCGGGCGTGGATATTTGTGCCGTTCTAAGTAGTAGCTAGTTCATAAGTAGTTTGTAAGTTTAGGGACTGATGACCTCTTAGTTGAGTCCCATAAGCTCTACAAACATTTGATTTTGATTTGTTTTGGGGGGGGGGGGCAGAGGAAGAAGATAAACATACATAAAGAGATGGACTTGGAGAGAGCGAAGAGGACATGTCCAGAGAATGTGAAGAAGAGAGGAGGTGGGGGAAGAGGACAAACGTGAATATCAGGAGAGAACTGGGAGAGATGCAAGGAAAGAGAAGAGGGTCTAATGGAAAAATGGAGTAGATACAGTACATGCCCTGGCAATTGCAGGTATTTTGTTTATAATACTGTAACCTGAGAATCAAATAATTTCTTTGTTATTTATTTTACTTGTTTTCAATGGAAGAGAAACCATGGCAGTTTCAGGTAGAACAGAGTTACAATGTCAAGGGGGAGAGGGGAGCATGTGTCCTCGAATAATTTTACCACTATAACGAGTTTACACACGTCTGTTGACGGTGGCCATACGGTATAACAGGATAACGAAACATCAGGAACCAAATGTGCCTCTGTAAGGCACTTCAACAGAAGTAATTAAAGAATAAGAATAAAATAAAAGTTTCCCCTCTCCGGACCACACGGAGTAACGGAAGCCTTCATCCTATGTGATGTCAGCGAGAGCGCGGCTGGCGGTGTTGGCGTTTTAATTATAGCAGCTGCTGCGTACCCGGTGGATCGGGATCGCCAATGAGCTTATGCCACGCGCCACTCGTCACACGGCCGCTGCGGCGGGAATATAATTATCTGCCATCACCGGGGCGCACACAGTTTGCAACATTTGTATTAGGCTAACAGAGATGCTTCACTTCACGTGACAGCGGCCGTCATTTGCCGTTTTCCGGTAACCAGTTTTCCATGTTGACATGGAGTCGTCTATGCTCTGGTTCTCAGAAAAGACCCCAGCGACCGAAAAACGTAACGGAAGTGACGTCACGATCACCTGATTGTAAAATGTATAGACATGAAATCGCGGTTGGTAGAAACACGGTAGGGGTCACGCGCAGGCAGGCTGTGAGCTAAAGCACTAGATATACCGAGCTGAACAATCCACCATTTTGAATCCCAACCCGACGACAGTGTTGTATGCATTGTGCGGTGTAGCGAAGTGAATCAGCGAATATTTTGTGATTTTATTGTTTCACAGAGTGAAATGGTTGGTTGTGCAGCTCCGGACTGCTCAAATAACAGCAGACATTGTCGCTATAATTTTTATCGGTTTCCTTCAAACATAGATCGCCGTAAAAGGTGGCTTGTAATGACACGACGTACAGTGTGTTCTTGATGTTATTTAGACCAACTAAGGAGTTATTCTAAGGGCTGTTAATTGTATTTTAAGTGATACATGAGTGCAGCTAGCATTACCCAGCTAGTGGTTTATAAAATATATTATTTCGCATTAGTTCAGTGTTTAAAAGTGACTCAACACGGTAATATGTAGGCCTAAGCCAAGCTGTGAACAGGATGTCTGGAATAATAATAATAAACAGAACTTCGCAAAGAATGAGAACAAGAAAGAAATCGTACATGAAAGGCAACATTCACTTCATTCCAAACTGCATGGGTGGCAGAGAGAATTTATTCGTTACCTAAAGAAACCAGACGTTGAAAGTTATTAAACACACTTCTCTGAAATATGTTGCATGTAAAATATGCGAGACATGAGCGGTGGGAATACGGAAAGTACAGTATTGCAATTTAACATTATTCTGTAATTGTTTCAGAATGAAACTCTTAGTTACTGTAAACGTATGTAGATGTACCATTTATAAACCAGAAAATACGATAATTGTAACGTATTTTAACCGATATTTATAAATATTTAGAACGGCAACATATGCCTTAATGTGGAATGTAATTGAATGTATTATATCTCTAAATATCCATGGTCTAAGAGCATATTACAAAGTGTTCCGTAGTCTGCGCCTTCATCGTGGGATTCAAAATGGCGGATTGTTCTGCTTGTACTATACAGTGCTCTACTGTGAGCGATGACGTCAGAGCGCACCCTCTTGCCGCGCAGCGCTGCGTTTAGCCGTATAGGCGCACGGCGCACAACAAGCACAGGTTTCAATGTGTTCGAGTTTATCTGTGTTTTCATGTATTATCATCATTGTTACAATTATTAAGCTCTATATTAGCTAGACTACTTTTTATGGTTGGTGAAATGCTAGTTTAAAGCCTCCGAAAGACGTCAACCTCTTTCACCTCTTTTCCTTGGGAAAGAGACTCCCACAGGCTTAGACCACATAGACCTGAGGTACGGAGAAAACCACGATAATGTAATATTGAACTCTATTAATGTGTTTCCGTTTTGTACTCGGGAAAGTTACTTCACAACTTTTTTCAGTTTTTGTCTTTGTTCGCTCTCAGTCGCTTATTACTTTTGCAATTTTTGTTGTTGTTGAAGATTTCATTCTGATGAAGGTGCGTGTCCTTACGAAACACGTTACGGCAAGGTCCTCCATTCCTGGATACTTCACATTTATAATATCCTTTAGCCTTCCAAAAACGTTTGGCCTACGGTCAATGTAACTGCCGTGGAATTGTTGAAATTCTCTTTCCATTTTCAAAACGAATTCCATAAAACTTTCAGTTGGCTTTATTAAGGATCCCCTTGAAATTGTTTGAAGCCAGTTCTTTCCTGAAACATTTACATGATCAGTCATTTTACCATACAAATGTGCTAATTCAGGGTGTTTTGTTTAACTCTGTAAGCAACATATCCTGCAATCATCTCTAACAACTCAACATTTTCCTTTAAATTTCGAACATTTTCCCCTACGTATTCGACGTAATTCTGAAAAATTTCTGCCACCTCTGAAATCCGAAAAATGTATCGACCAGACACGAGCATATGCAACTGTAAACGAATCTGCACGTTTAGTATTTCTCCACCTTCTTTTCATCTCACTGTCTTTAGGAAACACATCAAACATAATACCTAACTTCCTCGCTTGTCGACTGTGGTTAGTACAACTGGCGATTGCGCAGCAACCCATTCTTTTTCACTTAAAGGCTTACTGTTAAAAAAATAACCTCTGTACAGTGATAATAACGAGAATACTCTCAATCTACAGTTACAAAAGACAATTTACACTGACCTAAAAACCGTGTTCTCACTCGTAAACGCAACCGATACAACACGCACAATGGAAGTCAGCACGCTGCTGAGCGCTGCGAGGGTGCGCCGTGACGTCAGCGGCGCGGCTTGCTACTGCGCATCCACCTCGTGATCCCTACCGTGTTTCTACCAAATTCTGTCGATTGCATTTTACTGCTTGATTCCTTTTATATATAAGCTACTCTGAGTGTTTAACCCATTACCGTGTGTCTTCCAGTAAACATATCAGACTTTTACGTCAAAGTCAGTGAAAGGAGAAAGAGTGCCAAGAACGATCAAGAGTTTTTCAAAAAATGTTCAAATGTTTGTATAGCTTATGGGACTTAACTACGGGGTCATAATTCCCTAAACATACAAACTACTTATGAACTAGTTAACACTAAGGACGGCACAAATATCCATGCCCGAGGGGGGATTCGAACCCCCGACCGTAGTGGCCGTGAAGACCGTGACTGGCTCTCGCCTCTCGCCGCAGTCCCCTCGGCCACCGCGGCCGGCAGAGTTTTCGATGAACAACCCGTATAAGTGCAATGCATCTGAGGAGATGTTTGTCCGTACAGCAATGAAACAGAAAAAGAAAAGGAATAAAGTGACTGAAAAGAAGTATGAAAAAACACGTCAAGAGGAACAACAAGGATTTCCTGAAGGGACAGAGCAGTTAACGAAATATTGAAGTCCCACACTCTCGCTTCCGATTTGGAGTTCACTAAGCGTTTCTATGACAACTGACTTGTTAATTCCCACTTACACAACGCCATGATCTAAAGAATTGCTTCCAACTAGGGGAGTCGTTTGTCTATCTGCATTTGATTAGTACAGTAAAACGAATGATTGGTGGTCTTCATACGGTGAATTAATTCAATGATTATTTCGTTTTAACAGACAATTAGTCAGATCTTTCACATCAGTACCTGAGCAACAAAAATAGTGCCTTATCTTCGTTTGCTACATGTTCCCTCTCTAATCCCATCGTAGGCTTACCATTTTTTTTTTCAGTAGACACAATACGAATCAAAATTATTTATATCTTGTAAGAAATATTTCCATGTGACCTACGAAACGACTTTTCTTCACGGTGTAGTTTTATTCGTGTTTTACATTTATAAATTGCTAATTCCAACAGTAAACAGAGGAAACGTATTTCCTGTAGGAGTCCGCGATCTTCATATTCTTCAATAAAAAATAAAAAACCGTCAAGATTGCTAGATAGAAGTTTTATTATTGACGCTGAACTTTACTTTGAAATTTAAGGTATTTTTTTATCTGATGATGGCAGATGCTGAAACGCCGTAATAAATAAATACAAGTTGGTTTACATTTTAGGAGGCGATCCACTTATAATATTGTAAAAAGATATGAAATAGCCAAGATCGCTCATCATCAATTTTTATTAACGACGACCGGTTTCGCTGAACTATGACGATGCTTTGATGATGCTGACATAGTTCAGCGAAACCGGTCGTCGTTAATAAAAATTGATGATAAGCGATCTTGGCTATTTTATATCTTTTTACAAATAAATATAATTTTAGGGATCTAGCGGTTTTTTAATTCTTATTCCAGTAAACAGCATAGTCAGAAGAGAGAAAAAAGGCAAGATATAAGTTTAGTGTTTAAGTTCGTAGCAGTTTTTGTTTGCGTATTAGATATTAAATTGAAGTAGAGGCATTGAATAAAAATTTATGTCGCAGCCGGGATTCGAACCCGGGACCTCCAGCTTTCTAGATATCGAGACAAAATATGTCTCTGGACATTGTTTATTCGTTATTTGTATTAGTATTCCATTTGCTGTTGCTTTATTTGTCAACTATTATTTTCTATTTGTAGTTCACTGACGTTTTTACGCATAGGAATTTTGTCGATTCGAGACAGTGAATGGAGTTTACGGCTGCTAGATGATGGAATGTCAGCTGGAGAAATCGGAACATTTCGGACATATTCTTCTGTTATGGAGGGAGGGAGAGGGGTTGGAGTGACAACAACTAAGGCAGTCAAAAACATTTGACCATGTATGAGGTTCGAATTCTCCCCCGGGCATGGATGTGTGTGTTGTCCTTAGGTTAATTCAACTTAGTTTAAGTAATTTGTAAGATTAGGGACTGATGACCAACTTAGTTTGGTACCATAGGATTACAAACATTTGAACATGTATGAGGATAATGCTGCTGGACAAATCTTGGACAAACCACGACAAGAGGATAATTTTCTCGTTTCAAGGAGGGTCCTTTTGCTCTCACCACATTCAGGGAAACCATCTGGTTTTATAGAGATCGCTTAAACGCATTAATCCGCATTGACCAAATTCATTGTACTGAGATCTAACAGATGTGATGACTGAGATCATTCCAGCATCGGGCGACATTTGCATTCAATTGGGAAGTTTCTTAAATCAGGTGTATGGTACCGCATGCTCCAAGAAAACACCGGAAAAATCAGACGGGGGGGGGGGGGTGATCATATATACCTCTCTGCTTGTTCCTAAACGTCCCATACTACTATCTTGAACTGTTACAAATGAACAAATGGTGTTTTAATGCTACTTTAAGGAAAAGAAGGAAATATTTGAGGTCAAACAAAGGAGCAATTCCCTGTGAGTGTCGACAAAATATAATGTCACACATATAGGGGAACAGCTACAGTGTGGTGTAAAAGGAATTGTTTCTCCGAGGTATAAACTTCACTGCTGTTATTTATTGTCAGCAGATTTCAGACTCACAAGAAAAGTACTTGGGCTACTACAAACATAACTGTATGAACGTTTGGTAATAGGACCATTACATATCCCTCAATGTGATGGTGGGTATCTTCTTTCTGCAAAACTCTGCAATTGTGCTCTAAATAGCACTGTAATGCGATTGTAGACGCCATACGCAGTGCAAAAGGATGTCTATAAAATGCTCCGAGCGATACGAATGACTGCAAATGCAGTATGTTTTCAATATTGCTTTTAGACGCCGGTTTAGGGTACCTCTTCAGAAGCTTTCTGTATGTATTTAAACCTCTTATCTAGTAATCATCGTACGTATTCTCCAGTGTGTTGTCATCAAATGCCGTGGTGCTAATTGCGACTTTAACCTTCTTCTCGGGAGACGGTTGGTACTCACAGTCACTGCTTACATCACCTCTTCCCGCATTTGGCGTAGCACTAATGCTTGCAATCAGTTGTTCGTCATTATCATCCCTATCATCATCATTAGGTGTTAGTGTTACAACATATAATGTCCTCCCGTTTTAATTAATGTTTGTAACGATAAAAATGTGCAAGAAAAGACGACAGACAATGTGCCACCTGTGTAAACCCAACGTGCCACCAAAGACTTTCATGTTTTAACTATACAGTGATTATATCTAATTATAGTAAAACTATTATTGTCTATGTCATTACTAATGTATAAATATTTGTAACAGAAAAAGATTGTTCTTCTTGTTGGTATTTCGTTGTAGTAGGACTTATGAGAGAGAGTTATAATTTTAGTTCAGGCGTTGCATGATTGTTTTTCGATATTAATGGATTCGAACGGTAAAAAATGCGTGTAAATATAAAATGTTGCCTAAATATGTTAAATTATATGTCTTAAAGTACGTGTGTCGATTTCAATTTATTTTGAAAGTATTTAACCCGATTTGAGAGATTTTCAGCAACTCTTTAGTAGTTGTTGCAGCGAGCAGACGCCGACTTGGATTGCAGTATCCTGCCGCCATTACGTGGCAAACAGACAAATAGTAACTCCAATAAATTAGGGTGGTAATCAGCTTAGTAATGATTTACTAATTTTATTCCACTTTTTCTGAACACTGCATTGAACGTGAATATAATATTACAAAAATTGTGGTAATGCATCAAGATATTGTATAAAGACATCGAGTGCTACGAGATTCTAACAGTGACTTATTTCATGCCAGTTAGGAAGCATGATAGTATTTCATTTAATAATTTCCAAACAGTGATGTAGAACAATAACTTAAATCGTAGCGAATACTTTTTCTGACAGGGGATCAAGCATGCATTTGCAATGTGGTCTGCAGATTTCAATTACGGACAAGATCTTTAATGCTAATAATTTCTTATAGTATCAATTGAACAATGATTAAGGAAACATCATAAAGAAATTTACCTACAGTAATAAGTTCCACATAGCATTTCATATAATTATAATCAATTCAAATCCAGTAAGAGAAATTTATTTCGCAGAAAAAAATGTAGAACTGTGTTGTAAAAATACTCGTACAGTCAAAACCATATAGTCAAATTTAGCTTTGACAGAACTAGCCAGTGAACAAATAATGAATAAATCACTAATCCAAGAAATAATATAAATACAAAAATTAAATAAGAATCAGATACGAGTATTTTTACAAACATTATCTGTTTCTAACTTAGTCTTATATTTCTGCACTATAAATAGGAGAAAACATGCGAATGATTCAACTTCTACACCATTATGATCTTCAGCAAGAAGAGTTCTTCGTAACTTTATCTCAACCAATCGTCATAATTTAGCAGGATAGGTTACCAATCGCCAACACATCTGACGCTTCACTACACAAATAACGTCACAAAACGCAACTTCTGAGGCTCACTGCACCGCCCCTACTGGCGTACCGGCAGGTCACTGTGCAATGCGACATGTAACACGTGGAGTCCTCTAACGGACGACTGCAGAGTTTTGCAGATGCGGGAGTATCACTAGTGCAATAAGGGACCTTTACATTATCTCTCACACGACTTTGGGGTATTTGTGCTTATTCGAGCCCAAGTACTTTTCTTGTCAGTGCAAGCCGACCAGG
Source organism: Locusta migratoria (assembly GCA_026315105.1). Classification (NCBI taxonomy): domain Eukaryota; kingdom Metazoa; phylum Arthropoda; class Insecta; order Orthoptera; family Acrididae; genus Locusta; species Locusta migratoria. The sequence continues at coordinate 606,239,194 of CM048746.1, forward strand.
AAGCCAGCGTAAAACGATGCTACTTGACATTAAAGCCTGCCATTCTGTTAGGCTGACAAAAAATATCACATGAAGTGATGAGTGCTGTAGACAATCCTCACCAATCCTGGGCCTCTGCCACGCCTTTACCGTTGCGTCCCTCCCTCCCTTTACCTCCAAACTCTCCACATCCTCTCCCAGGGTAACTTCCACCACCTCCCCCTCCCAGATGACGCCCTCCGACCTGAAATATATCCGTCCTACCAACCCTGATCCCCTTCCGTGGATGAGTACGCCCCCCCCCCCCCCGGTCCCCGCTCCTATTCCCTTTCCCGCTTGGCTTGGTTCTTCCTCTTCCTGCCCTGGGGTCCCTACGCCTCCTCTCTGCCCTCTCCCTACCTTTCGGGGTCCTGTGTGTGTGTCTTATCTGCATTCGCCGCTTCTAGACAAGTGTCGCAATCGATACGTTTCTGACAACGTCTCCGAGCGCTGTTCGTCTTGTCTGTGTTTTGATGTCATACTACGTGTTTTTTAGTGTCACCGTGGATCATTATTTTAACTGACTACGTCGGTTTTTTTCATCTGTTACAACTGTTATTTCTCCGATTTTTATCGTCTTGTCTATGTCTTAAACCTCCATTGTTTTAACTCCGTTCCATGGTCTAATTCCTCATGTTCCTGTATTTTACGTTCTCTCGGCTGAAGAGCAGCACTCAATGCTGCTGCCAGCCTACTGTAATGTATACAAGTTCAGTGTAAAATAACAATAAAGGGGAAAAAGCTGTGGACAAGGGATCTCAAATAGAATTCACATTTCTCGATTTCCGGAAGAATTGTGACATTGAACCTCTCACGCGTCTTCTGAATAAATTGTGTGCTCATGGAATGTTGCTACAGTTGTGAGACTGGATTCGGGGTTTCCTGTCAGAAAGGACACAGTGCGTTGTAATTGACGGTAAGTCATCGAGTAAAACAGAAATGATATCCCCGTTCCCCAGGGAAGTGTTATAGAGGCCTTGCTGTTTCTTTTCTTTATATATGTTTTAAGAGACAATGTGAGCAGCTCTCTTATACTGTTCGCGGATGATGCTGCCATTTATCGACCAGTAAAGTCACCAGATGATCAAAAGCACCTGCCGGCCGCAGTGGTCGAGCGGTCTGCGGCGTGCCAGTCACAGTCTGCACGACCGCTACGATCGGGGGTTCGAAGCCCCCCCCCCCTCGTGTCGTCTTTAGTATAAAGTAGTTCATAAGTAGTTTGTAAGTTTAGGGACTGATGACCCAGCAGCTGAGTCCCTTAAGCTTAAATTTTTGAACATTTGAATCACAAGCACCTGCTAAATGATTTAGGTATCTGTCTGGTGCAAAAATTGGCAATCGATCCTAATCAATGAAAAATGTTAAATCATTCATATGAGCACCAAAATAAATCCATTAAACTTTATTTACACGTTAAATCAGTCAAATCTGAAGGACGTAAATTCTACTAAATACCTAGGAATTCAAATTATGGACAGATAAAATTGGAAATTGTCATACATTTATTCGATCTGAAGAGACATTGAGTAGAAAATATCATAGGGAAGGCGAACATAAGCTTACGTTTCATTGACAGAACTCTTAGAAGATGCAACAGTTCTACTAAAGAAACTGCCTACACTACTCTTGTGCGCCGGCCGCGGTGGCCGAGGGGACTGAGGCGCTACAGTCACGATCTGCACGGTCACTACGGTCGGGGGTTCGAATCCCCCCTCGGGCATGGATATTTGTGCCGTCCTTAGTATTAGTTTGTAAGTACTTTGTAAGTTTAGGGACTAATGACCCCGTAGTTAAGTCCCATAAGTTATACAAACATTTGAACATTTGAACTCTTGTGCGTCGAACTTTGGAGGATTGCCGCCCAAAAGGGGAGAGAGTGTCACAGAAATGATACACGAGTTGAGGTGGGAATCTCTAGAAGAAAGGCATTATTCGTTGCGGCGAAATTTATTTGCGAAATTTCTTTCGCCAACTTTCTCACTCGAATGCGAACATGTTATTCTGACATCCACTTACATAGGGAGAGATGATCATCATAATAAAATAACAAATCATTTCGAAAAGGGAAAGATTTAGGTGTTCCTTATCCGCGCGCTATTAGAAAATACCACGCCAGAGAAATATCATAGATGAGGTCCGATGAACCCTCTGCCATGCACTTCTGTGTGATTTGCATTCTACAAATGGACTCTCATTAAACTTTGATAAAACCCAGTATATACAGTTTCATACAGTAAATGGCATGACACCATTAATAAATTTAGGCTTTGAACATAAATCTGTAGCTAAGGTAGAATATTCAAAATTTTTAGGTGTTTGCATTGATGACTGACTTGGAAGAAACATATTGAAGATCTCCTGAAACGTCTGAGTTCAGCTACTTATGCTATCAGAGTCATTGCAAAATTTGGTGATATAAATCTCAGTAAATTAGCTTACTACGCCTATTTTCATTCACTGCTTTCATATGGGATCATATTCTGGGGCAATTCAACATTGAGTAAATAAGTATTCATTGCACAAAAGCGTGTAATCAGAATAATTGCTGGAGCCCACCAAAGAGCATCCTGCAGACATTTGTTTAGGGATCTAGGGATACTCACTGTAGCTTCACAATATATATATTCACTCATGAAATTTGTGATTAACAATCCAACCCAATTCAAAAGGAATAGCAGTGTACATAGCTACAACACTAGGAAAAAGGATGATATTCACTATTCAAGGTTAAATCTAACTTTGGCTCAAAAAGGGGTGAATTATGCTGCCACAAAAGTCCTTGGTCACTTACCAAGTAGCATCAAAAGTCTGACAGATAGCCAACTAGTATTTAAAAAGAAATTAAAGGAATTTCTGAATGGCAACTCCTTCTACAATGTAGATGAATTTTTAGATAAGACTTAAAAAAAATATATAATAAAAATAAAAAGAAAAAAAAATTCTTAAAATATAGATTGTCAAGTATAGACAAAATTTACTGAACTGACACGTTCCACATCATTACGAAATGTCGTATACATGATTTAAGGAACAAGGATTAATCTAATCTAATCTATGTAGATGTATATCCAGCACCCACCTTATTGATCTGAGTGCTCTCAGTTTTCACCGTTTCCTCCGTTTACCGAGGAACCTTCAACGAACTTCCTTTCTAGATAAAAGAACGCACAGAACAAGGCTCGCATTCAAGGGGTTTTCGCTTAAGAACCACGTGATTTCAGCCGTCGCGAAAACGAAAAGTTGGCGGTGGTTGTTGTCTTCAGTCCAAAGACGGGTCTGGATGAAGCTCTCCACGCTGCCCTGCCCTGTGGAAGTCTCTTCATCTCTAAATAACGACAACAACCCATAGCCTTTTGAACCTGCTTACTGTATTCATCTCTCGATCCCTTTCTTTCATTTGTACCCCACACACTACTCTACAAAGCTAAATTGACGATTCCTTTTGTCTCAGAATGCGTCCCACCAATCGATCCCTTTAGTCTTTATATATATGCCAATAATTTCTTTTCGACCCCAATTTTGTTTAGCGCTTCCTCATTAATTACGTGATTTACCCATTCTAATCTTCCGAATTTGAATTTAGCACCACATTTCAAATGCTTCTATCATATTTATGTCTAAACTCCTTGTCGTCCACGTTTCACTCCAGTACAATGCTACACCGCAGACAAATGCTTTCAGAATTCATTTTCGTTTCTTCAGAAATACTTTCCTTACTATAGCCAATCTGCTTTCTATATCTTCATTACTTAGGCCATCAAAAAAATGTTCAAATGTTTGTAAAGCTTATGGGACTTAACTGCGGGGTCATCAGTCCCTAAACTTACAAACTACTTATGAACTACTTACGAACTAGGACGGCACAAATATCCATGCCCGCAAATAAGAAATCTCATTTATTAATTTTACTGCCTCGTTACGTAATCACGTTCCTTCAGCTTCGCCTGAAATTTCCTCACTATTTGACCTGTTCGCGACTCATTTTAAAGGCATTATTCACATATACCACTGAATGTGCCTGCAGTAAAATATTTTGGTACGTCACGTTGCGAATTATTTACGTTTCTATCATTTCTGGTAGTTTTAATAGTTTTTGTAATAAAAGTTCAAGATCTGTGTCCTTTATTTAAATTCAGAAGTACGAAATTCAGTATGATTATGTGCGAACTTCATTTCCTACTTCTTCCGAATACAAATGAAGTATGTAACTTCCTCACTTTATTAAGATGCAAAAAACAGTTCATAGGAAAGAGGTTCTTGTACGAAGAGGAACTCTAAATGCTATTAACTGTCAGTATTTACAAAACTGTGTCACTGACTTCAAAAATTCTGTGCAAACGTTTATAAAATAACTGTCGTCTGTTTCTTCACCAGAAAAGATGCTAATTGTCCTCACACTGTTAATATTTCACAAAAACGTAACAACTGCATCTCGTTAATTTGAATCTTTAAAGTTCTGAATAACTTCAAAAGAAATTAGCTTCATCACTGAAGGTTCCAAATTTTTTCCCTAGAAAATTAATTCTTCATATATTCCAATCACATGACACATTCCGTATCACAACTCATTTATCCAAATGTACCCAGGCATGTTATTACCTGAACTAACGAAAATGAACTTCCACATATTACATACGTAGCTTGTAACATAATAATAATTGTAATTATTTATTTTTATTATTTATTTCATTATATTATCGTGACGCAACATCCAACCACAGTATCTTCTGCTGTCGATTTGCGTCGTGTTGTGACGATATTACTAGACTGGCAAACGTGCCTCTCTGACTGAAGCCTGATACCGCCATTTTGCCTCACCTCACGTCAAAAAGTTTCCATACGGTAATAATATGATCTTCCGACACGATATGATGTTGTAAGCTTTAGCCTACTAGTTGGTTTGAACATGATTTGCATTTGAGCTAACACATCCGCAATAGTTGAATTTAACAGATAGGCCTACATTGTCGAATCGTGTTTTGAGAAGTACATGTTACATACGCTTAAATTTTAATTACTGTCCTGGCAGCCTCACGTGATTATGTTGTCAGTCGTGTGACGATGGCCTTAGCCATTCGCTTGACGATGCAAATGTTTGGTCATGACATCTTCGTTTTACGAGGGCAATTACTGTTACTACGTGAACGAGGGCACATACAAAAATATGTCAACCGTAGAGCACGAACAGCATTATTTATTTACTTTATCATCTGTACGAAACACTAATCAACTCACACTGTATGGATTATTAAGAATATCAGCATCTTGGCTTTATACCGTTTTGTGTTGCCACTGGTATGGTAAGTAAAATTTTACTCTATATACATTTAAAGCAGATTATAATTATGGGAAAAACACTGAGAAGTATAAAGATACCTGTTATCCACGACAAATAGCACATTTATAACGGTCATACTATTGAAGGAAAAGCCCGCAGTAGATCGAGCCTGGTAACAGATGAACAAAAAGAGCAAATTAACGGATTCATTACAAAAAGTAGAACACTCAAAAGAATAAAGATACGTGTTATCCACGACAAATGGCTCTTTTATAACATTTAACGTCGTTGTTTCGGCAATTCTAGTATTAAACTATGACTTTCTACATAAAAGATCGCCTCTCATAACTTCACTTTGAAAATCTGGTATTAGGATAAGGAATTGACGTAATTGTCAGTGTAAATACAACGTGACGTGACGTTGACGTGACGGACAGTGTGAATTGGCCTTATATCTTCGGTTTGCTGTACGAAAAATTACGATATACAACACATGAATCACCGAATATATCAAATCTCTAAAGACAGCGTAGTTATGTGGGTTCATCCGAATTTTTACGAAAGTTTCCTGTAAATACACATACGACTACGCACACGTTTATAGTATAGAAACATGGCGGCGAGACTTCAGTGACACCAATGATACTGTATACGGCATTGCCAGCATTGATCTCTATACACTCTGGATGTTGAACTTCAGTTGTCTTAGCGTGCCAGGCAAAGATATTCATATTTAGTTTCTTGCCAAATTCAAACATGGCTGCTAAGCAGAATTTCAAGAAAAAGAGAAGAAAATAATATCAGTCTACAACATTGAATATTGAATTAAATTCCAAATTAAGAGGTAAGCAAGCAATTCTTTGTTATGTAATAACTGATGGAAACTCGTTTTCCAAATTTAAACATGGCGGACAATGCGAAATCGTGTGCAAAACATATGAATGTGCAATTATATCTTCAAACACCACAGTTATACATCCAGTTTGTAAAGAGATCATTGATTGCCAGTCTAGTAAGATGTATCTGTGGTTGTGACCAGCAATTTCATCTCTGGTCCCGGCAGAGAAGATGCTGTCTCCGCGCGTTGTGCAGCTTTCCCCGAATATGAAGGAAAAAAAAAGAAGTACAAAACTTTAAGCTTTTTAAATTAAACAGTGATAGCATCAAAACATGTAAATATGAACAATTGACCTTTTATTAAACTGCAAATTGAGTATGGATCGACTGAAAGGAGCTTCAATTTCGCGTCCCGCTACAACAATACGAACGCTCAAAAAGAAAAGAAATATCCGCTCGCGTTGGAGTTATATGTGGTATGATGGTGGTGTGATGGCTGCAGATACTTGGGTCGGGGGAGGGGGAGGGAGGGAGGGAGGGAGGGGATGGGGAGTCCCTGGTGTCAGGAGCGCAGACAGCTTTCATCTGCAAACACAAAAGGTACGCCAGGCGCGACACTCTCTCTCACCGATGGAAAGTTATGCACTGCCTCGCAAAGGCGGGGCACAATCCAGCCTCTGTCGTTTTTTGCCTCTGTGAAAGCTAAACGATATTCGCCGTGTACAAAAGTCAAATGAAGTCCTTGTTAACACTAGTTATACGGCGAATAGTGTCTGAATTTCCGCATTCTTCAACATAACGAAGTATGAGCAGTGCAGACCAAGCGATGTCGGAAGATTTCTCTTGGCTATTGGCCTCGTTAGTCCAACGAAGACAGTTTCAGGAATTAGAGCAAAAGTGATTTTCTAAACCACTTCCGAATAGAGCTGTTTAACAGTATGTATCAGTTACTGAAAGAAAAAATACTCGTTACAAAAGTATCGTTACTCTCGTTTCCAGTGCCTGTGAGAATCACGGCCGCTACCCTATCTTTGAAACAGTGAAAACATTTTAACTGTTACTGTTAATACTACTTTAACATTTAAATTTGGCACGTAGACACTGCATGCCTGGTTCTTGAGGCAGTTATAATACTGAGGAAAGGATTTGCCATTTGATTAAAATGAAATTGTCATACGAATCGATTAAATTTAGCGAGACCCACCCTGACCGCCATTTTAAGTACTGAACCCGTACTTTACTTAGAGGATTACAGTGTCAGAATTAATCGGAATATTTTGTGGCCCATGCGACCGATCATAGTAGTAGCACAACATTTGAATATACAATAAAAAATAAAAATAATTAAATAACAATAAAATAAAATAAACTAAATTAAACTAACCAAAGGACAACACGCACACCCATACCAGCCAGAGGGGGGGGGGATCGAACCCCCGACGGCGAACACCCCCCGCACCGTAGCACGGCGCCCCAGCATGCACGGCTTTTCCGCCGCGGCCTATATTTGCGAGAGCGGAACTGTTGTACTGTATTATGTGACATTAACAATTAACTTAATACCGCCAGGAGTGAAAATGTGTAGATGATATCTTTTGCCTAGAAAATACATAAAAAGTATCTTTGCATTCAAAGTGGACGTCAGATCGTAGAGGATTAATGTAAAAAACACGGGCCGAGAAGTATAATCCAACATGTTTAAAAACAAAAATAGCCATCTGAAATCGTTGAACTACGCAATATTCACTTGAAGTTCGCCTTGGATTATATAAATTACGCATCTAATAATAAACAGCATCACAGAATATATGCATTCACCGTATTGGTTTTCGTTCAAGAGTTCGTATCGATACGGTAGATGAGAGAAACGAAATTTATTCATGAGTAACTATTCAGTTCTTCGTATCGGCAAAAATATTTGGTAAAATGTTTAAAAAGCTTAACGGACTTAACTACGGGGTCATCAGTCCCTAAACTTAGAGACTACTTATGAAGTACCTTATACTAAAGACGACACAAACATCCATGCCCGAGGGGGATTCGAACCCCCGACGGCGGACGGCCGCGCGCACCGCAACACGGCGCGGCAAAAATATTTTTTACTCAGTACAGAATACATACACGGTTTGCTACAGCTCTACCTCCGAATACTACACCATGAACCAAAGTCGAAGTCCTTACACCAGGCCGAAGTAAATGAAACAATTACACCAAATATTATAATCACATATTTTTGGAAACACATTGCTTAATTTGGGTAACAGCGCTCTTATCATAATGTAATATAGAAAAAACAGTCTAGAGCCTGAAAATGTTGGCAATAAAGAACCAATATTGCGCTCTAGACTGTTTTTCATGTATGAAATATTATAAAATCTATACATTTGTAAAAGAAATCTGTTGCTGTGCATTAGTCTCGCTAACTCAGAAATGGTTTGACACATTCGATTTTTTTTGTTCGCTTCATTAGGGAGATGTTTTGGAGAAAATAATAATAGCAAAAACCGAAACCAGCGCCACACACAGACCTCGAGGGCCTTACGGGTACCGTCAGGCCGCCGTGTCATCCTCCGACCGAGGCGTCAGCGGATGCGAGATGGAGGGGGGCGTGGTCAGCGCCGCGCACTCCCCCGTTGTCGGTTTCCTCGACCCAAAGGGACAGTTCAAAAATCGAAATTGGTACTTTTCTATGGGCATAACCACTTTTGGTTAGATTAATAGCCGCGGCCAAGTGGCCAAGCGCATTGAGGCGCTATGCTCCCGTTCCCCATCGGGGGCTCGAATCCCCCCCCCCTCGGGACGTTTTTAGTATAAGTTAGTTCATAAGTAGTTTTTAAATTTAGTGACTGATGACCCGCAGTTAAGTCCCTTAAGCTTAACAAACATTTGAACATTTAGATTAATATTTTCTGCACTTCGAAAAGTTTCATCGGACTGCAATAAATTTTTGTACACTTGACCATAACAAGAGTGATGGCATGTCTTAATAGTATTTCGTACTGCTGATAGTAGAGGATACTTTACAATAGATTTCGATACAGCTCTACAGTTTTATTCCGATCTTGATGAAAATTTGTACTTTAGGTCATCAAAGCAAGAGATACATCACTGTCAAAATGATTTCTTCCGATGTGTGGCGGAGGGTACTCAACACGCCGACACGATTTCACCAATCACTGTAGAATTTATAATCTTCTGGAGTCGCTGCGTCATATATGTCATTTAGAGATATTGTAAATTATTGATACCAAAGACGCTGCTTTTTTAATTATTTAATACGACACGCCTGTTTCGGCGTGAATGACATCGTCAGGTGTACTGTAAAATACAACAAAAGTATACATACAGCTATATAAGAGTTTTAACAACAACAGTTCATTTATGTATGTAATTAAGAACCTATAAATATAAGAGAAGCAGCGATCTTTCAAGGGTAAGAAGATCTACCAATGTATGTATAAAGTACAATTATCTTCTTAAATTAAATAGTATACCCACATATGTATTTTACAGTACACCCGACGATGGCATTGACGCCGAACAGCCCTGTCGAATTAAATAATTTAATAAAAATCTGCGTCTATGGTATCAGTAATGTATAATTTACTGTAGAATTTGGCAGATACATGTGATTTCTCATATACAGGGGAAGGAGGCGTTTAACGAAGAGAAGAGACAAGAGCAGAGAAGCAGAGGTAATGTGGAAGACATGAGGATGGAGGGGTGGATAAATAAATACCCGGGCTACGCCGGATTTTCAGCTAGATAACACAAAGAGGTCAAAGCTAAGAAAGACGCACAGAGATGGAGGAAGTAGTGCCTGGCGAGGAGATGGGAAGGAGGTACTATGTATTTCCAATTCTCATGAATATTTGGCAATTACTAAACATTGCGGAGTTCACTATTAAAAAAATAAGGGAAAAAAATAGAAATGAAAGTCTTAAATAATGATTCCATGGCACGCAACATAACTGAAATATTTTGTTTTCTTCCTTCGGGACATCCAAAATTGTCCATCTTCACCTTTAATAATAATTGGAACCGCAACAGTTGTTCCAATGTTCACATGTTTGTAAATCTATCGGACCAAACTGCGTGGTCATTAGTTCGTAGGTTACAAACTACTTAAACGAGGGTAAGCTAACCTAAGGACAAGATATACATACCTATGCGCCAGGGAGGAATCGAACCTCCGACGGCGAGCCACCGCTCGCTCCGCAGCGGGGCCCCTTAGACCGGTCGGGTACTCCACCGCGGCTGTTAATTTTAAACTACTTTTTAGCTCCATGCACTACCCGAGTTTCGAGAGCTATATCTCATCATCAGGTGCATCTGCATATTGCAATTTAAAAGTAAAAAATACATGACAGACGTCACTATCTTATTTGTTTATAATTTGCCGATGTACTTGATGAGGAGATATAGATTTCTAAACTCGGGTAGTGCATCGAACTGAAACACAGTTTAAAATTAACAACAGCTGAGAATCCAATTATTAAAGATGAAATATTTTGGTATTTCCTTAGCCTTGTACACCACATACGGAAGATACTACTTGTATTTTACCCAAATGGTATTAGAAAGGTTAACGTCGAGCCGTTAATACCCTGAATATGTACCCCAAGTTTTTAAATATATTTTTTATATTTTTATTATTATATTTTTTATTTTATTCTCTCCCCCCTACGTTGTGGACTGCCATACATCTGTACATCGGAGGACTACACGTCTTGGAGTGTCTGCTCTTAACACATTTTCGTTTTCCGTTCAGTTCTGTCGGCAAAAACTGAACTAGTTTATCTTTGGAGACGGTGTTGTTCCATCGCTTGAAGCAGGGAGCTAAGACATAGGCAAAGAGGAGTATTACAGTTGCAATGAGAGAAAGAGTAATGGCCTAGAGGGATGACATACTACGATTGCAGCGAATAGATTTTGTTTGTTTCTGGAATGTATATAGAAACATGAAGGCAAAGTTTTCTTTTTGTATGCGTACTGAAATATTATTCATCATTTGAATATAGGAACGACTTATCAATGGATTTTAACACATTAAAAACCTTTCCTTTATTTATTATCAAATATTCGAGGTGGCAGCCAGATATAGACTGTATGGTCACGGATTGAAATCAAACCAAATAGTCAATAATGGTTCTCATAATTCATCACTAACAATGGTTCCGTTTTTATTGCTATAATATAGATATTTTTAAAGAACATTTGTTCATTTTAGTTTCACAAAACAGACGCAAGTTGGTAATTAAAATAGTTTGAAAAATATTTAAAAAAGATTCTATGTAACTTTTAGAAAAACGCATTGCACCTCATTGAACCGCAGTTGCGTGGCCGAAAGCTCTAAGGTAACTTGCTGCGGAGTGCGCGATTGATCGGAAGTTCGAGCCCTTCCGCTGTCCTTATGTCCTTAGCATAAGATAGTTTAAATAGTTTGCAGGCCGAGGGACTGATGACAGTCCGTTATCCGTCCGTTAGATTTTCAAACATTTTGCACCTCATTGCTGTTTTGAAGGTACACAAGAACCTCCTTTAGGCGGACCACATTTATCCATATTAACAATTAATCCGGATCATTATTTTGTTTTATCTCGCTAAAATGTGCGGTATAGAGTTATTACTGTAGTAAGGTGCAGTTTTTTGTGTCCCAACTTCGTCGCCGCTTTTGTGTCCCAGCCTCGTCGTAGGTGTCGGTGGCCGAGTGGAACGAGACCGACACGCTGGTGCAGGTACGGGGGGGAGCAGCCAGAAACTATAAACACTCGAGTAAATTAGAAAGAGATATATTGCACAGAATGTAACAATACTTAACTTTTACATAGCACTGCAGAATGTTGATACATAGTTGTTAGAGGCCTGCCTAGTGCCTGTACATTAGCAAAGTCTCCACTGGTGCCTATCTGATGACGAAGGTCCTAACTCGTTGCTATCTCAGTCCGAAGTGGCCGGTGTTCTTCAGTGGTGGCCACGAGCGGCGTTCCAGCAGAGGGCGCTCGTGGCTGTCGTCGTGAGATCGCCGCGCCGTGCGTGCATGGCGGCGCGCGGCGAAAGTAGGTGGCGCGCACTTTGTACTTGTGCGACACCACACAGTTTACATACCGTTATTATGTTAGCAACACATGCAACAAAGAGATGGCCGGTACCCGGCAAATTTGCTACGCTAATTGCTGATGTTCCCTGCTGTTATTGTGCTAATGCATAGTTGAGTGAAATGTCTTCGAAGCGAAAGGAAGTTGTTATGGCCAAAAACTTGAAAGCACTAAAAAAATAGACAAAAGAGAAACGCAAAAAAAAAAAAAAATGTCGCACAATACGGTGAAGGGAATTAAACTATATCAGGCTGAAAGGAGACCAGAGAAGAGGTTAAGGACTTATGGTTTAAAATGATGACTTAATACTGTTTGCAGAATCGCGGTAGAATAATGAAAGCAAGAAATTAAATATTATTCATGTGGTTCGGTGAGAAAAGAGAGCTTTGTGTTCCAATATCTGGTCCAATTGTGTAGGAAAAGGCGCCAAATTTCAACAACAAGCTACTGGATAATAACCTTCACTTACAGTCAAGGTTAGTTGGAAATGTGGAAATCTCGTCACGGAATACGTCAGATATCAGTGATGGGTGAAAGTTTTTCCGAGGATACAGTGCTGCAGAAAGCTTCAATAAAGAATTTTAAGAAATTATTTCCTGCGAATACTTCGACCGACACCTTATTTACAATTCATTGATGGAATGAACGCACAGTTTGCACAGTATCTTACAAAATGAACTGGAACCGGCGGCCATCAACTTCAAAACAAGCATGACAGTGGCTAAGAAGATTCTGACGCATCCTGATAAATAACCCTGGCGTGTTTCGAATCGCATGACTACAAGTCTGGCAACTAATTCTAGCTCCGTATCCATTGGGGTCTAATGCACAAGTAGGGCCTATTCCACATATCCCCTAGATAATCAAAGGGATTCAGGTCAGGTGAGTTCGCAGTAATGGAATAGGAAAAAAGTGCGTGTTAGTGAGTTCTGCGAAACTGCACCGGCACCGCTCCATCGCATTGCACTGTACTTCTCTGAATGGACTCAGTAATGAATGGGTCTGTCGCTGATTCAAAGCACGTTCTTTCAAGAGACGCTATGAATACGACGGAGCCACCTGATGGACAAATGAAGTAAGGGAAGCCTGCATCATGAGTTCCTAGTAATCAGGCTTGTCCTCCTTGTTTCTCTGCAGGAGATAAAGACTGCACATTTAAAGAGACAGCTTCTACGCATGTTGGTTTTAAATGCGAGGCTTGAAACTTAAATAGTGGCAACACTGCTGTGGAGACGCTATGTAGTGGAATCTACTATTGTCGCTGATAGAACACGTTGTTGACATACCAGCCTTATGTCCGAGCAATTTGACTCGCCTGTCCTACGTCACCGGCGTGCGCGCCATCGAGGGAGACATAGTCACTTGTGAGCGAGCGGTCTAACGTAACGGTGTCACTATGTTTTCGAAACAGGAACAACGGAGTTGGATAAAGATTGAATGTGCCAGAGGTCGTACAGCATGTCAGCGTCATCAAGGTCTTCAAGAGACGTGCTAAGAATCGGCACTGCCGTACAGAAAAGTGGCACGTTGGGTAAAAGCCTGGCCGTTCCCCGTCGGAGGTTCAAATCCTCCCTCGGGCATGGATTCTTGTGCTGTCTTTAGCATGAGTTATAGTTTATAAATAGTTCGTAAGTGTAGGGACTGATGACCCCGCAGTTAAGTCCCATAACTTAACAGACATTTGAGCATTTGAATTTTGGTAAAAGCCTTAAATTTGTGGCAGACGTGCACTGGACAGGTCTCCGAAGAAGTGCATACCGTTGCCGCGATAGTGGCAGTTGTCGTCGCCAGACGATTCGAGAACTCGCCCACGAAACTTAATTCGCGCATAAGACTGTGCTTCGCATCCTGTAAAAACGCGAGGGCATGCGAAAAATCGTATGAAGATGAGTTCCGCATCAATTGACGGAAATGTGGAAATGGATGCGTTACGACGCTGCTCAGTCGCACTTGGAGCGCTATGAGCGTGAAAGAGAGGCTTTCTTACTCCGTATCGACGAGACATGTGCCACATCATACGAACCAAAACGCCAAACGCCAATCCAACGAATGGCGTCATTATGGTTCGCTGCGGAAGTCGAAAGTTCGTCAGAGCCTCAGCATGGTGAAATTTATGGTGATTCTCGTGAACGACTGTGATAGTGTTACCCTAAAGCATTACGTTCCTCAACGGCAGACCGTATTACTGTTCGGTTTTGGAACAGCTTTCCGAGAGAAACGGCAACACCCATCAATTTGCACAACAATGGGCTGGCGAATACAGTGGAAGCTGTGGCTTCCCTGTTCGGTCGATGGGACTGGGAAATGCTGTACCATCCAATATACCCCTCCGACTTAAGTCCCTGTGACTTTAATTTGATTCCGAAGATGAAGGAACAACTTTGTGGCATTCCCTTCGGAACTGTTCCAGAGATTCGACAGGCAGTAGACTGCAACGTTCGCACCATCAACAGAACGGGTTCTGCTAACGGTATACTACGCTTTCCACATCGATGACACTGGGTTCTACACAGCACTGGTGACTACTTTGAAGGATAGTAACAGCTGGAAGCATGAAACGCTTTTGTACCGATTGTCAATAAATAGTTGCCACTACTTTAAATCCTCGTACACTGTAAAAATAATAGCTAGTTAGCTAGTTTGTAAGTTTAGGGACTGACGACCCCGTATATAAATCCCATAAGTTCTACAAACATTTGAACATTTTGACACAATCACAAGGTCAAGTTTAATGAATCGTTTCAAGCAGTATTTCCAATTGTAACTGCCAAATCTATTGTACCTAATATTAAAAAATTAGTTTCTTCAATGCGATGCCAAAGATCAACAAAGAATGTTTAAAATCAGTATAAAATAAGGAGCGCAATAAAATTGTTCTTTCTCCTTATAAACAAAAATTGGTATTACCATTATTATTCGTTTTAACAAGTTACAAACAACATGACTACGCGCGTTGTCAACACGTCCCCCTGCTACCTTTGCCAACGCCACCTAGATACACGGCCTGTGCGCTGCCTGCCAAGAGTAGTTATAACACAAACAAACTATACGTCTTATGTAGCGTTGCGCTGAGTTTGGTAGTACGTACACATTCCACACTGTGTTTCAGAATGTTTTTCGTGTTATCTGTGTGATTGTCCGTGCAGATTTTTGCAGTTGTGAAACAAAATGCCTAATATGAATCGTCCGATTCCAATATCGGTAAGATATCATACTAATAGTTCATAATTATCTTATACCAAAGCAAATTTGACTGTGAATCACATAAATAACTTTAAGAACATTCCAAACCACGGGGTGCAACGTGTACGTATTCCCAAATTCAGCACAACGCTACGTAAGATAAATCGTTTGCTCGTGTTATGTCTGCTCTTGGCAGGCAGCGCTTGGGCCTTGCATCTAGGTGTCGTTGCCTCTGCGTTGACAGCGCTGTGCCTGCCTCACGTGCCCCACACACCGACTGCTGCAGCAGAGCACCGGTGCTTTTTCCAGTGGCGGCCGGTGCTCGCGAAGCACCCGAGTTGGAGAGGCCTGCTCTAATTTATTGCGAAGGCAAATTATTCTCAACTGAAAGCACTGTGTAAGTAGCGTTACCCCGCAACCTACACATTCTGCTTGGCAAGGCCGAGGTCATTCTCGTCGTAATATGATATTCGAGTTCAGAGTGGACGAAGTCACAGTAATTTACACGGTCGCAGTTAGAAGTAAAAAGCGGGGGACACCCACGCAGCATATTTATGAGCGCAGGAGGGCCGACCGCGCGCAGCACCCAGACGGACATTAGCATGCAAAGCAGGCGAGCACCTGGGCTCTGGATGGACTCTCGGAGCTGTGGTGGGTATCGGCGCGGCGGCACATGTGTTCAACGACTGTCTTCCCAGAAGAGGCGGCGCTGTTTACCATAAAGGCGAGGCGGGCGGCCGTCGCGTCGTTCCCATTCTCCACGGCACGTTGAGGGACAGCTGCGTCGCCATTACGACACGGTACCAGGTTTGTGCGTTCGCTGCCTTATGCGCAAGATGGCAGCAGCAGTCACAAAAGTAAGGCGACGCTGCGCATTTGTTATTGAGTTAACGTAATGAGATAACAAAGCATGCAGAGGAATCTCGTGTAGGATTTACACGTGGGAGCAGGGCCTGCACAAGGCACGTGCTAAACGTGCGGCCGCACGGGACGGCGCGGCACCAAACACTGGCAGCACGGTCTAACATACGCAGTCTCATATATATATATATATATATATGTTTGTTAAGCTTATGGGACTTAACTACGGGGTCATCAGTCCCTAAACTTACAAACTACTTATGAACTAAGGACGGCACAAATATCCATGCCCGAGGGGGGATTCGAACCCCTGACCGTATTGGCCGTGCAGACCGTGACTGGAGTGCCTCAGTCCCCTCGGCCACCGCGGTCGGCCATACGCAGTCGCGACACTCGCTACTTGTTCAAATGTTTGTATTTCTACGGGACCAAACTACGTTGGTCATGAGACTACTTAAACTAAGGTAAACTAACCTAAGGACAACACACACATACATTCCCGTGGGAGGATTCGAACCTCCAACGCGGGAGGCCGCGCGATCCCCTACGTGGCTCCCCAGACCGCCCGGCTACTCCCGCGCGGAACACTCACTACTGTAAAACTTGGAAAACTTGTTACCAGCTGACAATTTTAACGACACGAGCGTTCCTAGTGGTGGGGAAAGGTCCGATAAGAATAATGTTTATTTATAAGTACATTTCTATGTAATTAACCAAATAGATTCTGTAATTTTTCCGTTCCAAGCGTTAGAAAAACATCAAAAATGTTCAAATGTTTGTACAGCTTATGGGACTTAACTACGGGGTCATCAGTCCCTAAACTTTCAAACTACTTATGAAGTAGCTAATACTAAGGACGACACAAATACCCATGCCTGAGTGGGATTCGAACCCCCGACCGTAGTGGCCGTGCAGAACGTGACTGGTGCCTCAGACTGCTCGGCCACCGCGGCCGGCAGTAAAACACCGAAACACATAAATAATCGTGAAATAAATCTAAAAACAGACGAATTTCCCTAATTCAGTGATATAAACAAGAACTTATTCACGAGGAAATACGAATATATGTGCATTTTGCTGCCTACTTCTCTGAAAGTAAGATTATACAGGGTGGTCAGAAATACCCGTTACAAACTTCTAGGAAATCAAATGTTCAAATGTCTGTAAATCTATCGGACCAAACTGCGTGGTCATCAGTCCGTAGATTACAAACTACCTAAACCTAGGTAAACTAACCTACGGACAAACACACACACCCATGCCCATGCCCGGCGAGCAACCGCGCGCTCCGCAGCGAGGTGCTTTAGACCGCTCGGCTACTCCACCGCGGCATACTTCTAGGACTTGTAGAGGGTAGTGAATACATAACATTTTGTAAAGGAACCCATGATCGGAAACGTATCGTTTCTGTTCTACGACTGTTTCAGTTCCTATGTGTAATTCGTCAACGTCTACTTAGGGACAGAGAAACGTTCCAGAAGACATTGAAGAGACACCAGGTGGGATGGGGAGAGTATACCAGGACATGCTTCGGAGGTAGAATGTATGTAACGACGTTGTTGGTCGCCACATCGAGCCGCTGTTGTAATGCATCAGTGCGTTCCGGCTGGTGCCGTAGATGCTGGGTTCTTGTTGTTGTCGACTAATGTAAAGTGTAAATTGTAATGAAAATGCGTAAGTAATAAAGGAACGATTCAGTATTATTATCAAACTGATTTCAACAATTGTACTGGGTCACGCCTAATTACATTCCTGAAGTAAGAGTGGATCAGAATCATCTGAATTGAAACCGCCGTGGAACGGAAACGATACGTTTCCGGACGTGGGTTCTTATTCAAAATGTTATGTACTAACTACCCTCTACAAGTTCTAGAAGATTGTATCAGGAATTTCTCACCAACCTGTATAAACAAACGAGAAAAATTAATTCCTGTTGTGGTCTGTTTTTATATAACAGTCACTTTCTTAGACGTGTTAAAATCTGATTTTGGAGTCTAATAATTAGAGCATTTCTCGGGGGAGTTGCTTGTCTCCTACCGAGCGCCTCCCCAGGTGGCGGATAGGGGGATGCTCACCAGATATGGTGGGTACTGGGGAAATAAAACACCCGGGGTGGACCAAAACTATCGCAAGGGCACGACGGATCCACATGTCACTGGCGGTACCCCAACAGCGTCTGTTCCACATGTCAGTGGCGGCTGATCAGTATCCTCTGCGTCTAACTACCATAGTTGCAACACGGAGCTCGCTCCACTCGAGGTTGATAGCCTCTGACAGTCAATCATGAAAAGGTCTTTTAGAGAAAACTTTCCACCGTCCAACCCAATAGGGAAGGAGAAGGCTATGTCGGATTCGGTGGGTAGCCAACTAGAAGACTCAAATGAATCGGAGCATTTGAAATCACCCAACTATCATCAAGCACGTAATGCAAAAATAATACACAAACACATCAACTACATTGCAACACATAACATAAACTCTTTACTGCAAACTGGAAAACTGAAGAACTTCACAGATGAATTGAACAGACAGAACATCATAATAGCTGGGCTCCAAGAAATGAGAAATACAATAGAAGATCCATTTGAATCTCAAGGTTTTAGAATTTACAGTGGAAAACCAGGACAAAGAGTTATGAAACAGTGCCCGCAATTTGGAACAGAGTTTATAGTAAATTTGAAAGTAATAGACTCTATAACTGATTTTAAAGCTATTTCTCCACGAATCGCGACCTTTACTCTGAAAGCCACAAACAAGATCTATACTATCATAAACGCCCATGCTCCTACAAATCAGAAAAATTTTCTAACCAGAACTATGGAAGAAGCAGCAAAATTCTGGGACCTTTTGGATCAGACCATAAATCAAGTCAATAAAAACCACGTAAATATTTTAATAGGGGATTTTAATGCCCAACTGGGAAAGGAAAGGAAATACAGAGATGTAATTGGAAAATGGGCTCCGCATAAACACACCAATAGGAACGGACAAAGGCTTGTTGAAATCTGCAGAACATATGGACTCATCTCTAAATCTACATATTTTAAAAGAAAACCAAGCAAGCTTATGACATGGAAACATTCTGACTGGACAAAAGGAGAGTGGCAGCTGGACCATGTCTGCATGGACAAATTCTTTCATAAAGAAATTCAAAATGTTAAGGTACTGAGGGGAACAGACACAGGTTCAGATCATTATATGATCAACATTAAAATCAAATTCACCCCATTAAGTAAAAAAAGACAGAGAGCAATTGGAGATAAAAGAAAGGATGATCCACATAAATTAATAAAAAATGACAAGTGTCAGAGAAACACACAGAATACAGTAATAACAGATAATCTTCAGGAACTAATACCAATCTTGAAGCGACATGGCGAAGAATCGGCCCCAGTAAACCAACGTAAAAAACATGCATGGTGGACTACGGAGTGTGATGAAATTCACAACGAAAGGCATCTAGCTTGGATAAAATTTCAGGCTCACAGAACAGAGGAAAATGCATATAACCTCAAGAACATCAGGAAAAAATTCTCTCAAATTATCAGAAAAACAAAGCGGCTATATCAAAAGGATGTACTGAGTTCCATTGAAGAAAACTACCACAAAACCAATTCCAGAGATTATTTCAAAGCCTTTGATAAACAACTGCGTAAATTCAACCCTCCCACTTTACTGCTGAGAAATAAAGATGGAAGAATAGCTCACAATAACAAGGAAAATGCAGAAATCATGGCAGACACATTCAGCAAGCTCTTGAACTGTGATGAACCTGAAAAGCTTTTAACAATAGACGCAAGCACCCCTGTAACAACCAAACCAGAAAATATAAGCCCATCTACAGTACAAGAAATAGAAACTGCACTTAAAGAAATGAGAAACTACAAAGCATGTGGTGAAAATCAAGTGTCTGTGGAAATGTGGAAGTATGCTGGCACAACAACTCGGAGGTCTCTACATACTATTTTACAAAAAATTTGGACAACAGTAAATTCCCAGAAGAATGGACCACAGCTATAATTACCCCACTTCATAAGAAAGGAGACAAAAGTGATCCAGATAACTATAGAGGAATCTCGCTCTTGGATTGCAACTACAAGATTTTTTCCAAGATTTTACACAACAGGATCAGAGAACAACTGGATAGGGAACTGGGGAATACAAAGGAGGGGTCAGACCTTGGAGGAGCTGTGCTGAGAAAATAATTACTTTAAAATTAATCATGGCTTATTACCGCAAAAGAAACAAGTCTCTATCAATTACATTTATAGATTTTAAGAAAGCCTATGATCCTATCCATAGACCCTCATTGTTAAAAATTTTGAGACATTTCGGACTCCACCAAAAATTAATCAGACTGATAGAACTTACCTTGACAAACACAAATTCAAAAATTAAGTTCAGAGGGGAACTTTCAGGATCATTCATGATAAAAACTGGTCTAAGGCAGTGAGATGGTCTGTCACCCCTTCTTTTTAATTGTCCCCTTGAATACATAATGAGGGAATGGTATAAGGCCAATCCAAAGAATATTAAAGTTGGAACACAAAAAGATAACATCAAGTTGAACTGTTTAGAATTTGCTGACGACCTCGCCCTTCTTGCAAACAACATTCAAGAAACCAAACAACAAATACGATCATTACAGGAAATAGCCCAGTGTATTGGCCTTAAAATATCCTTTGAAAAAACTGAAATAATGGTAACAGAACCGCCACTGGCAAACAAAATTAGAATTGGAGTACATAACATAAAAATTGATGAAAATTTTAAATACTTGGGAGAAATAATAACCCATAACTTGAACGAGAAACCATCATGGCAGAGTAGAATAAATAAACTTATTAAAATGCATCATGTTACCAAGAACACATATAATAAAAATGCCTCTCGATTGCCACAAAACTGAAACACTATAAAACAGTCACACAGCCACAAATAACATATGCTAGCGAAACTATATTTAAAACAACCAACACTGTAGCAATAGACAGGCTACTCAAAATAGAAAGGAGGATAGTCCGAACTTGCATAAATAAGAAATACCAAAAAGACGGGATTTGGAGAATAGCTTCAAATGAAACTGTTTATAAAGAAGTAGAACCAGTGACAAGCACAACGGAAAAGAAACGGATCTCTTTCCTAGGACATTTGATGAGAACACCAGAAAATAGAATCAGCAGTAAGATAATTGAAAAGTTATGGAACAGCAAGAGCAACATAAGATGGATCACAGAAATCAAGGAAGACATGATAAAACTACAGATAACGATGGAAGATTTGAAAAACAAGACAGACACACTCAAGATACTTCAGGACAAACACGTCACACTACCAATAAAAATTAACAAACAGACTGGGGAGGTTGATTTCGGATGAGGAGAGAAGAGCACGATCTGAAAGAATGAAAAAGTATTGGGCCAACAAAAAAATAAATAAAAATAAAAAATAACAGAAGAACCTAATTCATAATATTTAAGTTGACCGTAAAAGTAATAAATAAAAAAAGTAATAAATAAATTAACCACCGTATTATTAAATTGTCATGTTTATTATTGAAGTAAATTGTGTTAATGCATAACAACAAATTGTAATAACCTTGTAATATTGACTAAAGTGGTCCAATGAAGGCCATAAAATAAATAAATAAATAGAGCATTTTCCTACTCGACTTTCTTATAAACGTATATACTGTTGAATATAATTATTTTTGCTTAAGCTGCGGTGAAGTGGCCGAGCGCATTGAGGCGCTATGCTACGATGATCGAGGCCGCTCCCGTCAGGGGTTCGAATCCCCCCTCCGGCATGGATGTTTGTGACGTCTTTAGTATAAGGTAGTTCATAAGTAGTTTGTAAGTTTATGGACTGATTACCCCGCAGTTAAGTCCCTTAAGCTTAACAAACATTTGAACATTTCAACAATTTACATGGTTAAAAAGTCGTGATTTCAAGATAACCTTAAATAAACTGTCTTTGCATAGTTTTTGGAATGCAAATAAAGACAAATTTGTAGATATTTTATAGGTATTACTGATTTTTACGGCACTACGTACGTTTCTTGTCGTAAAAAGTTTGTTAAAACCAGTTTAAACGATACTATTCACACTCATCCGATATCGTATTCAGGAATGTAGCTTGCCGGCCACTTGGAGCGCTGTTGTCGTCGCGTATAACAGAAACCAGTCGTGACTCTATATGTTAGATTGTGGTAGCACTGGCAGGTCCGCCAGTGCCCGATGGAGGAGGAAGGAAGCTTAGGGTTTAACGTCCCGTCGACAGCTCGGTCATTAGAGACGGAGCTAATGCTCGGAGTTTTTGGGTGAGAATGGCTCTTTGAAAGGAACCATCCCGGCATTTGCCTGGAGTGATTTAGGGAAAACACGGAAAACCTAAATCTGGATGGCCGGAGGTGGATTTGAACCACCATCCTTCCGATTGCGAATCCAGTGCGTTACCACTACGCCACCTCGCTCGGTAGTGCCCGATGGACAGGGCGAGGCAGAGGAGCGGAGGGAAAGTCTGTGACAACTCGTTTCTCTGTTTTGAAGGTAGCCATTGTGGTGTGTGTGAGGTCGCTGACGGTGAAAGCTATCTTTAAATCGTTGCCTTTATTTTTAGAAAGACCATTAACCACTGATGCTTTCCTTAGCAATGAAAAAATCGCTGGTTTGTTTCATGGCTCACTTTGGATTTGCCTGTTGTTTTATGATTTCCGCAAACATTTCGGGCAAAAATAATAAAAATATAAATACTAAAAATTGATGAACGATACGATGACGACTCTGCAATTATGATAATATCTATGGAAACAACACGTATTATTCTTTCTGGCCAAAATTATTTGATATTTGAGCTTATCTTTGACAACTATACTCGTTTTTGAACTGTTACAACTATTATTTTAATATCTCTCCCACATTTTCATTATCCTTTAATCAACTCATCTTAGGGAACGATCGTATTGTATAAATAGTAAAGAAGCCAAGGTAGCAATTTTTATTTTATTTATTCCATACTACCGGTTTTGACAGTCTATGGTGTCATTATCTGGTCTCATTGACATTAAACTGCTTTTTTAGTGCTCCACATAAATTTGATAGGTGTACTGGATGATAGTTATATATAAAATCCTGTAGATATGGATAGATATAAAATGGATGTCTGGTCAATATTAAAACAGTAAAATATACATAATATACTAACCTCCATAGTGCAGTGTCTGGTTGGCTTTATGAAGGTGCTCAACATTTGACATTACGTGACATCCATCGCTCGAAACCATGACTGAAACTCTCTTTTGTATACGCCATCTTGCTTTCTGTATTTGATTATTTTCTTATTATTACTCAAGCGTTGTCATTGAAAGGTAATAGCGCACTGAAAATTATCAAAAACACGTCTTTGTTAGGACCCTGAATTACACTCTAATGTCTTAAAATGTCATGTTCGCAGATAACACCTGCCATCAATGCTACTAGAATTACGAATTACTCTCACAGCCGTTCGGTGTACCCTAATGGGCCGCGATTTAGTATGTGATGCACGAACATCTTAGACGGTGGTTCGAAACTTGCGCGGTGTCTCATAGCGCATGGTAGCTCAACGTGCTCGGTCAGAGTGATTGACGCCCTCTGTAACGATAAAACTGATTGAACGACGAAATGATCAAAATTAAAGAAATTAAACCAACGTCCACAAAGGACCGATCAAACCGAAAACCAATGAAAAGAGGGAAAAATAAAGACAGCTTAACGCCATCTGTAATTAAAAAACTGAGCAAAATTCTGAACGAACAACCCAGAACCAACATGAACAAACGACCGCAAAGCATCGATCTATGTGAAGAACAAAAAAATAAAAAAATTAAAAATTAAAAAAAAAAAAAACTCGTCGCTGTTCAAAAATGTTTGTAGAGCTTATGAGACTTAACTGCGGGGTAGTCAGTCCCTAAACTTACAAACTACTTATGAACTAGCTAATACTAAGAACGGCATGCCCGAGGGGGGATTCGAACCCCCGACCGTAGTGGCCGTGCAGACCGTGACTGTCGCGCCGCAGAACGATCGGCCACCGCGTTCGGCTTCCGTCGTTCATCCAATAAAACTATACTGTTCAGTAAATCACCGTGCTCTGTCTGATTTTTCTTTTCTAATTCCTTTAAGATATCCTCTAAAATAGGCACTTTTAGCTGTAGTCTCTTATGTTTAAATGTTATATTTCTCAATTTTTCCTTGTTTTCAAGTACTTCTGTAGCTGTTTCAAAATCAGTTTTTGGAATTTTTGCATGTATTGATGGCGAGAGAACACGCTTTAGAACTCTTCTAACTTTTGAAGTCGACATTGAAGGTTGTAAGTGTGATGGATGTCCCGCAAATATCGATAGAACCGCATCTTTCTTCAAATATTTTCTGAACGGATAACTTCTGTCAAAATCATTTCCTTTGAAACGGGCACTGCAAAGACGACTGTGATTTATAGGTTTCCAGTTATCCCTCCTTACTGCTCGAACACATTTTTGTCGCAGTTCTGAATCTTGAGGAAAACGGTGAAAAGTAATGTTTATTCTGTCTTACCTTTTTTAGTTTTCCTGTTGTTACATCCATATGCCACACACTGACACATGTCGAAGCTGGGAAATGTCGACGCACGATAATATCTGCATCAGATAGACTTACGTTGTATCTGTAAACTGTAACTCGAACAGACAATGAAACGCACTGGACAGGTTACCGCTCTACGTGAAAGGAAAGTACTAATGAATAGAGGCGCAGTGGAAAATACGTTAGGGGCCCAAGCACAGCTTACGGGATATCCCAGGGCGCTGATACTCAGGGAGTGGGGCAAGCTTGACATACCGTAACTTGGGGTGATTTGGAACTACTGGGATGAAATGGAACACTGTGTCCATTTCAAGAAATCATCTTTGCTGTGGAGAGATACTTTGGTGTAACTAGTGAAAACCACCTCCCACAGACACCAGAGATACTAGTTGATACAGTGATACAAAAATTGTGTGTGTCAAAGAGGTATACGACTCCAATTATATTTTAGTGTAAAATTTCCCGTAATATGAAAGTCTGAAAGCAAACTATTGCCCAGCTCCTCCGGTAATTGTAATACAGTTTACTGACATGCTAAGGACAACTATCAGTCATGATGTGTGAAAAGTTAGGTTATTTTCGCTTGTGTTATTTATTAGGTAGATGTGTAAATATGCAAAATCGTATTTTTTCAGGGTGAATTTGAACATTCCGCGAGTGTACTGAAAGACGATTGGGCCAGCTGGCTATCAAAACTATAGCGAGATAAGCCTCCAGAAAGTTCTGAATGAAGTCAAGACACGTAAAATATCTCTCAGGACAATTTCTAAAAAAATATGGAACACCTGTTAGTACACTCTCAAGGAAGTTAAATAATGTGTCTTGACAGTAGAAGAAGAGAGGGCTTTAATTAGTGGTTTATTGAAGTGTGCAGAACAGGGTCAGCCAATTACGACAAGTGAGGTTAGGGATATTGTGGAGTGCTATTTGGACCGAAGTGGAAGAGTGGGAAAGAGGTCTGATGGCAACAGGCCTGGATATGAGTGGGTGAAAAATCTGCTCTCATGTAAGAAGGATCGTACAATACGTTTAAGTGAAAATGTAAAGAGAGCTAGGGTGCAAGTTAACAGAGAAGATAGAAAACTGTTTCAGAAATTTGGAGCAGTAATCATCATTAATTAATATTAAACGGAAGTAATATGAAGGCATCCTCGACAACAAAGTTCTGTTAGATGTGTTTACTTTGTTCTGATTAACTCCTCTATATGTTTTAAATGCAATTATTTATCAAAAGAGTCAGTGTTCCAAATCACCTGAACTCCTGGGGTGATTTGGAACACAATTTAGATTAAAATATAAGGAAGGGTTTTGATAGAAGATTTTTATCCTTGCAATACATTGAGTTAAGAATAACTAGAAATGCTATATTTAAATTTTCATAGTTGTTGTGCAATATTTTAACATTAATTTTCAATAAAAAATACATTTTCTATTCTATTTCACCCCAAGTTATGGTACCTAGCACGCCCGAAGGCATCTGTAGTACCTTCTATGCTCTGTGGTCGCGACTGTGGTTGGTGCCTTTTGATAACGTGGTGTCTTGTAGTATAGTGCTTCGCCAGTGCCTCTCTTATGTGGTTTTTAACTTGTTGGTACCGCCGATTACGGAAGAATAATCGAGGTGCCTTTGTTATATGTCGCAGTGTTTCTCCAGTATGTCATCATGTTCATTTCACCCGTCCCAATGTGTGTGTGACTTTACATCGCGACTCGTTTTTAACTTCAATGTACATTCATACATAAAAATCCACCTGTCCATTATGTGTAAATTCGCGACATGTTTTAAATGCAATTATTTATCAAAAGAGTATTTATATTTCTGCTGTGACCATTGCGTGTCTACACATGGCTGAAGAGCGGCATATAACGCTGCTGATAGCCAGACCCATATCGGACACTGAAATAACAATAAAGGGGAAAAAAATTTCAAAATTTCCGTATTTACGTACAAAATAACAACCGGAATGTAGTTGTTTTTGCGTCGTAGATAACAAGTATATATCAGAACATACATTATTTTTGGGCACCAGCAGTCGTAATTGTGTTGAGAGACAACGTTTTAGCCGCTATTAAATTTATCATTATATTTTAAGAAAAATGATCGGAAAAAATACACTCGACGATGATTACTTTTATTTTCGTTATTCCTGACAGGTACTGTGCAACATCAGGTTGAGTATCGCAACATGTTTTAAAGCCTGCAGATGTAAAAACAAATTGCAAAGGGTTCGAGTGTGGTTAATTTTCGGTCATATATAGCAGCGTATTAAATTTTGGGGTGCTATAGGATTTTCTCTTGGAACTGAGGTAGTTCCCATCCGTCGGATAAACCGTGCGGTTCGCCCACTTCTGTCTAAGCGGTCTTGACGACCGTTAGGAAATACTTCTCATTCAGTTTTAAAGAAAATATTTTTTGAAAAAATTGTTTTTGTACCTCGTACAGTTTGATATCCTCTCTCGATAATTGATTCTTCTTCTTTCTTCTTTTTCCGTTTGAGTCATGTAAGAACAACGCACCAATTTCAATGCTTCTTCCTTTGTTGCTGTTTCTTTTTCCTCCAGTATTCTTTCATCTTTTCGGAATGTATCGTTTTCTTCTCGTCCATCTATTGAGAGCCCATTTTCTTCTCCCTCCTTCCTTGGAATCCTTCCATTTTCAACACTTAAAAAGGTCTCTTTCTGTTGCACCTTTTCATTTTATTGTTTCTTTCCAAATCTGTTCTACCTTCTTGAATCCAAGCTATTGTCGAGTTTTTGTCCCAAAGTACAAAATTTTGATTACAGAGAGTTTACTGCCACTGTCCGTTTAATGTAATTTACAGATTGTTATTGATCAGGAGACCACACGGGTAATGGGTTTTAGAATTTTTTTTATATTTGTGGTACGTGAAGTTCAGAACTCAAATGTCAATCAGCCAAATCCATTCGTCGCGACTCTAAACAGTTCTCGACAAACTCGACTTTGAAGTTTTGCAAGTAGACGTAAATACCAATACATAAATCAGTTGCACCATCTGTCGATGTAAAGCAGGTGGTAGTGTTCTCGACTCGCAACCATAGGACCGGTGGTTCAAATCCCGCCATGGCAGAATTTTTTTCGTTGTCTTCCTATACATTCGCAATTTTAATAACTAACTGTAATTATTACGAAAAATGCATGTATTTATGTTTATTCGTAATTTCCTATATTTTATAAAAGGTTGTTAATAATGACGGTTTCAATCAAAATAACATAAGCTACATTTTTTACAGCATTGGCCTAACTATTATTTGACAACGGTTGTCTTTGATTGTGCAGTTTTTGAAGAGCTACGACGCTGTAGTCCATAGCTACTAATGGCTTTCCAAGCAGGTAGCCTCAACCATCGTTTTAGGTGACGACAAGGTGTTCAGCTCATCTACATACACATAAACAAAAACTGACATAACAGATGGAATTAGATATCCCAAAATGTTTTATATAACTGAATTCGTAAAGAAAATTTGACACTGCTGGATTGGAATCATTGACTATAATTGTGCAGCCAGAACTCTACCGCCTGAGCTACATCCATAGAAGTTGCAGCTATTATCATTATTGGCACTTACATGTACTTCAGAGTCGATTTTCTCAAGAATTTTTGAGAGCTGGCTTTGGCTGATTGTTATTCTAAAATCCGATACCCATGTGGTCTCCTTGTAAGATCTGTACATCACTAAAAATGTCCTTATGAGTTTTCCACCAGGAGTATAAAGGAATTTCCTCACCACTTTTAGCCTTCTGGGGTACTCTCTTTTTATTGCCTTCGGTGTTAAATTCCGTCCTCATTAATGCACAGGATTTGTAGCATCCTTCGAGCACGCGAACAGCGCACAATTATAAACATGAGGAATGGCTTACAATAATCTATTATGGAAACTTTATTATTTATTTTTGTAGAATGTCATGTTGATCACAGCTGCGTAATTTATTAGCCCAAAGCTACCGGTTTCGGTTAATACACCATTATCATGTGCAATCAGAGTTTAGACAACTGATTTACGCGACATGTTACAATCTTGAAAAAATTGAAAATAAATATTTGGTATTATACTTCACTTTCTAGATAAGTTTTTCCAGTGACTGCAGATTACATTATTATGTAACCGTAATTTATGTGACTTCTTCGGATGAAAACCTACAAATTCCCCAAATGTTACTAGGATGTGTGATTTTCCAACTACTGTAAATGGCAATAAGTTAATTAGTTCAACATAGAGAAAGAACGGGTCAGCGAAAGTTAGCTGTTCTCCGTGTGTCGTGAAAGCTTGGTGCGACAGTTCTCGGTTGGTCTCATAAATAAGTCGCTCGCACGAAAGCGGCAGACTTATAAGTAGTTAATGGGCCATCGATTTACGATAGCCAGCGTCGGTGGCACTGGCGCCTGCGACTCGGAGCCAGTGTGTCAATATTGAGAGAGAGGGACTCTCTAGCCCGCAGTGAGCACTAAATCCTTCCGAGCGAGGAACCGCTCTGTGCATTAAAATACGCAAATAGACATTTACTCTTACAGAACGGAGAAAGTTTTCTAGACGCTGACTTACTTACATCCAGGTCAAAGCTTTTTACACTGTACCTCACAAGCGTCTTATATTGTGTGCTTATGCAATTAGCAGGTGAGTGTCCTATCAGTCGCCAATATTTTTATAATGATACTGCCTGTTTGGGTTACGGAAACCTTTTTTCTAAGTCCAAGACCTCGCAAAAGATCGCGAATGAAATTAAAAAAAAAAAAAAAAAAAAAAAAAAAAAAAAAAAAAAAAAAAAAAAATTGAACTGTAAATAAGTCCTAAAACTGATAACTGGTTGTAATTTGGTATCTAATTTGAACATAAAGGTCGTGAATAAGTCGGCTAGTAGCACTATTGCTCTTCACTGTTCTTGTAAATGCTGCTACTGCATCATTCTGTTGTCGATTATGTTGTAAATTTAAAATCTTTGTGTTGGTAACTTATTCCTCGAGTGATCCAGACCAGTTTTTAGTTTGGTATCATGTACAACAAGACAGTGTAGAATGCTCGGGATCAGTTCTACAGGCTGTAAATTCAACTAAATACCTCGGAATAACAATTACGAGCAACTAATATTGGAAAGAAGACGTAGAAAATATTTTCGTATATTTATTCGATCTGAAGGGAAAGCAGATTAGAAAATATTGTAGGGAAGGCGAACCAAAGACCACGTTTCATTGACAGGACAGAACATGCAACAGTTCTACTAAATAAGCTGTGCGTCCTATTTTGAAATATTTCTGCGCATTGTGGGAGCCACAACACGTGGGACTGACAGACGATTTAGAGAAAGTTCAGAGAAGAGAAGCTCGTTTTATATTATTGCGATTTAGGGAAGAGAGTGTCACGGAAATGATGCATGAGTTGGGATAGAAATCGTTAAAAGAAAGGCGTCATTCGTAGCGACGAGGCCTATTTGCGAAATTTCTTTCACGAAATTTGTCTTCCGAATGCCAACGTATTTTGTTAGTACCCCCACCTACATAGGAAGACATGATAATGAAAACAAAATAAGAGAAATCCGATCGAAAACGGAAAGATTTATTTGTTCTTTTTTCCCTAATATATATATATATAATGGTTCGATGAACCCTCTGCCATGCACTTCAGTCTGATTTGCAATTTATGGAGATGTAGATGTAGGTCTACCTAATGTCCAAATGTTTGGCAAGTTTTGAGGCTTATCTACTCTGGTCTTCTGCTCATAATCTGGCTTATAAACTGCTTAAACTAACTTATGCTAAGGACGACAAATACACCCATGTCAGAGAAAGGAACCGCCGACGGCGAGCAGCAGCTAGGTTATACCGAGTTTTATTCTGAACAGTTATGCAGTCTGTTTAGCCCACATAACCAAATGGAAAATAAAATTAAGTCACGTCATTAAATTTTTCCAATTCACTAGAGATGTACTGCAGGAACAGTGCATATGGAATACATGAAATCGTTACATTTACAGATCAATGCCTCAAGCGTTATAGAGGTACTGGATATCGGTCCAGTGTAGGCGCTGATTTTGGCATCCAGTCAATCATACTGATGTCGAGTACTGTCACGGGATACTTTATTTGTCATCTGCTCTGCATGTTCACGTGGGCTGAGTAGGTGTACGAGTCAGATGGCCGTAGGAAGCACGCCTACGTCTCTGTTGCATTGCGCATATTTGATTCACATGTTGATATCACCCTGAACGTTAATGCGGTTAACATTCCCTGTTAAAGGTTACGCTATCTGGCAGCGATGTCACTACGCTAACTGTTGGCGGACGTCGTTGGTATTATTATCTATATGTCTGCTATCCCCCAGGTGGCATCTGCCATCATAGCATGAAAATCGAAGTCGTCTTTCCATTTTTACTCATTTTTTTCCGGCTTTGTATATGACGCTTACTGACCAGTATATTGATAGCAAAAAGAGGCCATTTTCTAAAAAAAAAAAAAACAATTATAAAGTACTAGCTTAAACCCGCGACTCCGCTCGCGTGTTGGTTGATTATGATTGATAAGCTATCTTTTAGTAGTGTGCTATGAGATCAAATCACACGTAAGATGCACTCGTTTCGAAAAAATTCAATCACGAAATTCAGGAATAATGATTATAAAAATATCACAGATCGATCACTTGATGTAATGCACGAAAAGTCAAATCGACTTTTTAAAGAGATGTATTAAAAGAAATTTCTTTTTTATTGCTTTATTTATTTATTATTATATTTCCTTATTCGTATAATCCTTACAGGACATTGTAGCACCCATGGTCTGTGCCATCACGTTTCGCTGTATGTAACCTCCTTGCTATATTGTCGCAAACGTCATCGCTGGCTCTCAGTCCGATTTTTTTTTATGATTTGACGACTTTCAACCACCACATCTTCCACCCCCTTATAGCTATCGGCATGGAACTGTTATGGTGTACAACGGGAGACTTCGGACAACAATTAAATACAGACCATTCGTTTGCGTTCTGTAGTGTTCGCTGCAGAGCGAAATATAAACACACACACACGTAGAATTTTATATACACTGATAACTTTCCATCCCAATATACTCCACCCTTTTATCCAACCCTCAAGCAACAATGCAACCAATAAAACCATTTTGATAGAGTAAATGTAATTTTCAAAGAGTAATTATTGTTCCGCATTTCCCATTATATTCTTCAAATTACTAAATATCTATCAGAACGCTATAAAACCATGCCTAAAACCTTCCTCAGGTATAAATAAGTAACTGTACAAATATTTAAGTCTTTGCGTCTTGTTGTTCGGACGTGATAAGCATACACCGAACAGACATTCACATTAATATACATATAGATAAATAGCTATTTGATCGCCATAATACCGTGCCTAAAGCCTTTTCCGGGTAGATATTAGAAACTGTATAAATTTTTAGCTCTTTATGTCTTGTGGTTCAGACGTGATAAACGTACACCGAATAGACATTCACATTTATAGATATAGACTAGCTGTAAACCCGGCGTTGCCCGGGTATTTATTTATCCTACACTCTCTTAATCTACATCCCCTTCCCTCCTCTATCGGCATTCATCTCTTTCTTTCCCATCCCTCTTTTCGTTTCCACCTTTCCCTTTCTCCGCAATGTTTTTTGCAAGGCACCCTCTGACATGTACCATACGAACATGTATGTATCCTGTGACCTTCCTCTTGGTTTAAGTATCGTGTGTGCCAAAATTCCTCAAGATCGAGGCAAACCTATGCATTTTGTCAAAGTTCGAATGTTAAGTACACTCCACAGTGCACCAAACGAAATTTTATACAGACAGCGACATTCCCCTTGTTTTTTTGGTTAAGTGTGCAAAATTTCATAAATATCGGTAAAAAAACTATAGATCTGTATGCAATAGAAACACAGGGTCACATTGAAAAACGGAATTTGATGTTCTCTGTTTTTCAAGTTTTATTTCGTACAACCCGCGTTCTGAGAATAACGAAAACAACAGAAAAAGGATCTGTGAAATCGGTCGAGCCGTTCTCGAGTTATGACGCGACCAACGTACTTAGGGATCCATTTTATGTTGCAAAATACTCTCCCCCATGCACCATATGAAAGTTCCTTTTGAAGGTCAAGCGTGCAAAGTTTCGTGAAGATCGGAATGAAACTGTAGATTTCGTCAGTCTGTAGGAAAAGTATCCTCCACCATGCACCTTCATTCCGCACTATCGCAAAATACTTTCTTGGGTAACATCTTCTACCTTTAAACTACATACCGGCAAAATTTCAGCTTCATAGTTTCAATAGTTTTAGAGGTTTCGTGTTCAGTGATTGAGTGACCTTTAGCTTTTATATATACAGAGATATCTTCTGAATTATGGGTCCATTACTTACCAGGTTCGTAGAGTGGAATATTAGGAAACTGCCTGCGAAATGTGTTGTAAATTGATTTGGTAGTAAAGACATAGTAAATTACGTCATGCTTATTAGGGAGAAGTTTCATGTATTTCAATGTCTTTGACGTGATAGCACCTGAACTAGACGTCGTGATACGATATTATTTCGAAGGTACATCCAGTGGTGCATATGTAAAACGTTTGCAAAATACGTCGCGAATAGAGTTATTAGGAACGACGTAATAAATCAAAACGTAATCCGTGATGAGGCGGTTTTTGAGTTACGTAATTGTTTATGACTCCATACGTCATGAACTGTGTGTCGTACTATGATAAAATTTCTAACGTACGTTCAGTGGTATGTGTGTATACTGCCTGTAACATTTATCGCGAATACAATTAATATTTTATGAAAAATAAATTGTAACGTCATGCCAAATGCCGTAATTTTGCTTCATGAACGCCGAAAAAGCAGTAAGCGACAAACTTTTTTCCTTTCATCATTTTGCTGAGGTTGTCAGCAAAAAAAGTTTCCTAAACGTTTGAAATTATGTTTGAAGTTTGTTGCAAGTCTCTAAGTGCTCTCCTTCTCAGATAGTGCACTGATAAAGTCACACTATCATATGCCGCAATACGGGGAGGTTTTCATTGTTTATGACGTCATATCTAACTATCGGTTAAGTGTCCTTTCGCTTTTATATTGATAGCGATGGACCCAATGATGCATTTTTATACTGCTGTACAGAAGCCTTGGCCTAAGTATTGATTCCAACAAACGGCCTTAAGTACAAAATCTGTCCATTACCCAAGATCTGTATGGCTAATTACAGTAACTGATGTAATTCGTACATCGGTAATCACCTAACTCATGGTTTCTACAATCATAAAATTTGCAAAACAATTAAGATATTTGCTATCATTCATAATTAACAGATTAACTCGTTGTACAAGTTCACGACTGACTCTTGTAGAGTGCAATTTCCTTCAGTTATATGTATATCTACGAGGGTTGGAACTTCAATAGTGGCAACTATTTATTCACAATCAATACAAAAGCGTTCCGTGTTTTCACCTGTTACTGTCCTTCAAAGTAGTCACCATTGTTGTGTAGAACCCGTTGCCGGCGATGTGGAAGACGTAGTGCACCGTTAGCAGAGCCTGTTGTGTTGATAGTGCGACTGGAGCGATCTAGTGACTGTCCAATCTCTGGGACAGTTTTCGCAATCAAATCAAAGTTACAAGGACTTAACTCCGGCGAGTATGGTGGATGATACAGTACTTCGGAATCCCATAGACCGAACAGAGCAGCCACAACTTGCGCAGTATGCGTCCTCGCATTGTCGTGTAAAATGATGGGTGGGTTGCGCAGAAAGTGTAGCCGCTTCTTCCACAAAGCTGGTCGCAGGTGATACTCCAAAAACGAACAGAATACTGTGCATTGTCTGCCGTGTAGGAACGTAATGCGTTAGGATAAGACCATCACAGCCGTACACGAGAATCACTAAAACTTTCACTGTCCTGTACGCTAATGCCGATCCCCCGCACGCCTTTTCAATACCTTGATGACACTATCGAGCTGTGTGACCTCTGGTACATCCAATCTTGATCCAACCCTTGTTGTTTTTGTTTCGAAAACATAGTGTCACCGTTACGTTAGACATAGATCCCAAGACCGAATACCATTTTCGGCTCACAGTCTTAATTTACCAGCAAGTTTCGTAATCGCTGCGGAGTGAAAATATCATTCGGAAGGGATCGATTCGATAGGGCACATTCGATCAAGAAACCGTGAAAGTAGTGTTATTGGGTCAGAGTAGGGACTAAACTTGCCGAGGGAAACTATGAGAACAGTACAGTAAGCAGGTTGAAATAGATGTGAGTTGCCGTTCTTACGACGGGATAAAAAGGTTCGCGCAAATAGAATAGCATGGAGAGCTACTTTAAGCCAAACTCCAGACTGATGACCACAACAACAACTGCAATAAATATACAAAGATGTCGATGAATTTAAATGTTGTAGTTTCGTAGGCTTTCCCGGCGTAATAGTTCTTCATAGTTTCTTCGGGTTTGCTGCCAGATTTTGAAGTCAAACTGACCCAATATTTCGGCGGTGCACCTGTCCGCTATCCTCAGGGGAACTGCTGCTGCTGGACTCGCCGACAACTGATGCCGAGGGCACGGAACGCCGTCCTATATAGGCCTGCGAGTGGTGAAGGCGCATGCGCGGCCTGCCACAGGTACTGCACACAGACAAGTCTTGCGGCGCCGCCGGTGGCAGAAAGGCTGTGTTCGCGATATATCGCAGTCATGGGTTGTCTTCCAGCAATCTGGTGAGTTGCATAAAAGGTCGATGTTTTTTCATATTTGATAAAACCGGGTTCCACGCCCTGCTAAGCGGGAACCCTTGTCTCTATTAATTAAATTTTCTGACAGCCTGATTTCAATTGACTCTTTATAAACATTGTCCCAAAAACCGGACGTGCTGGCCACAATAAGAGTTTCATCGAACAACATCCTATGTTCCTCGTTTAGACAATGTTCCTCAACTGCTGATTTTTCGGGCTGTAGAAGACTGATGTGACGGCGATGTTCTACACATCTGTCATGAACTGTGCGGATCGACCTGCCAATGTTCGCCTTCCCACACTCGCATGGAATCCTGTACACACCCTGTTTTTTAAGGCCCAAGTCGTCTTTCACGGATCCTAAAAGTGTCCTGATCTTGGGTGGTGGACGGAACACACTCTGGATGTTAAATTTCCTTAGGATTCTGCTAATTTTGTGAGATATGTCCCCTGCATACGGAATAAAAGCAACAGGTCTGTCTTCCTCTTCATGTACTTCCCGGGATGGTCCAAACTGCATAGCTCGAAGAATCTAATGTGTCATCAACATATCTCCAGAAACACTTTGGTTGTAAATCCGAAGTCCTCAGTGCCATATCCTCAAAATCCTCCATAAACAAATTGGCAACTACGGGTGATAAAAGACTCCCCATAGTCACTCCGTCAGTCTGTTCAAAAAAGTGGTCATTAAATAAAAAATACGTGGATGTCAGCACATGACGACAAAGCTTGACCAAGTCATCATCCAGTTTTTCGCTAATCAGACACAGGGAATCTCCACCACTCGCAGGCCTATATAGGACGGCGTTCAGTGCCCTCGGCATCAGTTGTCGGCGAGTCTAGCAGCAGCAGTTCCCCTGAGGATGGCGGACAGGTGTACCGCCGAAATATTCGGTCAGTTTGACTTCAAAATCCGGCAGCAAACCCGAAGAAACTATGAAGAATTTAAATGTTACCAATACTTAACTTTTTCTTATTTTATAATTGAAAAATACAGTTCGTTTTAAGTCAGGCGTAAACCGTCATGCTGAACGATTTTAGGTGATTTTTAATTACAAGTATGTGGTATAACGTAACCACAATTTTCAACCTGTGGGTTCAAGCTGTTAAAGAGGACCATACGTTCAGGCGTCCTTTTGAATCGTCAGCTCTCCTCCCCCAATAATTTAGTGGAGGTGAATTCTATAGATTAAACGGCGGCTAAGATCTTAATACCAGCTACTCATCTAACATCCCGAAACAAGGCAAGAAAAGTTGAGATAAGTCTCAACTTCGTTAGGGATGTAGATAGTGGACCTAATGACAGCGATAACTAACGAGATAAAAAGATGGATAGTATCTGCCAGCGTGAGCCCTTTCGACACTGTATAATGTGTTAAAATATTATGTCTCGCAGAGCATCCACTTGCCGCTAGCGCCTTAATGCACGCCAGCCCGCGTAACACGTATAAATCTGGCGGCACGAGCGGTGGATGCAGTTACGCGATAACAGATATGGCCGGCCGGAGAGTTTGTTTGTTAGCCGCTTTATCGGCAGGAAGCGGTTTTGCGCTCATTACGAGATATCGCCCGGAAGTCCCTGGTGTATCTGCGCACCATGCTGAACACAGGTCGGAAATGCGAATTTATCTGGCGCAGTGCGACCAACAACGGACAAATGTAGCAGACTGCTAGTCTACATAGGCAGAACTGAATCGACTGTGAGTCTATTAGTTGTTTCCTAGCTAAATAGACAGTCATCAAATAATTTCCCGTAGCAATTCCAAGCATTATATTGCAGCACGGACAATGTTCAAATGTTTGTATAGCTTATGGGACTTAACTACGGGTTCATCAGTCCCTAAACTTACAAACTACTTATCAACTAGTTTATCCTAAGGACGGCACAAATATCCATGCCCAAGGGGGGATTCGAACCTCCGACCGTAGTGGCCGTGCAGACCGTGACTCGAGCGCCTCAGTCCCCTCGGCCACCGCGGCCGGCCACGGACAATGGGAGGTGATCAAGAAATAATGACTAAAACAGCCTTCAATAATGGCAAGGTTACAAACACAATGACAAATAGTGTCACGCGGACTAGAGATAGCCGCGTGGTATGAGGCATCTTGTCACGCATTGTGCTGTCGGTCCCGTTGAAGGTTCGAGTAATCCCTCGGACATGGATGAGTGTGTTGTCCTTACCGTGGTTTAAGTACACTGTGCTCACTAGGGGTGTGAAGCGTTGCTCCACAATTTTTATCTTTTTACCTTGTAAACATTACAGTTTTAATATTTTAAATTTTATTCCAGGGCATGGAGATAGCCAAATATGGGCACTTGGTTCTGATTTATTTAACAACAACTTTTATGTTGAGCTAATTTGAAAATCTTCTAAAGAAGGGAAAATAATTTTTGCCGAAACCTAGGTCAAGATTTACGTAATAAACCATATTATGCAGCTGGTCGGCTGAAATTTGTTGCCGCGGTGGAGTAGCCGAGCGGTCTAAAGCGTCTCGCTGCGGAGCGCGCGGTTGCTCGCCGTCGGATGTACGAATCCTCCCTGGGGCATGGGTGTGTGTGTTGTCCTTAGGTTAGTTTACCTTAGTTTAAGTAGTTTGTAAGCTACGGACTGATGATCACGGTTTAGTCCGATAGATTTACAAACATTTGAAAATTTAATTTCTGAAATTTGTTACACTGTTGTTGATCTACAGCCATGTTTAAGATTTTTAATATTTCTAGTTTAAGTAGTTTTTAAGTCTAGCGACCGATGACCTCAGCAGTTTGGTTTCGTTAGGTTTACGAATATTAGAACATTTTTTTGATCTGGTGAGATATGCATGGTGTATCTCAAATGAACGTAGAGAATGAGAGCTAGTAGTGTGGAACAAGCATATTTCACATTTCAAAACAATGTCCGAAACAGCGTCGTTGAATAGCGTCGCTCGCCGTCAAGAGTATAGGCACACGACATGCCATCCGAGTCGCCACAGAAGCGGATTTGCACGTGCAACATCTTCAATGAGAAGTCAGGCTGGAGTATTATAACTTTCATTTGTCAACACTTACAAAAAGTACTCAAAAGTACGCCCTCCGACTTGAATGCGCTCTCTGCAACGACGCTGCTGTGATTGTTGTGTTGCACTCTTCGAGACACTCAGAGAAACGAGGATACCGCATTGGAGGCAGCCACAATGGGTGATTCGTAGACACAAGCATTGTGTAAAAGTCATATTCCGACCAACTGCGAAGATCTCAGCTTTACTTGGCTCTGCGAAGGATGATTTGGGATTGAGGAAGGCGGGAACTGTCAATGTGGCCAATCCTACATTGGCCAAGCTACTCCCTCAGTACGAGAAAGATCAGCCGTAGCAGAACATTGTATTTCCACGAGACACTCCAAGGATTATTCGGCAACGACAAGATGCTTTTGGGATTCGATTATTAAGGAGTCCATTGAAATACTGTTGACAGAAGACCTGATTAATCAGGATGGCGGCTTCCAAATGGATGAGGCATGGGGCCTTGTAATTTCTTTAATTGCTTCACAGAGACATAGGTCGACATCTAGTGCGACCTCTGACAAAAAGTGATTTCTTTCGACCACCGCGCTTAGGATGCACGAAAGCGCATTCCGAGAGATGGCTCGAACGTAAGAACACCATTACGCAGACGCGACCCGCTTCTACCGCAGAGCGCGCCAAATTCGATTGGGGCGCGCTAGTACCTCCTCACTGCGCAGGCGCCACCGCGCCAATGTTCGGTAAATATAGAACGACGCACAAAGTTAATCTTCAGTCTCGTGCTCACCTGAAGACGGCTGCATGTTTGTCAGCCGAAATATAGTTGAAAGACGTCAACATGATCCGGCTGGAAGGCCGAAATATGATGGACCAATCAATATGCCTGGAAAACAGCAGGATTTCAGGTGGCCCCAGAAGAAGAAATCAATGGGCGCCAAGTCGGGTGAACGTGCAGGCCATGCCACTGACCCACTGCGCCATATCCAGTTCTTACTAAAGGTTTCATCCAAATGCATTCCCACTGCATGCGAGACGTGCGCAGATGCACCATTGTGTCGGTAGCACATACGCTTGCCGTACATTGACTGCAACGTCTTCCAAAATATATGTCAGAGTTTCTAGAAAAAGGTTAGGTAGATGTTTGCGCCAGCCGTCTGGGGGGACATGTATGGACCGACCAGATTATTAGATACCAGGAAAGCCCAAATGTCTGCGAAACTATCTTGGTGACCAGGAACAAAGGCGACCTGGGTATTTTCCCTTGGCCACACGTGTTCACTGTTGGTTTTGGACATACCCTCTCGTGAAAACGATTCTTTATTCGTAAAAAGTACACACTGCGGAGTTTCCGGTTGAATGGCCCCTTTTGCAAAAACCTCTGCCACAATTCAGTTCGACGTGCAAAAATCGTCTGACCTAACAGCTTGAACCTTCTGAAGGCGATAGGGGTACAAATCATCTTCATGCCACACACGCCAATTGCGGAATGGCTTACACCCATTTCTTGTGTAACACACCGCAAGCTAGTTGCGGGTGAGCTTTCCAGCAGTGCTAACGCTTCCTCTTAAAACCCTGCTGTAGGCACGGTACGTTGACGAAAGCCGTCCATCAGCCCTTCTCACCTTTAACGCACAGTTAATACAGCGGGTTTCGAAGTGGTCCTTGTGTCAATGCGAGAAGTTCCAGTCGAAAAAAACCTCAAGTGAACCTGTCTCTCTCAGGAACTCTCTAGCACACGACGATTCGAAGCCACTGAACGTACAATCATTAAGTGAACATTTCCGTCCGCCGCTTCGTAAGCACGTTGTTTGTCTGCCCTTTCCGTCCGAGAATAGCGCTTCATTTCTTATCCGCTCCACACAGTAACAGGCTCAAGAGTGACCCCGTTTGCTGACAAACTGACGCAGAGCGAACCAGACTGTAGTGTGCACAGGTGCTGCCGTCTACGCAAAGACCTATCTAATAGGCATGTGAACGGCCAGAAGCAACGCGTTCGTGTCCCAGTAAATGGCGGTAAAGCACAGTGTTTCCCAGCCAGGAGAATCTGCAACTATGCCGACTACAGCGTTTACAAATAAAGGTCATAAACATTGAATCCCACGTCTCTTTTACCTGGGTGTCACAAATACACTAAAACGTTGCCCTACAGTCCCGCTACTTGTGGCGATGGCATGTTGTGTGCCTACTCTCTTGGCGACGCGCGACGCAATTCAACTACGCCTAGCGTCGTACGCTGAGGGTTGCGGTCATGGGTTGGTATGTGATTTATGCTTGTTAAGACCCACTCTATCAGCTCTCTCATTTTTCACATTCATTTGAGATACACGCTGTATTAAACCAGGTGGCTCACGATCGCCGTCTTATATAGTTTTATGTTTCCCTCATATTTCAGTGCGAGAAGAGTTGCCGCTTCACTACTGTCTTAAGGGAAAGTGCACGGACAAGCCAACCACCATTGAGTTGTATCTCCATCATTGTGCGTTGTCCTCCTGGTTTCAATCCAATAGGTTCACGTGGCCTTGTGTGAAGGTCGAGTCCTCACAGATAAATAGGTGACAGCAGTATTGTCCTCCAGCGAAAACTTCGCAGACTTTGACGCCGCCGCACGGGAGTGGCCCAGTGCTCTAAGGCGCCTTGCTGAAGAGTGCGCGTCTACCTCTACCTTCTTCGTGTGTTTTTTGACGTACAGAGTGAAGCGTAGCGCCTTAAAACTCTGCTATATTCGGAAGCCGGTTAACTCATGCGACAGATGGACTGTATGTTAGCTACAATGCAGATAGTTGCTTAGTGCCAAGCAGATAACATACTAAATGCAGTGACTCAAAACATTGATTTAAGTTCGACAAAACATCATTTTTGAGCCGTCCCGGCTCCTGTTTCTTGGATTGGCCCTGTCCTTGATTTAATTACTCGAGCAAGCACCATCGATCTCGCTGTACTTGCACCACTCGTGGCGCTGTTTGATCTATCGTGGGTCCATTGTCTTCTGACTGGTCTTTTTATTGCCGCATGTGGCGCTACGGCGGCGCGCCGAGGCAGTTTGGGCAGAGTATCATGCAGTGATTTGATACGATGCAGGGTCGAGTTATTTTGATTAAGGGGCAGTTTGTGGCCGGGCCCAGCGTGTGCGTCGAAGTTGTTCTGGGTGGCAGTCTGTCTGTCCGTGGGGAGCCATGCATGCCATGAACTGAAGAGGTTGGTCCGGAGAGGTCTTTGTATCAAGTCACAACAGCACCTCGCCATGTGCTGTTTACTTCGTCTCCCGGCTGTGTGGTCGCGTTCCTAGCGGCCGTGCGACGCCGCGTCCGCCCCTCGCCAAGCGTCGCAGCTGTCAACAACTGCTGGAGTACTCCGCACTCAGTCCCGGCTGCGCCTCACGTCGTTCCAGCCGCTTTTCATCTGGGATCTGTGAAGTGTTTCCGGGCGTTGGTTGACACCCTCCTCCTACACCATCGCGAGGGTGCCTGCACTTGTCGTGGAGTAAGAAATAAATAAGTTAAGTGATCGAAAGAGTCCTGATCCGCAAATTTGTGGGTGTGAGTTTGTCAGGATCGGTGGTCGTACTCCAGGGGCCGCCGTTGCCTGTGACTACCACGTCAGTTGTTTATTCTTGTGTTATACCGGTTCAGTTGAATTATTCTTTTTCCTTGCACTAAGTGGCAAGTACTCTATGCATATTAATTTGGTTAACGTAAATGTGGAATTTATCTGGTTTGCACCCCTCTGTTAGCTCGCATCTGCACGTGCGGTAGATGCATAGCTTTGTTTTCATTTTTTTATCTTATCGTTGCAGGAAGTTTCCCATCCGCGAGGCATCGCCACCCCGCGGTTGTAAATTGGCCTTCTATCGGTTTGTCTAAGCCCCTTCGTGTCACAGCTGTAGTTCTTGTTTATCGTTGGGCACCTCATTCCTCTGCTTCCTGTTTTGAGTCAGCTCATCTGCAGGTGTATTAAATTATCGAGTAGCCACCTCCCCACCTCAGTGTGATTTTGATAAGTAAGCTGAGCTGTTTTCATTTAAATTGCAAGGCTAGTTTCTAAATTTTATTGTGTGTTGTTTCATTGGCCTTCTGCCTGTTCATATCATTGAGCACAGTTTCCTGTTACCAGCCTCTGTAATAAACATAGACGTTACATGAATTTTTGAGCTCGTCTTTAGTGTGTTTTCGTAACTGTATTTTTAAAGGGCTGTGTTCACTTAAATTTTGGAGCCCCACTTTAGTGTGATTTTGATAAGTAAGTTGAGCTGTTTTCATTTAAATGGCAGGGGGCATTTGCAAATAATATTGCATTTACAAGGGTTGCTTTAAAGTAAGACTTTCTACGTTCACTTTAATTGTTGGGCTCATTGTCTCTGTTTTGTATTTTTAAAGAGTTATTTTTACTAAATTCGAGCCTTATTAACTCATCAAACAACTGGTTCTCTTAACTCGGCCTTCTGCCTTGCATCACTTACTTGAACTGTCTTGTTGAGCCTTCAGCCTCTGATTGTAATATGAAATACACGCACACTATATATATTAATTAAAGCAAATGCCATATATTTTATTAATTATTACTAATTTAATATGTGTTGCTTACTGCAGTGAATGAAGTGTAAATGTGAAGTTAAAAGTGTAGAAGGGAATTGTATACTGTTTCTATATGTAGATTTTCTTTGGCTGTTAATGGAGCGCGGGTTTTCA
The DNA here is from genome assembly GCA_026315105.1 of Locusta migratoria. NCBI lineage: Eukaryota > Metazoa > Arthropoda > Insecta > Orthoptera > Acrididae > Locusta > Locusta migratoria. Next base: position 606,282,482 of record CM048746.1, read on the forward strand.
AGGTTTCATGATTGGTGACGGTTTTGCTTTCAGCCAATTTAGAAGTAAATAAAGTCGCGCGATTTTTCTTGAAGAATCAGGCTTGGTCTAGGCTAGAAAAAAGTTGGGTTTGAGCTTAGTTATGTAACAGAACAAAAACGCGGGAATGGACACTGAAAAGTATTTTGTAATTTATCATCAAGCTGAAAGTGTATAGATCGAGATGTATGCAAAGCTTCTGTGTATTGTTACTCTATGGTGAAGAGGTGAAAAATTGCGACTTTTGAAAGTTAATTGTTCTATAATGAACAATCTTAAATCCGCGTGGCATATTGTACAATCTTCTACCGAAAACTGAATGTTCTAGAAGAGACTGAATTGCACGGTTATGTGGCGAGCAATTTTTCAAACAGTCAAACCGTGTGCTTATTTGGTGAATATTTAATTAATAAATATTTGTAATTACTGCTACCAGTCACTTTATTTCTTTACGCTTAATCTAACATAAAGCTACGCGTTTCGAGCATGTTCTGCTCATCATCAGGCGATGATTACACACAGAAGTATTAGAATACTTCTTACATTCTAAAGTTCGTCTGTTGTTGTTGTTGGAAGTTTTTTTTCTTTGTGGGGGGGGGGGGGGGGCAGGGCGGAGGGGGAGGGCAGTGAATGGCCATAAACTAAAATGCAGAGGTGTCATCTGCTGGTCAGGATGTCTCGTGTCAGAACGATTTTCATGTTCCCAATATTGTCTGCGTCATTCTTACGTTGGTGAAGCTGCTGCTGCATGGTATTTCATTTATATACACTGTTGGTTTTCATTGTTTATGTCGCAGCTCACACTTACACACACAAACTGTTCACAGACATGTAAACACTCAGGCTACGTGATTGATTGTGCGAATGTGTGTTTTCTGGTATAGACTTGGCAGTAATACTTGTGATCTGCTAATTAAATTGAATAATAACTCATTTACTTTCAAAAATCCCTTCATTACTTCGTATGTTTCGAAGACCTGTTACAAAAATCTAACATTTCAATGCAACCTGTGGTATGTGTGCACTGGGGCCATTTTTCAGTGCATCCTTTTTATGATCGAACAATAGTGTAGATCTTTTACAGTGCTGATATGGACTGTTTCCCACACTAGAAGACAACTACGCTGCAATAGATATGTACAAGAACGGATAGGGCTTTCCAGATACAATTTCTCCGTGAAACGTTATTATTGTGTTATGTAATTCATTAGATCCCACACAGTAATACCTATTTCTTATCGTAATTAGGAGAAATAAGAGCTGCTGCAGACCGCAGTGGAGGGGGAGGGGGGGGTTATGACACCATCGATAACAAAAGGGTTCCGGAGGAACGAAAACTGCATCTCTTTAAGCTGCTCCCACGCCAACTTCTATATGGAAACTATTTCCAAATTAGGGCATCTTTCTGCAGATGTCTATTAACCCTTTCAGACCAAGCGTCCAATATATCGGACACCGATTTTTTATTAATTTTAGAACACTATACGATTTCGCTTTACTTTGAAACCAAGTGACCTGTCTATTGGACTTCTGTCACTTTTAGCTTCGTGCTTCTTGCGGCCATCTGTCAGAATGGCGTGCTACAATGAAAAACAGTGAACATTGCGGACCCCTTTGCAGTGCGTCCGACTTGATACCGGTAGTTGAAATTATTTCATATATTAATTTATGAATTTTGCACAAATTCCACAATCAATATGAAGTGACATATATAACTGTTGAATTCTTATTTCACGTCCTTAACTGCCATCGAGGCTAATTTATTTGACATTTTTTTTTTATTTTGGAAAGCAAGTATGAAAAATTTTAATTTCGCTCAAATATACAATAGATAGGGTCTTATAGACATGGAAAAGTGCAAGAATATGTTTTATTCCATTTTAAAAATAATTCAGAACTTAAGGAGTTAAATAACTGGATGTAAAGCCGTATTTCATCGGGCAGATTTTATGGGGAGATGAAAACTGTTCCATCAGTGATTTCATTGTTATTAGACATCATCTACTGTACTCCTGCAAGGCTTACGACCATGTCACACGCAAGCGCACAGGGATGTTAACGTATGATGCGGAATTCTAGGAAACCATGTAATTGGACCAGTTGCTTTGTCTCCCAGACTAACTAGTCAGATGCGTTTGCAATTCCTACAGAAAGAGCTGAATCTTGGGCATCTTCTACGAGGCATCCGACTTCGATTGCGAGGCACTCGTTTCAGCACTATCGTGCACCACCCCACTATTGTAGAGAGGTTAGGAAATATCTCAACAATGTGTTCCCCCAACAGTGGACAGGTCGTGGTAGTCTGATTTAAAGCCCTTGAATTTTTTCTTATTAGAATGTATCAAATCAATTTTTAAGAAACAGAACCGGTAAATTCAGATGCATTAAAAAGAAAGAATACGTCATACTGGTGCTTCAGTGTAGGCAGAAATGTCAAGAGGTGTCCATGCTAACACCAACAGGCGCTTACGTAAAAGCTCCCAACAAGGTGGACGTGCACTTCCACATTGGTATTAGGAATAATGCAACAATCTTCGGTCTATAGTATGCGTTTAATGGAACACCGTTCATTATTCTTTATTGCAATCAAAGATATAACAGCTTGTATGTAATACTGCTAATGATGAGGCACGAATTGTTTCATTATGCGTTTTCTATAAACCAGCAGCCAAATGTTATGTCTTGAAACAGATAATGTGCTATGGCCCGTATGCGTATTTTTTGGTCAGGGATATCGTTATTCCACACAAAAACCTTTCTATTATGTGTGTTTGATGTGTAGAAGTACCATCACCTGTGGAGTACTCACCTTCTTGATAGGGCAGGATTCTGGTGGTCTAGCCATTGTAAGACTTTCCACATTGACAAGGAATGCTGCAAATCTCTGTTTTCCTTAGGCCCAGGTCGTATCTTACATTTCCCCCAACCCCCCCCCCCCCCCAAAAAAAAAAATCATACTGGGCGGACAGAAAACATACTTGAATCCTACAGTAGAATCCTACAGATTCTGGCATATATTGAACCAGCATAGGGCAGATACACCACCTTCTTTGCTTAATCTTTCTCTGCTTCTGGAAACTCTGGTGTACTGGCTGGTTGTAGTGCCATCCCAGTTTGTTTAGTCGTACACACTGTTTTAACTTGATCTATTTCTGTGGGTAGACTTTCTTGGTCTGGCAGGGTATGTGCTCTGTGTACTAATGTACACATGTACACATGTAATGTCTTGGGGGCCCCATTATTCTGCGCAAGGTGGTGACAGCTGTTGGCCTGCAGATATAAATCAGTGTGTGTAGGTTTTCGATATACACTGTGGCCAATCGATCCACCTGCCTTACTTCGTACTAATACATCCAGAAACGGCAGTTGGTCATTCTTCTCCAGTTCTATGGTGAACTTTATATTGGTGTGCCATGAATTCAGATGTTCAGGAAACTCACTGAGTTTGTCCTTCCCATCAAGCCCGATCACGATAATCAATAGGATCCTGCATCAAGCGCGTTTTCCGTCCATCCAGTAAGATCGGGGGGGGGGGGGGGTTGGTCGGAAATGTAAAAGACGACCTGGGTTAAGGAAACCAGGGATTTATTGTCAATGTGGAATGTCCTACATTGGCCAGACCACCAGAAAAGTGCAAACTAGCTGCAAGGAACATCAGAGGCACACCTAACTGAAGTAGGTGACGAAATCAACCATTGCTAAGCAGTGTCTGGATTTTTATTATGATGATATCAAGATTTTGACACAGACACGCAGATTTTGGGACAATGTAATAAAGGAATCAATAGAGATAAAAGTGGCTGAAATTCTCATGAATCGAGACACAGGTTACCAACTGAAAATAGCCTGGGATTCTGCTCTAGCCGCAGCACATACACAAGAACTGAAGATGTGGAAACGCAAAACGATCCCTAAGCAGAGCACCGGTCGCATGGAACTGAATATAGAACGTCCGGGATGTGCTTGAGGATTTCTTCTTTAGAGGGTGGTATAGAGTCTTGGTTGGTGTGTCTGAGTTCAGTTAAGTGGGAAACTTTCTGTGGGTTCTTTAAGTTAGTTTAAGTACTTTGTAAGCCCAGGGACTGGTAACCAACGTAGTCCAGTCCCTTAGATTTACAATCATTTCAACATTTGAAGAACTTTTTTTCTCCCACGTGACATGTTTCGATAACATTATTTGGCAAAAGAATGGTTTTCTGGTCAGTCTGATCAAGGTAGGTGATCAGATTGAGCAGAAAGACTTCTGTTACCAAAATAGAAAGTTTTAGTTTATTTTTGAGGCATTAATAACGTATTTCTCACACTTCAAAATGATCTCATAGTACATCGATAAATGTCATGTAGGAGAATAGGAGAAAAAATATTAAGAAAAACATTCCTCAAAGCGATTGTGGGCTATACATTCACATGACTTCTTTTTCCTTTTTCTATAGAGTAAGATGTGTATCCTTTTCTCAAATGACATCTTGCGAGCCATGGATGAAGGGAAACAGGCGGATTGTGTTTTTTCTCGACTTCAAAAAAACGTTCGACAAGGTGCCAAACTGCAGACTGCTAACGAAAATGCGAGCTTATCGAATAGGTTCGCAGATTTGAGACTGGCTGGAACACTTCCTAAGTAATACATCACAGTACGTTGTTCTCGACGGCGAGTGTTCATCAGAGACGAGTGTATCGTCAGACGTGCCCCAGGGGAGTGTGATAGAACCGCTTTTATTTTCTGTCTATATAAATGATTTGATGAACAGAGTAAGTTGTAATTTGCGGCTGTTTGCTGATGATGCTGTGGTGTATGGGAGGGTGTCGTCTTTAACTGACTGTAATAGCATACAGGATGACTTACACAAAATTTCTAGTTGGTGTGAAGAATGGCAGCAAGCTCTCAATGTAGAAAAATGTAAGGTGATGCGCATGAGTAGGGAAAACAATCACATAATGTTCGAATACAGCATTAGTAGTGAGCTTCTGGATGCTGTCGCGTCGTTCAAATATCTAGGCGTAACATTGCAGAGCGATATGAAATGGAACGAATGTTCGAATACAGCATTAGTAGTGAGCTTCTGGATGCTGTCGCGTCGTTCAAATATCTAGGCGTAACATTGCGGAGCGATATGAAATGGAACGAACGTGTAAGGACAGTTGTGAGTAAGGCGGACAGCCGACTTCGGTTTATTGGTAGAATTTTGGAAAGATGTACATCATCTGTAAGGGAGACCGCGTATAAAACGCTTGTACGACCACGTCTTGAGTATTGCTCGTGTTTGGGACCCGCAGCAGATCAGGTTATAGGAAGACATAGAAGCAGTTCAGAGGCGAGCAGCTAGGTTTGTTACTGGTAGGTTCGACCAATGCGCGAGTGTCACGGAAATGCTCCGGCAAATCAATTGTGGAACGCTGGATGAAACGACGTTCTTTTCGTGAATTTCTGTTGATGAAATTTAGAGGGCCGTAATTTGAAACTGAGTGTAGTACGATCTTGCTGCCGCCTACTTACATTTCGCGCGATGATCACAAAGACAAGATAAGAGAAATTAGGGCTCGTACGGAGGATTGTAGGCATTCTTTTTCTCCTCATTCTATTTGGGAGTGGAATAGGAAAGGAAATGCCTAATAGTGGTACAGTGTACCCTCCGCCACGCACCTTACAGTGAATTGCGGAGTATGGATGTAGATGTAGATGTAAATGTATCGGCTATGAAATTCCCGCGAGCGTACGTCTTTCAAAGTGTCATCCTTCAACGTACAAATATCTCTTAGAAAGATCATTGTTGTTATGGTCTTCAGTCCGGAGACTGATTTGATTCAGGTCTCCACCCTACTCTATCCTGAACAAGCCTTTACATCTCCCCATAAGAACGGCAACCCACATCCATTTTAATCTGCTTACTATATGCGTCTCTTGGTTTCCCTCTGCGGTTTTTACCTCACACACTTCCCTCCAATGTTAAATTTACGATTCCTCGATGTCTAAGAATGTGTCCTACCAAGCGATGCCTTCTTTTAGTCAAGGTATGCCAGAAATTCCTTTTCTCGCCAATTCTGTTCAGTACCTCTTCATTAGCTACGCGATCTACTCACCTAATCTTCAGCATTCTTCTGTAGCACCATATTTCAAAAACTTCTATTCTCTTCCTGTCCGCACTGTTTATCGTCCATGTTTCACTCCCGTACAAGGCAACACTCCACATAAATGTCTTCAGGAAATACTTGCTCACATTTCAATTAATGTTCGATGTCAGCAAATTTCTCTGTTTCAAAAATGCTTTTCTTCCCATTGCCAATCTACATTTTATGTCCTCTGTACTGCGACTATCATACGTTATTTCACTACCTAAGCAACAAAACCCATCTACCACCTTCACTGTTTCGTTACTAATCTAATTCCTTCAGCAGCGCCTGATTTTCTAAGATTGCATTCCATTATCTTTATTTTGCTCTTGTTGATGTTCATTTTATACACTCTCTTCAACACACTGTCCTTTCCATTCAACTGCTCTTCCAGGTCCTTTGCTGTCTCTGACAGAATTACAATTTCATCAGCAAAACGCAATGTTTTTTTATTTCTTCACCCTGATCTTTAATCCCTATTCCAAATTTTTCCTTGCTTTCCTTCACCGACTGCTCGATGTACAAATTGAATAATATGGGACTAAGGCCACAACCCTGTCTTACTCCCTTCCCAACTAATGCTTTCCTTTCATGCCCCTGGAGTCTGATAACTGCTGTCTGGCGTTTTTACAATTTGTAAATAACTCTCCTTTCCCAGTATTTTAACCCTGCTGACTTCAGAATTTGAAAGGGTGTATTCCAATCAACATTGTCAAAAACTTTCTCCAAATTCACAAAAGCTAAAAATGTAGGTTTACCTTTCCTTAATCTATATTCTAAGAAAAGTCGTAAAGTATTGCCTCCTGTGTCCCTACGTTCCTCCTGAATCCAAACAGATCTTCCCCGAGGACAGCTTCTCCCAGCTTTTCCATTCTCCTGTAGATAATTCATGTTAAAATTTTGCAACTATGACTTATCAAACTGATGGTTCTGTAAGTTTCACACCTGTCTGCGCCTGATTTCTTTGGTATGGGGATAATTACATTTTTCTTAAAGTCTGGGGGTATTTTCGCCTGTGTCATACATCTTACACGTCAGGTGTAACAGTTTTGTCATGGCTGACTCTCCCATAGACTTTAGTAGGTCTGAGGGAATGTCATGTACTCCTGGGGCATTGTTCCGACCTAGGTCTTTCAGCGCCCTGTCAAATTCATCTCTCAGTATAGTATATTTCATCTGCATCTACTTCCTCTTTCCTATCTACAACATTGTCTCTAAGTTCATTTTTACAGCTCTTCTATGTACTCTTTCCACCTTTCAGCTTTCCCTTCTTTGCTGAGAACCGGTTTTCCATCTGAGTTCTTCGTAGAGGTGTATTTATTGTCCCCAAATGTCTCTTTTATTTTCCTGTAGGCAATATCTACTTTTCCCCTTGTTATTCATTCTCCTACAGATTTGCATTTGGCTTCTAGCCACTCCTGCTTAGCCATTTTGCACTACCTGTCAATCTCATTTCTTAGTCGTCTGTACTCCTTTTTTCCTGTTTTATTTACAGCATTTTTATATTTTCTCCATTCATCAATTAAATTTAGTATTTCCTGTAATATCGAAGGATTTTTTGTAGGTCTTGCCTTTCTATATTTTTTTCTTTGTTTCTGTCTATTGTTGCCTAAAGCTCTCTCTAAAATTCTTAAGAACTTCAGGTTCCCTCAATTTATCCGAGGCCCATATCCTTATTTTGCTACTTTCCTGCTGTTTTTGTCACTTTCAGCCTACAGTTCATGACCAATAAGTTATGGTCAGAGTCTATATCTGCCCCTGGGTATGTCTTGCAGTTTATAACCTGGTTCCGGAATCTAAGTTTTACCATTATAAAATCTATCTGATACCTTCCGGTGTCTCTTGGTATCTTCCACGTATACAAACTTATTTCGTGATTCTTAAACCAGGTGTTTGTTATGATTAAATCATGTTCTTTGCAAAATTGTACCAGGCGACTTCCTCTTTCATTCCTTCTACCCAGTCCATATCCATCTACTATTTTTCCTCCTATTCCTTTTCCTACTACCGAATTCCAGTCTTCCATCACGATTAAGTTTTCCTCTCCCTTAATTGTCTGAATAATTTCCTATAACTTCTCATACATTTCTTCAATCTCCTTATCATCGGCAGAGCTAGTTGGCATATAAACCTGTAGTACTGTTGTCGGTGTTGGCTTCGTATCTATCTTGACAATGATAATGCGATTACTTTGCTGCTCATAGTAGTTTACCCGCATTCCTATTTTCTTATTCATTGTCAGTCCTACTTCTGTGATACCCCCAACTGATTTCGTATTTATAATCCTGTACTCACCTGACCAGAAATCCTGTTCATCCTGCGACCGAACTTCACTAATCTCCACTATATCTATACATTTCGATTTTTAAATTTTATAATTTTCCTACCCGATTAAGAGATCTATCATTCCACGCCCCGATCCGTAGAATGTCCGTATTGTCTTTCCTGATGACAACATTAGAAAGATAATGACAATAAAATCAGAGCCCACAATTAAGCTTGCCAACAGTTCAATAAGAATAAAAAAATTCGTATACATCGTTAAAAATATATTTATTTATTACTGCGTTTCGGCATCTGTCATCATCAGATCTAAAAATCTTTGAACATGCAAAGTAAAGTTCAGCGTCGATAGTAAAATCTCTATCTAGTAGGGGCTTCAACTACCTACTAAACAGAGATTTCATTATTGACGCTGAACTTTACTTTGCAAGTTCAAAGGTGTTTAGAGATGATGGCAGATGCCGAAACGCCGTAATAAATACATAGAATTTCAGCGACAACACGGTTTTATATTCTTATTGAAGAAATTGAAGATCGCGGACTGTTACAGGAAATTCGTACCCTTTATACATATTTGCCCACAATCCCAGTTCTTTTTTTTATTTAAATTGCTTTTCCTTTGCCGGAAACCATACTCGTCTACATCAGAAAAGAAGTGAGTGGTACGCAATGTAGCCTTCACCACATACCTTGACATGGTTTGGGGAGTGTACACTAAGAGAACTCTCTCTTTATCTGGCGTTAAACATATATGGCGAACTCAGTTCAATGTTCGTATAGGTCATAACCACAGACGAAGAACAATTTTTCTTTTCAGTTGCTTGCTTTGTAACAAATAAATATTTTCAGACTACCAGACAAGTGTTTCCTAATTATGGAGTAGTTTCGGTTAAAAACGCCGGAAAATTCAGGTAGGGTGTTCGCAGAAATTATTTACCATCAGTGTCTGTATGACAGCTTTCTACAACGTTGTCTAGAGCGTTGCTTACATAGTGCAACAGTATTCCCACATCCCAGGCACGAGAATTTTGCTAAAGTTTTCTGAGTTGGTAGAGTAGCTTGCGGCAACAACAGAAGTCTTCCCTTTCTGTGATAAATGGCGTCCCTTTTGCTACGTATATACAGTATATATTTTTTTCTCGCTGCCGTCTGTTGCATAAGCGTCTCAAACGAGACTGAGGGCGTGTTGTGGGCCGTGTTCTGCAGCGACTAATGAGGTGGATCATCGGCTGTGGGATTTCTGAGACATGTAAACGGCGGCCGACCGGATGCTCTGAGGCTCATTAGGCGTGCGTCGCCGCTGTCAAAAGAAACCAGCGCAGAAAAACTGGGGGGAGGGGGGGGAGTCGCGGTTTTAATTCGCTGCTAATGAGCGAGCCTGCTGCTGCTGCTGTGGGCGGGCGAGCAGTCCTAAGGATTCGGAGAGCAGGTTGGGACCTCATCATTTGCGGTCTGGCCTGCCCAGAAAACACTGACAAGTGGGATTTCGGCCTCGTGGATATACAACAAAAAAATCGCACTGACGTGTTTTAAGGCCCACTTAAGATTTGTAGTTTTAGAACTTTTTGCAAACATTTTGGACCAAAACAATAATCTAAATAATAAAAAATTAATTATCAAGAGTAAACTTCTATCCATTCTGGAAGTGTGAAAGGTGACTGGTTGCTGTTATTTTCTGATTTCTGTAATTATTAAGAGTGAAAACATTTTAGAAAAAAAAAAATTATTTAGTGGCTGGTTCCGTAACACTGACCTTTAGCGTCATAGTCCAACGCATTGCCCACTATGTTACGGCCGTTGTTAACTGATGCTAATATGGCATTTGTAGACACTAGATTATCATTTATCGTACAAAGAACGACGTGTTTTTGTTAATTCCTTAGTGCGCCATTGCTTTGAAATGACAAAGTCTAAGTTACAATAAGAAAATCATGAAATACGCAACGCAAGATGGCGTATGCCAGAGAGAGTTCTGGGCGATTAATGTTACGTGACATCTGCGAATGGATGGTTTTCATTAATTCGATGGAGGGTGTCAAACCTCCTTTTTTTTTAATATCTCTCAAACGATACTAGATATGAAAAAAAATATAAGGGAACAAAGTTGTAGAGAAATTTCTCCTCCGCAAATTCATTTATTCAATTTTCGCGTCAGATGAACGGTTTATTTGCAATTAAAATTACATTACAAACGGCGTTTTTTGGTATTACTAACGTATTTCTTGTCCGAAATATTTGAAAAAGCGAGGTTCTGATCTCTGGCGGCCTACAATTATGTGTGTAAAATTTGGTGCTGATCGGTTGAACGGTTCGTCTTAAAAATAGGGAACACGTTACGGACAGACAGACAGACATCCCAAAATCGCCGTTACTTTTGCAAATATCTCTGAAACGATACGCGATATGAAAAAAAAAAAAAAAAAAAAAAAAAAAAAAAAAAAAAAAAAAAAAAAAAAAAAAAAAACACGTGAGAGCGAAGTTGTAGAGAATTTTCTCCTCTACAAATTCGGTTATTCAATTTTTGTGTCAGATGAAGCGTTAAGCCGTTATTTTCATTTAAATTTCGATCGTAAAGGCCCACTTTTAGTAACCTAAAGTGGGCCAAAATGTTCTAAAGCTATGAGAGCAAACTGCATTGGTCATTAGTCCTAGACATGCAAACTATTTAAACTGACTTATGCTAAGGGCAAAACACACACCGATGACCGAGGGACTCGGGACCTCCAACGAGGAGTACGCACACTCCGCAGCAAGGCGCCTTAGAGCGCTCTGTCACTCCGCGTTGGGCATACAACACCGAACTTGTAGTGTCAGTGTGTATATTCTGTGCGTGTGTGTGTGGTTTTTTTATCTGTTGCTTGTGTTAGTGCATAAGAATAAAACTGTTGTAGTGTTGTAGAAGTATTACTGTACTTGACATGTACCTGCTCAAACAGAAATTCATAAAGAATGCGTTGGTGAGGCGAGTGTCAACAGCCGTAATAATGTCATAAAATGCATCTTTAAAAACCATCAGCTGCTTATTCAAAACCTTATACATCTACCAGTTTCTGTCATAGACCATCTTCATGGATAAAAAGGTGTTAAAACAGAATGGTAAAATGCATCAAATAAAATACATCTTGCTGGGACAAACAGGAGTCAGTGTAACTAAACGTGTTAAAATTACAGTGGTCATCTTAGACAAAACCTATCGGTCAAACATAACATAAAAGGTGAGAACAGACTAGACTGTTAGTTACACTGACTCCTGTTTGTCTCAGCAAGATGTATTTTATTTGATGCATTTTACCATTCTGTTTTAACACCTTTTTATCCATGAAGATGGTCTATGACCGAAACTGGTAGATGTATAAAGTTTTTGAATAAACAGCTGATGGTTTTGAAAGATGCATTTTATGAATTTCATAAACGTCTACCGTAATTCATTAAACTATTTTTGCTTAAAAGCAGTTCATCGAATGATCACTGATAGTGAACTGTGGCATGTAACTAAAAATTGACCACCAAAATCCAATTTAAACACTGTTCATGGAATATGGAGACTAAATTCACGTAGTAAATATCTGGATTATTTCCTTTCAATGGCTACCTCTGAAATAATATAATCTGGGATCTGAGACTTTTTAGTAATTGTACAGTCTTGACCTACACACAACTAATTCGAACATCACAGAAAGTTTCAAGAATAGATCTGTCATAAATGTGAGAAGCGATTTATTTTGAAATTTTGACACATTTTACAATTTCACTACTCACTAGAGATCTTATCAACACACTAATATTTATGCAACTGATCAATGCAGTAATATTATGAAATTGTTATAGAAAATAATTTTCATATCCGGTTTTGTTTCTCATTTCTCCTCTTTAGTGTAGTTACAGTCAGAATAGTTTCGTTTTGTCCGCCTTTTGTTCGAACAATAATGACGGCAGCCTCCCGCCAACAATGGATTTTAAACAGCAGCACCAAAAATACTGAAAATGCTCAAAATCTGGGATTAATCTTAAATACTTGAATTAAATACATAATATTTTTATGTCACTGCATTTTCAAATAATAAAACAAAATCAACCTTCGTTACAGACTTGAACTTAGTGACTGCTAAATAACAAACTTTTTTTATCTGTTCCGCATATATTACGTGTTATCAGTTCAACAACTTATTTCAAAGAGACCAAATCAAAAGTTACGTATGGATTACAATCTATAATGCTGTATTTCCATCATGCATGTCTAATATCCACTATGGTAAAAGAATAATTAGGTGATTCTGTGAAATAACTTAGTGGCAACGCGTAAACCTCCGTTAACACACAACTGTAGTGGCTTCAGTAGTATATGTTAATTTTAACAGTTCAGGTGAGACTTTACAAACTTCAGGCAGCGCCAATAAAAAGGACTGGGGCTTAGAACATACGATGGGAAGAAGGTACTGAAGTGCTCGATAGCCATCATTTGTATGTGCTAATTTTCGAAAAATCAACACGTAATGTAACGACTATGACATACCATATTTCTGTGCGATGCCACTTAATGATATCGATCTTATTAAGACCTAAAAATCACCTTAAAATTAAAAGAAAACATTTATCTTATATCTTTAGAAAATATGAAAACTATGTCGGTCAGGTCGTTCCATCCGGCCGAATTACTTCGTTTTTCCGAATTGCTGCCATCGTACAGTTGTCAATTTGTATCATTTGTCAATATGATAACATAGTTAAAATGCATTTTACGCCACTCGAGAGTGATCAACAGTTTATATAAAACTCTTCATTTTATTTTCGTCCCTTAACCGGTTTCGGTAAGCTCAGTCACCATCTTCAGAAAGTCCAGTACAATCACTGCAAAAAGTTATACAATGTCTACAAACTGCAAAGTTATTGTGGTATACAAATAAAATGACAGTTAACAAAACATGTACATTACCTTAGCATCATATGCAAAAACAGAAACATAACCTTCTAACACACGTAAACATCTTGTTAATGTTTTTCATCACAGGGTGGTTCGTCATAATGTTTTCCTGTTCAGTCTCCTGTTTGCTTGGGCCAAGACCACATTTTATTCATTATGACGAGCTACCCTGTGATGAAAAACTTTAACAAGATGCTTATGTGTGTTAGAAGGTTATGTTTCTATTTTTACATATGACGCTAAGGTAATGTACAATAACAATACCTGTCATTTTATTTGTACGCCACAATAACTTTCTAGTTTGTACACATTGTATAACTTTTTGCAATGATTGTACTGGACTTTCTGAATAGTGACTGAGCTCACTGGAACCGGTTAAGGGACGAAAATAAAATTTTTAGCGATCTTGGCGGAATGAAGTGTTTTATATAATCCACTTCAGTTATCACGACATGTTTCGAGACCACATGGTCTCATTTTCAAGTGCTAAAAACAAGGAATCACATACATCTAATATAAATTCGATGTTTTTACAAAACCGGAAACAACGAACTGAAAATACACCAAAGGCACCCCCAAATAAATTAAATAACCATTCTGCCAATGAGCAACGTCAAACTCTAAAACGTACGTAAGTTTCCTGCATGTAAATCATAAAAATTAATTTATAATACACTAGTGAAGGAACGTAACCACAATGTTGTTCGGTCGTAAGCAGCATGACAACAGATCTTACATGTCAAAGATATAAGGAACAGAGAACATTCACGGCTATCAACGATGATATTGTGAAGGGATCAAATATAGTGTGTAGGTAAGGCAAGATTTAAATAAACAGTGTAAATTAGAAAAACACGTTCCTATACAATGGTAAACAAACGGATAAGTCATTATTTAGAAAGGAGGACATTACTAAAATGGGACCCAAAAGGCTCTTTAGCAATTCTGTCTTTACAATGAGCTTTACATGAAACTTCATTGAAAGGTAAAGTACGAGCAAAAAATTACAATACAGAGATGACGAAAAGTGTATATTCAAAGACAGACAGAATGAGACTGCTTCAGTGACTACAAGCTGTGACAAGTGAAAACCTGCCTCCTCCTTCAACTTTTTCAACATTTACATTTTTACAAAAAATGCCCTTTTTTATAGCTTCACTTGGCGTTTATTTAACAAAAAATACGAAAATGTATTTCATTTAAGAAATTAATATTCACTTCTGTTCATTAAAATTTAAATCTCTGTCTCATTCTCTCTCATCAACTTTCTATTTACATAATCTGATGTAGCACTACAACATACTATTGTATTCTTGGTTAATAGAGTGAATGGAACCAGCGAGTGACAGTCGCAAAATGTTCAAATGTTTGTAAATCTATCGGACCCAACTGCTTACAAACTACTTAAACCTAGGTAAACTAACCTAAGGACAACACACACACCCATGCCCCAGGGAGGACTCGAACCTCCACGGCGAGCAACCGCGCGCTCCGCAGCGAGACGCTTTAGACCGCTCGGCTACTCCACCGCGGCGTGACAGTCGCCATCAACAGTTCTTCGTATTCGAAACTCTGGCCAGACGACAGCAATTTCTTGAGGCGAAAGAAGATGGAAATCGACGGGGGGGGGGGGGGGCAGAGTGCATGTAGTAGGCATGGCTTGTTCTGAATGGCACATCCTCCTGCCAGCATTTTGACGACGACATAGAGCTGGTTACATTCACAGGCGGCAGTCTTCTACAACGCAGGCATACAAAACTTGATCCCACGATGGTAATTCTCTCATTTCTTTTGGCCACTGATCAAAAAATAGGTCATTATTCCTGTAACAGTCGCCGATAAAGTTTTTCTTGTAACTATGTTAAGTTTGTTTTAAAAAATAGGGAGAATTACATTCTGGATGCTTTTCGCATAAAGCAAAAACACTTCCTTAAGCTAGCGTAGCCGCGCGGGAGTAGTAGCCTAGCGGTCTGCAGCGCCACGTTACGGATCGCGCGGCCTTCTGCTTCGAACGTTCGAATCCTCCCTCGGGTATGGATGTATGTGTTGTCCTTTGTTTAAGTAGTTTGTAAGACTAGGATTACAAACATTTGAAGCTAGGGTATAAGTAGTGACTTTAGGTTAGGGTGACAAGATGTCCTGCATTCCTCAGGATACTCCTCTTGTAAAAAGTCTTATCCTGCGTCCCTTAACGAGTTTAAAAATAATCTTAAAGTATCCTGCACTTCAGTATTATCCTTTGAAATTCGATTATCGTCTCTCTCACCGGAAATCAATATGAACACAAGTTTCGTTTTGTGAAGGAACTTTCGTTGATAGAGTAGCATCCTCCATGCATGTCCCCTGCCACCATTACAGACATAAACATCGTCCACGCGGATCAGAAACGCTAAATAATGCAACCAATTTTCTAGCTGTTTATGTGGTCTGAAATTCGATGAAAGTCATTAGTGTGTGGGCTGTAGAATCACGTTGGAGACGTAATCATGCCGAAATTATCACAAAAATGCTTGTCAATACGGAATTACAATCGTTGTATCAACTTATTGAAGGCGTTAAAGAGAAATCGATTTTTTTTTCTGAATTGGAAGTACTGTGTTGGGCTTACCTCGATCCTGTTCGACTGGTTGGATGTTAAAAGAACTTTGTATTTTGCACTTACATATACTGAGAGGGAAATAAATATTTCAAACTTTTTAATATAATTTCAAATGATAAACAATATGTTAGTAATACTACAGTAAAGAATTGGAATGGAAGTCACAAACTACCTGATTAAAGATGAGTTAAAATATTTGCAAAACTTGAAGAGTTAGATATTGATTATAGCTTTGTTGGTAACATTGCAGGTTTTTTAATATTTTTTATTTATTTTTTTAATTAATTAATTTATTTTTTTGTCTGTTACAAACAAGAAGGTTAGAATCTTCTTGCTTACAAGTTCAGTACGACTACTTTTGTAAAGAACAATATATGGACACTTGAAAACTCCAGATTTGAGAGAGAAACATTTGATTAAAGGTGTATAGAACTCTATGATACACTTCTGATAAATTCTAAAAAGTGAAACGTGTTTCATTCAAATGAAAAATATATTTCATTTCACCATACACAGATCATAGTATTCACCATAACTGTATTTCACCAGTATCATTTTGTACCATATTTAGAGTGACAAGATATGTGGATGACTATTAACTTGTATGTTCCGATAATCAATTACAAAAAGCAAATAAAACGGGTCAGGTAAATTTGGTGCTCTTACATAGCGTAACTGTTAAATGTGTCTGAAAATATGGTCACCCTAATTTAGACACGATATTTCTTTATGTAATAAGGATTTATGAAGAGCTGTATACG
This sequence comes from Locusta migratoria, assembly GCA_026315105.1. Classification (NCBI taxonomy): domain Eukaryota; kingdom Metazoa; phylum Arthropoda; class Insecta; order Orthoptera; family Acrididae; genus Locusta; species Locusta migratoria. The sequence continues at coordinate 606,299,172 of CM048746.1, forward strand.
TTTACATAACACTACAGTGGCTCTGATTCAAAAATTTTCAAATGTCTGTTAAGCTTCTGGGATTTAAACTGTGGGGTCATCGCCCCTAAACTTACAAACTACTTATAAACTACGTTATACTAAAGACGACACAAATGTCAATATCCGAGGCAGGATTCTGGTCATATGTGAAATACACTAGCGGCAAAACACAAACAATACCTTCACTACGCGATAGCAATGGTAATACTACCGATGACAGTACCGCTAAGGCAGAATTACTAAACACAGCTTTCCGAAATTCGTTCACCAAAGAAGACGAAGTGAGCACTCCAGTATTCAATCCAAGAACAGCTGCCAGCATGTGAAACTTACAAGTAGATGTTCCTGGAGTAGTAAAACAACTTAAGTCACTAAACAAAAATAAATCTTCCGGGCCAGATTGTATACCAACTAGATTCCTCTCAGAGTATTCTGATGCAATAGCTCCGTACTTAGCTATAATTTACAACCGATCACTCAGCGAAAGATCCGTACCCAAAGTCTGGAAAGTTGTCCAAGTTACTCCAAGAAAGGCAATAGGAGTGATCTCCAAAATTACAGGCCAATCTCATTGACATCGATTTGCAGTAGGATTTTGGAACATATACTTTGTTCGAATATTATGAACTACCTCGAAGAGAACGACCTATTAACCAATAGTCAAGACGTATTCAGAAAGTATCACTCTTGCGAAACATTGCTTGCCCTTTATTCACGTGAAGTGTTAAGTGCCATCGACAAGGGATCTCAAATCGATTCCATGTTTCTGGATTTCAGGAAGGCTTTTGACATTGTACCCCACAAGTGTCTTCTTTTGAAATTGCGTGCTTATGGAATATCTCCCCAATTGTGCGATTGGATTCACGATTTCCTATCAAAAAGGACACAGTTCGTTGTAATTGACGGTAAGTGATCGAGTAAAACAGAAGTGATATCTGGCGTTCCACAGGGAAGCGTTATAGGTCCTCTACTCTTCCTCGTGTTTATAAACGATTTAGGAAACAATCTGAATAGCTCCCTTAGACTGTTCACGGAAGATGCTGTCGTTTATCAGTTAGTGAAGTCAACAGAGGATCAAAAGCAACTGCAAAGCGATTTAGACAAAATTTCTACGTGGTACGAAAATTGGCAATTGACACTAAATAAAGAAAAGTGTGAAGTAATACACATGACCACTAAAAGAAATCCGCTGAACTTCAATTACGCGATAAATCAGTCAAACCTTAAGGTCGTAGATTCTACCAAATACCTAGGACTTACAATTACGAACAGCTTTGACTGGAGTGAACACGTAGAAAATATTGTGGGGAAGGCAAACCAAAGGTTACGTTTCATTGGCAGAACGCTTCAAGATGCACCAGCTCCACCAAAGAGATTGCCTACATCACACTTGTGCGTCCTCTCCTGGAGTACTGTTTCCCCTTGTGGGACCCTCACCAGGTGGGACTGACGGAAGGCATTGAGAAGGTTCAGAGAAGGGCAGCTCGTTTTGTTTTATCACGTTACGGGGGGGGGGGGGGGAATGTTGCACAAATTGGGGTTGAAATCATTAAAAGAAAGACGTTATTCATTGCGGCGTGATCTGTTTGCGAAGTTTCAATCATCGACTTTTACTTCTGTTGTGAAAATATTTTGCTACTACCCACCTACTTAGGGAGACACGACCATCCCAATAAAATAAGAGAAATCAGATCGAAAACGGAACGATTTAGGTGTTCTTTCTTCCCGCGCGCTATTAGAGAATGGAACGGTAGAGAAAAGTTATGAAAGTGGTTAATGAACCATCTTCCAGGTAAATGTGATGTCCAGAGTATCTATGTAGATGTAGATTCGAAACCCCAACGGGGAACGGCCTCGCGCATCGGAGCATAGCTCCTCAATGTGCTCGGCCACTCCGCCGCGGCGGCTCTGATTCCATGGAAGAGACGAAATCAGTATTCGAGATTCGTAGAAACCGCTTTTGGGGTTGAGGTGCTCATTCACATTCAGTCCGGCTGCAGAGTCCGGTTACCGGCGCCGGTAAACGACGGCTGATAAATTCGAGACGAGGACCGACCAGCCAGAACAGGTCTGCTGCATGTCTCGCCAGTTTCCTGCTGCGGCATCGCTTTTGCTCGGATCATTCGAGCAGACCGGTAACTCAGGCCTGTCCAGCTTTTATTCACGTAACGTACGGTTAATTACAAGCATTACCAGTTACAAAATAATCTGGTAGTTTTTCCTGTGGTGGTTATGAAACAGTCCACCGAGTGATGTAGTAATGCACAGCACAAAACAATATCTATATGGTACCGTATTTTATCCAGATATTGCTTAGAGTTGTAATTTGCGCGTGATACAGTGCTCTCTCAATTCTTTACTTGGGGCTTACGTACTGCAAGCACCGTGGGAATACCATAGTAGTGAGAAAGTTATTTTCGTTAGCTTTGATCGGCCACTACAGTTCCACACCTACGATGCATGGACATCATGAGACTATCAATCAGCTGTTGAGGGATATTTGGCCATTCTTCCATGAGTGCATTATCCAACTCAGCAACGTTTCTGAGAGCTGATGGTCTGGCTTCAATGTATCTGGCAGACTTGCTCAATCGGGTTTAGATCCGGTGAACAAGCTGCCACTCCATTCGTCAATCCCCCCAGCTTCAAGCATGTTGTCCACCAGCTTCCACCAGAAGGAATCCATCTCTTATGGCACCAGCATAGGGCACAACAAACGGTCGAAGGATCTCGTCTGATCAGTCAAAGCTCCATTCTGAACGACATATAGGTCCGTACCTCTGCCAATACTGGCTCCTGTTCAAACCATTGATCCTGTGTTTCCTGCGCATACGCAGGATTGATCCGAGTCCCACTTTCTCTCCAGGTGATGGAACGACGATTGTCTGGCTGATCAAAAAATCTGTGAACAGACCTGTAATCCTCATGTTCCTCCTCGTAGTTTGTACAGTATCATCGGTGTCGTAGTTTTGATGGTACACACATACATCATAAACCTGCATACGTAGAGGTCACATTCAAGACGACGATTTACGACATTTGTGTTGATATTGCACGTCCCGTTCCTGCCTGTAGGATGCATTGCATCTGAGTTTATCCAATGGACGACCTTGCCCTTGCCCTCTTTTAACGGTCCCTGCTGTCTGGGCCAGGTGATCGGAATTTGGAACACTCCTATAGCTGCAGCCACCTTCCTCTGTCGCGCTTCCAAACTTTCTATGGCTCTCAATGCCATAGGTCTGGATAAGTCACATTATTTTTGCATTGCACTACCTGCTCACTACACTATCTGAACCCAACCACATGTGTAATTTGTCTGTAGCAACTTTCTGTTGTTACCACTATCTGTGTTACCGAAATGTTTTCCCCACTCCGTAGAACCGACAGAAAGACGTCGAACCATTTTAGTTAATTCTGCTGATGACAATACTTCAAAACTAAAATCTCTCAACTGATTCCATGCCTGTTTCGAACTCTGTATTGAAATAATTTGGCGTGATTATATTAATGATAGTTATTTGCGACCTCACTATTAACAAACCTTGGCGTTCACAAAATAAAGCAAAGAAGTAGGCAACTACTATAGAAAAGAGTCCATACTACCTAACGTTTTCTGTAAATTTAATATTATATTTCTAAAACCCTGGAGCGTATAATTCTTTTCTTTATTGTTATTTTTAAGCCTATATGGGGCAAGCTGTCAGCAGCATCCTACACCGTTCTTCAGCCATGAGGCTTACATAAATGAACGAAAGCATTAAATTTACAAAGGTGTCAAAACAGTGAGCAAATACACAATGACGCGTTTACATGATGGCGCAAAACATATAACTTAGAATAAACCACAACTTGGAAGCACTAAAAAACGCGGCCAATGTGGCTAAAATACAGAGGCAGACTTGACGAAACGCACATTACAAACCACAGGAAACACTTGTTCGGCCGTATTCGGCGGTTGCAACGAAATAAAACACACGAGAAATCACTGCACTGAAACACAGACGTGATTTAAAATCCATAGCACTACAGGAGGAAGTCCCACGAGGGAAAAGGTTGGGAAGGGAGGTGCATCAGGAAAATGTGGGGACGGGGCAATAGTAGGTTTAGCAAGAACCCCGAGGGGGAAGAGGGTGAAGAGGACAATTGGAGAAGGAAAAATGATAGGGGGGGGCAGACGTCGGGATCCGGTGGGGGAAGTTGGCGAAAGTTATCCTTCGAGAGGATATGGAGCGTATGGAGGGATGAACTGATACAATGGCGAAGGCGTGAGAGAAGCCCGGGATGGAGAGGATAGGATAAACCAGCGGATGGCGGGAGTTCAAATGTTCAAATGTTTGTATACCTTATGGGACTTAACTACGGGGTCATCAGTCCCTAAACTTACAAACTACTTATGAACTGCTTACGAACTAGGACGGCACAAATATCCATGCCCGAGGGGGCATTCGAACCCCCGACCGTAGTGGCCGTGCAGACCGTGACTGGAGCGCCTCAGTCTCCTCGGCCCACCGCGGCCGGCGATGGTGGGATTCATTCGGGAAAGTTACAGGATACGGATATGCTCAAGGAATTGTAAAATATGTGGGAAAGGGATGAGGTCATACAGGAGCCACATTGGGGAGGGGAGGCGGTGTGGTAGGCTAGGCTGACGGCGTGGCGTGGACCTGGAAAGACGTAATATTTAGGGGAGGCTGAAACCCAAGCAGAGTGGAAACTGCAGAGGACAAGACGTATGAAGGAGCGGTAGGTATAGAGGATGAAGACCCCAAGTCCGGCCAGAGAGGAGCTTTGGGAGGCAGAGGCGGTTGAGAGCCTTCATTGCGGACGGTTTTAAGGTGGAGGTTTCAGGAAAGGGAGCGGTCAAGGATGACACCGACGTATTTTAGGTTGCGAGCGAGGTGGATGGGATGGCCATGGTGGGTGAGGTGGAATTCATTGAGACGGATGGGATGGTGTGATCTATGACGACTGCCTGTAATTTATCGGTGTTTAAGGAGTGGTGCCAGTGATTACTCCAGGTGGAAAACGTGAGACTGGTGCAGGTGCTGTGAGTGCGCAATGAATGCGGCGAGATCAAGGAAAGCAGTGTTGTCAGCGTACTGTAGGAGATGGACGAGAGGAACAGAAGGAGGGAGGGGTAAAACAAACGGGAGTTGTAGACAAAGACATAGGATGGATGGTTGGACAGATAGGCCGCAATGAGATGGACAATTATTGGGAGAGAGAGTAGGTCTGTAGTTTGAAATGGAGACCGGAATGTCACACTCGGTGTCTAAGGATACAAATGGAGTGATAGGAGCTGAGCTGGACGGAGAGTAGGTGGCTAAGTTGGAGAAGCCAGTTGGCGGCAGAGTAGGAAGGTCGAAAGCCATTTGAGAGCTGGTGAGGTGCTGGTAGTGATGGATGTTGTTGTGGATACGGCAGGGAAGGATGATTTCCAGGAACTTGCTGAAAATACATATGAGATATAAGACATTAGGACGAAGCATCAAATGAGGGCCTGTTGGATTTGGAAAATATCACGATATGGGACGTTTTCCACAGGCGGGGAAAGAAGCTAGTACAGAGGATGACGTTATGATTGCTGGTGAGGGAAGGAACGTAGACGATGATAGGTGAGGCAGTCATGACCTTCAGCAGTGTGAAAACGAAAAATAGCCTGACTGCTGTATCGCACACAATTTTTTCAGATTTCTGACTAGCCAAACAAGAAACAGAAATGCCTTTATGTCTCAAATGATTTAGAATAGCTACGACGAACCTGGTTTTGGACAGACCAACAAGAATGATTCATATTTCTATTTTGGTATTGCTCCACAGTCGGCGCTAAAGTTGCTTAAAATTCCAAAACGGAGGTTGTAGGAAGCCAAGAAACCCAAGATATTGGGGAATTTAGAAAACAAATAATGTGACTTGTAGAAGAAATACGAATATTTATTGTTTCACACAGTCACGGATTCTGAAATTAGCTATCATGGCTACAATTGAGCCTTTCACTAATCTCCAGGCGTTATTATTATTGTTAGTTCAGTCATCAGTCTTCAGTTCATTAAAAGTATATGGCTTCGTGCAATGTTTGCTTGGAAACATTTTAATTTTACTTTAAATATGGACAAGCGAGTGGTCAGTAATTGCAAATAATGCTGATCAGAAGATGATTACTGTAAAACTGCGATCTCGGTTATATTTTCTTTTGGGAGTTGTTGTTAATCTTAATTAGATCGCCTCCTTCCTGCTATGTCAGGTAATAGTGAGATGAAATTTAATGACAAGACAGTACAGAATGTACTGATGTGAAATGATGTAATGTATGTCTTTGTTTGCGCGCGCGTGTGTGTGAGACAAAAAATAAATAAATAAATAAAAAATAAAACAAAATAAAAAAACGAAGGAACTATTTTTTTTTAAATAAAGAAAAATCACTAATATTTTCAAGTGAGGGTGATGACATGTGGAAGGCAATCAGTATTTGGTACATATATATATATATATATATATATATATATATATATATATATATATATATATATATATCAGTATTTAGGCCTAGACGTGTGTAAGACATAGAGTGAGAGAGAGAGAATGAAATGGAACCAATTTAGCTAATTTACACACTTTAGAGGCAAATATCATTGAAACTAAGAGGAAAATAGATGGCGACAGTTATTTAACTATATGAAGTGAAATAACTTCTGCACGGCTTGCGTTAGAAAGGTCAAACTGCACAATTGCAGTGGGGCATTGTGGGAATTAGTATGCGAATACGCAGGTAAAATGTCATGGTACATAGTGCATCGTGTAGGGCTTCTGAAGGCCTATTATCTCAGTACTAACTGTCCAACTACGGCTCGAAGGAAATTTGCGTCCAAGTTCAAGCTGAAGTCAACCGATCTTGACTTGCAAGTTTAAGATTACAAGGTAGGGTTTCTAACGACAGCATTGACAATATCGCTCGTCCAAAAAGGGTGAAAAGTCTGAAATAATCAAGAAGACAACGGCTCCGTGTTCCAAACCAGCTTCATGAAATCGAGGTGGGAGGCTGCACAAGCGGTGGGAATCGACCGGCATATATTGCGACAAATTGTTGTTGAAGACATATATTTCTTCCTGTACAAAATTCATACCCATCAGCCATTCAGTCCCGGAACCATAGAACAGCGGTTGAGAATTTCCAACACTCTTTTCCACAGAATCGACGAGCGGGGATTTGATGTGAATGTGGTTCGGTTTAGCGACGAAGCCCTATTTTATTTGAGTTGGTTCGTCAATAAGCAACATTTGCGCATTTGGGAGATGGAGAGTCCGCACTTCCCAATTGGGAAGCCTCCATCTGCAACGGGGAGGACTGTGTGGTGTGCAGTGTGAATATTTAGTGTGACATTCCTAAATGGTACGGTGACTACCAAAAAATGTTCAAATGTTCGTTAAGCTTAAGGGACTTAACTACGGGGTCATCAGTCCCTAAACTTACAAACTACTTATGAACTACCTACAACTAAGGAAGGCACAAATATCCATGCCCGAGGGGGGATTCGAACCCCCGACCGTAGTGGCCGTGCAGACCGTGACTGAAGCGCCTCAGTCCCCTCGGCCACCGCGGCCGGCACGGTGACTACCGAACGGTATGGAAAAGGTATCGGAAGATGATTTCATTCCCATTATCCAAAGTGATCCTGATGTAATTGTTTCATGTACTCCATATCTACTGCTCCTGCGAGATGTGGTTCACGCATACGGAGCTCGACCCCATCGAAGCAGGAGGAAGGAAGGAAGCTTGGTATTTAACGTCTCGTCTACAGCATGGTCTTAAGAGACGGCGAAGCAGGAGAGTATTACATATGCTGGAGTAGCACTTTGGGGACTGCATTGTAGCTCTGGGTACCCAGAGGACACTGGTATGAGACTCCATTGGCTGCCGTATTCTCCGGATCTGAACACATTTGATTCCTATTTGTTGTACTGTATTAATTATCAATAACACCATATAAACCAGAGTGAACAAATGTCAAGGTTCAAATGTTAAAATATTTGTATACCTACTGGACCAAACAAACTTAGACTACCTAAGGACAAAACACACACACACACACACACACACACACATACAGGACACGAACCTCCACGCACTCCATAGCGAGGCACCCCACTCTGGCCAAATGCACATTATTCTAACATTATACTAATGATCGGTATGGTATATATATATATGGGTAACACATTTTCGGTTGTACACTTCTGGCCATTACAATTTCTACACCACGAAGATGACGTGCTACAGACGCGAAATTTAACCGACAGGAAGAAGATGCTGTGATATTCAAGGTTGGAGCCGGTGGCCACACCTAAAACGTGATGACACGAGAAATGTTTCCAACCGATTTCTCATACGCAAACAGCAGTTGACCGGCGTTGCCTGGTGAAACTTTGTTGTGATGCCTCGTGTAAGGAGGAGAAATGCGTACCATCACGTTTCCGACTTTGATAAAGGTCGGATTGTAGCCTGTCGCGATTGCGGTTTATCGTATCGCGACATTGCTGCTCGCGTTGGTCGCGATCCAATGAATGTTAGTAGAATATGGAATCGGTGGCTTCAGGAGGGCAATACGGAACGCCGTGCTGGATCCAAACGGCCTCGTATCACGGCCGTAACGGATCTTGCAGCCACATCTCTATCCCTGAGTCAAAACATGATGGTCGCACCCGTGTTTGGCGACATCGCGGTGAACGCACATTGCGAGCGTGTATTCGTCATCGCCATACTGGCGTATCTCCCGCTGTGATAGTATGGGGTGCCACTGGGGTGGTCACCTGTTGTTCGCATCGACGGCACTTTTACATTTCAGATGTGTCACGACCCGTGGCTCTACCCTTCATTCGATTCCTGCGAAACCCTACTTTTCAGCAGGATAATGCACGAGCGCATGTTGCAGGTCCTGTACGGGCCTTCCTGGATATGCAAAACGTCTGGCTGCTACCCTGGTTAGCACATTCTCCAGATCTCTCACCAATTGAAAAAATCTGGTCATTGGTGGCCGAGCAACTGGCTCATCACAATACGCCTGTCACTGCTCTTGATGAACTGTGATATCATGTTGAAGCTGCATGCGCATCTGTACCGGTACACGCCATCCATGCTCTGTTTGACTCAATGCCCAGGCGTTTGAAGGCCGTTATTACGGCCAGAGTTGGTTGTTCTGGATACTGATTCCTCACGATCTATGCACCCAAATTGCGTTTAAATGTCAGTTCTAGTATAATATATTTGTCCAATGAATACCCGTTTATCATCTGCATTTCTTCTTGGTGTAGCAATTTTAATGGCCAGCAGTGTATTATCAGTTTAATTTTTGATAGCTCAATTTTATGATTTCACATTTATTTTACAACAGCTTACCTAGGCATGATGCACCATCGTGGATTTTGAAATTTTTCATCTTCAGACATAGCATTTTTTTACAATTCTGTAACCACCTTATGATATTTTTAAGTTTATCACCGTTTTTTTATTTATTTATTTATTTTTTGTCTCACACACACGCGCGCGCAAACAAAGACATACATTACATCATTTCACATCAGTACATTCTGTACTGTCTTGTCATTAAATTTCATCTCACTATTACCTGACATAGCAGGAAGGAGGCGATCTAATTAAGATTAACAACAACTCCCAAAAGAAAATATAACCGAGATCGCAGTTTTACAGTAATCATCTTCTGATCAGCATTATTTGCAATTACTGACCACTCGCTTGTCCATATTTAAAGTAAAATTAAAATGTTTCCAAGCAAACATTGCACGAAGTCATATACTTTTAATGAACTGAAGACTGATGACTGAACTAACAATAATAATAACGCCTGGAGATTAGTGAAAGGCTCAATTGTAGCCATGATAGCTAATTTCAGAATCAGTGACTGTGTGAAACAATAAATATTCGTATTTCTTCTACAAGTCACATTATTTGTTCGTGTTCAATCTAGCATAGCACAACGCGTATGAGTATGGTTTGCTCATCAGGCGCTTTTTATATATACAGAAATGTTTATGTTACTTATAATTTACTCATTTAAAGTATATTTGTTATTATCGGTGGACGGGGGTAGTTTCGGTGGAGGGGGAGGGCAATGGATGGCCATAAACTAACATGTAATGCTGTCGTCTGGTGGTCATCCTGCCTGGTGCGATTTTTTTCACCACCTGTGTGGGATGTAGACAGAAACGCATGAGGTGTTGTGATGAAATCGTCGTGTGATTCACTAATGCTGATAGTCAGTAGCACACTTACAATTTTAGTGTTTACTTCTGCATCTCTGGCGCAGTTGACACCTGCGTCTCGTCAACACACAACACTTGCAGAACTACGTGAACAGATCGAACAGGCGTTGACTAATGTACTACAAGACACTATTCACCATTTTTCTGATCAAACCAAATAGGGGATCAGTTGAGGTACCTACATTCTGAAGTACTGTCATCGGTAGAATGAGCTAAAATCGTTCGGCGTCTTTCTGTAGGTTCTACGGAGTGCAGACAACTACATTATAGCAACCGAGATAGTTAATAACAGAAATTTTCTGCAGTGAGAGTTGGTGTTGACTTGTGTTTATTCTACCAAAAGAACAACACAAGCAATTGTATATATACATGTGGCGTCTGTTCCGAAAGAAACAAACGTCACTTCTGATCCTGCAGCTGTTATTATTTAATATTCATAGAATATATGACATCAACTGCGATTGGGCAAAGCTGAAAATGTGTAGCCAGCCGGGATTCGAACCCGGGTCTCCTGCTTTCTAGGCAGTTGCGCTGACCCCTACACCACTGGGGACACAGTGATCACCGCACCTGCAAGGACTACCCATGCACGCCTCCTGTCAGATACAAATTCCCAGCTACGCCCTGCCCATAGTACTCAAACTCGTAGTTTAATTAATTCCCGTAAGAGTAAGGGCTTCAAGCTGCAGGATAAGAAGTGACGTTTGTTTCTTTCGGAACAGACGCCACATGTATATATATATAATATGCCGGTGACGGGCAATGATCCTATCGTTAGTGGGGAGGGGTGGGCAAGTTTGAAGCCCTTACTCTTACGGGAATTAGTTAAACTACGAGTTTGAGTACTATGGGCAGGGCGTAGCTGGGAATTTGTATCTGACGGGAGGCGTGCATGGGTAGTCCTTGCAGGTGCGGTGATCACTGTGTCCCCAGTGGTATAGGGGTCAGCGCAACTGCCTAGAAAGCAGGAGACCCGGGTTCGAATCCCGGCAGGGTACACATTTTCAGCTTTGCCCAATCGCAGTTGATGTCATATATTCTATGAATATTATACAAGCAATTGTGTTGAGATTGTGTAGTGAGCACGTTGTGCACAGCAACAACAACGTGACTTATCCGGAGCTTTGACATGGAGAGCCGCAGGAATATTGGAAGCGGGACAGAAAGAGGGAGAAAAGTGGCTGCAGATATTGGGGTGGCGCGTAATTTTCAGGACTCGGAAGCAATTTCAGACAATATGAGCGGTTAAAAGAAGGTAAGTACAAGGTCGTCCACGGGTAACGTCAGCAAGAGATGATGGTTATCTCCGGTTAACAGCCCGTAAAGACAGGAGGCTGAATGCAACTCAGCTGCAACCCGCTCTCCAGGCAGTAACGGGACGCGGACTATCAACAGAATCAGGCGGGAATGTGGCTTCTACGCGCGGAGACCTATGGCGTGTGTCCCATTAAAACCACGACACCATTTAACCCACAGAAACTGGGCGGAGGAACAAGAGGATTGGAGTAGTAACGAATGGAGTGGGGTTCTGTTGACACATGAGTCAAGATTTTGTGTTCAGACGAACAGTCCTCGTTCCCTCGACAGAACTTGGAACCTGGAACAATTCTGCGTTTATGCACAAAACATTTTTTTTTTCATAAAAAATGTTTGTAAAGATTATGGGACTTATCTGCGGGGTCATCAGTCCCAAAACTTACAAACTACTTATAAACTAACGTGCATGACCGAGGGGAGGATTCGAACTTCCCACGGGAAATGGCCACGCGCATCAGGGCGTAGCACCTTTATGTGCTCGGCCACTCCGCCGCGGCTGCAGGTAACATCACCATATCATGCTAGTGGACGAATGATGTAACCAGGAGTGAGTTATTGCAGACGTACGAATCTCTACGTTGTTCAGATTGGCGCACTGACCGCTCGTATCCTTCGGCGTTTTATTTTTGTCTACGATGGTGCCTTAGGAGATTGGTACCTTCTGATGGACGATAAGGCTCGTCCGCACAGAGCTACACTGGCGGACAACATGCTGAAAACTGAAATGAACGAATGTGGTGGCAAGCTTGTTTACCGGGCTTAAACACGATTGAGTATATCTGGGATGAACTTGGCACATGCATTGCAGTTACACTAGTGCCTCCTAAAACGGCTGCAGAGCTGGATATTGGATCACGGAAGAATGGCCGAATATTACTCAAGACTTGTCCATGCCACGCAATTGTGTTACTATACTGGCCATCAGAGGTGATAATGCCGCGGTTGAGTAGCGGAGCATTCCAAGGCGCCTTGCTGCGAAGCGCACTGTTGCTCTTAGTCAGAGGTTTGAGTCGTCCTTCAGGCATCGGTATTTGTCTTATTCTTAGCACAAGCTATGAAATAAATCGCAATTTGTGATCAGTTATGGCTTAACTGTACTAGGTTTAGATGGAATACCAAAGTGCGGCGAATGAAAATTTCTGCCCGAGCATTTGTGCGAGCATTACAGAACAAATTGGCTGTGGTAATAGGAAAGAGACAGCGTGACGAATGGAGATTTGCGTGTGGCGGGAGACGTGCAGGGAAGAGTTCTCTGCAATCTGGTTGGTCACTGTGTCCTCGGTAGCGGAGTGGTCTACGAGTCTGCCTAGTAAGCATGAGATCCCGGGTTCGAATCCCGGCCGGTCACAAATTTTCATTCGCCGCACTTTGGTATTCCATCTAAACCTAGTACAGTGAAGCCATAACTGTTCGAAAATTGCGATTTATTTCATTCATTGAACGCTGTAATGTCGTCAAAAAAATAGTAATTTAGCACAAGTAAGTTTAAGTAGCTTGTATACCTAGGGACTGATTACCAACTTAGTTAAGTCCTTAAATGTACAAACATTTGAATTTTGGAGGTGATAACATTCCATATGACTTTTTCACATTGTACCTCACTTTATGTAATCGCCATATAAATCTTAACTAAAGAGTTGAGACAGCAAACTGTCGTACTCTATCACACACAAATTACAATTGCAACCAATATCTATTACCATAAGTATGTTATGTATGATATCTCAGCTGACCCCCTAAATATTTTGAGCATTGTAGATGCCAGAATCAGTGCCTAAATTTCCGGCCCTATTTGAGCGTCAATGTCAGTACCTCTTGACCAGTATATGTAATCATTTCATGTACTCCATATGCACTGTTTGAACAGTAAATTTTGAGTAAATTGCAAAACTCTGACAAGGCTTTTATTGCCGGTGGTGTATGTGTTTCTTAAGAGGACTGGGAGCACTGCAGTCTCCACGAAGGCTGGGCGCAGGTTGCACAGGTTCCATAGGAGTGGACACAAATTTCGCCAGCCACAGTTTCCGTGTATTCGCGGTGTGTACACCGCCGCGCTGCCCTTCCTGAGGTCGCATTGTGTCAGCGGCGGCTTGGCGGCCGGGGCTTCCTAATCCGGTGCAGGCGGTAACGAAGCTCGTTACGTGTCGCCGGGGGTCGTTAACGCCCCGCCTCCCGCGGACACAGCCGCAGCCGCTGCCGCTGCCTCAGGCCGCGACCCTCACAATAGCCGAGGGCCGAAGAGAATTCCGCGCTCTGGCGAGCAGCGCGGCCGCCACAGCGTCGACAGGGGCAACTACTGCAGTCGCTAGAAAACACTGGCCGACAGTCTCTCGTTTAGTTCCGGTATGGTGAACGTAGAGGAATTATGGACAAAATTTAAATGCATTGTAAATAAGACACAGTACTTGTCGATTTTACAAAAGCGTTTGACAGTGTCAACAGGACCATGACATGCGGCTAACTAGAACAGACTGTTGTGCAAAACAAGGAACTAACCGTCCTGACACACAACAGCATAAGCAAAAACACCATAATAATATCAGAGAACGTAACAACCTCGCAAGAAATCATACAGACAAATGGAGTGTTACAAGGAGACCCCATCAGTCTGCTTCTGTTCAATGTAGCCACACTGATGTGGTCTACGCAATAAGAACTTCAGCTCCGTCTCTCAATATCTATATACAGGGTGTTTCACTAAGTGTGTTTGCCTCTGTAACTTATAAAATAATAGGTGACGGGAAATTTTAATGCGGTAGGTCGACACAAGAAATGTTACACTTTCTGCGGAGCTATGAACATAGTTTATTGTATCATTTTCCAAAGAGTTACAGCACAAAGATATAATTTTTTAAATGGAACAATAGTTTTTTCTATCGTGCACTGGATTCGTTGAAACCAGCTGCGTTCAAATCAATTTAAACTACATTCCTATTACTGTTAGTTTTGGAGCTGCAACCCTTCAAATTTTAGGGGGTGGAGGCTACGACAGCGTAGCTGACTGGCTGGTAGTCATGAGACAGTGGGCCGTGCCCCAGGGGATAGCCACTCCGCCAGTCAGCTACGCTATCACAGCCTCCGCCCCCGGAAGTTTGAAGGGTTGTAGCTCCCAAACTAACAGTGATAGGAATGTAGTTTAAATTGATTTGGACGTAGCTGGTTTCAACGAATCCAATTCACGATAGAAAAAACTATTGTTCCATTTAAAAAATTATATCTTTGTGCTGTAACTCTTTAGAAAATGATACAATAAACTATGACCATAGCTCTGCAGAGAGTGTAACATTTCTTGTGTTGACCTACCGCATTAAAATTTCTCGTCACCTATTATTTTATAAGTTACAGAGGCAAACACACTTAGTGAAACCCCCTTTATATGCCGACGGCATGGTGGGGGAATCAAACGATATTAACGGTAATGAAACGCTACCATCTCACGGACACAACCAGAAGAGAACCAACCTTACCTCGCCAGACGCCCAGTATAGAATCACCAGACCGAGCGGCCACAAGACGCGGGAAGCCACAGGAAGCCGGAAAATCCAAGATACGGCAGTGGCGGGGACGGAGAGCGAGTAGACTCACGCTGAGAGAAGGCTCGCCAACTAGCTCACAACCAAAGGGTGTGGAAACCTCTTTGGTAGTATCAGCAGCTATCGACACTGAGCCAGAGAGAATGATGCAAAGCTATCACTCCCCACATTCAGACAGCCATAGATTCTCGCACCCACTTAAAAGTAAAACAACTGCACATTCTCACAGGGACAGTGGCGTAGCGGAGAAGCCGTACTTATGCCACATTAATTAATATAATAATAAATTATTAACATAACAAAATAAGAAAAACCTAGAAATATTAACTAATATTTTAACACATGAAATAAAAATGATATTCCTCAAACCTTGAAAAGAGTGGGGTTCAAATTTTAACAAAATGATAATCTAGCGACTTAAAATAAATTATAACTTTACAGAAATATTCAAAAAATATATGGAAGACAACAGATGGTTGTCTTTCAAACTACGGAAAGGTATAATGCTCCAGGAGAATGAGCTGAATACAAAGGATTGCAGATAAATGCAGGAAAGACTGTACACATGTTCTTCAGGAAAGGGGGACGCCTTTCCACAAAGGATAAAATGTATCTTAAACAAGAACCTCTACAAACCACGAACAACTGCAAATATTTCGCGGTAACGGTCCAGACAACAGCACACTCGTACAAAATCCACACAATACAACGAGCAGCAGCCGCAACCAGAGCCATCTACGACATCATACAGCTATGGCCCTCTTTGAAGCCAAAATCATTCCTATTCTAACATACCGAATAGAGATAATGTAGGAAAAGTTAAGCTATGGAAACCTACTACGATCGTAAAAATGTAACTCAGATTCCTGAAAGCAGCCCTAAGAATTTCCAAATACACCAAATCAAGACTAGCTTACGAACTGGCGAGAGAATCATTTCTAATAGAAGGCCTGAGATGGAAATTCAACCTACTTGACACAGACAATTTGAAGAAACTATGGTTGGAGAAGAAAGATATGGTCATGATGAACAGAGCATTTACCGGCATAAACGAGGAGATGAGGCACTTCGAAAACTCCATGGCAGTCTACGGTTACCATCACACAATCTGCAGGACGAAAGAAAACCACTACCCGTACTCGATGTACATATGTGAACTCTGTGAAAAACATTATGACCGAGACCACGTACTAACGTGTAAAAATCGCATAAATCAATCATAGACCTCTGTGTTAAATAATTTATTGCAATATGCGCAACTTGTGCGCAATACAGCTTATTTATAAAGCGCTGGAGAAATATGTGGTGAAAAAATGGATTAAGGATGGAATAAACCTACGATGGTATAACAATAATATCCGAAAAATATTCAAACAACTTACGGCTATTCTACCGGGTGACGTCGTCGACTCCCGCCGACAACACACTGCAGAGTCAACTCCAAAGACGACCAAACATCAAAAATTTAAGGTGCCTCACTTGTTGATTTATACTCACTATCGATATTTTTGATGTTTGGTCATCTTTGGCTGTGTCGACTCTGCATTGACTTGTACTGAGTGTGTTATCTTACTCGTTTACCCTTTGCAAACCGAGGTATTAAATTAGCTTGCACGTTGCTTCCTCGAGTGTGGCTGTGCCTTGAGAATCGCAGGGTGTGCTCCTGTTGAAATATCGGCGGTGGTCGACGTCGTCACCCGGCAGCATACTCTAAAGTTGTTTAAACATTCATTACGTCAGGAAAAATTAAGGTTTCACATTATTCGAAAAATGCTGAGAATGCATTCGGCTCAAAAAAGGTCAAGAAAAGCAAATCAGACAAAAATAAGTATCGATTCGCGCCTCTATAGAAAAAAGAGCAATGCGCAAAATATACAATAACTACGTCCGTCATACCTTAGCAAAAGATCTTGCCAAGAACGCGAAAAAATTCTGGTCATATGTAAAACCGCGGTAAGCAGATCAAAGGCCTCGATCCATTCACTCATTGATCTGGGCTGGTGGTAGAAGACAGTAAAATGAAAGCCGAAGATTTAAATTTAACGTTTAAGAAATCATTCATGCAGTAGAACCATGCAAACGTACCTTCATTTGCTGTAAATTTCTTGTCTGAGAGCAGCTGAAGTCACCAACAGATACAAATCTGATTATGGAATCTCCGAAACGCGTCATTAAAGCATGATCTGTATGAAAATGTTTTGCGACCAATTCAGCGTACAGGCAGACTACAATTACACCTTCATTTAATCATTGCACCAACATCCAAATGGAGGACCTAGTAACAGGCATAGATGGTGTAGAGACACAGCTGGGAGAGTTGAAAACAAAGAAGTCGGTAGGTCCAATCCGGTTTCCCCTCGAAATTACAGACCTATACCATCAACATCAGTTTGCTGTAGAATTCTTGAACATATTCTCAGTTCTAATATACTAAATTTCCTTGAGACCGAAAAGCTTCTGTTCATGCATCAGCACGGCTTTAGGAAGCATCGATCGTGCGGAACAGTGCTTGCCTTTTCTCTCATGGCATCTTGGGAGCTGTGATTGAAGGGCAACAGGCAGACTGCATATTCCTTGATTTTCGAAACTCTTGCTAGGGAAGGTACGAGATTATGGAATAAGTAACCAAATATGTCAGTGCCTCGAAAACTACTTAAATGTGCTGCTTAAGAGAAATGGTCGACTTCGGTTTATTGGTAAAATTTTGGGAAGATGTGATTCGTCTGCAAAGGAGACCACATATAAAACGTTAGTACGACGGCGACTTTAGTATTGGTCAAGTGTTTGGGATCCCCACCAGTCGGTTTAAAGGGGGACACAGAGGCAGTTCAGAGGCGAGCGGCTAGGAGTGTTACTGGTAGGTTTGATCAATGCGCGAGTGTTACCGAAATGTTTCGGTAACTCAAATGGGAGACGCTAGGGCGACGGCGACGTTATTTTCGAGAAACACTGTTGAAGAAATGTCGAGGGCGGGAATTTGAGGCGGACTGCAGGATGATTCTACTGCCGCCAATATACATTTCGTGTAAAACGGCTAAGATAAGTTTTGTGTCCCAGCCTCGTCGCCGCTTTTGTGTCTCGTTCCCGTCGTAGGTGTCGGTGGCCGAGTAGAAAGACCGACACAGGAATAAAGGATGCACGCTTGTGCAGGTACGAAGGTGAGCAGCCAGTGGGACAGCAGAAACTAGAAACACTAGAGTAAATTAGAACGAGATATATATTTCATAGAGACTTAGTAATACTTAACTTAGACATAGTTCTTGACTTCAGAATGTTGATACATAGATTATATAGAGGCCTGCCTACATAGTTCTTGACTTCAGAATGTTCATACATAGATTATATGGAGGCCTGCCTACGGATTATTCCTAGTGCCTATCCGATAGCCAAGTCTTAACTGGTGCCTATCTGATTCCGAAGTGTTAACTGGTTCCTATCTCAGTCCCAAGTGAACGATGCAGTCCAGTGGTGGCCACGAGCGGAGTTGTAGCAGAGGGCGCTCGTGGCTGACGTCGTAAGAACGCCACGCCGTGCGTGCATGGCGGCGCGCGGCGAAAGTTGGTGGCGCGCTCTTTAGACTTGTGCGACACCACAATAAGATCAGACAGATAAGGGCTCGTACGGATGCATACAAGCACTCGCTTTTCCCTCGTTCTGTATGGGAGTGGAACACGAAAGGAAGTAACTATTGGTACTGAGTACCCTCCGCCACGCACCTTTGGGTAGATTGCGGAGTATGTATGAAGATGTTAATAGTAGTGGCCAGCCGGCCGCGGTGGCCGAGGGGACTGAGGCGCTCCAGTCACCACTGCGTACGTGTTAAAATGAAAAGGAGAGGGTCTGACTTTTGGGTTACAGATTTCGATCGAATTTTTCATGGTCGTTCTGTATAGAATATAAATAAACACGTGTTTCGGCGTTTTGGTAGCCACTTACAAGGTCTCGGTCCAATAAAACATGTCGAAATTTACTCTAAAATTTTTACACAGGTAGAAGACAACAAAAGAAATGCACTGTCAAAATTTTAGCTGCTAAGAGGGACTGCAAGTATTTTTTAAAAATAGCTGAAAATTGCCAAGTTCGTAGCGCGCCAGATGGCGGTAGAAATGTACACCCCTACTCGCGCTGTAGCAACAGCGCATGCGCAACTAGGCGCGCGCGCGCGCGCGCGCGCACACACACACACAGACACACAAGTCGAGGTCGGCGGTATATTGTAAACAACAAACACGACACAACCCGATCGTAATTTGTAAAGGACGTTTAAGGTTATCGTTCGTCTATTAACTATTATCAGTTGAATTTTGCAGTAATGGTGAGTATTTACAATAAAGATAAAGCTGAATTAATATTTATTGTGCTTTCTTCAGGCATGCCTGCTTATAGTATCTTTTTTTTCTTCTTCCAGTTTCACAGTAATTTGGAATCCAATTAACGTTTTCAATCTAACAAAGATGAAATCACCTACTTACGTACATATGTGTCATTTGTTGATTGATTTCCTTGACATTCATTCCAATGATATCGACATTTCATTTGAAATTGTGGAAACGTGAGAAGTAATAGGAAATAACTGTGACGATTCCACGAACTGTGACTCGGACGACGTCAGTTGTGCCAGTAACAGTTCTGAAGAAGAATACCTTCCAAGCCTAAAGAAAAAACGTACTACGTCAGCTTTCAGCGACAAAGAAAAGGTAGCGAAATATTGGTTAAACGAAGGAGGGAGAAAACATTTGAAGTTAAGCAGAGTGCAAAGGCATTTTAGTTTCGTAAAATATGAGCGTGAACTTTATAAATGGAAGAAAGAATTACATGAAGTAAGAAATATGCGCCAAACGGAAACTCCAAAACATCTGAAAGAAAAACTGTTCGAAAGATTTAGAACTGCTCGTGAGAGCCAACGCACCGTTACCGATGGAGATATACGAGACTGGGCCCTCCGAATTGCATCTGACACGAACATTGCTAATTTCCATGCTTCGTCGATCTGGCTACAAAGGTTCAAAAAATTGTACAGAACAGGAAGTCGCAAAACCGATGGAGATATACGAGACTGGGGCCTCCGAATTGCATCTGACACGAACATTGCTAATTTCCAGGCTTCGTCGATCTGGCTCAAGAAAGTTCAAGAAATTGTACAGAATAGGAAGTCGCAAAATTACCAAGTTTGCGTCACGTAAACGTGTAGAGCAGCTGCCAGTGATAGACAATGCCATAGAGAAGTTCGTAAGTGACATAAAGACGAAACTTGCTGTTATCCCTGCAACAGCTGTTTATAGCGCTCATCAGTCAGGTTTCGTGAAAGAACTGCATGCACACCGCACTTTATCATTTCAGGGTGAAAAAAAAAAAAGACGGAGTTGATTGCCCAATCAATGAATGCAATGACACATTCATATACGATAATGCCAGTGATAAGTATGATTGGTTTACTGTTTCTGCAGCTGTATATCTGTCTTCAAGAAACTCAAGACAAATTAGGACCAAAAATAAAAAAAATGGACTGTTTAATTGCAAAACTCTTGTAATCGACGTATCAAAATCTGGAAAAATGGGAAAGAATAATTTTCAACATTTCGTTCGAAACGTATTCCTACTAGTTGCAGAAACTAATTCATTTCTTTTGTTGGATTCATGGTCTGGACATAATGACGCCTCTGTTTTTGTGTAGGACGGCGAAAAATCTGTGGATGTAATGTGGATTCCGCCTGGAACTACTAGTGCGATTCAACCTCTCGATAAAGAATTTTTTCGACAGTGGAAAGCATTTTTTAGGAAATTATCAGACAGCATAATTTCCGATACCTCTCTCTCATTTCAGGTTTATCAGCGGAACAGTATTCTTAAGCTCCAGTCTTTTGTCCATTACCAGTTTTCTTCGCCACGCTTTACGAATTTGATCAAGTATGCCTGGTATGCAGCACAATATGCAGAACAACGACCGGGACCATTTCTGACTCCGTCCCAGTTCTGTCTAAATATAACTACTGGTTACTGCGAAGTTCCTTTGTCCAGTGTGCCTGGTGCATATATATATATATATATATATATATATATATATATATATATATATATATATATATATATATGTGTGTGTGTGTGTGTGTGTGTGTGTGTGTGTGTGTGTGTTTGTGTGTGTCATTCAATAGACACTTCGCATTTTGTGACGACTACATGGAATAAACAAAGAACTATTTCACCGATAGTCAAATGCACAAAATTCAAAAATTGTTTTAAGGAATGGCCGACAGGAACTGTTATAATATGTGGTACTGCTACACACATTTCATTTCATCAAATTACAAGTCCACATTGACGGAAGTCATCTATGACATCAAACATTGTCATGAATTTATTTTCTCTGCTAACTTATCAGAATTTCATGTGCAAGAGTTGAACTGTCGGTATCAAGTTCTTCAAAAAATGTTTGTATCGTTAAAGCCAGGTGTTCACCAGACAAACAAACTAACAAGAATGAGCAAAAGAAAATCCTATCTGGTATACCGGTAGGCCTCTTGAAGGTCTTTCAACTGGACGCCACTGCAGCTGCTTAGGTGTCCCTAACCTTTCCCAGTTACCTGATCGGAAAATAGAGATCTGCAATTTAACGTGTAATCTGAACTACATTTCCTTCGTAGCCACTCCACTACTTTGAGCAGTGAATGCTCGGTTAAAAATCGTAGTGAACAAAAATTGTGGTCTGAACGGGATTTGATCCCGCGCTCTCTGGTTCTCGAAGCGCGCACTTGCCACTAGACCAGTAGGCCTGATACGCGTAGTGTAAGCGCCAGCCGTGTCACCTTTTTAGATGTTGCTCGACGTCGGTAATTAGTGTTCTCTTTATAAAAATCTGCTGAATGCTAATGAGAAGCCAGAGAAATATTGCAGCCGACATACAAGGAAAATTTTAGACCAGTGGTAAGGGGAGATAGACATGAATTCCGCATAAAGTGCACGATCTCAATGCGTGTCTCGCTTCCATACAAATTAAGACACATGAATTCTTCCTTCCCTTC
Organism: Locusta migratoria; assembly: GCA_026315105.1. Lineage (NCBI taxonomy): Eukaryota > Metazoa > Arthropoda > Insecta > Orthoptera > Acrididae > Locusta > Locusta migratoria. The sequence goes on from CM048746.1 coordinate 606,321,340, forward strand.
GCCATTTTGCATACTGCGTCAAAAATAGTGCGCTCGCCATACACAATAATCCTCACTGAATAGCAAAGTTTCGCGCTGTGGCTCTAACAGGGTATAGTTGTATGCTGTATGCAGAATATTACCACCAAAAACTAAAAACCAGTAACACACCGTTCTCAGGCAATGTTTGCTACCTCGTGTTCTCTTCCGTCCCTCTAGTATAAACGATTCAACCCATATACAAGCGAATGGTAGTGAATTTTCTGCAAATTCTCATTAGTTCGTGTTCGCTTCCATTCACTACATTGTAAACCAGACTTTAGGTGCTTAATATTGGTGACTGTGAACTCTGCATAATTCCGCTACGTGAGTGATTCGCCGAGTTGCGTGCTAAGCGAGCAGGGCGGTACAAACCACTGTTTTAAGCTGTTCTTTGCGCGGCAAAAATGCGTAACTTCAAAAAATTAAAAAAAAAAAATACTTGCAGTCCTCTTAGCAGTTAAAATTATGGGAGTGCATTTCTTTCATTGTCTTCTTTCTGTGCAAAATAATTCAGGGTATGTTTCGACATGTCTTATTGGACCTTTCCTTTGTTCGTAGTTTTTCAAAAAATCAAGGTCAAAGTTGATGAAGGGAAAACGCGTTTTTAATGCTAAACATGGAAAGATCGTCTAAATGTGAGCATTTTTACTAGTACATATTGGGCACATAGAGACGAATTTGACAGAACACTGAAAGACCTAATCGAAACTAGGCCCCTGGTGTAGATGACTTTTCACAGTGCAAGAGCCAGTCATGGCATAACTATATCACGTTTTCACCTGGTGCGTAAGATGTGTGAGACAGGCGAAATACCTCCTGACTTTAAGAAAAATGTAATAATCCCCGTTCCAAAGAAAGCAGGCACAGAAAGGTGTGAAAATTACAGATAAAGCAATGTAATAAGTCATGGTTGCAAAATTTTATGACGAATCTGGTAGAAGCTGACTTAGGAGAAGATTAGTTGGGATTCAGGAGAAATGTAGGAACACATGAGGCAATACTCACGACTTATCTTAGATTAAGGCAAACCTACATTTCTATGTTTTATAGTTTGGAGCAAGTTTTGGGAATATTGACTGCTATACAGTCTTCCAAATTCTGAAGTCAGCGGGGCTAAAATATAGGGAACGGAAGGTTATTTGCAATTTATACAAAAAGCAAACAGCAGATACAAGAGTCTAAGGGAATGAAAGGGACGCAGTGCTTGGGAAGGAGTAACACAGGGTTGTAGCCTTCGTCCAATGTTATTAAATTTGTACATTGAGCAAGCTGTGAAGGAGAGGAAGGAGAAATTTGGAGAAGGAATTAAAAGTTCAGGTTGAACAAAAAGAAAGTAAAAAATGACGTAGTAATTCTATCAGAGATACGAAATGACCTGAAGAAAGCAGATGAAGAAATGGACAGTGTTTTGAAAGGAACGTATAAGATGAACATTAACACGAGCACAACAAGGATAATGGAATACAGTCTAAGAAAATCAGGTGGTGCAAGAGAAATTAGTTTAGGGAACGAGAGAATAAAGGTGGTAGATGAGTTTTGTTTTTTGGTTAGTAAAACAATATATGATGGTCGTAGTGCAAACGATGTAAAATGCAGAATGGCAATGGGAAACGTTTTTCAAAAAGAGAAATTACTAACATCGAATATTAACTTAAGCGTAAGGAAATCTTTTCTGAAGGTATCTGTGTGGAGTGTTGAGTTGTACGGGAGTAAAACATTGACGGTAAATATTGCGCGGTTACCTATTGAAAACATTTGTATTTCTTCAATTCTGTGTGAGCTTCTTTGAAGCTGTATTAGATATGAAACAGGAAAAAGCTAGCTACGCCAAGTTTTGTCGTTATATTCACGCAGTTGGCGTAGTCTCAGTTGAAGATAGCTACCCTTGCTCAGTGCTGAGACTATTGCACGTAAGTTGGTTCTAATTAACTGTACACCACATCGAATCTAGGCCCGAATCACTACTACGTGAATAAAGTATTAAATTGCCCAACGGAATGCATAACACACACGAAGCCATCGCACTAAACAACCGGTTGGTAACAGCCTTCTGTTTTCATATCTGTGGATTAAAAATCTCCCATTGGACTGGGTTCTACTTGTATCATCTAACATAGCTATTTGGGTTCTGTGGAGGATGGTCACTAATAATTTATAATTATTTATTATCGTTCACAAGAATTAAACAAAGTAAAGCTAAAACAAAGGATCATCACGGGTCTCTTAATTATCAGAGGTCAAACTATTTTGGAAACAAGGAGCATCACTCGTTTCTTGCTTACTTTTCCCCGTCATACTGAAGCCAAAATCATGCAAGAAAATAGACGTTAGATTAACTATGCAGTACGCTGCCGCGTACGTATCAGTGCACAGGAGGAATATATATATAAAGCTGAAGGAACAAGCCACTACGCAGTCGCTCGTGAAGCGAGCGCAGAAAATTCTTGTAACCCACAGAAAATCATTTACGATTCAGATAATTTGTTAAAAATTGCTATGATGGTCTGATCATGAAACAAGCAAGCCAGCAAGCATCTCCGGTACTGATTACTGTGCACTGGCGCACCAAGTGGCCACAGCACAACGACCGTTACCTGCAAATGGTATAAAAGCACTCAAAATAATATCATTACTCTCCTCAAAAGTAGGAATTATTACTGAATCAAGATCAAGAGCAAGCGGAAGCGACTTCACAATTGTATTACTGTGCATAAAAGCGAACTGGCTCGAAGCATGTGATCACTTGGTAAGTACATGGAAAATTATTAATTGACACAGAATATGTAGCATCGCTTAACAAAAGTCACTGAACACCCCATGAACTAACTGTGGTGCGAAAACTCGCCAGAAGCGCGCAGCAATGTTCATTTATCAAAAATCAAAAATGTTCAAATGTTCGTTAAGCTTAAGGGACTTAACTGGGGGATCATCAGTCCCTAAACTTACAAAATACTTATGAACTACTATACACTAAATACGACTCAAACATCCATGCCCGAGGGGGGATTCGAACTCCCGACCGTAGCGGCCATACAGACTGTGACTGGCGCGCCGCAGACCGCTCGGCCACTGCGCTCGGCTTCCTTTACCAAATACCACATAGCATCTCCTAGGTCTGCGTCCTCCCAGTCCAGCAAGCAGTTGCGAAGCGTGTCTTCCTAGCTGATTCTAACGCCTCGCGTTCAAACGCTCTCACCTGATTGGCTCAGACGGTGGCCTCCGCCCTCTACACTTAGCAGATCCACCACCCTCGCAAAACTTTCGCCAGCTATTCCCGTGGCTATTTCTTCAGCTTCCTACCTTTAGATGCTACTCCAAGTACAGGCCAACTTTGAGCTAAGCTAAATGTTTGAAGTAACCTACACCCACTACTTTCCCATATCTGCTCGTGATACCAAACTTCTCAAATTATGCAGCCCATCACAAATACACCACATTCTCTCACACAAGAAAAGGAAAGAGGAAGCTTGTCACTGCAGGCAGAAATAATAAAATAAAGTAAACGAGTAGCTGTTGCGCGTTTCCACATCCAGTATTTGGTAACCTTCACTATCAAAGCAATTAAAGTGGTTTAGCAGCTTCTTAGGCTGCTGTGTATAATTTAAATATACTGATTACAGTGTTATACTGGTTACAGTGTATGAAGCGTACCTATAGTACTGCTTCAGTAGTTCAGATAGGAAAAGGACTGAAGCTTTTGAAATGTAGTTCTGTAGAAGAATGCAGAGTATTAGGTGGGCTGGCCGCGTTACTAAAGTGGAGGCACTGAACAGAATTGGGGAGAAGAGAAACGTTTGGCATGCCTTGAGTAAAAGAATGGATCGATTGATAGGATACATTCTTAGAAATCAAGGAATCGTAAATTTATCTTTGGAGGGAAGTGCGTGAGGTAAAAATCGCAAAGGGAGACCAAGAAACGAATACAGTTAGCAGATTCAAATGGATGGGTGTTGCCGTTCTTATGAGGAGATGAAGAGGCTTGCTCGGCATAGAGCACGATGGAAAGGTACATATAAACAGTCTCCGAACTGAACACCACATTCTTCTTTCTTTCCTAAGGCCCTTTTTCCGAATACGCAGGGACGGCACTGTGTTGAACGCGGATTTGGCATGTGTTAATAGTTACAGGATGACCTGATGCCCTTCCTTCCGTCACCCCATGCCCCCCAGGAGGAAATGTGTACCCCAAATGTCTGCGTTTAGTGTTTTATGTGTGTGAAAGTATTACGAAATGATTGCGAATCGTGTAACTGAGGCGGGACTTGGGGACCAGCCGGGAATTCACCTAGGGGGATGTGGAAAACCGCCTAAAAACCACATCCAGGCTGGCCGGCACACCGACCCCTTTCGTTAATCCGCCAGGCGGATTCGAACCGTGGCCGGTACGCCTCCCCGTCTCGGAAAGCAGTACATTAGAACACACGGCTACCGAGCGAAGACCACAACAACATATATGGGGTGAATAGACAGCGACGTTCGGGTAATTAATATTTGTGTTTGTTCATACTGTCGCTTGGGTACTCGTAAACATGGAGTCTTTCCGAGCGCCGTCACCGGTCGAACGGTTCCGAAAGAACTGGAACGCGCCATCCACCGGGCAGGCCGGCTGTCTTCTGGATGTTATAGAAGGAGCAAATCCTCATGGTCTCCCTGGTGACCTGCAGCCTGGACTCAACGGAAGACGGTTGGGTTCGGTTTGGATTGTTTGATTGGAATATGGGGACTAAACTGCTAAGAGGTTATCAGTCCCCAGGTGGGGAGGAGAAGGAGTGTGGAAAAAGGAGGGGAGGGGGAAAGGAAATGCAGTCCGGGAAGTACAGAAGACGCAAGACGTCTCGGCCTGGTCGACTTCCGCAGCAAGTACGCCGCGGTCTGCGGCAGATACCGACAACTCTCGCTGGTCGCCACCGGCTCGCTCGCCGGGTCGCTCCCACCCTCCCGTACGTCCGGCACTTCTTCCTCAGCAGCAGCAACGTCTCTCATCCGCCCCTGCGATCCAACGGAGGAACTGCAAGGCACTGCGAGACGTGAGAGGCACGCCTGGAAGTTCGTCTGAAGGAACTTCTCCGCCGCCGTCCTCCCCGACGCGACGCGCGACACATGGTACAAGATAGTTAACCGTACCATTGCCACCAGCTCCAGACTGCACGCCACCCGCCACATCCTCTCCGCCGCGTGTGACATCTGCGCGGCAGACGACACCGTGGACTACCGTTTCGAGTGTGGAATACCGCCAGAGACATGATACGCCACTCTGTCCCAGCGAAACTCCTGTCCGAGGACGAAGAAGCACGCCACACTTCGGATTTTAAGATACACATTTTACTGCATTTTGTCTCTTACAACGACCAGGCAGTTGGACTGTTTGGCATATCTGTGGTGTCGCACAAGTCTGAAGTGCGCGCCACGTACTTTTGCCGCGCGCCGCCATTCAAGCACGGCGCGGCGTTCTTAAGGCTTCAGCCACGAGCGCCCTCCGCTGCAACTTCGCTCGTGGCCACCACTGAACTGCATCGGTCACTTGGGAATAGGACAGGCACTAGGACTCATCAGTAGGCAGGCCTCTATGTAGTTAAACTATGTATCTGCATTCCACTAGTCTCTCTCTATTCGGCCACCGACACCTAGGACAACCGGCGGCCACGAGACACAAAAGTGGCGACTAGGATGGGATTCAAAAATATCACTGGGACGATTTAGGAACGTAAAAGGATCGAACGGATTACAAAAGGTTTTACAGGTTGCAATTAATCATGCATGTAGCAAAATACGAACTAACTGCATAGTCAACATATCAGTTACCAGTCAAAAATGGAAATCCTAAACATGTAATGTACAAGTAAAATAATAATTTAAAAAAGGTCCTAGGCTTGAACTGTCAAAACACGGATCCTGGTTCGAACCTCAGTGACAGATTTTTGTTTGATTTTTCTACATCTACATCTACTTGGATAGTCTGAAAATCACAATTAAGTGCCTGGCAGAGTGTTCATCGAATCACGTTAATACTATTCCTCTCTCATTCCATTTTCGAATAGCGCGCAGGAAGAATGAACACCGGAATCCATCCGCTCGAGCTCTGATTCGTATTTTATTCTAATGATCATTTCTACCTATTTAAGTGGGAGTGAATAATATATTTTCGCATACGGAGGAGAATGTTGGCGATTGGAGTTTCGTAAGTAGCCCACGCTGCAGCGATAATCCTGTACCATTTCCGTGACGCTGTCTCCCTTGTATCGTGAGAATACAAAACGGGCGGTCGTTCTTTGCTCTTTCGATGGCTTCCGTTAAACCCACTTGATAAAGATCCCACACTGGGCAGCAATACTCCAAATGACGGTGGACAAGCGTACAGTATGTTGTTTCTTTGGAAGTTATGCTGCATCTTTTAAGGGTAATGCCAAAAAAACGCAACCTCTGGTTCGCCTTTCCCACGACATTATGTACGTGTTCTTTGCAGTTTATGTCTCCAGTGATGCCGGTCGCGGTGGCCGAGGGGACTGAGGCGCTTCAGTCACGGTCTGCACGGCCAGTACGGTCGGGGGTTCGAATCCCCCCTCGGGCATGGATATTTGTGACGTCCTTAGTTGTAGGTAGTTCATAAGTAGTTTGTAAGTTTAGGGACTGGCGACCCCGTAGTTAAGTCCCTTAAGCTTAACAAACATTTGAACATTTTCTCCAGTGATAGTAATTCATAGGTGTTTTTTGGAGTTTACAGCTTTACATTTGATTGGTTTACACCATAGTGATATCTTATTTAGATCGCTCTGCAGTTGGTTTTGATCTTCAGATGATTTTACTAGACGGTAAATGACGGCGTCGTTTGAAACAACCTAAGACATTTGCTTCGATTTTCTTCCAAATCGTTTATGTAAATAAGGAACAGCAGACGACCAATAACACTACCCTGTGGAACGTCCGACACTGTCTGACTACAGTCTGATGCCACAGTGAAGGCGTGCAGCCTCTAGGGGCATGCTCTTCTTATATATATTGCTTGCATTAGAAAATATAAATGACTTGTTTAATTTATATTTTCTGATGCAAGCATAGTTATTCAACATTCATAGAATATATGACATCAACTGCGATTTTTTTTTTTTTTTTTTTTTTTTTTTCTATTTAGTATCATTACTTTGTAAGAAAACAAAATACCTTCCTTAATAATTTAAATGAATTGTAGGTGGGGAATTAATTTCATTTATTTGTTTTGCCTTCCTTCAGGTCATTGGATTCACATGGCCAACATATTGTATTTTCTTTGGAACATTTAAATAAATATAATTTAAAAAATAATACGAAATATAATAAATCAAACTTAATATATGCTTCTGGAAGGATGACAGAAGAGTGATGTCCTCTTCAGATATCGGAAATAAACATTCTTCGGGTCCGACTCTCCGCAACGGGGACCCGGGTATGTCTTCGCGTAATAATTCTTCCTCCATGTTCGATTTCGGTCCGAATTATTGTTCGTTTTAATTGTCTTCTCTTACCCGTATCGACCCAGTTACGGGGGGCACCTTGATGTGTTGCGTAATTATTTGGCAAGGTGTTGTGATTGGTCCTGTTCTGCGTTCGTTTCATCGATTTGATCGTGTTGCTTTATACGTCGTGTCGAGAGTGATAGAAAAACTACTTGGTTAGCAATAGGAATATGTTAAATAACTTCTAGATCCATGTAGGAGACTGGGCTCCGCACCGTTCAGCTCCTATCTCCAGGAAGGTTCCAACTGTGGGGCGGATTGGTAAAAATGCTTCCTAAGTAGTTAGCAAAGACAGATCGGTACTTTGCGTGCCGTCTCATAATGTCGTGTCGTGTTAGTAAGAACGTCCAGAAATCTATCACGTCCTTGGGTCCTTCTCGCAAAAGGTAATGGGTGGCCATGCCCTTTATCCAAGTGACTGCATGCATCTTCGATGATGGGAAATAAGTCGCATCCGGATGGAGTATCATCTTCGTGGTAATCATGTTTGTTGGTAATCGGAGATAAAGGGCTAATATCTGTTGGACTAGGTGCCATACGGCCGCCGCGTCGCCGCAGAGCAGACGGTGTTCGTCGGTGTCGTCTTCGTTGCACCTCAGGCAGAGCGGGGAGTCCACCAGGGAGATGGCGTGGAGTCTGTGACGCGTCGGATATTTACCATTGACAAAGGTATACCAAATGCTGCTCGTTTCTGCGGTGAAGTATGGTTGGTGCACTGAGCGCCATACCGTCGTCCACGTAACCTCTGGTTGGCGGCCTTCGACGGCGTTCCGTGGATGTGTTCTCATTAACAGTTGATAAATATCGCGCGTAGCGGGAGCTCTGGTACGAGGAAAGTCGTGATGAATATAACTATATTCAAGCAAAAAGAATTTGATGTGTGAGAGCGCTGGTACTATGTGGGCAAGGAAGATCGGCGGGTGGCGTGAAGTAGGTGCAAGTTCTTCGACCAACAGACCTGTAATACTGTGGAGTCTGTGATTCCAGAGCTTAACGATTGTACGCATATAAAGCGCCGTCGCGCGTGCCAGGACGTTGACCAAGGCTAGACCCCCTCTCCGCTTAGGGAGTGTGAGGGTGTCGTACTTGACCTTGAAGATGTGACCGTTACTGACAAAGTAACCAAAGGCTGCTTGGATCTGTCGTGCCATCGCTCTAGGAATTGGTAAAATTTGTGCAATGTGTGTTATACGGGATGCTATATAGATGTTTATGAATTCCACCTTCTGTATCATGTCCATCGCTCGCAACAACTGACTTCGAACTCCAGTCCTGATGTTCTGAAGTAGTCGCCGAAAGTTCATGGCTGTGGTACGACGGATGTCTGGAGTGAAAATTATCCCCAGGCAGCGGAGAGTCTCTGTAGTTCTGAATGGGGCTACGCTTCCATCTGGGAGTCCCTGTCCAATGTTCATCGCGCAGGATTTGGCTATATTCATATGGCTACCCGCTCCGCTGCCATATTTCTCGATCAATCGCGTCGCCTCCTGTACCTCCTCTTTGGTACGTACGATGAAGACGAGATCGTCTGCGTAGGCGCGGCAATTGAATGTATGTCCCCGCAGGGTGATCCCTGATAACAGACTTTGCAAGCCACAGAGAAGGGGTTCTAATGCGATGGCATACAGGATCGTTGACAGAGGACAACCCTGTCGTACTGATCGTGCGATTGGTACTGGTTCTGACGTTCGTCCATTGACCATCACCGTCGAAGAAGCTCCACGAAGGAGGCGCATAATTACGAGGACAAAGGCGGGAGGAAAAGCCATCCGTTCCATGACCTTTGCGAGGAAATTGTGGCTCACGCGATCGTAGGCGTGGTCGAAGTCGATAGAAATCATGGCTCCCTGCAGTCGACAGACTGTTGCCGTGGCGATGATGTCTCTGTAGTCAGATAGTGTTGTTTGTATGTTGGTGTCTCCACCCAAGGACGTCTGTGCGGGTGAAAGGACTTGATACAGGACTCGCCTGAGTCGCATCGCGAGTATCCGTGAAAAAATTTTGAAATCGGAGTTGAGTAACGTTATCGGCCGATAGCTGTCAGGTCGTCTGCCTCCGGCGGGTTTTGGTATCGGAATAATGATGCCTTCCAGAAATTCTGGCGGTGGTGAGGTTGTATTGGACAGTATCTCCTGATACATCTCTCTCCATCGTGGGAGCATCAAGTCTTGAAAGGTTCTATAGAATTCTAAAGGCAGTCCGTCTGGTCCTGGCGATCGGTTAAGAGCTCCCTTGGCGAGTGCAGCAGTGACATCTTCAGTAGAAATGTTGTCTAAAAGAGATTCCGCCGCCTGAACATCAAGGGTACGATGGATCGTCCGTGGTACCTCTCTCAATGCCACAGCGTTAGGCTCTTCTTCACGATAGAAGTGGCGGTAATGAGCTGCGAAGGCCTTTGCGATGTCCGCCTGTGAGTTCAGTCGGCGACCGTCAGGTAAATCTAAAGAGGAAATCAGCGCTTGTCGACGGCGTCTGAGGTTTGTGACAACGTGATGCATGGAGGGTGTTTCGCCATTGATGTTGTCGTGACAGCGCGCTCGTACCACGACACCCTCCAATTGGCGCCGAGTGAGGGCCAAAATCTTTGCCTTGACACGTTGGGCTTCGACATGACGTTCTGGCGACGGCGGATGTTCCATAAGGTCCCGCAGGATCATGTAGTAAAATTCTGTCGTATGTCGGTGCCACTGCATACGTTCCTTGCTATACCGGAGCAGAGTGCGGCGTAAGGCAGGCTTTACACAGTGTACCCACCACAGAAGAGTGGACGAGTATTGTGTGAGGCGTCTTTCGCAGGATTCCCACGTATCCTTCACCCTGTCGCGACATTCCGGTTCCTTTAAATAGGCGATGTTTAGTTTCCATTGGCCCCGACTGCGCCATATTGTTTGACGTCGAAGGTTTATCGTGCACACGAAAACACTATGGTCTGAGAAGGCTGCAGGCCATCTTTCGGCGTTTAAGACGTCCGAAGTGAGCGGAGAAGACACGTAGATGCGATCCAATCGACTGCCCGAGTGACTCGTGACATGCGTAAATCCCGGACGTTGTCCGTGCACCACTTCCCAGGTATCTGCGAGACTGAGTCTTTGCACCAAGTGTCGGAGTTCGGGACAGGTGGTAAAATTAGGATATTGGTCCTTCTTCGACAGAACACAGTTGAAATCTCCGCCAACAATGATGTTCTCATAACGTCCCAGAAAAAGCGGTGTAATCGCTTCAGAGTAAAACTGGGATCGTTCACGTCGTTTTCCTGTACCGGAGGGAGCGTAGATATTGACCAGCCTGATTCCGTGTACTGTTAGTCCCAGCCCTCGTGATGACGGCAGGTAAGTGATGTCTTCGACTGCCATACCATCTCGAACGACGATCGCAGCTCCCGCCTCTCCGTTGGTAGTTGGTGTTACATATGCGGTATAACCATATAAATCGGGCCAGGTGTCCGTCCGTAGCTCTTGGAACAGCGCAATGTCAATGTCCGCAGCTCGTAGTGTGTCGCGTAACAATTGAAGTTTTGGATGGGAGCCAATGGTATTCAAATTAATTGTGGCGATCCTGTATGCTTGTACGTTGTCCCGCACGTTCATGTGCGTAGGAACGGAAGTCGTTGGGCGCTGCGTGTTTCCTGCTTATTACTCATGCCCGGTTTTCCGGGCCATCCTGTGGCATTTCTTCATCTGGTGGTACTTCGTCTCCCCAGGAAACGGGGTCAGATCCAGTCATAGTCGATACGCGAGTAGCTGCTCTCATCCCGGTATCCTTTTTGGTTTCTCGAGAGGCATCGGCATCCGGGTCTTCAGAACGCTGTTGTGTTCCAGAGGCACTCGGTAAATCGTCCTGCACGTGGTGGGCACTGTCAGCTGCGCTGGAGACATCGTCCTGGGAATCCTCTGGTGCGAGCGGGACAGATTCGTCCTGTAGTCGTGATTCCGACTCTGTTGTCGATGTTTTCCTCCTCTTCTTGCGTCGTTGTGGCGACTTCTGTTTCCGAGGATGTAGTTCTGAATCAGATGACGGAATGGAGTTGCGACGTTCAGGGACGAAAGCGGCTGTGGGCACGACCATGGCGTCAATTTCCATGCCAGTGTCTCGTTTGTCGACATCTTCGTCCCGTGTTGGAACCTCCGAGCGAGGGATCGGTAGTCGTTGGTACTCGCCGGCCTCATCTCGTCCAGTCGTTGCAGGTTGTGAAAGGTCTTGTGGGAGTTCTGGAGCCAGATCTTGAACTGGCGTCTGAAGGTCTTCCTGTCTCATTGCCGCTGCATAGGTTAGTGGCAGGGTTGTTATGGGCTGCGGAAGTGTGACATCATCGCTCCGAAGTTGTGGAATCCTGCGTTGGGGACATTCGTTTCTCACGTGTCCCTCTTTACCGCATCCGGAACAGGTCTTCGGCTGCCCGTCATATATAACAATGGCCCGGCAGCCGCCGATGTAGAGGTAGGACGGGACGTGTTTCTTTAGCTCTATGCTCACTTGCCGCACGCCGTTCAGGACTGGATACGTACTGAAGTGTATCCATTTCTCTGCTACGTGTCCGTGTACTGTTCCGTAAGGGCGGAGCGCCGCCATCACTTCTTCTGCTGGCATTTCGAACGGAAGTTCGAAAACTCGGACCGTACGTAAACCTAGGCCGACATGTTCCACTGCTACTGGGCCGATGTGTCCGTCCGAATGCCGGAATTTAAGGCCATCTTTTGTCCGTGCAAGTATTCTGTCGCAGGCTGCATCGGATGTCAATTTGACGTACACTACACTGCTAACGATCGAGAAGTGTATTCCAATCATGTCCTCACAGGGGATCTTCACTTCATCACGTAGGAATTGTTCTATTTCCAGTGCTTTTGGTCGTACATATTCGTTCGAGAAGGTGAACTTCAGTGTGGTTTTGCGGTACGAGTTGGCCATTCTAGTGTTGATCGTAATGCAAGCGACAAGCGCTGCGAAGGTAAACAACCGCGGAACACGCGCTACGGCGAGGAGGTAAACAGTACCTTCCGCGCCGCTACACTGATTGGGCAAAGCTGAAAATGTGTGCCCAGCCGGGATTCGAACCCGGGTCTCCTGCTTTCTAGGCAGTTGCGCTGACCCCCTACACCACTGGGGACACAGTGATCACCGCACCTGCAAGGGCTACCTAAGCACGCCTCCCGTCAGATACAAATTCCCAGCTTCGCCCTGCCCACAGTACTCAAACTCGTAGTTATGAACTAATTCCCGTAAGAGTAAGGGCTTCAAACTTTGCCCACCCCTCCCCACTAACGATAAGATCATTGCCCGTCACCGGCATATTACATATATACATGTGGCGTCTGTTCCGAGAGCACAGACGTCAATTCTGATCCTGCAGTTGTTGTTATTCAACATTCATAGAATATATGACATCAACCGCGATTGGGCAAAGCTGAAAATGTTTACCCAGCCGGAATTCGAACCCGGGTCTCCTGCTTTCTAGGCAGTTGCGCTGACCCCCTACACCACTGGGGACACAGTGATTACCGCACCTGCAAGGACTACCTAAGCACGCCTCCCGTCAGATACAAATTCCCAGCTTCGCCCTGCCCACAGTACTCAAACTCGTAGTTATGAACTAATTCCCGTAAGAGTAAGGGCTTCAAACTTTGCCCACCCCTCCCCACTAACGATAAGATCATTGCCCGTCACCGGCATGTTACATATATACATGTGGCGTCTGTTCCGAGAGAACAGACGTCACTTCTGATCCTGCAGTTGTTGTTATTCAACATTCATAGAATATATGACATCAACCGCGATTGGGCAAAGCTGAAAATGTGTACCCAGCCGGGATTCGAACCCGGGTCTCCTGCTTTCTAGGCAGTTGCGCTGACCCCTACACTACTGGGGACACAGTGATCACCGCACCTGCAAGGACTACCTAAGCACGCCTCCCGTCAGATACAAATACCCAGTTATTGCCGAAACCAGGTTAAATAATTTTATCTTCACCACCGAGGGCTGCACTTTTATCCTTTGACGTTATAACGATCGTTGTCAATTCGCAGCTATGTTTCAAATTTTACGATTCATAATATCGTCTAATTTAACATGGAACTTGCCATAGTGTAACGTAACACGGTATTTCTCTTGTCCAATAGGACACTAAATGCTATTGAAGTTTACAATGAATGTATCCCCAATAAAGTTTACTTGCTATTACAGCTTCCTGCGCTTGAGAATCAGGTTTCAGTCGTAAGATATTTGTTTCTAATGTTTTTGAAGCTGCCATAAAAGTCAAGAAACTAGTTCTCCTCTTTTACGCCTTTGCCACAACATTATTCGCTGTTTCTTGTGCTGTGATGGGAGAATTGTTTGTTCTGGTTCCCACCTTGTGTCCTATCATAGTTGTTTATCAGTTGTAGAGGACAATGATCCGAGGCAGCTCTTGCCCCCAGTTTTGTGCAACTTTCTTCTCGTTGTTGCCCCTTTGCTAACGCTCGGGATCTCATCGTTTTGGGTTTTGTTGTTGATCCAATTTTCTTTCTGTAAATTACTTCCTTCTCATTTCATCTCAGCTGGTCATTATCTTTCTACTCTTATAACTTTTCTCAGTCATCGATCGCTATCTAGTCCTCGCGACTATCTATTTCACAGTGGATTCTGTCGTTCTTCGTGCTATTTTGCATTAAGAGATTAGATTAGTACTTGTTCCATAGATAATGAATACGACACTTCGTAATGATGTGGAACGTGTCAAGTTAATGAAAGGTGTCTTTACAAATTATTACCTTGTACTAAATATGACATGACAGATCCCCCCCGCCTTTTTTTATGTAGTAATTTATATCTAAAAATTCAACTATAGTGTAGAAATAGTAGCCATTCAGAAATTATTTTAATTTACTTTTAAATGCTAGTTGGCTGTCAGGCTTTTGATGCTGCTTGGTAGGTGACCAGAGACTTTTGTGGCAGCATAATTCACCCCTTTCTGTGCCAAAGCTAGATTTAACCTTGAATAGTGAAGATCATTCTTTCTCCTAGAGTTGCAGTTTGCGGCGCATCGTGGAACCTGCGACGATCTTGCTTTTTTAATTGAATGTTTTCTAAGTATAGCCAGGGTATTTATTTGTTTATGTAGTCGTTCGCAGGTTACTTAGTTGCCCTGGTCGCCGACGTATTTTGTGGTAGTGTTCTTTCCACCCCTCTACCGATTACTGCCCGGTGAGTGAGTGAAGTTTCGCAGTTAAATTCCATTTTTTCCTTGGTATTTTGCTGCGTCGTTGGGTTTGAATTTCATGACAACCGCCACCTTTGCTCCTGTTCCTTGGTTATTTTATCTGCTTGATGTATTATTATAGACACACTGTCGTCCCACCTCGTCACGAAAAAGAAATCAGGCTACCATCAGGTATATTTGCCGTACTAGATTTGTAGCATGTTGGTGTTTATCGGTTGTTCCTGATGACCACTTCCAGTGGTTTTTTGGTCTTGCATTTATGTGTAATCATCGGGGTAGGTGATCTCAAAACATCGTCGGACCCTAAAGGCCAGTTAATATTTATATTGCATGAGCAATCTGTAGGATGCGTAATGAAACTGTGTGGCGATTTATTTATTTTTATTTATTTATTATTTTGGTATGTGTTAATAGTGTTTGATCATATTTTATATGTGGCACCCAGTTTGTTGTTTTATTGTGCTTCCTTTTATTTAAGGGTGATTGAAGCCCTGGACTTTGCCTTCTGGTGCCCGATTTAATATCGTTTAAAAGAAACCATTTAAGTTTGGCGTATTTTCTTTCTTGTTCTTCAACATTTTCAGTTCTGTTTAAAGTTGATAAATTTCAAAGCATGGGCTTCCTTGTATCAAATGATGTAAAGTCTGTAGCGTGGGCTTCATCCGCTGAAGTATTTTCTAGTTTCTTGTTCTTTCAACCTTTGATATTAAAACTAAAAATATTGTGTAAATTTTTGACGAGAACAAAATGGCCTTCACTCTTTGAAGGTTTTCTATCTTATCATTGTTTCATCCTTTAATTTAATGCAAGTTCTTTGGTCTAATTTCTAAACAATTAAAAATGGGCTTCACCCACAGATCATTTTCAATTATTCAATTTTAAAGAAAATAATTTCATTAAAGTAGCAATTGATTTTATTTCTTAGCCCCCTCCCCCTTTCCAGTCCTTTTACTTTGCTGTTATATTAATTCTGAATCCAAAGTTGAGATCTCAGACAGCGGTTGTGAATTATAAGTCGTCAATATTCCTTCAGAAAGTATATTAAATAAATCCCGTATTTATGATTATTCTTCTGTATTTATTTAAGAACTTCTTCATCCACATTCAAGTCCACATTCAGCAAGCCACTGCAAGGTGTGTGGCGGAGAGACCTTCGTTTAACATTCTTACTTCGACACTTCCTCCATCCATTACAGTCCCATATGGCTCGCGAAAAAAAAAATTGCAATACTTCTGTGTACACTCTAATTTTATCCTTGTCTTTTCGTGGGATATACGTCGGAATTTAATGTAACGGGGAATGAACAATAATTTAAAAGGCAAATAAATTCATTACAAGAAAATTTTTATTTAATTAATTATATAAAACCAGTGTCAAAGATTCATTTTAATTAACAAGACGCTGGAGGGAAGTTACGAACTTTGATTAAAAGTGAATGTGACATAGTTGTCGATTGTATTAGCTGGCTCCTGGAGCTCTCTCTCGCTAAGGCCGTTGACACGATAGAACCTGTTTGCTATCTTGTTCTATGTTACATTTTAATGTAGGGCACATTCTCGAATATGTTAAACGATGTGTCTGTTTTCTTTGATGTTAACTGTTTCGTGTTGCGTATGTGATTTATGTAACTTCTTTATCTTCTCAAATTTCAGCATTTTAAAGTATTATAACATGATCCTTTTCATTTGAGCTAAAGGCCGACCTCCAACTTGGCGTGATTGAAAACAATTGCTGCAGCCGCGATTTATGCTCACACCGATTCCATGGATGGAATATAAACATTTCTGTCTCTTTATTTCACGCGACCCTGAGATCTGCCGATTCCTAAAATTTATTCAGAATTTTAGATTTTGAGCTAGCCGTGGTTAATGTTCAATAAATTGGCAACCTGTACGGCAACAGTTGGCCAATATATTACCATATTTTGAATTGTAGTGCACTGTCTCTTCTTTTGTAACAGCATTAAATTTTTGCTTCCAGAACTTAAGTGCTTTTCCGTTGGTACTTACTTTTAATTACTTTGCATGCCACGAAATCACGAAGGAAATGTAAGAGTGACTTTATTTTAACAATAGCTTTCTTTTGTGTGTAGTACTTACAGAAAACGGTAGCTTTTGTTTTTACAGTAAGTTTCAACTTACTCTGTTCCACTTTAGTTACATTATTTCATGTTTATTATTTCTTTCTTTCCCTCTTAAAGTATTACGTTTTAAGAAGGAACAAAGCATTGGTTCGTTCTTCATGAAACGTATGTTCTCCTGTGCTATCCGCGACAATAGTAAATTCCATTGCATAGTGTCTTCACAGCAGTGTTGCCATGTATATACTTCGCAGGCCACCGTATGGTCAGTGACGGAACGTACCATACAAAACCGTTAGTCGTTTCCTTTCCAGTTCCAGTTCCACTCCCAAACAGAGAGGGGGGGGGGGGGAGGAATTATCTTATCATACAATGTAAACTTTTCACGGCCCGGCCGACGTTTTTTTCAGTTAGTTTGTAGACGGCGTATAAAACTTCTCCCCTGAAGTTTCCATCTGTGGCTACAGCTGAACGACCTCACAAGATGTCACTCCCAGCTGGAGAGAAAACTTATGGAAGAACTTTCATACACCGACTAGGGCCTTTCAGCAAGGAATTTTTAACTGAAGAATTATTTTACCAGTTCGGTAAAACCTGATCTGTTTTCGTAATAATACTGTAGTAAATAAATACTGCAACCAGCCACACATTTTTCATAAATTCATTTATTGCACCGTTTCTAGTTTCGAGTGCATTATCAAATGACAGTGCTGATTCCAGATCAGGTTTACATTGGTGTCCGAAAATAACTAGTTTTAGTGAATAGGTTACAATGGAATTAAACTTCATTCTGCAGCGGAGTGTGCGCTGATATGAAACTTCCTGGCAGATTAAAATTGTGTGCCGGAACCGGGACTCGAACCTGGGACCTTTGCCTTTCGCGGGCCCGCGAAAGGCAAAGGTCCCAGGTTCGAGTCCCGGTTCCGGCACACAATTTTAATCTGCCAGGAAGTTTCAGGTTACAGTGGTTTTACATTTCCACTGCAAATATAAAAAGTTCTTATGTTTGCGTTGTTTACATATTACTTTGTCATTTCTATGCTCTATACATTACACTAACGTCACAGAAAGCTCTCCTGTACACATCGTAAAAGATGTGATTTTTGTATTACTCCATGCTGGTCTGTGAGGTACATTAAATTCAAAATGGCACGTTTATATACAACAGCTACTGATTCATGTCAAAAATACTAAAATCAGTATTTTTACAAGCAATAAGTTGCAAGATAAAATAAATCATAACATAAATTTAAAGGAAGAAGCAAATCATTGGTATACTATCTATGAACTGAATTGTCACATGTATCCCAAATTTTGCATAGGCACACCGATGCCCTTAGGCTTAACAACCTAAATGAATCAACCTTTATTGCTAACTTGCCTTAAATAAATAAAAAATAAAATAAAAAAACTCTATTTGTTGAGAAATACGTATGTCAAGGTCGATTGTTCAGTATTTCATTTTAGATAACCGGTTTCGACAAACTTAGTTGTCATGTTCAAAGCTCTATCGTTAATCAATATTTTGTACTATGTCATCCAATTGTTATATTTCAATTCATATATATATACAGGGTGTTTCTTTAAGTGTGTTTGCCTCTGTAACTTATAAAATAATAGGTGACGGGAAATTTTAATGCGGTAGGTCAACACAAGAAATGTTACACATTCTGCGCAGCTATGAACATAGTTTATTGTATCATTTTCCAAAGAAATGATACAGGATCTGGAATGGGAATGATTAGAACAAAGACGTTTATCGCTGCGACGTGGGCTACTTACGAAACTACAATCGTCAACATTCTCCTCTGAATTCGAAAATATATTGTTGCCTCCCACTTACACAAGTAGAAAAGATCATCTGAATAAAAACGTGAAATCAGAGCTCGAACATAGAGATTCAGATGTTCTTTCCTCCTGCGCACTATTCAAGAATGGAATGGGAGATAAATAGTATAAAAGCGGTCCGATGAACCCTCTGTCAGGCAGTTAAATGTGAGTTACAGAGTATCCTGTGTAGATGTCTATCAATTCCACCGCTACCGAGAGAGGACTCTAGATCCTTAATGCTTTTGACTTTCAATAAGAAGTGTGCGCACCTGAAATACTTTTTGTTTTTATAAGGACTGGAACGTTATTCAAATTGACCTGTTCTACAAATATTACCTTGATATTAAATATGAATATTCATTTATCTGAAAAAGGAAATCTATGCAAATTAATAAACATTGTGCACTTACTTATGCAATAACGCAAATATCTCCCTTATTCTGGCTAATATCTAATAGATTTTTAAAGTTTGAGTAGCTTATATACCTGTGACAGGGCAACACAGAAGTCAGCAACCAGGAATTTTAGTTTTATTAAATGATTTCGGTATTTGTTGCAGTCATTTTACTTTCAATAATTCTGTGCCAGTTAATTTTATTAAATTATACTTGGAAGATACATATTGTAATAATAAAAAAAAATGGTTCGGTCAAAATTTGCGCCCTTTAAACTATGCCGCCCGGGGCAACTGCCCCCTTTGCCTCCCCCTCCCCCCCATAGATCCGGCCCTGTGCCGTCTCTGGTAGGAAAGGCAAACGTCAATATGTACTTTTGCTAGTTACAAATAGATGGTCTGGGGATATTATTTGAAACATCTTTTTTATATATAATGGCTTATGTCTGTGAGACAAATTGTATCAAGGTGAAAATTTTTTAACAAAGCTTTGGTAGGTGTAAAGTTATTCGTTGTGTTTTAGCAAAACGTTTGATAGAATATTTGTACCAATGTTTTATTTTTATTTTTTTAATTTTATTTTTTATTTTTTTTATTCTTTTTTTTTTTTTTTTTTTTTTTAGCCTTCGAAAATGACGGAATGTTGAAGCGCGTAAGACATTGATAAAGTGCTAAGGGTGGTCAAGGCAGAAACATTTATTATATTTTCAAGTGCATCCAAATGGCAATTGCATCTTAGCAGGATCTAATGCAGGAAGCATCAGGGGACTGATGACGTAGCTGTTTAGTCCCCTAAAAACACCCAACAACAGCAGGCAGCATCGGAATAACCTATGAGAAAACAGATCTAAAACGGAAAGATTTTTCGCGCGGGATATTCGAGAAATAGTGGAGTGGTGTCAGGCACTCGCGTGTGATTTGCAGAGCGGCTGTAGACTTCCGGCAGTGGTTTATCGACGGCCTGGAGCCCAGTAGCACGGACAGGTGTGGGCCGGCAGACCCCCTGGCTGCGCGGGCCACCGGGTCGGCGACCCACTTGCCGCTACGGCTGCGGCTGCGGCGTAATGGCCGGAAGCTGCGCTCGACCTACCGCCACACTCGCCTGCCAGCCGCCCTATAACAGCCGCGCACTGGCAAGCATTCCCAGACACCCGCGGCGCAAGCCTGTCGCCATACGCGCGCAACTTCCTGTGTGCTAGAACGCTCTTCAGACCACAGCCAACCACAGACACATTTCGTTGCCTTGAATGATTCTGGGCCATCGTGCCCGTATTCAGCAACCAGCAACACTTTTCGAAGGAATGATTAATTTTACCGAAACTAGCTCTAGACTTATACGGGATGACATCTTGCGAGCCATGGATGAAGGCAACAGGCAGATTATGTTTTTCTCGACTTCAAAAAGGCGTTCGACGCGGTGCCACACCGCAGACTGCTAACGAAGACACGAGCTTATGGAATAGGTTCACAGATTTGTGACTGGCTGGAAGACTTCCTAAGTAATAGAACGCAGTTCGCTGTTCTCGACGGCGAGTGTTCATCAGAGGCGAGTGTATCGTCAGGCGTGCCCCAGAGGAGTGTGATAGGACCGCTATTTTTTCTATCTATATAAATGATCTGATGAACTTGTAATTTGCGGCTGTTTGCTGATGATGCTGTCGTGTATGGGAGGGTATCGTCTTTAACTGACTGTAATAGCATACAAGATGACTTAGAAAAAATTTCTAGTTGGTGCGAAGAATACAGCTATCTCTCAACGTAGAAAAATGTAAGGTCATGCGCTTGAGTAGGAAGAACAATCCCAAAATGTTCGAATACAGCATTAGTAGTGAGCTTCTTGATTTTGTCGCGTCGTTCAAATATCTAGGCGTAACATTGCAGAGCGATATGAAATTGAACGAACATGTAAGGACAGTTGTAAGGCGGACAGCCGACTTTGTTTTTTTTTTTTTTTTTTTTTTTTTTGGGAGAATTTTGGGAACATGACTTCATCTGTAAAGGAGACCGCGTATAAAACGCTTGTACGACCACGTCTTGAGTATTGTTCAAGTAGTGTTTGGGACCCGCAGGAGATCAGTTTAAAGGAAGACACAGAAGCAGTTCAGAGGCGAGCAGCTAGATTTGTTCCCGGTAGGTTCGACCAATGCGCGAGTGTCACGGAAATGCTCCGGCAACTCAATTGGGGATCGTTGGAGGAAAGACGACGTTCTTTTCGGGAAATTCTGTTGAGGAAATTTAGAGGACCGTTATTGGAAGCTGAGTGTAGCACGATCTTTCTGCCGCCTACTTACATTTCGCGTAGTGATCACAAAGACAAAATTAGAGAAATTAGGGCTCGTACGGAGGCATATAGGCATTCTTTTTTTCCTCGTTCTATTTCGGAGTGGAATAGGAAAGGAAATGCCTGGTAGTGGTACAGTGTACCCTCCGCCACGCACCTTACGGTGGAATGCGGAGTATGTATGTAGATGTAGATGATGGGCAGTTAACATAGATACCATATTCATTAGTAAGGAGAGCAGCTACATCTCTGACCAACTAAGGAGAGCTGCTATGAGAGCAGCTACAACTCTTCAACGAACAGATTCGTTAAGTGTTCATATGATTTCCTTTCTTGCACCGAAAAAAACACCAACAACTTTCATGATGTTGGAGCTTGTCACGATCCTACCTGTTAGTTTCTGTATGTTGTTTTAAATTTCATCACCTCGTTCGCTGATATAGACAAAACTGCTTTGTTGATCAGCTTCTTCGCAGTATCGATGTTGTCCTGAAACTAATTAGGCAGTCTGGGTTTTTCGTAGTAATGAAAGTACCGGGTGATCAAAAAGTCAGTATAAATTTGAAAAATTAATAAATCACGGAATAATGTTGACAGAGAGGTTAAAATTGACACACATGCTTGGAATGACATGGGGTTTCAATACGAAAAAAAAAGAAAAAAAAAACGGTCGCTTCCGCAGCCGTTGTCACTATCAATGAAATTCTTCCGAGTATGAGACCACGTCGGCATTTTATAAACTCTACCGACGTTTCGGCCACTGTTGCTGGCGGCCTTCATCAGGGTCTGTGTCTGACAGTTAGGCACAGATCCTGAGTAAGGCCGCCTGCAACAATGGCCGAAACGTCACTGGAGTTTATAAAATGACGACGCGGTCAAATACTCGGAAGAATTTCATTGATAATACAAAAAGAAAAGTTCAAAAATGTCCCACAGATGGCGTTTCATCTGATCAGAAAAGCAATAATTAGCATAACAAATTAAGACAAAGCAAAGACGATGTTCTTTACAGGAAATGCTCAATATGTTCACCATCATTCCTCAACAATAGCTGTAGGCGAGGAATAATGTTGTGAACAGCGCTATAAAGCATATCCAGAGTTATGGCGAGGCATTGGCGTCGGATGTCGTCTTTCAGCATCCCTACAGATGTCGGTCGATCACGATACACTTACGACTTCAGGTAACCCCAAAGCCAATAATCGCACGGACTGAGGTCTGGGGACCTGGGAGATCAAGCATGACGAAAGTGGCGGCTGAGCACACGATCATCACCAAACGACGCGCGCAAGAGATCTTTCACGCGTCTAGCAATATGGGGTGGAGCGCCATCCTGCATAAAAATCGTTCATTCCAGCAGGTATTTATAACTCAAGCTGGGGATGATGCGATTCTGTAACATATTGGCGTACGTCTCACCCGTCACGGTAGCAGTCACTGACGTTTATCTGTCCAGCGCTATCTGTCGGACATTTTTTTTCTTTTTTGTTCTAGTAAAACCCTATGTCATTCCAAGCATGTGTGTCAATTTTTACCTCTCTATATACATTATTCTGTGATTTATTAAGTTTTCAAATTTATACTGACTTTTTGATCACCCAGTAGAGAGCAGTTACAACTCTTCAACGAACAGATTCGTTAAGTGTTCATAGTGATTTCCTTTCTTGCACCAAAACAGCCGGCCGCAGAGGCCGAGCGGTCTGCGGAGCGCCAGTCACAGTCTGCACGGCCGCTACGGTCGGGGGTACGAATCCCCCCTCGGGCATGGATGTTTGTGTCGTATTTAGTGTAAGCTAGTTAATAAGTAGTTTGTAAGTTTAGGGACTGATGACCCCGCAGTTAAGTCCCTTAAGCTTAACGAATATTTGAACATTTGAACATTTGCACCAAAACATACACCAGTTACTTTAATGATGTTGGAGCTTGTGACGATCCTACCTATTACTCGTAATAGGACTGCCACAACCCCAAAACAAGTTTCTATATGTTGTTTTAAATTTCATCACCTCGTTCGCTGATGAGACAAATCTCCTGTGTTGATCAGCTTCTTCACAGTATCGATGTTCTCCTGAAACTATTTGATTAGGCAGCCTGCGTTTTTCGTAGTAAATGAAAGTACATGTTTTTGATTTCTATTTATTATCTTCAAAAACATAAACTGCATCGATATATAAAAAAGAAACAGATACTATAACGGTGTTACAATCACTGAGACTGAGTCAACTATAGAATGTGCCCAACTAGGCTTGAGCCAAACTAAGACTGACCGTGATTCGTCGCACTCGTATTTATAGATAATGCTAGGTTCTAGAAAGTTGGTACAATCACATTCCTCAATTATGCTTCCGTCATTAAATTAGGCGTTTTTCACAAATAAGATACACATCAGATATAATCACCACAAACGGTAGACAATTTTACAAACATTTATAGATCGGATAAAATTATATACCAAATATATCTGCAAAAGTAACTGAAATTCTTAAATAATAAAACAGACATTACATAATCTCTGAAAATGACAGTAATTAATTATATCCTTGTAGTAGTATTATAAGATTTTTATGAAGTGTAATTAAGCGAAAGTACTTTGACAGAGAATGGTCAAAACGGTAAAAAGTAAGGAAGAAAGAATTTTTGAAACTTTATTCGCATTAAAGTACAATTAAGCGGTATCAAAAGACTTTTAGTTATGACCAATGCTTTTTGAAACGCTTACTGCAGTAATATTGCGAAAATTAACCTCGTTAATTACTGAATTATTAGCTATATTTGTGGCACATTTCGAATGAATTCTCTCAGTAATTATGGTATACACAAAATTATAGTATATGAGTACCTGAGGCCTATGGATTTAGAAATAACATGGGTGCTCTTCTACTTTGACACACCTAGACATCAAATACTTCATTAACAAAGTCAAATGCGTTCCCTAGTGCTAAATCCATTACAAGCTGTAAACTTAGTCCTTACTCTCTGCTGTAAAACTCAGCGTAACGGTTAGTTATGTTGATACATGCCGATTATGCTGTCCGGAAGAGCAGAAGAGAAGTTTCATAATTTTTTGGTGCTATACAAAGCACTTCTTAACATAGATGTGTGTGTATGTGTGTGTGTGTGTGTGTGTGTGTGTGTGTGTGTGTGTGTGTGTGTGTGTGTATCATTTTGGAACATGGCAAAATTTCTAATAATATGGCAGTCATACCAAGTAGTTTGTTGTGGAGGACATGTGAGGTTAATAGCTCCATACATAATTATCTTACACAAGCACTCATTCAGCGGAAGATCGGAACCCAAATACTGGAAACTTGCTCAGGTCTTTCTAATATTCAAGTAAGACAATATGAGTGATTCGCAAAATTACAGGTCTATATCACTGAGATCGGTTTGCAGCGGGATATTAGAACTTATACTGCCCTCAAATATTATGAAGTAGCTCGAAGAAAACAGCCTATTGACCTATAGTCGACACTGATTCAGAAGGTATCGATCTTATGAAACACAGGTAGCTCTTTACTTACATGAAGTGCTATCGGCAAGGGATCTCAAATCGATTCCGTATTTCTAGATTTCCGGAAGGCTTTTGACACTGTACCTCAGAAGCGCCTTCTTAGTGCTTATGAAATATGGCCACGGTTGTGCGATTTCATTCGCGATTTCCTGTCAGAAACAACGGAAAGTATTTAAGTAAATCACAAGTGACATCTGGCGGTCCCCAGGAAAGTGTCGTAGACCGCTACTATTCCTTATCTTTCTAAACGAATTAGAAAACCATATGAGCAGCTCTCTCAGACTGGTCTCGGATGACGCTGTTTGTCGGTTAGTAAAATCACCAGGAAATCAAAAGCAACTGCAAACGTATTTAGATAATATATCTGCATGGTGCGAAAATTGGCAATTGACCCTAAACAATGAAGAAATATGCGTACTAAAAGAAATACATCAAACCTCATTTACGCAAAAAAAAAAAAAAAAAAAAAAAAAAAAAAAAAAAAAAAAAAAAAAATCAGTATCACTCCAGGCCTTTAATTCAACTGAATATGTGCGAATTACAATTAATAATAACTTTAATTGGAAAGAGCACATACAACCTGTCGTAGGAAACGCGAACCAAACGTTTCATTGATTAACATTTAGAAGATACTGCCGTTCTACTAATGAAACTACCTACACTACAACTGTGTGTCCTATTTTTTAGTATTGCTGCGTATTGTAGAATCCCCAAGCAGGACTGATGGAGGATATACAAAAAGTTCAGAGAATGACAACTCGTTTTGTACTGTCGCGATAAATAAGTATCACGGATATGATGTACGGGGTGCGATAGAAATCATTAAAAGAAAGGCGTTATTCGTTGCGGCGAGATATTTTTACCAAATTTCTCTCACCAACTTACTCCGCCGAATGCGAACATATTTTGTTAGCACCTACCTACATAGGGAGATGTCATCATAATAAAATAAGAGAAATCAGGTAGAAAACGCACAGATTTAGGTGTTCCTTTTTCCCCGCGCTCTATTAGAAAATGGAACGGTAGAGAAATATCATAAACACGGTTCGATGAACCCTGTGCCATTCACTTTAGTGTGATTTGCACCCGCTAGCTGTCGGAGGTTCGAGTCCTCCCTCGGGCGAAACTTTAACTTAGTTTACGTAGTTTGTAAGCTACGGACTAATAACCGCCGGCCGCGGTGGCCGAGGGGACTGCGGCGTGCCAGTCTCGGTCTGCACGGACACTACGGTCGGGGGTTCGAACCCCCCCCCCTCGGGCATGCATATTTGTGCCGTCCTTAGTGTTAGCTAGTTCATAAGTAGCTTGTAAGTTTAGGGACTGATGACCCCGTAGTTAAGTCCCATAAGCTATACAAATAGTTGAATTGACTAATAAGCAAGCAGTTAAGTCCCATTGATTTACAAAAAAGTTGAACATTTTGTGATTTGTAAAGTATTTATGTAGATGTAGAACTTCTGCGGGCCACATTCGTTTGAAGTATGAAGAACATAACTGTAACCAGCAACACTATTGGAATGACGGATGATTTCGGACCCACCGAAGGTGGACAAAACAACATGGACACCTAACACACACACACAATATTAGTTCATTATCAAGGATTTGACCCTTCATTGGCTTTAAGAATAGCTGCAAGTCTTTAAGGAACTGATTCGTAAAGTGTCTGTATAGTTTTAGACAGAATGTTATCCATTCTTGTACCAAAACATCCGCCAATTACTTCAACGATGCTGGAGCTGTAAATTTGGTCCACACTCTACATCTGTGATCGGAAACTCAGCATAACTGGATCCTCACTCTATGTTAAAAACTGGTGATCGGCAGTCCTTAAGAGCAGGAAAAGTGTTCAAATGTTTGTAAATCTATCGGACCATAGTGCGTGGTCATCACTCCATAGCTTACAAAATACTTTAACTAAGGTAAACTAACCTAAGAACAACACACACAACCAAGCTCCAGGGAGGACTCGAACCTCCGACGGAGAGCAACCGCGCGATCCGCAGCAAGGCGCCTTAAACTGGTCGCCTACTCCATGGCGGCCAGGAAAGGTGTCTGATAATTTTTATTGTGCGTACAAATTTCGTCTAAATCTTTTCGGCTGTGTGGGTGCATTTATAATAAAGATGGTGTGAGAGAACTTATATTAAATGATGGGAGTGGCTGATCTTCCAAAACTTAATCAATTGACATCTAGAACTCAATTCCGGCGACCAAAATCCATACATGAACTCCCTGCAAAATAGTGACAAAGGATTCTATAACTAAGCTGAATAATGTCAGGATTTGTAACTCAAATAACATTTGTTCACTAATGTATCATGTGCATCTGAGTCAAAGGCAAATTATATACGTTAAGAATTACAAGGACTTTTAGAAAGTGTATTGGAGAGCAATGATCTCAATATCGAATATATAAAAAGTAATGTTTGTTTGTTTGTCTAATTGTTCGTATTTTATTCACGGCCACACCGTACATCCATTGCTTGCACTCGCGGGAAGGTCATAGAAACACTAAAATTCGTATAGGCATGACGGAGGGTGCTTTAAAATTAGATAATTAGTTTATTACGCCTTCAGGCTTAAATGGCTCTACGAAATGAATGAAAGTTGCAACAGAGGTAGCTTATATCCTGATTAATATCTGAGCTATCTTTCTTAAGTTAAAATTCGTATAGGCATGACGGAGGGTGCTTTAAAATTAGATAATTAGTTTATTACGCCTTCAGGCTTAAATGGCTCTACGAAATGAATGAAAGTTGCAACAGAGGTAGCTTATATCCTGATTAATATCTGAGCTACCTTTCTTAAGTCACCGTACGATGCGTGGCGGAGCGTACCTTACAATGGGTTAACACGTTTTTTATTCTTCGTGCTGAAACGTATGGACGGAATTGAATGACATGTGGAATAAAAATAGATTATACCCCGAATTAACACAGAGACTACCTTTCGTAAGCCATCCAAAACGTTTGACTAGTCACCACTGATCAGCACATGTTTTAATGAAGGAGATGATTTTTGTAGTCTGCAAGTCAGTGAATTTAGCATGGTAGGAGGGGGAGTGGGGATGGCAGTTATTGCTGAAACAACCGGTTTTCGGTTATACCGGTTCTTTTCATCTCCAGTTTAACCGACTGTAAAATTTGCTCAATATAACCGGTTTTTTAAATAACCGGTTTTCGGGTTTTTACTGCTATTATTTCCAGTAGAGTTCGACCGAAACATATTTTGCGGCCGAAACAGAAACCGTAATCGAATTTTCTGTTCTTTTAGTTTCGGCGAAAAAAGAAACTTACGGATTTTAGTTAAAATTTAGGTAAATTTACGTTATACGAGAAATCACTAGTCTTTCCATATTTTGCAAGATCCCCTCCCAATACTACGCCTTCTTGAGTGTGTGTAAGACTAGCCAGGAGTCCGTAGAAGATCATCTAAGAAGCCTACCGATTTACTGGCCTAGTATTTCCATCCGGCAGTTGCGAATATTGAGCCACCCACTCCGTATGTTAGACTTGTGAGCCAGCGCATACGAACATCTTGTTATATACACAAAATATAAGTCACAGTCAGTAAATGAACTTCAATCAGTGCTGCAGAAGTATTTTTAAAAATAAAGTCACAGTTCCGACTAAAAGAATGATTGTTGTCAGTGTAAATTTACACAAATTGATGTTCAAATGTTTTTAATCTATAGGACCAAACTGAGTGGTCATCAGTCCGTAGCTTACAAACTACTTAAACCTAGGTAAACTAACCTAAGGAAAACACATACACACCCATGCCCCAGGGAGGACTCGAACCTCCACGGCGAGCAACCGCGCGCTCCGCAACGAGGAGCTTTAGATCACTCGGCTACTCCACCACGGCTTAAACTAACATACGCTAAAGACAACATACACACCCATGACCGAGGGAGGAGGGAGGACTCGAACATCCGACTGGAGCAGCCGCGCAGTCCGTAAAATGGAGCCTCAGACCGCACGTCTACATCACGAGGCACCACATGATCAATGTTACCTAAACCCATATTGGTTATTAAAAAAGACCCTCGCTTTCAAGTAATCACATTAATAAAACTTGTTAGCATAACAATGTGATAATACATTAAAAGTTGTTATTCCATGCTTACATAATAGGTATATGAGTCGAATTTACCTTCTCTTTCAAGAAACATTTTGAATGCTTTTCTCCTTAAATGACACAGCATGTTTGTAGTACCTCCACTCGTTTTCAGCTTTTTAAAGCAAATGGAGCATCGTACCTCACTGCTACCGTACTTCTTAAAGTACTTCCACACTCGGGGTGGTGCCATTTAAGACACAACCGATGTCTGGCGACGACAGCAAGAACCTGCCGCATGACCAGACGGGGGCAGGCCTTGTACACTGCCGGTGCACGCGCGTCGTCTAATAGGCTACGCCACACGCCAACAGTTGCATCGATGCCTCAATAGCTGCACCATTTCATAAGTTCTTATGCCACGCTTTTGTTGCGCGTTTCTGACTGCCTAGATTGTTCTTAAATTATCACTGATCGCTTTTCTTAGTTTCTGCGATGACCTAGTATTTCACAGGAGTGGAAATTTTAGGAATAGCCCTAAATATTAGGGTCTGCTAGTTTTAATTTTTTTAATTATTTACACAAAACACATTTTGAACCACTACTACAGGAAGTAGTCGTACAGGGTTTTTTTCCGGTTCTTGGCAATAACAAAAAAAAAAAAATCGGTTACAACCGACACCAAATAAGTACCGAAAGAAACCGGTTATTCAAAACTAAAATACCGGTATCGGTTTTAACCGGTCGGTTTTTCCCATCCCTAAGGGGGAGTACCTTGCAACTTTGACACCGTTTGACCAGTCACCATGACACTTGGGGCATAGATGTACAAAACTGGTTATTAAAACTGCTGCACCAAGAAGAAATGCATATGGTAAACGGGTATTCATTGGGCAAATATATTATACTAGAACTGACATGTAAAATTACATTTTCACGCAATTTGGGTGCATAGATCATGAGAAATCAGTACCTCTGGCTGTAATAACTGCCTTCATACGCCTGGGCATTGAGTCAAACAGATCTTGGATCGTGTGTACAGGTACAGATGCTCATGCAGATTCAACCAAATACCATCAAGAGTAGTGACTGGCGTATTGTGACGAACCACTTGCTCGGCCACCATTCACCAGACGTTTTCAGTTGGTGAGATATCTGGAAAATGTGCTGGCCAGGGCAGCAGTCGTACATTTTCCGTATCCATAAAGGCCCGTGAATGACCATCATGCGGTCGTGCATTATCCTGCTGAAATGTAGGGTTTCGCAGGGATCGAATGAAGGGTAGAGCCAGGGGTCGTAACACATCTGAAATTTAACGGCCACTGTGCCGTCGATGAGAACAAAAGGTTACCGAGACGTGTAACCAATGGCACCCCATACCATCACGCCGGGTGATACGCCAGTATGGTGATGACGAATACACGCTTCCAAAGTGCGTTCACCGCGATGTCACTAAACACAGCGACAATCATGATGCTGTTATCAAATCGGGATTCATCCGAATAAATGACGTTTTGCCATTCGTGCACCCAGGTTCGTCCCTGCGTACACCATCGCAGGTGCTCCTGTCTCTGATGCAGCGTCAAGGGTAACCGCAGCCATGGTCTTCGGGCTGATAGTGCATGCTGCTGCAAACGTCGTCGAACTGTTCGTGCAGATGGTTGTTGTTTTCCAAACGTCTCCATCTGATGATTCATGGATCGAGATGTGGCTGCACAATCCGTTACAGCCATGCGATAAAGATGCCTGTATCTCGACTGCTAGTGATACGAGGCCGTTCGGATCCAGCACGGCGTTCCGTATTGCCTTTCTGAAGCCATTGATTCCATATTCTGCCAACAGTCATTGGAACGCGACCAACGCGACCAGCAATGTCGCGATACGATAAACCGCAAACGCGATAGGATACAACCCGACCTTTATCAAAGTCGGAAACGTGATGGTACGCATTTCTCCTCCTTACACGAGGCATCACAACAACGTTTTACCAGGCAACGTCGGTCAACTGCTGTTTGTGTATGAGAAATCGATTGGAAACTTTCCTCATGTCAGCACGTTGTAGGTGTCGCCACCGGCGCCAGCCTTGTGTAAATGCTCTGAAAAGCTAATCATTTGCATATCACAGGGTTAAATTTCGCTTCTGTAGCACGTCATCTTCGTTGTGTAGCAATTTTAATGGCCAGGAGTGTAATATAACTTTACCGGTTTCCGTTCTAAAGCATCTTCAGAAAAGTAAACTGCGTTTATTTGTCATAAAGACTTAATGTCAAGTGACATATTACGAGTTTTCTTACTGATTGGGTGGGATAAGGTGTCAACGTAATCAATAAGCTTAGTTTACTTTGCTGAAGAGCTGATGTTTGACAAGATGCATTTTTAAAAATATATTACGGCTGCTACCTCTCACCTCAATGAAAATTTGAACTTGCACAAGTGTCGGCCCACAGGGTGCCGATCGCGAGGGAACAACTGCCGTGGCTTTCTCCTGCTCCTTACGAAGTCCGTCCATACCGGAATGTTTCCCCTTCGGGCACATTTTTATGCGGAGAAATTAATAAAGGCAAGAAGACATAAAATTACTCATGAAAATCAATGTATGTTTCACCTGAAACCTCTCAATTTTGTACGCCAGTTGTGCACTGCCAATGTGGTCGCTTCACAGTGTTGACACAGAGTGTAGTATGAATTTTTAACAAGATGTAGTATACTGTATGGCTTTTAATTTGTCCACTTTCTGTAAGTCTGTCGTCTGCCTGCAGATGTAAACAGAAAATAGGTGAACACACGTATCACCCGAGTTGCGTTTCAGTCTGTGCCATAGTTCAGCAGCTCACACATCACTTAAGGTGTTCACTGCAATTTAGTCTATAAAGTGGAATAACTTCCCTCCGCAAAACATTAGTCACTCAAGGGTACATGTTTTTTTTTTTTTTTTTTTTTTTATATATATATATATATATATATATATATATATATATATATATATATATATATATATATATATATATTTTGCGCCGCTGTTCAGTGCAGAGTATGACATATAATTACAAGATGACAATTATAGCATGGCGTCGAAAATGGCTGTTAAAAAGTTGACACGGAGTAAAATTGGGAGAATTCATTAAAAGCATAAAAATACACGACATATTCCGTTCGAAACGCTGTTACGGTGGCTAAAATGCTCAGTGTGAGACTCTAAAATCTACTGTCCATTTGATAATGGTTGACCCCTGATTTTGAACTCATTTTCTGGCCACCTCGCACGACTAAGATCGATGTTTTGTACCTCACCGGAATCGTTGAATGTCTATTTTTATTTGGTGAATGAATATTACATTTTATATGAAAAGGGGACGACATACGTGGTAATATTTAAATGAAACCGTGCTTTTCTGCATTATTTCGGCGAATGTCAACTGAAATCAGACCGTAAGTAGGAGAAAGTTTTCCTTTGCACAGTTTAAAGATCCAACCTTGTTGTGCTTAGAGACGGAGTTTCGTTATTTTCTGGTTAGTCATTTTGTCCTAATAATGGTAGGCGTAGACTGCTTAAGTTCGCCTAATAATGATACGTATTAACAAGACTAAACGTGTAAATGCGGTGGAGTAGCCGAGCGGTCTAAAGTGTCTCGCTGCGGAGCGCGCGGTTGCTCGCCGTGGAGGTTCGAGTCCTCCCTGGGGCATGGGTGTGTGTGTTATCCTTAGGTTAGTTTACCTAGGTTTAAGTAGTTTGTAAGCTACGGACTGATGACCACGCAGTTTGGTCCGATACATTTACAAACATTTGAACATTTTCGTACTCATAAATCAACACCAATTGCTAAATCGCACAATTAATTTATTTTCTTTTCCGTTCTTATGCGCTACGTGCTCCCGTGTGCTGTGTTGCCGTTCTTTACGGTTGAATAGGCACTTATGGCGCATTGCAAGTGGTAGTGCGCTGATGTGACAACTACACTCCGTCATAGCATTGCATGAACTGCATCCACTAACGCAGTTGCTTTACAAACTCTTAACTGACAATCACGGAGACAATATATTAGTAATGACATCTGATGACACCAACAAAAGCTCAAGCTTAACAGAAATGCCTTCTCCGTCTCAATAGCTACAACGGTAAGCTTAATAGCAGCTTCTTGCGTTTTCTATTATTGCGACGAAACAACTAACCCAACTCCGTCTGTAAATGGAACAAGGTTGGATCTTTCCACTGTGCAAAGGAAAACTTTCTCCTAATTACGGTCTGATTTCTGTGCATTCTTAAAGTTGACATTCGCCGAAAAAAGCCATAAAAGTCACGGCTCCTCTTAAATATTACATCATATGTCGTCCCCTTTTCAAATAAAATGTAATATTCATACAAAACATAAAGTTAGACATTTCAACGATTCCAACGAGGTATGAAACATCGATGTTCGTCATGCGTTATGACCTGAATATGAGCTCAAAGTCAGAGGTCAATCATTAAGAAATGGACAATAGAAGTTGACACTGGTGACATTATTTAAAATACACGGACACATCACTTGTTCTGCCTGTTTGGCGGTTGTGAATTAAATCAAATTTGACACAGAAAACTTAACGTAGCACACGATTAAAACTACGAGTAATGCGCAGGCCCTGCAGGAGAATTTATTTGAGTTCGTGGTACTTTACCACGTTTTCGTTGTGATTATATATTTGGCTTGAAAGAGTTTTTATCTTTAATTTTTTTTATTGGTTTAAGGGATATGGTTTTTTTCCGTTTATTTAGTTAATTTTTTTAGAAACTTAAACTTAAAAGAAGAATTAAACTTTCTAATGTTTTCAAAATATTTGCTTTTCTTAAGCTAATTAATTTTTTTCTTATAAGTGTATCTCGCAGATCTTCCCAGTCTCACCTTTCAATTCTAATATGACATCCACCTTGGACGAGCAAGTTCCAATTATTGGAAGATCGAGTGTTTTCTAAACTACTCCCTTTGTTTATAGACTACACTTTCTTAGGATTCTTCCAATAAATCTCAGCCTCACATCTGCTTTTCCCACTATTGAGCCTATTAGTTCGTTACACTTCAGTATTTCTTATGCACATTACCAAGTATTTTATGAGAGTACTTGCTTCCGGTGATTGTGCAGTTAAATAGTTATGGATCTTTCCATGTGTTTCTATTAAGTGGCATTTGGTTACCTTGACAGTTTCCTGCACAAATCAGATCCAAACAGACATTTATTGGAAACCTGTGTGTGTGTGAGTGAAGTGACTAATATTACGGACACGCAGTGTCGGAGATATTATTTATCTTCTGCGCGCAATGCTGTAAGCAGTTGGGCGTTAGACTCTTTGTCATAAATAAAACTTATAGACTCTCTTGGCGCGGCAGAATAGCCGCTGCGGTGCGCGCTGCCGTTCGCCGTCGGGGATTCGAGTCCTCCCTCTGACGTGGTTGTTTCTGTAGTCCTTAGTATAAGTTACTTTAAGTTAAGTAGTTTTTAAGCCTAGGAATTGATGACCAACGTAGTTAAGTCCCTTAGATTTACGAACATTTGAACTGTATTTTGTTGATTCCAATGTTAAAGTAATTATTATACTTGTTCTGGTTTTATCAAAGTACGATAGATATTTATACGATAGCTTTAGGGAAAGTTTTAGTTCTCACCGAAGCAGCAATAAAACAAGACTGTAATGGCATTAAAGAGAGTCAGCATAATCATGTAGTAGAAAACGTACATATAATTATATCACGACGACGACTTCGAGAATTAATTAAGGTGAGACATAATCAAGAACTCTAGATACCAGAGCAGTTTACGAGGATAAAAAAATAATAAAAAAATTACAAAGTTTATTTTACTCTCTCTAAACTGCTCACTTACTACCTCTGTGCGCACAAATAACTCTAGTCCCCTCCCCAGCCACCACCCCCATAACTCAACAACACACTTCCTCTACGTAATGTCAATAGTAATGTTCGTTGAAGAGGACAGCAGAGGAAGAACGTGTTGTGGTGTAAAGTCAGCGCCACAAGCCAGACACACGGGAACTATCATGAAGAAGGCAGCGGATGACCGGCAGCCAATCACACGCTGGCGCCGCGCATCCTGGAGGGGCTAACCTAGAAGCGCGCCCTCTACAAGGGGTTATATCTAGGCTGACATACGTCTGGAAGATCCCATATGAACTCGGCTCCGAAATAGGCAGTCGAATAGGACGCCGTGAGAAGATAAGAGACATACTTTATAGAAGTCGAGTGTTTGGTGTAAAGTTCAGTAAATAAAACTTGTATTAATAATCTGTATAGCTGTTATAGATGTCCATGCATCCAGAACACAACCTTTACTGAAAGACAGGCCAGGAACGACTAAACCGGCTGATAAGGAGGACTAAAAAAATGGCGACAAGGATGACTTAAATAATGGCGACGAGGCTGACGAGAACGAACCGCATTGTGATGAGATGTGAAATTGCTGACATTACGCTGCGCTATTATTCTGCTTGTTTACTTTATTACAGGTCTTAGCGATTCCAGTATATAATACTTTGTGAACTTTTCTTGCAGGGATACAATTTCTACATTACTGTATTGTTGCTTCTTGTTGTTTTTGCAAAATGTCAAATCCCACTAACATTGCCACTGCCACTGCCACTGCACCGTCGCTTCCTGTGCTAGATGCACAGCAATTGATACAGATGTTTCAGTTTCAGATTCAACAAATCCTGTCATTGCTGTCAACCGTGCAACAACTTCGGGCCACACCTGTGCAACAAAATACGCAAGTACCGCTGCAGCAGCCACCACCTCCAGTAATTTCGCCATTCCGACAGTATGACGGATCACAAGAGGAATGGACAGAATGGTTGCAGCAGTTTGGTGCCTACGCCACAGTGCACAGGATACAAGGTACTGTCAAACTCCATTTTCTATAATCGACTGTAGGACCCCCCAGTAGTCCCTCTTCTCAAAAAACTGTTTCCCAGCGCGGAGCCTTCTTTACTTTCTTTTGAGTCTGTGGTAGGAGCCATCACGTCATACTATGAACAGCAAATCAATGTAGTGGCCGCTAGGTATCAGTTCTTGCAGTGTAGGAAAAGAGAAAATCAAACATACTGGAAATGGACGATAGATCTTCAAGGTCTCACTAGAAAGTGTAAGTTTAAATATTCATGTGGAGCTTTGTATTCAGATGTGATGTTACGTGATGCTGTTGTCTATAATGTAACTGATGTCAGACTTAGGGAGCAGATTCTAAAAATGGCAGATCCGTTTTTCCATCAAGTAGAACAGATTTTTGAACAGTACGATTCACGCAGCACGGCAGTGGAAAACTTTGATTCAGTTCCACTGTGTATGGTAGCGACGTCACACGCTGGCGAACGCAAGGTTGAACTACGTCATCTTCCGCCTGCCCGTGCTAAGAATAAACAAGTTGATAGACACGGAGCCTTGCCTAATAAGGAAGTGAAGTCCTGCCCAAAATGTTTCTTGCGGCACAGAACACAGAACTGTCCATCCCGGTCAGCGAAATACTATGCATGTGGCAAGAAACATCATATACTAGAAATCTGCTTACAGGAAAAGAAACTGAAATTGCCTTCCCAGCCCAAAACAGCGACAAGATAATACTTATTCAATAAATGCAGTATTTTCAAAACCCATGGCTGCCCCTCGTAACATCACAGACTATGAAGTAGCACAAGTTGTTCGCCAGGCCAGAAAAAATGTATGTCAATTTGTGTGAATGGCATTTCTGTAAAATTTCAACTACACACAGATGCGTCAGTCACTTTGCTGAGTTGCAAAACATATGAACAGTTAGGATCGCTGCGCCAAGTTTAACAGCATACAGTGGCAATGAAATTCCTGTACTAGGACAATGTTCACTACCTGCAGAGTATTATTTGCAAATGTGCACCGTGACATTTCAAGTAATTCATTTTTACGAAGGAGAGAATATTTTTGGTCTAGATGCTTTTGATCTTTTTGGTTTTACTGTTCAAGACAATGTCTTAGTTTTGTGAATACTTTTGATTATAAATACAGCGTAGACAAGTTGTTGTAAGACTTTCCGGATTTATTTTCTGCAGGACTAGGACAAGCGAAAGATTTTGCTGCACACCTTACTCTGAAGGACAATGCTACACCAAAATTTTGCAAAGCTCGTGATGTACCGCTCGCTTTACGCGACAAAGTAGCAGAAGAACATCCCATATTGCAAGAAAATGGTGCAATTGAACCAATACAAGCTAATGAGTGGGCGAGTCCGCTTGTTATTTTGCCGAAGCCGTCAGGTAGCCTCCGCATTTGTGTTGATTTCAAGGCTACAGTAAATCCACAAACAGTTGTAGACAGTTATCCTTTGCTGAGACCAGACGAGGTAATGGACAGATTAGGTGCAGGAAAATATTTCTCAAAAATAGATTTCCGCAGTGCCTACCTTCAGCTGCCACTCGACAAAGAATCAAAGAAAATTTGTGTTGTCAATACTCATGGGGGCTTGTTTAAATATTTGCGACTATCGTTTGGCAATTTTTCAGGTACTTGGAACAGCTTACAGCTCGGGTGTCTTGTTGTTCCAACTACTTGGACGACATAGTTGTGTCAGGCCGTACCCCAGAAGAACACATTGAAAATTTGAGAAAATTATTTCAAGTTTTGTCAGATGCAGGTCTAAAGTGTCGTTTTAGATAAGTGTGACTTTTTCAAACCGGAAATGCAGTATCTAGGACACGTGATAAATAGTCAAGATGTGCACCCCATAGAATCACATTTACTTGCCATTCGCGACCTGCCAGCACCAAAAGATGTGAAAGAATTACAGTCCATCTTGGGAATGTTAACTTACTATATTCAGTTTATGCCCAACGCAGCACAAATATCAGCTCCTTTGCATCGGCTACTCCGTAAAAATGTTTGTTTTGTTTGGAAAGAAGAATGCTAACGCGCATTTTAACAATTAAAAGATGCATTGCTCAGTGATCGATGTTTGGTGCACTTCGATCCAGAAAAACCAGTTCTTTTGCAAGTTGTCGTCGTATGGTCTAGGTGCAGTGCTGTCACATAGACATGGGGATACGGACCGTCCGGTAGCGTTTGCGTCCAAACTTTTGCCAGACACACAGTTCCGTTATTCTCAAATTGAGAAAGAAGCTTTAGCGATAGTGTATGGTGTCACGAAATTCCATCACTATTTGTATGAGAGAAAATTTTATTTAGTGACTGACTACAAGCCTTTGCAGTCATTGTTTCACCCAGCCTAGCCGATTCCTACTCACACGGTACACAAAATGCAACGCTGGGCATTGCTATTATCGCAGTATCAGTACGAGATTGTGTACAGACCCACACCTCGCCATGGAAATGCCGACGCACTTTTCCGTCTTCCGATTGGTCCTGATAAAGACTTCGATGCTTTTGAGACGTCTTGTTGTCAGATAGATGCACAGGGAGATACTTTGTTGAAATCCTTCCCGTTGGACTATAGGAAAATTGCTCGGGCCACAGAAACAGATCCTGAATTACGAATTTTGCTTCGCTACATTGCAGTGTTTTCACTATTTAACTTCTAACTCTTGTAAAATTGTTTTATAGATTTCTGATTAACAATACAAACTTATAGTAACCTATAAAATCTAAGCTATTTGTGTAGTTCAGTTTAAAGCAATAAAAAAGTTCAATGTTTGTAAATCTATGGGACTTAAATACTATGGTTATCAGTCCCTAAGCTTACAATCTACTTAAACTAACTTACACTAAGGACAACACAGACACCTATGCCTCAGGGAGAACCTCCGACAGCGATTATCTGCGCGCTGCACAGCGAGGTGCCTTACAACACTCGGCCAATCAACTGCGGCGAAGCAATTAAAGAACCCACTGAAGATGGTACAGCTGTATAGGTATGAAGGAAAAATTCGGCATTCTGCTCAAGTCAGATCCTCATAGAGAAGAAACTAAATGTGCATATAGGATACACCTACCCTAATCATTGTCAGCTCCTATTATTGTTCTGCTTATAGGTTCCTTAGAGTTCTGATTGATGCTCTAGCCTAACTCCTTGTGGAATTTTTATGGCAGTTCATTTAAACCTCAAGTGGCAGCGCTGGTGCAGATCTGCTACCACTTTTCTTTAAATGCTCATTGTTGTCGCAATGATGGAGATGCCGTATTTCAACTTTAGCTATTTCTCAGTTTAGCCTTAACAATGTCAGTGAAGGTTCTGAGTTTCTATTGCACGGTGAAACACGTCCACATAACGTGTTCCATTTAATTGACTCCCCATGAACAAATGTTGATGAGCTTCAGACATTTTTTTAGTGTAGCAAGACACTCCACTCGCAATATGCGGGATACCAGGCATTATATATTGATTTACTTTTATCTGTATGTAAAATTCTGTCTATGTTGTACATGAGGCCCCAAATATGTATTAGTGTGTATTGGCCCTGGCTTCCACAGAATGAATGAAACTTTGTATGTAAGAAAGTTTAGGAAGTGCTAGGCACCCTCGTCTGTTTTGTGTCATCGTTTCTTTCAAACGCTGGGTGTTGAATGTCTCTGGGCGAGAAGTAGGTTTGCCAACTGCTGAGCAGAACCCAGTCTTAGCAAAGATTCCTAATGTAGCTTGCTCTTAATCTCCTTGGGGTTGGTCAGGTTACCTGCCTGACGAACGGTGATGCTCTCTGGGCTCCCCTCCACTACCTCTCTCTGGTAATGGTCAAGCAGTGGTTCCTGGTAGGGTAAGTACCTCTGGGTTTGGTTCTGCTGTGGCTTTATGGCTCGACTTATTTCAGGCTCCATAGTTGTACTTATGCCTTTCCAAGAGTTCAATTCCGGAAGTAGCAGCTACACTATGTGTAGTAGTGAGATTTTGCTTAATTTCCTGCAGGATTGCTAATTTCATGCAGATTTTTGCTGGAATCTGATTCCGAGGCTCTGATGGTGTTTCGTTAGCATAGTTCTTGCACTTTATAACTTTCTAATCACTTCTTCGCCTTTTTAAATATGTTCAATGTCTTTCGCGTTCTTATCGTAGTTGAATTCTAATATTTTTGGGGATTCGTGGTGCCTACACTGTTCGTACTTGTCGACATAACATGTGGACGATATCAGACTAAGCCTTCAGCTTTTCCATCATTCAGTGCACATGAGTGGTTGATAATTGTATAGCTAATTTGCTAAGGTGTTTCCTAGTGAGTGTAGCGTGATAATTTTCCCCGAAAATTGTCCATTCTAACTTGTAATCTGTGTACTTGTCGGCCCACGTGTGCACCGATTAACGTGTTCTCTGTCGTGGTTATTACCATTAAATATATCTTTTTCCTCTGTGTATAAAGAACCGTTGCACGACGTATATCGTGTTTTTCATTTTCATGAAATAGAATTATTTCACTTATCTGAATTTTTGTGATCGAACTCCGTATTGTGCTATAGCAATCTGTAACCTTGCATATCTAATAGATAGCATTCCTCTGATCAGAAAGAATGGTTCCACGATATATTTCGCGATCTTATTCTCTTCGAAATTGATTTTGTTAATTATATGCATATTTTGTGTTCCGACTTAGTAGAGTGCTGTATTGATCAAACAACTTTAACCTTCTGTAGTTATCTTCTCCCTATGCTAAACGAACGCCACAGCGACCGTTTTTAGATATTATTTAATGGAATATTGATTTAATGTATAGTTAGAAGTTCTAGGGAAACTTTAACTTCTGTCTGTACACTGCACTTTGTGGTCTTAAACCAAGCGCATTTGTTTCTGATAGTTTACCATGAGCCTAAGCCACTAGCTTGACACATTATGGAAGCGAAGTACTATTTCATTGTGTGCGAGTGAACCTTCGTCCGGCATTCTCCACATTGCTTGGCTGTCGTCTTGGTGTATTAGAGTCAGGTGCTTGGTAAGTACCTGCATGGCTTGCCGTATGAATCTGTGTGTGAATGTGCTGCAATTCCTCCGTTCCCCCTGTGAAACGTGATCATAATTAACCTGTACTCAATTTTGCAGGTGGGCAATTTTAGGGCCATGTAATTGTGGATAATTTCAATATTTTGTAAGGTGTGTTTTTTATTGTATTTAAAAAAATGGTCTTCCCCCTTGTTGTTCCTGTTTTTAATAATAAATTAACTTGTTAAATTATAATCCTTTTGTGATAATTTAAATTCTCCCCTCATCATTTATTTTGAATTAATGTGGGGTAATTTGTTCATGTATCTTGTGATTCTACTGCTTTCTGGAGCATTATTTGCGTTTCCGTTGCCAACATTCATGATTTTTGACTTAGATCCACGACTGCGGATTATTATTTAATTGTGTGCAGTTCCCTTATAGATTGCAGTAAAGGTAGACTGTTTGCTTAACTTATAGAATTAGAGTTTTGCTTAAGATAACTGTATACTTCCGCCGCTGTGTGAATATCGCCGTAATGAGATTTTGTGAGCAAGCAGTCAATTGTTAACTTCACAAACAAGGCTAGTTAACAGTCTAAAGAACAGCGGGCGAGTTTCAACGGCTGACTCCACCCAAGAAAAATTGTTAGGAAGTGCATCACTGGTAGTAGATTTGAATTGTTTTGTGTTACGTCTAGTTTTTCTTGCAAATGGATTTGTGGCAGTTTCTAGTAAATATTTATTGTATAAATTTTACCCTACATATTAGAATACTCAAAAATTTAAATTTATTTTGTAAATACGACTCTCGATAAATTGTCCTCTAGTTTCTCCTGATTAGGCATCCTGCAGTTTCCGTCAATCTCATTTTTTAAACCTTTTTAAGCTTTACACAATGCGAAAATGAGATTATACTACATAATTTAATCTTCAGGTCTCGTAGACGTGGCATGGGTCTAATAGATGAGGAAATAAATTTCTTTCGACTAGTAATGAAGATCTTAGTGATTTTTGTCTAGATTCCTCATCAAATCATGAAGTCATCAAATGTAAGTCCTAGTTTCGATCCCGAACAAGATTTCAGACGTAATGAGTCTGATACTGAAGACGGTACCAGTCTGTGAAGTAAAACGCAATGCAAGCAGCACTCCAAAACACTGAAAAAGAATCTTCCTTGGTTACAAAGGGAACGCACGGGACGTGAGGTCAGAGACGCAAGTTTCCTCATTCATGATAGGTGATAATATGACTGATGAGGTAATTATGTGTACTAAGTTCCACATAATACAGAAAAAAGTTGATACTAATTACTCAAGAGATAGGAACTTCGGGGAAATAACGAAAGAGGAAATGATACTACTGCTGGGTCTATTACACACGATTATTGTCCACTTTCGGATTAATGTTACATTTGTTACATTTATCCACCGAAGGTAATTGATATACTAATTCATATATTATAAATGCGATATGTCTACCTGTACATTAAACTATTTTTGTCATTACGATCACTTAGTAGCTATTTACTAGGTTTGTAACGTGGAATACACAGCGGTAGCAAATCTGCACCGCACTGCTGCTGAACTTATAATAATTGGCGCTACCTCCCGGGGATCAAAGATGACTGAGAACATCCATGACCATTTATTTGCGATTGAGCGACCAGTATAAGTTGGCTGAATAAGAAGACGGCTGCAAAATGTAGTTCGTACTGTTTCGTGATTCGTGACTGGCTCATTGGGTCGGCGCGAAAGCGTCACGGAGAAGACGAGTGAGATGTAATGGAAAACTGGGCGAGGGAGGGCGCGTGCGCCAGTGGTGGACCACTTACCGAATACCGAGAACTCTTCTACACAGGCGACTCTAGGAGAATGTTTCGACTTCGCTTTCCCTCGGCCCACGTCTGTGGGTCTAAGTAAGGCAAGCAAAGCAAACAAAGTTGCGAGCTCTCTCAATGGATTGGCAGATCAGGCTCAACCGGCTGCCGGTTCATCCTCTGCCAATGGCGCCTGTGGTGTCGCACAAGTCTAAAGTGCGCGCCACCTACTTTCGCCGCGCGCCGCCATGCACGCACGGCGCGGCGTTCTTACGACGTCAGCCACGAGCGCCCTCTGCTACAACTCCGCTCGTGGCCACCACTGAACGACATCGTTCACTTGGGACTGAGATAGGTACCAGTTAACATCTTCGGAATCAGATAGGCACCAGTGAAGACTTTGCTATCGGTTAGGCACTAGGCAGGCCTCTAGCTCAACTATGAATCAGCATTCTGCAGTACTGAGCTATGTAAAATTTAAGTATTGTATGCAATATATATCTCGTTCTAATTTAGTGTTTCTAGTTTCTGCTGTCCCACTGGCTGCTCCCCTCCGTACCTGCACAAGCGTGCTACCTTTATTCCTGTGTTGGTATTCCTACTCGGCCACCGACACCTACGACGGAAACGAGACATATAAGCGCTATTA
This sequence comes from Locusta migratoria, assembly GCA_026315105.1. Classification (NCBI taxonomy): domain Eukaryota; kingdom Metazoa; phylum Arthropoda; class Insecta; order Orthoptera; family Acrididae; genus Locusta; species Locusta migratoria. The sequence goes on from CM048746.1 coordinate 606,364,537, forward strand.
TGTGAAAATCAATGGGACCAATAGGCGTAATTTTTTATAAATAACTAGCTAGTACCCGGCACGCTGCAGTCGCAGAAGAAGTAATTGTGCAAATAACGTTGAAAATTTGAAAGTGTTATCTTGTTTAATTACGAATGATAGAAATAAATATTAGATGTAATTCACATTTATTAAGGATCTTCAAGGTCTCACTAGAAAGTGTAAATTTAAATCTTCATGTGAAGCTTTGTATTCGGATGTGATGTTACGTGATGCAATTGTCTATAATGTACCTGATGTCCGCCTTAGGGAACAGATTCTAAAAATGTCGGATCCTTTAGTCTATCAAGTAGAACAGATTTTGAAACATTACGATTCATGTGCCACAGCAGCAGAAAACTTTGCTTCAAGTCCATTGTGTACAGTAACTACGTCACGACAGCGCAGGGTCGGCCGCCGTGCATTTCCGCCTGCTCGCTCAAAGTGTAAACAAGTTGATTCGATGCAGAGCCTTGCCTAATTAGGAAGTGAAATCTTGCCAAAAATGTTTCTCACGGCACAAAAGGCAGAACTGTCCACCACGGTCAGCGAAATGCAATGTTTGCAACAAGAAATGTCATATACAAACAGTCTACTTACAGCAAAAGAAACGAAATTTGTCCACCCGGCCCAAGCAGCGACAGGTTATTCAATAAGTGCAGTATTTTCAAAACCCGTGGCTGCCCCTCGTAACATCAAGGACACTGAAGTAGCACAATTTGTACGACAGGCCAGATAAATGTCTGTCAATTTGCGTGTAAATGACATACTCTGAGATTTTCAGCAATCAGTCGATCTTTTTTTTTTTTTTTTTTTTTTTTTTTTTTAAATCTTTATTAGCAAATCATGATTTCGGCCAGTAACTGGCCATTATCAGTGCATGTGTTTAACTGAAGATGTTATTAATATGGATAACTCACACCACGCCAAGTATGACAACTGACTCAGAGTATTGGAAATATATCACAGTCGTGGAGCGCAAACCATGGAAAGTAACAGGTACATCAGTCACATTGCCCAATCGCAAAACTTATGAACAGTTAGGATCGCCGGGCCTTTTGTAAGTTGACTGATTGTCGTATGGTCTAGGTGCAGTGCTGTCACATAGACATGGGGATACGAACCGTCCGATAGCGTTTGCGTCCAAACTTTTGACAGACACATAGGTGCAATTGAACCAATACAATCTAGCCAGTGGGTGCATCTTCTTGTTATTTTGCCGAGGCCCGTCAGGTAGCATTCGCATTTGTGTTGAGTTCAAGGCTACAGTGAATCCACAAACAGATGTAGACAGTTATTCTTTGCTGAGACCAGAAGATTAAATAGAGATATTTCTCAAAGATATATTTGTGCAAAGCCTACCTTTAGTTGCCACTCGACGAAGAATCACAGAAAATGTGAGTTGTCAATACACATCTCGGCTTGCAGTGCATCCCCGCCCGCAATTTTTCAAAGATATTTGGAACAGCTTACAGCACGGGTGCCTTGTTGTTAAAACTACTTGGATGACATAGGTGTGTCAGATCGTACCCCCGAAAAACACATTGCAAATTTAAGAAAATTATTTCAAGTTTTGTCAGATGCAAGTCTCAAGTGTCGCTTAGATAAGTGTGACTTTTTCAAACCGGAACTGCAGTATCTAAGATACTTGATAAACAGTCAAGATGTGAACCACATGCAATCACATTTGAGGAGCATCGTTTCAAAACGTATTAAGAGCACTCTTAATCAAAATACGTTTTGATACGATTTCCCCCTGTTTTTATGCGCTCTTTAATGCTGTGAATTCAGATTGAAACATTTCGTGTTATATCCCTTAAAATTTCCATGTCTATGTAGATGCGTCGGATCAAATCGTATTAAGTGCACTGGAACGATCGGTTCAAAGTGTGTTATGTGCAACTTTCGTCTAGTTAAGTTGGACAACCTGCATTCAACGTTCCACAAATTAATGAGGGAGCGTTCTGCTGAAACAAGAAGCTTCTGCTTCGATTTGCAACAGGTGCTGCCCCCTCCAAAATTATCAATTGGCGAAATGTTGGACACAATAAAACGCTGATCTGCCGGTTGGTGTTTCATTCACACATCTCACTACTTCAATGGCCCTTCAAATACACCCGCGATATCTACTATACGTTAACTGTACTATGCCCATAACCTTCGCTTAAAGAGCAAGAAGTAAATTGACGAAGATTTATTGAAATCAGATGAACATTATGGCAGCGCATAAAATACGAAATACAAAGAAAGAAAATGTGTTATGTGTACAGGTGTCCGGAAACGCTTAATTTCCATATTAGAGCTCATTTTAGTATTTCTCATGTTCTTTCACCAACGCTTACTGGAGCACGTTATCATGATTTCATACGGGATACTCTACCTGTGCTGCTAGAATATGTGCCTTTACAAGTACGACGCAACATGTTGTTCACGCACGATGGAGCTCCTGCACATTTCAGTCGACGTGTTCGTACGCTTCTCAACAACAGATTCGGTGACCGATGGATTGGTAGAGGCGGACCAATTCCATGGCCTCCACGCTCTCCTGCCCTCAACCCTCTTGACTTTCATTTGTGGGAGCATTTGAAAGCTCTTGTCGAAGCAACCCCGGTACCAAATGTAGAGACTCTTAGTGCTCGTATTGTGGACAGCTGTGATATAATACGCCATTCTCCAGGGCTGCATCAGCGCATCAGGGATTCCAGGGAGGGTGGATGCATGTATCCTCGCTAACGGAGGACATGTTGAATATTTCTTGTAACAAAGTGTTTGAAGTCACGTTGGTACGTTCTGTTGCTGTGTGTTTCCATTTCATAATTAATGTGATTTGAAGAGAAGTAATAAAATGAGCTCTAACATGGAAATTAAGCGTTTCCAAGCACATGTCCACATAACATATTTTCTTTCTTTGTGTGTGAGGAATGTTTTCTGAAAGTTGGGCCGTACCTTTTTGTAACACCCTGTATATCAAAACATACATATATGCGATAAATTTCATGGTGATTGCTCAAAGAGTGTCAAAGTCGCAAGGTACCCTCTGCCATGCTAAATTCACTGGCTTACAGATTATAAAAATCTCCGTAATGAAAATACATTTATATGCTGACTTTAATGGTGACTAGTCAAACAATTTGGATGTTTGCTGTAACGTACTGGACCGTACGGTGGTTGTTTGTTGTTTGTTAAGCTTATGGGACTTAACTACGGGGTCATCAGTCCCTAAACTTACAAACTACTTACGAACTACCTTATACTAAGGACGGCACAAATATCCATACCCGAGGGGGGATTCGAACCCCAGACCGTAGTGGCCGTACAGACCGTGACTGGAGCGCCTCAGTCCCCGCGGCCACCGCGACCTTACGGTGGCTTACGAAAGGTAGCCCATGTATTGATGCAGATTATAAGCTATCTCACTTCCAAATTTCATTCAAATTTGTCTATTGCTTTCAGCATGAAGGAGTAGTAAACATTTAACTTAGTGTAAGGTACCCTCCGCCACGCACCAAACGGTGGCTTACGAATTATATTAATTAGGATATAAGCTCAGTTCCAAATTTTGTTCATATCCGTCCTGGCATTTCAGCGAGAAGACGTAAGAAAAGAATTAACTAATTCTAAAACACCCTCCGTCATGCACCATACAAAGTTACTATCAATAAAATTCTTCTGGGTATGAAACCGCGTCGTCATTCCACCGACGTTTCTGCCACTGTTGCAAGCGGCCTTCATCAGGGTCTCTGTCTGTGTCTGACACAGACCCTGATGAAGGCCGCCTGCAACAGTGGCAGAAACGTCGGTGGAATTTATAAAATGACGACGCGGTTTCATACCCACAAGAATTTTATTGATAGTGACAACAGTCGCGGAAGCCTACGTTTGCATACAAAGTTAATTTTAGTATGCCTTTAACCGTCTCGCGAATGCAAGCAATGAGTTGACAATGTTTTATTGCAATCCGATGTACGGTATGGCCATGCATAAAATACGAAAAAAAGACATACAAACACACATTAATTTTTATATATCAGATATATTCTGCAGCCAATTTCGGCTACATATCGAAGACATCTCGAGGTTCCTTATCCTTTTAGAAAGTATTAGCATCCTTTCAATTCAATCATTAAGTTATCGTTGGTGGGTGGTGGAGAGATTGTGTAAGAAGGAATCCACGACACTAACTGAATAGATTATTAATACTTTATACAAACGTATGGAACCTCTATTTGGTTTATTGAACTAGATATGGCTTCAATGTGAGGCCGCAACTGGTTGCAGAATAAAATAATTATTAAAAAAATTATGGCTGCTGGTTGCGTTCGATGTAACTTTACATTTCTTGACCGGCCGAAGTCCACACTCCATATTAATGATGGATACAATAAAATTGAGTCGCTGGGCACGGTATGGAAAGGCAGGTAGCACAACAGCTCTACCGGGAGTTGATGGATTTCTTCACTTCGGATCCACTCCGCCAAGCAGCTCCTCAGCTGGCCGTATGAAGCTAAATGCACCCCGTTCTATTACTGACACAAAGGAAACATTCTTGACAATTCCAAGTCTTGAGCCCGGGATTTCCGCTTGACAGTCAGCAGAACTGACCACTTAGCTATGGGGTAGACTACTCTAATGGATCTACATCTACATCTACATACATACTCCGCAATTGACCGTAAGCTGCGTGGCGGAAGGTACACTGTACCACTACTAGGCATTTCCTTTCCTATTCCACTCCCAAATTGAACGAGGAAAAAAAGAATGCCTATATGCCTCCGTAAGAGCCCTAATTTCTCTTATCTTGTCTTTGTGATCTTTACGCGAAATGTAAGTAGGCGGCAGCAAGATCGTACTACACTCAGCTTCAAATTCCGGCCCTCTAAATTTAATGAACATTGTTGAAACATTTGGCAGATGGTTTTCGGCAAGAATGGATACCAATCAACTGGTAACTCTTTAAAAACTTTACGAATCTGTTCCTTGAAGAGGTTTCAGCTGTTTTCAAAGCCAATGGTGGGCAAAGAAGTTATTAATAAATAAATAAAATAACAAATTTCATGAATGAAAATTTCACTCTGCAGCGGAGTTTGCGCTGATATGAAACGTCATGGCACATTAAAATTGTGTGCCGGAACCGGGATTCGAACCAGGGACCCCTGAAAGGCAAAAGTCCCATTTTCGAGTTCCGGCACACAATTTTAATCTTGCAGGAAGTTTCACAACAAATTCCAGTTGGCGATGATATATATACATTTATTTTAAAAAAATCAATTTCATTAACATGAAAGATCAGTGCAGTTTTCGAGTCATGAGGACTTATGTATACCGCATAAAACATTTAACAGGCTGATCCATAAAAACATATAAATGTATTTCTAGTCCATAACAAGTTTAAAATAAACATAGTTTCTATGTTACTTGTTCATATTTGATCCTGTAATATAAACATGCAGATATGTCGATTTATTTCACTTTGTACTCAAAACTATTCATGGTCGGCTGGTGTAAAGTCCCGCTCTGATCCCATTTTGTACGGTTTAAAACATAGCCGCTTTGGCATCACCTACAACACCGTAATCTATGTCGGGCGCTGTTCCTTGCTAGCTTTACTCACAGACTTCCTAAGACTTCCGTGAAACGCTTCGCACACTGTTGACGTTTCGACCATATTCTTCCCCTCACAAAAGCACCCGTTTTCTGCCAAGTGTCGGTTAACACCTGCCTGTGTTATTCGTACACTGGGCTCGCATTCGGGAAGAACGCGGTTCAAACCTCTCCTCCAGCCATCCTGATACAGGTTTTCCGTGATATCCCTAAATCACTCCAGTCGTCCGCCTCCTTGGTCTAGTAGGGCAGCGAGGTGGGTTGGTGGTCCCGGGTTCGATTCCTGGTCGGAACGGGAATTTTCTCAAATGTTTGTTAAGCTTATGGGACTTAAATACGGGGTCATCAGTCCCTAAACTTACAAACTACTTATGAACTACTTACGAACTAGGACGGCACAAATATCCATGCCCGAGGGGGGATTCGAGCCCCCGACCGTAGTGGCCGTGCTGACCGTGACTGGAGCGCCTCAGTCACCTCGGCCACCGTGGCCGGCAGGAATTTTCTCCTCTCGGGGACTGGATGTTATGTCGTCGTCATAGTCACTTCATCATCATTGACACCAAACTCACCGAAGTAGCGTCAGCTAAAAAGACTTGCAGCTGGCAGGCTGAACACGACCACAGTTGGGGTCTAACGTCCAAAAAATTCCACATCATCATGATCAGGCCCTTCGAAGGGTACGGCCGATTTCCTTCCCCTTCCCCGACAAAAACTATTCAAGCCTTTGTGGTCCGTCTCTAATGACCCGATATCGACTGGTCGTTCAGCCCTAATTTTTTTTTCTTCCTAGCTAAGTTATTCTTGTATGACAGGTCTTAATGTAAAGCAATTTTTACATTGCAATGACAGTGTCACTTTACGACAGATGACATAAGAGTAAATAAAAAAAAATAAAAAAAAATAAATTGAATCCATTGAGATCTATCGCATTTGTATCCTAAATTTCTGGTAGCCGAGAGTATTTAAGCATTTCATACAAATGAATAATCAGCTGTTTATTAATTCCTTAAAAATCTGCTAGTTTCGGTAGTATACCATCTACAGTGATAAAAGGAGAATGGTCTGTACATTCTCCTTTTTGTGTCCCAGCCTCATCGCCGCTTTTGTGTCTCGTCCGCCGGTTGTCGTAGGTGTCGGTGGCCAAGTAGAAAGAGACCGACACAGGAATAAAGGATGCACGCATATGCAGGTACAAAGGTGACCAGCCAGTGGGACAGCAGAAACTGGAAACACTAGAGTAAATTAGAACGAGATATATATTTCATAGAGATTTAGTTTACATAGTTCATGACTGCAGAATACTGATACATAGATTAGATAGAGGCCTGCCTACTGATGATTCCTAGTGCCTTTCCGATAGCCAAGTCTTAACTGGTGCCTATCTGAATCCCAAGTCTTAACTGGTGCCTATCTCATTCTCAAGTGGCCGATGCAGCAGTCGTGGCCACGAGCGGAGTTGAAGCAGAGGGCGCTCGTGGCTGACGTCGTAAGAACGCCGCGCCGTGCGTGCATGGCGGCGCGCGGCGAAGGTACGTGGCGCGCACTTTAGACTTGTGCGACACCACACTCCTCTTTTATGTTTGCTTGACTGATAGGATAATCCAATATGACAATTTTACGAGGTATGCCCAGAATGTAAGTTCCGTTTAGTAATAAAACAAACGTCTTCGGATATGGAAAAAATATTTATTGTACAAAACTCTACAACTGTTAAACTAATTTTCTACATAGCTTCAGAAATTTTGGAGGCACTTGTCCTTGCATGGCCCACATGTCACATAAGTAAGGTGAGCAGCTATGTGACTGTCACGTCACAATGGTCTAGTATGCTTGCTCTTTGGTATTTTCGTGTGGACTTCATGCTGTATTTGGCCACGCCCAATCTCATCCTTCTGCCATCCCACTACTCCCTTTTCGTAGGCCCAATTCCAGTAGTATGTTTTAATGTACTTATAATATGGTATCTCATATTGTTCATATGACTTAGCACATCTTGTAGCCATTTTCTTCACAGCTTCTACGTTAGAAAGCAGTAGCCGGCCGCGGTGGCCGAGGGGACTGAGGCACTCCAGTCACGATCTGCACGGTCACTACGGTCGGGGGTCGAATCCCCCCTCGGGCATGGATATTTGTGCCGTCCTTAGTATAAGGTAGTAAATAAGTAGTTTGTAAGTTTAGGGACTGATGACCCCGTAGTTAAGTCCCATAAGCTTAACAAACATTTGAACATTTAGAAAGCAGTAAAGAGTGACCAAGATGATGTTATTGTAATTTTATTCGAATAACTTTTAAATTTAATCCTGCGCCATCTGGCGGCTATTGGACCTACTTTACCTGTTACGGTGTTTGCCCCCTCTCACCACAGTTTGGCGTGTGAATCTAGTTGATCACATTCACTAGGCATCTATGATGGTGGTTTATGTTCAAATGTTTGTTAAGCTCTTAAGCTTAACTACGGGGTCATCAGTCCCTAAACTTACAAACTACTTATGAACTACCTACAACTAAGGAAGGCACAAATATCCATGCCCGAGGGGGGATTCGAACCCCCGACCGTAGTGGCCGCGCAGACCGTGACTGAAGCGCCGCAGTCCCCTCGGCCACCGCGGCCGGCGTGGTTTATGTTTTAATTATGCATCTCCACTAAAATGTATTTTAATTCCCATCTTCTTTTCTTAAGTTTGTAAGTATATGTGCATATAATGTTCTCCTTGTGAATATTGTGAACTGTAAACATCCTAAATGTAATGTTCTTCTATTATATATGCCACAGATCTGAAGATGATGCTGTCGAGACCCGTAATGGTAAAATAAAGTATACTGTGACCAAGACATTTCAAAAAAAATATTTTGCATGCCAACGTATGGTCGCTTGTCCGCAAAAAATGGACGGTTTTATGAACCTAATTAAAGCCCAGAATCACCTAAATGTTGATACTTTTTAAATTGTAATAATAGTACCTCTCATTTTGTATAACATTAAAAACTATCAATAATTAGTTTTGATTGATTCATTAATGTTCATGAACGTTTCAGCGGCATTACGGGAAAAATCAAAATCTTCACACTCAGGTTTAGGCAGGCGAAAGTATCTAGTTCCATGAGATGACGATACTCGACACATTCTTCCTGTCTAAGAGTGATGGGGTGTACCGAAGTACGGTTTTGTAACCAAGTACAGCAGCATGAGTTCTGCATCAATGCTCGTTCTACTGTAGCTATCAACCAATCAAGACACACTTTCAGTAAGTTGCCTATTTGAGTTGAGATGACTGATATAGCAGACATGATCCAGATTTGACAGACATCTGTGGCGGTGTGAACTGCTCGTGTGTCACATCAACTGACGTCACCTGTCATATAGCGACCGCGGTGTGATGTCGCCTTAAACGACGCACGAAACTCATCCTGCGCTGTTACAACATATCTGACGTCTCAAAACGGAGTACACAGAAAGCAAACGACTTGAAATTTAATGTAGTGACTAACATAAGAATTACAGCGCTCCTTGCGGCGACCACCGTTAACTCGGCCGCCATTATACACTCGTCAAACCAGTAAGAAGAACCAGTTTGGTTTGTCGTTCTGTTAAGTGACATATTTTATTTGCTGAAATGTTTCATTTTTCTTTGCTATTTGTTCACTGAAATATCAACTAAACATAATGTGTCTAGGTTTCAATAAAAAGAATCGAAATGAGAAAACAACTAATATTTCTTGACACAATGCCTTGGAATTTTCATTACTACTCAAATATGTGCAGGTTTTCTTTGAAAGATAAGGAGCTAACAAATATATGGAAAGAAAATCTGAAACGGTACATACTACAACTGGCTACATCTGTTCAAATCACATTCAATATGTACAGTTTACATTGTTGCATAGATAATATTTTAAACTGACAGCTTCATAGCTCCTATTCAAAGCGACAATTGCACCTGTTAGTTGAAATAAGGCCTGTTTCTACAAAAGTCAACAACTCAAAAAGAAAAAAAAATAAGAAACACATTTTAAAAAAAAATTACTTCAACTGTTTGCAATTCTCGTGCCTTAAAAAATACATTTCTCAAATAATCTCTACATTACAACATACCATAACCTTCCAGTTACAAATAAAAAAAATATGTAAAACTCACTACTTTTTCCAACACTCATCATCTACAGACTAATTATTTTCTAGCAGTAATGTTATTCAACGAATAATAATTAAATAAATTGGTTCATTAAGGTATTTTAATTCGTTACTTTCATTGTCATAGCATCTTCTCGTAAACTCTCGGGCTGATTCTGATGAAGCATCAAAAAGTCTTTTTAGCTTCTTTACATCGGTTCTAGGATGCATTTTTTTCACTGTTGTTGGAATTATGTAATTTAATTTTCTTCAGTTCTAAAATGATTGTAAAAGAAAACTATGTTGTTTTGATTTTGATAATAGACCTTTTACTCTCTCTTTCTTTTAAATGTGGATGTAAACATTTTGAATGGTAGCATCTCTTTCATGCATTTTTTAGCAGCAGTCTTCACAACTTACACTTGCCAGTTCTTGCCCAGAACAATACAGGTACAAGTATGGATAAGAAACTCATAACTGTAAGGTGGTAATCGCGTGGTTGAAGTTTATTCAGTTTTTGTTATTGAGACCATCACGCCACAGAGGGGCATGTAACTGTGACGCCTCATTGGGAAGTAGTGAACCACCTTGTCGAAACCTTTTTTTTTTTTTTTCAGTTCAGAACATCAAATATATTGCTTGTCTATAAATGTTTAGTACAAGCAGTAGATGTTCACTTTTTGTATTTGGTTGAGTTAAGAAAAATTCTATCGTTCTGGATACAAGAATAAACACATAAAGAGGAGCTATTGATACAGCCAGCGTATTGCATTTTATTCGTCTGATTTAGAATTACAGGGATACCGGTAGATATTATGTAACTCGTAATTTATATACTTCTTGTGTTTGTGAAAACAGTCCTTAGCTGCTCTAAAATCGTAGCTTCAGCTCAGCGCGACGGCACATGATGTAGAGATAAGGTGTGGAAAACATATGACATTTTTGGGAAAAGAGTTAAATTTTCTAGCGAGTTTTGGACTTGTACAGTTCAAATGATTGTTAACTCGGCACTTACGAATTAAACCAGTAGTGTAACTTAAAAACATACTGCCAAGGATGTGGTCAGACAATGGTGCCATTTTTACCAGTAAGATGTGTGATAATTTCAGTTTAAAAACTACGTGACAGATAACCTAAGTAAACTACGTACAGTAGTCTTCGCACCCCATCATCCTCTCTCATTTTTTGTCTTGTTTATTTATATTCCAGCAGTTTCTTCTTTCTTTTCAAATAGCGGACAAAAGTACATACACTGTGGAATAACGTATTTTGGCAAGACTATGAGCCGGCTGCGGTGGCCGAGGGGATTGAGGCGCTCCAGTCACGGTCCGCACGGCCACTACGGTCGGGGGTTCGAATCCCCCCTCGGGCATGGATATTTGTGCCGTCCTTAGTTGTAAGTAGTTCATAAGTAGTTTGTAACTTTAGGGACTGATGACCCCGTAGTTAAGTCCCATAGACTCTACAAACATTTGACCTTTTTTTTTTTTTTTTTTTTTTTTTTTTTTTTTTTTTTTTTTTTTTTTTTTTTGCAAGAGTATGATTTCATGAACGTACACTCACCTGGGAAAAATAATAAGATTTCATAAAAACAATCAGTCTTGATCGCACAATTTATAATTTAATTTATTTTTGTATTGTCAGGCATTTCAATCAGTATAGACTACCTTCAGAGCGTATCTCTGCAAACCAACATCAGAACCAGGGTCAAAATGATCTGTGCTAATGGAAACTGGTCACCATGAAAAATAAAATTGTAAATTGTGCGATCAAGACTGATTGTTTCTATGAAATTTCTCAGACAGCTGTACGTTCCAATAATGTTTGGAAAATCAATAACCACAAGTGATTTGCAACGGGGATTTTGGGGCACGGTTGTATAAAGGAGCTCCAGCGAAGTGAATGATAGCGCGATGGCAGCTGAAAATCATCAGAATATAGGCCATTTCAGAAATAAAGAGGACAGGTCGACAGTGAACAAGACAACAAATATGCACAGTAGTGGCGAATTCTGTGAACATATCTCCCATAATTTTTTTTTTGCAGAAAAGCCCTGATGAGCCAACAACTACTATGGTGACACAGATCTGGAATAAAAATCTGTTAGGGCAACATCCTTCAATCATCTGAATGAGGAGGACATGCCACAAAGACATGATGTTTTTGTGTTGCTCCCACAGCAGGGCAAAATTTCTTCTCAGACTAACGTTAGGGGCATTCTTTCTAAAGTAAAGAAAATTCAGTATAAAGATTTAGTTAATAATCCGCATCATGTTACGATCTGGGTTGCAATGTGCAGTTACCTACAAATGATGCGTGAATGTTTTATTCCAGAGCTGCAGAGATATAACAGTAACAGTTGGCTACCAGCTCCGTCTACGCTCTCCTTGTTCCACAATTCTCAGATTAAGTGTAACCACAAAAGTAGATCAGTGTATCTGCCATCGGCGATAGAGCGGTCACCTAGGAGTCCAGATCGCCTATGAAGTGTCAATTCTCTTAGTAGATTAATAATCCAGCATGTCGAGAAACAAAGATGCCAGGAAACTGGAGAATTATAGGAAACTCTTGGGGAAACATTTGAGGAACTCACACTGCCTACGCTTTGGAAATTTTAATGTAGGCATGCCTTAGCTCCGCATCGTTCTATGCCTCGAAAATGTTGGTACCCATACTGATGTGGATCACAAAATAAGCTGGAACGCAAGGTACAAACATGTCACACAGCTGTTATAAGACATTCGAAATAAATGCACGTCAGTACCAAAAGAGAGGAAGGCGCCGAAAACTTCGGACCAAGCTGTACAACTGAGAGGCAAAAACAGTGCCAGACCCGAAAGATATTGCGGTTTCCCAAGTTCACAAATGTCACTGTTCCCAATCGAAGTGATCTGTGAAGCCACAGTTTGCTGTCTATATCGCCAAACAGTTGTCTTACAGTATATGTCGAGATTCATTGCAAATTAATATATGGTTTAATTTCTTATAAAACTGATTATTCGAGCACATATAAACGGTTGAAATATGGTAACTCCATGTGGGTAGAATTACTACGACGACGAGTTTTTTTTAAATATTTTTAACTATTTTCAATATCCTTCAGTAAATTATTTGTGGTTTGTGTGAGTGATATTTATCTGACCCCCCTATAACAAGACAATGTTATAGTAACAAGTAGTTTTGCACTTTGAATTTAATATTTTTCGCCAATAACTATGTAGGCCTTTTACGGAAGGCTGAAAAAAAAGTTGCCTATGTATAGCATCCATATTCTGTCCACATGCCATGGCATCAAGAGCAGCTTGGATCTTTCAAGACATATAATGGAAAAAGACCTCATCCATGGCGATTCTCTTCCATCGAGAATGAATCAAACCCCACACGGAATTCACAGTTTTTGGAAGAGGGTCTGGCCAATCGTTCCGCATAGTCTTCTAGAACTCGTACGTACTCTATGGGATTCAGATCAGGTGACTTTGAAAGCCACGAAAGGCACCGAATAATATTCTCTCCCCTTTGAAACCAGCTCTGAATCCAAATGCTAGTGTGCCATGGATGATTATCAGTTGGAGATTCGGGCTACCAAAGTCAGGCTCCAGGAATGATTACAATTTGAAGGAAACATTTATAGCATATCAAATTGAACTTGCCGTGAGTACGTTTTAACATTCCTTCACTCATGTGAAGTGTCTCGTATCGTTGCCCATCTGTTGCCCATCAAAAACACTTCGTATTGCTGCCATGAAAGCATTGGCAATGTGTGGTCTTGCATTGTCCTGCATCAAATAACCGTACAGCTTATTGATGGGTGAAAGTTCTTGAAAAAATGTATGCAGGATATTGTTCACATACCTGTCAGAATTTATTGTTTCGTGAACAAAGATTCGACTAGTCATTTCCCAGATTTCCGCAGCCGAAATTCGTCGAGAGTTCTCAAATGTGTTCAAGAGATGTCAGGCCGCTCCTTCCATAGAGGGACATCATTTTGAACATCTACCGTAAATAAAGGTAAACTTAGGTTACTCAGATGGCAATGTTTTTAGACTTTAACTCAGTGTATGTGCCCGCGGCACAATAACGTCCGAGAATCGGGTGCTGCCGTGGCCGGCGGATGCGGTGGCGGCGGCCGGGAGCCGTACCGTGCGATCCGCGGACGCCTGGCAGGCGTCTTTCGTGAGACACCCTGTATATTTAAAAACGTAGTTAGGGCAAGATTGTAACAGACATTATCGATAAGAGCGAGCATATTACACTGTTAAAAACAATTAGGGGATAAGGTTCTGAAATCATACACAATAAACATATGCAAACGTATTTACTCCATATATTGGTTACAGTTATAATCTGTGTGTGATACAGTACGACATTTTGCTGTCTCAACTCTCTACTTGAAGGTTAAATGGCGATTTCGTAGAGCGAGGCACCATGGAGCTACCAAACAGTGAAAAAATTATTCTCGTTGCCAATATAGTGTATGATCACCTCGGATGGCCAGTACAGTTGCACACCTTCGTGGCATGGACAGGTTGACGTTATCAATCAGCCATTGAGGGATAATTGACTATTCTTCCATGAATGCAAAATGCAGCTCTTCAACCATTGTGAGAGGTGATAGTCCTGTTGCAATGCGGCTGCTATGTTCATCCCAGATATGCTGAAACATGAACAAGCTGGCCACGCCATTCGTTCAATTTCCTCAGCTTCAACCTCTGTGGGGACGAGCGTTATCATCTACCAGAAGGAACCATCTCCCATGGCACCACCTTGGGGTATAACAAAAAGTCGACGGAATTCTTCTTCATACTCTGAGCAGTTGAAGCGCCATTCTGAACGTCATAGACGTCCATATGTCGGCTAATACTGGCTCCTGGCCATACCATTCGACCACCACCATGATGTTTCCTGCACATAAGCAGAATTGTTCCACGTTCTCTAGATGACGGAACGACGATTGTCCGACTCAACATAAAAGCTTGACTCATCTGTGAACAGAATCCGGCGCTTTTCGTTACGACTCCAGTCTTGATGTTCCTTCGCACAGTTTCTGTGAGATAAACGGTATCGTGCTTCTAATGGGACACATACCATAGGCCTCGGTCCTTAGAGGCCACATTCCCGATGCCGATTTCGAACTGTTTATGTTGATACTGCGCGTTGCAGCTGAGCTGCATTCAGAATCCCTGTCCCGACAGGCTGTCAACCGGAGATGACGGTCATCCCTTGCTGATAACAGTGAACAACCTGGGTCTTGCTTAATTATAACAATTCCTGTTGTCCAGGTCCTGGAAATTACGCTTTGGCACACTCCTATAGCTGACGTCACCTCCCTCTGTGGTTCTCCTTGCCAAAGCTTCGGGTAAGCCATGTTGTTGTTGCATTGCACTACGTGTACAGTACACTATCTGAACCCAACTGCTTGTGTAATTTGTTAGGTAGGGTAAACATAAGTCAACACCAACCTCCTCTTCAGCAACTTTCTGTTATTTACCACTATCACGGTTGACATAATGTTGTTGTCTCCACTCCGTATAACCGAAAGAAAGACGTCGAAGCAATTTAGTTCATTCTGCCGATGACAATACTTCAGAAACTAAATATCTCAACTGATCCCCCAATTGTTTTGGCCAGTATATAACTTTGATGAATATTTACGTATTTCCACGTAAGTATGCTTACGTACTCGCATAGAAAGTAGAGCTATGTCATTCAGCCACAACAAGCTTGGAATCTAAGAAAACCAATGACATGATATGACATTAAATTACTTGTGAATGCCTTTTAGCAAGGAAAGGGCCTTCATTGTATTTTATTGTGACAGCTAGCCAAATAGTTTGCTAGTGTCATGTAGTGCACCAGCGCTGTACGGGACGAGAATCTCGTTTTCTACGAAGTTTAACCATATTTAAAAAGCTAGTTAGCGCAAATTTATGAGAGACATTATTGATATTAACGAGTATATTAGTTTATGGTAGACTTTATTCAGGTGAGAGTGAAAATAATAATTTGTGAACGTTTTACGCAAAATAACAAACAGTAATAATTTGCTGTAAAAGGAAACACGCAGCCTCACAAGTTACTTTGAAATAAACTTTCTCCAGATTTTAAAACTATCTAAGGCTTTGTTCATCGGAAGAATAAAATTATCACATGAGGTCTTAAAAGTCGGAACATATTATGCTCATTTTGTGCATAATGAGATTAAGTTTGTTCATAAAATTACATGATAAGTGAATACTTTAAATTTGTTTAAAATCGCTAGTATTAACCTATTGGTAGTATTTACCTATTAGTAAATAACAAGGAATCGTGACTTCAGCGTTGGATGGAAGTGTGTGGGATAAAAATCGCCTAGACCAAGAGGTGAATACAGTAAGCAGATTCAAATGCATGTAGGACGCCGCTCTTATGAGGAGATGAAGAGGCTAACCGAGGACAGAGTAGGGTGGAGAGCTGCATCAAACCAGTCTCCGGACTGAAGACCACAACATCTACAGTATTAACCTAGCATGTATTTTCATGAACAAACAACGACAGGAGTATAACAAGTTCTGATTTTTTCTTCTTATGACACCATTAAATGGTGTTGAAATCTGAACTAATATTTCTTCCAAACCAACTTTTTAGACTGCGTGTTTCCTTTTGGAGTAAATTAAACTGCTATGACTGCTGCTTTAGACAAACCGTGTTCAAAATCATAAGAATACAGTAATTTTTTAAAAAAATTGTGTGTTATTCCTATACACGCTTGTACAGGCAACAGTTCAAGGTAAAACAGATGAAACTACACAATTGTAGGATGATTTCACAATACGGTACTGAACCCGTTCAGAGTCGATGATTTCTGGGGCTACACATATATTCATCAGTTTTTCGAGAATTAAACTTTCACTCTGCAGCGGAGTGTGAGCTGATATGAAACTTCCTGGCAGATCAAACTGTGTGCCAGAACCGGGATTCGAACCTGGGACCTCTGCCATTCGTGGGCAAGCGCTCTACCACTGAGCTATTGTGAGGGGGCTGACATGGAGCCGTTTATTTCGCATATCAATATATTAGGTGTCAAAAAAGTTTTCTTGGTTGGAGAACTGTGTTACGTAATACATAGTGTGAGAGAGAGAGTTGATGAGCTTGTATCCCGTGGGAAAGCTCCGCCCATATTGCAAGTTGAGATCTGATTGGCTCCCACCTATACTAATTGTCCGCCAAAACTTTAAACTTCTTTTATTAACATTTAACTTTCCTATGTCTATTAAAAATTATCTGTATACTTTCTGTAATGCTTTTGTGCTAAGATATATTTCGGTTAATTCAAAGATTTAATTATTTGTATATTTTGTAATAAGTTGAACAATGTTAGTCTAGAAGTTTCGCTTGGCGCCAAAACGGTGGCTTGTGGCGCGCAGCGAGGTGCGGCGGCAGTCAGCCGAGCGCCGACCGCGATACCTTGCACATTCATGTTAGTTCAGTGCGGGCCAAGGACAGTTTATACGTTATGTATCGTTTATATATTTAATATTACTCAGTATATATTTGTGCTTGGATATACACTGGCATTTCTTCAATAAAAACAAGCACTGGCATCCGACAAAAGCAAAGTTAATCGTAGTGCAGTACTTGCTAGCCACATTTCAACACTTCTTTAAGTTAAGCATCACTTCAGGTACAACGGATGCGCGACCTGTGTGCTTCAACTGTGCAATGGGAGATCAACTACGACAGAAGACACAAGGTTAGTAAAAGATTCATTTTTGGTATGCACTGAAGTTGCATATCGACACGGCACCTCGGGTGCTGCTCCGTTTACAAACAAGGGCACTGGCACGAAGTGCGTTGGTAACATCGCCGAGGGAAGGCAAGAAAGAGGAGAGGTGTTTTAGGAACTTTGTCAACTATGCACTGACCTTCCCTCCCTGTCTTTTTTTTTAAGAAATCCTGCCGTACTATCCCGACACGACTCACGGTCCGTCCTCACAACTTTACTTCTGCCAGTACCTCGCCTCCTACTTTCCAAACTTATCATTTTTTCGATTTGCAGCTCTTATTATTACCGTGTTCGCAGTGAAAATTGTGGGTATGAGGTCCGCCTAATAAGCAAAACACTTACTTTACACCGAAACATGTTTCAGTACCTCTGTGCCATCATCATCACAGCACACAGGTAACGAAATATGTTTGGGTGTAAAATAAAATAGTGTTTTGCCTATCAGGCAGACCTCATACCTAGAACTACACGTATAGCTTGTGACAAGTGTACGAAGATTTTTGAGAAGTCCAACTTCATTAAAACTCATTCCCTGACGGGGAGGCGAAGTCGTCACTAGCCGCAGCGCCACGAGAAGTAGGCGGCATGCGCCTGAGGCCTCGCACTGGAGGCTGGAATACCGAGGCGTCGAGCGCTATCCGGGTTTGTGGGCCACTGCGCGCCGCCTGCGAACCTCCTCCTCCTCCTCATCTTCTTCTTCACTTTCCTCTGCCGCTTCTCACACTCTGACTCAACGCTCTCACGGCCTCACTCATTTCCCGCCTGCAGTCGCGGCGAATCGCGTGAAATCCCGTGACGCCACTCATGCACCTTGAAATTATACAAGCCTCAAGCTTGTCTCATTCCACTGATACCATCAACATTGCGTACTTTATCGACTTCTGATAATGTGAAATGACACGGAGAGCTCTGTCAAATGAATAAACATCCCAGCAAAAAGAAAATATTACACCATAAAAGACGATGACAACAATCTCAAATGGGAAATAGTCAATAAACAAATAAAGAGACAAATTGGTCTGGAAAAAACTGCTGCTAGGACAAGTTTGGTACTCGTGTGACTTCAAGCAGGAGACCCATGCAAACATACATTCATTTGATGGTCGCACTAACTCCCAAATGGAGGACATAGTAATTATTAGTTTCTCCATGACTGGATTCTTGCTGTTGCCGCAACTGTGGATCAATTTAATGAACGTCCAGCTCCAGTTGCATTTATTGGTTGTTTATTTAAGCCCACACTACCGGTTGCGGCCTCTATGTTAGGCCATTTTCAAGTGTGACAAACCTGCATATAATGTGTAGCAATAAGTTTACAAAAATTACATGGTACAAGATATAATGTTACATATATATATAAAGGTACTGTACAGAAGCAGAAGGAAACTTACGTTATGCCATAGAGAAAGCAACATCAAGTAATTAAAACAATAGAACTCAGAGAATTTAAAACTTTTGATGCCCAATGGCGACACGAGAGAAATGGGCGTGTCACGTTTAACATTCCAAATAATTATAATCGGCATGTTCTGATACAAACATTACATCATTGCAAGCATAAAATTCTAAACATTATTTGATAAAATGTAAAGGTCAATAGTAAAATATTATAAATGTCAGTTAGGATAAAAACGGAACATGTAGCGGCCAATGAGGCTATGTGAGAAGTGGGCGTGTCGTCAATTTAAAATTTTGATACAGGAAGTATAATAATTTAGCTTAAGGCCAATTGTATTCGATTTAGTTTACATTAAAGTTGGTTGTCGTGTTTAAACAAGGTACAAAAATTCTTAGGATGTAAAATGATTGCAACGAACGGGGCGTCCAAGCCGAGAGTTGAGGGGCTCCAGAGCAGTTCGGACGCGTCGTTGATTGCTTACATTGTACTGTTCACAAACAGTAGTAGATGTTTCAAAAACAGCCACGAACTTGCGGAGCATTTCTAAAAAATTTTGTCAATTACTGGGCCGCGGATATCTAAGAAATTAGTATTCTTTAAAGTGCTTTGCTCGTTAAGCGTGTCTTCCTTGGACTTTTTAGGTGAGTGTATATAGCAACCTCTTCATAAAAATCCATGAACTAGCCTTTCTTCATTGTATGGAGTATTGTCAGGTTGTTTTCGATACTGTCTACCTGGTGACTGTTGCGTATCAGGTGAGCAGCGAAGGTGGATCTGCTTTCAGCGTTTTTCTGCCGAGTTCTGTGTGTTCCTTGTAACGCGTTTTGAAGTTGCGTCCTGTTTTCCCGATGTAGTATGCATTACAGTCGGAGCAGTGAATTTTGTATATGCCCCCGTTTTGATATATGTCCTGCGTTGTATTTATGTCATGTATTAAAAGTCGCAGAATTGAGGGTTGTGGTTTGTTGGCTACGCAAGACATAGTAATTGGCATAGCTGGTGTAGAGAAGAAGCTGAGAGAGTTGAAAACAAACAAGTCGCCAGGTACAAATAGGGTACCAATCCGATTTTACAAAGAGTACTCGGAGGCATTGGCTCCTTATTTACCTTGCACTTAACGCGGATCTTTGATCCAAAGGAAAATACTAAGCGACTGAAAACTTTTCGAATAAGAAAAGCAAAAGAACGGACTCACAAAATTACAGACCTATACCAGTTTGCTGTAGAATTCTTGAACATGTCCTCAGTTCTAATACAGGAAATTTCCTTGAGACAGAAAAGCTCCGGTACATTAATCAGTACGGCTTTAAGAAGCATCGACTGTGCGAAACTCAGCTTGCCCTTTTCTCTGACATCTTGTGAACTAAGGATGAAGGGCAACAGTCAGACTGCATATTTCTCGATTTTCGAAAGGCATTTGACACGGTACCTCACTACAGACTGATATCGAAGGTACGAGTGGCTCGAAGATTACTTAAGTATTAGAACCCACTACGCGAGTGTTTATCTAGGGTATCGCCAGAAGTGCCCCAGGAAGGGTGATAGGGCCGCTATTATTTTCTATCTACATAAATGATCTGACGGACAGATTGACTTGCACTCTGCGGCTGTTTGCTGATGATGCTGTGGTGTACAAGAGAGTGTCGTCATTGAATGACTGTAGTAGAATACAGGATGACTTGAACCAAATTTCTAGGTGGTGTGAGACAACTAGCGCTAAATTTAGAAAAAATGTAAGATGATGCAGAGGAGTAGGAGAATCAATCCCGTAGTGTTAGAATAAAGTATTAGTAATGTGCTGCTTGACAGAGTAGGTGTAATGCTGCACAGCGATATGAAATGGAACGAGCATATAAGGACAGTCGTGGGGAAGGCGAATGGTCGTCTTCGGATTAATGGAAGAATTTTGGGAAGATGTAAATCGTTTGTAAAGTTGACCGCATATGAAAGGCTTGTACGACTGCGTCATGAGTATTTCTTTAGTGTTTGGGATCCCCATGAGATAGGTTGAAAGGAGGACATAGAGGCAGTTCAGAGGCGAGCGGCTAGGTTTGTAACTAGTAGATTCGATCAATGCGCGAGTGTTACCGAGGTGCTTCGGGAACGCAAATGGGAGCCGCTGGAAGGAAGATGACGTTCTTTTCGAGAAACACTGATGAAGAGGCCTGGAATGTGACACGGACTGCAGAACGATTCTACATTTCACGTAAAGACCACAAATATAAGACGAAGAGAGATTGAGGCTCGTTCGGATTCAGATAAGCATTCGTTTTTCCCTCGTTCTAAATGGGAGTGGAACAGGAAAGCAAGTAACTACTAATGGTACTGAGTTCTCTCCCATGCACCTTTGGGTGGATTGTGGAGTATGTATGAAGATGTAGAAGTTGGCATCATTGGGATAAGCCCTGATCAGCTGATGTACTAACATTGTTTTGTTTATAACCTCGTAAATATATTTCAAGAGGGCGGGTAAGCCTGAAAGTTCCACATCAGTTGAACAACGTTCTGTTATTCGATTTTACCTGCTGAAAGCGAGAATCCATTAAATATGTATTGTAATATAAAGTTTATGGTGAAGGATATCAGTCGTGCATACTCTTACAAGAAGGTAGAGCAGTTCAAAAATGGTCGCAACTATGATTGGCGACAACCGTTATGGCCGACCAGTTGCAGTTTCAACTCCTTTGCTTGAAAGTCGAATTGATGACATTATTCCAGAAATGTTTCAAATGTTCAAATGTTTGTACAGTTTATGGGACTTAACTACGGGGTCATCAGTCCCTAAACTTACAAACTACTTATGAACTAGCTAAGACTAAGAACGGTACAAATATCCATGCACGAGGGGGGATTCGAACCCCCGACAGTAATGGCCGTGCAGACCGTGACTTATTCCAGCTAACCGCCGTGTGACTGAGGAAATGGTACTTGTTGAGGTTCAAGTTAGTACTGGTACTGTCCATAACATTATCTACAACAAGCTGAAGTACCGCAAATCAGGCACAATATGGGTCCGAAAGGATTTAACGACGCTGTACTAAGAAAGATGGTTGAAACCATCGACAAAATTGGCTGGGAAGTACTGCTTGATCTCCCTTGTAGTCCTGATTTTGGTGTTTGGTGTACTGAAGGAGGCATTTCGTGGGAAGAGGTTCCAGAACAGTGATGAAGTGATTAAGTTTGTGGGAAATTGGCTCAACCATCAAGATAAAGAGTTCTCTATAGTGGAAATTAAAAAGCTTGTAGCCCGTTGTAACACGTGCATAGATGTTCACCGGGATTTTGTTGGGCCGAACGTTCCAAGGCGTATAGTTGCGGAGTGCGCCGCTGCTCGCAATTGGAGGTTCGAGTCCTCCCTCGGGCATGGGTGTATTTGTTGTCCTTAGCATAAGTTATTTTAAGTAGTCTATACGCCTAGGGATTGATGACCAGGGTGTTAAGTCCCATAGATTTACAAACATTTGAACATTTTTTGTTGAAAAGTCAAAAAAATATTGTTTTGTAAAATTAAAAGATTTCTCTCCAGACCAGTTTGTCTCTATAATTATTGAATGACCCTCGTAGTAGTACTGAAAATGGTTTCAACATCGTCAGACAACACGACAGGTAGTGTAGCGAGCTGCCAGAGCGCCATCTGTGCTTACACTGTAATACGGAATGTTTACAATCGTAATAGTATATCATATCAAAATGTGACGCAAACAGGCGACATGCCACGGACACACATTCTTGCTTCGTACAGTAAACTGACCGAGATTTAATGGAGTCATTTTGTAGCCTTCCGAATGGCGTGATAATTCTTTCGGATTATTGCCATACAAGTCGCTCAAGCTGCGTCATTAGTGCAGGATGCTCTTTGTAATTATCACGTGAACATTGTCACACACATAGCAGAGGTCCTCGACGTCAACCTACCGCCAATATTGTCGTATTCTAAAGCCAGAAGTGGCAGTTAGTACAGCTATCGCAGCAGTGATGAGAGGGTTTTTGAGTCCAGAAAAACACCAACAGTTGCCAACCGGTTGCTAGCAGTGGGCCTTACTGGTACGCACATTGCTAGCCCGTCTTAACGCCTCGCTGGCTTGGACAGGCTGCCACGCAGAATGCATTCGTCCATGACACACCGGAACCACCCTCAGGCCTTACGGTCACGGGTGCGAGAAGCTACAACGCTCGTTCGCAGTTAATGTTTGTTGATGGAACACTCATCAGCGCTCGGTACTTACAAAATGTTGTAAGGCCCGTTCTTTTGTCATTCTTCCGAAAGGAAGATGATGTATTGTTTCAAAACTATAATGCTCTCCCACACACTGTGTGTGAAACTCAACGTGGTATGAAAGATGCGCAGCAACTTCCCTGTAATTCAGTTGATCACGTATGGTAATTGCCATTCGTCAAGGCACTACTCTGAAGAACTACGTGAACAAATCGAACAGGTGTGGAGTCAGTGGCATATATTGTCGGCTATAAAAGCTACCACCGGAGCCCATATCTAAAGCACACCAGAAATTAAGAACCAATATTAACAAACATGGCAATGGAAACCAGTTTTCGCCAAGAAGAAGTAGCGCGTAGTGTGAAATGTGTCTCGTTCGCTTCATTCCAACAGTGGGAGAACAGAGCTTCGGACGCTCACTGCCGCAGCCTTCGCTAAGGTGATGGGAAGGGAGGGGTGGGGTCGGGTAGTGCGGCCTATAGCGCGCCAATGTTTCGGAATCCAGCTTCGTATCACAAGCACGAGTGCTTCCGAAATGTGCCGAACGAACACGACTCGCTCCTGGCTAAGTCCGCATCAGTTTAAAGCAACAAAGAGCGTGTATGTATGTTACGCTTCACAACAACTGTACTGGTGTTATTTATTTCTTAGTGTGCAGTGTAATTTGACAGTTCTTAGTGTTAACTCTTCAAAATGGATGGGAAATGTGTAATTAAACAGTTATTTGGATTCTCCGTTCATAAATATGTAACTTTTGTATAAAAAACTTTCTTCGTTACATGATAGATGGCGCTGTAATAGGCAATACTAAAAATGTGCAAATTGTTGAAAAACGGTAATATCTCAAACAAATACATAACAGATCAGGAATATCAGAGTACAGTTTATCATGTTTCTGTTAATGTTCTGTGATATCCCCCACAATCGAGTGAAACACAAACTATGATCATGCGTTGCTATCAGTCCGCGGCCAGACTGTTTGTTGTATTTCAATGATTCGGACTGTACCCACCTGTACGCAATGTTAGCGATTTCAGAGAGAGAGAGAGAATAGATATCATTTCCTGGTACTATGAGACCGACGGAAATGCTGAAGAAGCTCGTCACAGATATGCTACACTTTCATTACAGTGCCGATTACAGCGCCACTAATCATGAAACGAAAAAAATGTTTCATACAAAAGTTACATATTTTTACACGAAGAATGCAAATGTGCAATAAAAAGTAGGCCTTCCTATAAAAGATTTCGAAGTTGCTTCCCACCAAACATCACGGGTTTCGGTAGGGGTTGAGGGAGGGAGGGGGGGGGAGTGAATTGTCATTGGACGTCCCCCTCAACGCTTTAACATTTGCCGGTAACCGTTTCTTCGTTTCTGCTAATTTCTTAAGATATTTGGCACAGTCACTACCAATATCTCTGAAACAGCGCAAGATATTGATATTGTTTCTTAGCATTTCTTTCTCGGTACGACCTTAGAAAGTGAGATGTACTGTTTTAACAAGAAATATTCAATGAATTGTAAAAATCAATGAGGGTGTACTGATTTTTAATTCCGGTAGTGTTGTGGAGATTGTGTTGTGTTACTTAGGCAAATCACGGGTGTTGCTCTGTTACTCTGAGAAGCTAAGCCAACCCGCGGAAATACCCCACAGTGGTCTCACGAGTCGTGGACTCCTATATCGGGACACACAGGATGCTCGCGCGCCACTTAAGAAGATTACCGCTGTAACAGGCAGTGAAAAGTGCCGAGAAAAGCAGCTTAACGCTGACAAGGCGCTACTCAGGGTTGGAGCGGTAAGTCCAGGTCGCAGGTGATATCACTCGACGTCTAGCGGGAAATGCAACTCCCTAAAGACACTGGGCTTTCTGTCAATATTCAGCAAAATCCAACCAGCCTCCCCCCTCGAAGGGCTAATCTGCTTCAAATTTATTGCAAAGTGAGTTTCTTCGGCGAAGTTCTTAGGCAAAGTTGGTAAATCTGTGTGTTGTTAAACAAAGGCCGATTACGCTTTTCCTATTGACAAATCTACCAAAAGTAAACAAAAATGGATCTATTAAGAGAAACAGGGCAAACTGCGAAATGTAGCGCGGACGTTCAATGCGAGAAGCTCGTATTAGTTTCCACAACGCTATTCTGTTTCGTAATATGGTATAAAATCCAAAGAAATTCTTGTAACATGCAAAGTACACTAGCAGTAAAAAACAATCGATACCTCTACTACGCAAAACCAATGCTGATGCTGCTCACGACGGTGCTGCTGAAGCAGAATTACTAAACACAGCTTTCCGAAATTCCTTTGTCAATGAAGACAAAGTAAATTCTTATTCGAATCAGCAACAACTACCAGCATGCACTAGTTAAAGTAACTGCAATCACTTAACAAAAGCAAGTCTTCCTATACAGATTGTATACCAATTTGAGAGTATGCTGATGCGATAGATAGCTCCATACCCAGATATCAGAGGCAGATCGTTTTGTATTATCGCGATACGGGGGAGAAAACGTCACGAAAATGATGCATGAGTTGGGGTTGAAAAGAAGGGAGTTATTCGTTGCTCCGAGGACTAGTTACAAAATATCTGTCGTAACTTTCGTATGCGAACATATTTTGTTAGCCCCGCATACCAGGGACGAGCATCGTAATAAGAGAAATCATACCGAACACGGAAAAATTTAGGTGTTCCTTTTGGCCGCGTGGTTTTAGGGAATGGAACGGTACAGAAATATTATGAAAGCGGTTCGATGAAACGTCTGCCAGAAGCTTAATCACCATTTGCAGAGTAAATATGTAAATTTAGACGTCAGACGAGAATTTTGGAAGTTTGTTTGACTTTTCGGTGTACTTGTATGGACTGTCTTAAGGACACAGCATAGAGTCGGGATTTGTTTTAACTTAGAACTCACTTGTAATTGGATGGATATACTAAGAATTTTTGTTAAAGTTTTAGTTATTTGGGCAGCGACATATGTCTGAAGAAAGACATAGAGGGGGGAAAACCCAAATATGAACGTATATGTGGGACTATAAACGAAACCTAACGAAGTAAAAGGTAGGGGAAAAACGAAATTGTATTAAACGATGGCAATGGCCCCGCTCCTTTATGGCAGTGAAAACAGGTTTGAGAGAGAAAAAGAGATAAAAATAACATACATTCAGCAGAAATGAGGTTTCAACGGAGTGTTAAAGATTGCTGTAGGAGGGACCTCACAAAAAATTATGACATCCGGGCATGGCTGAGAATTTATAGGTCAAATGAAAATATAGAGAGACAAATGGAAGCAACACCTTTAAAGGAATTCCAGTCGTCGTAAACCAGAACTTGCGAAGAAGATATCTACGACAAAGTAAGAGGTGGCATTAACCCTGTGCAATCTGCGCAGGGATATTGTCTAATTCTTGAAAATTAAGATGAATTATCTGCATTAAGTATTACAAAGGTAAAAGTGGGTGGAGGTTTTTTTTTTCAATATGTGTACAGGCGCTGGCTTCACAATATTATTGGGGTAGCATAAATCTCTGTATGAGAAACTACATTAATCAGGTAATTTTGCGTTTTGTGTAGATGGGACAAACGTTTTATCGGTGTTCTGAAATCCGAATGCTCTCAACCAACCAGCTTAATGAAAAAACAATATCAACGCCAGATATGGTGAGCCAAGTAACGGTGTGTTTAAACACTGGGCTCGGGAGGTGGAGATTAGGTAACTACTTCAAACTCGAGGGAGAAATCGATAAATAACTCGCCACCCCTCCATCACCCCCACCCCCCTCAGTCGACGCCTCTGAATGTGTGCGAATCGTGTAACTGAGGCACAACATTGGTACGAGCCTGGTATGCACTTAGTGGGACGTAGGAAACTGCATAAACCACACCCATCCTGGACGGTACACCAGCTCTCGTCGTTAACCCGTGCAAGCTGAACAAAACATTTCTTCAAGTTCTTATACCTTTTTGTTTGCTAAATTTGAGATGACTCCACAGCATATGTTTCCTCTACCGTAGCTAACATCATTTTCCCATTGTTTACTGCTAATTTAGACATTCCACGATAATTTATTCATGAAATTTATCAAACTATTTCGTTTACTTCACCTTGCCATACTATTTTGAAAGTCTTACTGCGCGTAGTCTGATGTATACATGAAGCAACGATACATAATTTTCTTGTATCTTGATTCCAGCCCACCACAATCTCTATTTATAAAAGGCAATGTCCCAATTGACTGACTGACTGACTCACCATCGCCCAGCCCAAAGCACTGAAGATAGAAACTTGATATTTGTAGAGGGCGTTGATCTTACGCTGTAGACGTCATTTAAGAAGCGATTTTTCGATATTTCTCTCGTAAGGGAGTGAAATAGGGGATGAAACGTTTTTTGAAAATACGTTGCTTATTTACGCAACTTTCAAGCTAGAACTACAAAATTTCGGATTTTAATTCAGGGTTCGAAGTTAAGACCTCAGTTTCAGCATTTTGTGAAATTCAACCAATAAGGGCGTAAATAGAGGAACAAAAAATTGTGTTTCAAAAATATGTTGCTGTTAACTCAAATTTTAAGTTACAACTACGAAACTTCGGATACGGAATCTTGGTCAAGATTTAAGAAAATACGAGTTTCAGTATTTTTGGAAATTCAACAAGTAAGAAGGTAAAATAGGGGATGAAAAAATCTTTTTAAAAACACGTTGCTATTCAGACAATTTCGAAGCTAGAGCTGCAAAAATTGACATTTTTATTGTTGGTTAGAATTTAAAAAATATGTGTTTCGGTATTTTCAGAAAATTAATCATTTAGGGTGTGAAATAGGGGATGAAACATTTTTGTGAAAATACGGTGCTTCTAAGCCATTTTGAACCCAGCGCCTTACGCCAGACATAAGAGAACGATCGTGGAAAAGGCAGCGATTTTATGTTTTCTGTTGCAGTTACATTCAAGGCATTCATAATGCTTGTTTGAAGGACACTGAAGATGGTCACTATGTGATTGACATTGATCTGTTGTTTTTTAAATAGAACATTAACGGCCAATGCTGCTAAACACATCTGGTGTGTTCATCATTGAGTGGTCGTTGAGCACCATCCTGGAAATGGAATCAAATCTCAAAAAGATGGATTCATTCAACAAAGAAGAGTGCAAGAAGAAGAAAACTGGACTGAGACAAATTCATAGAAGAGGAACGGTGGACGGATAGAGAAATGCGGAGAAGTGCCATAAATACCATGACCCGGTAGGAACTGAATAAGGGGAGTGAATGATGATCGTGAGTTACCAATCACAACAGGTATAAGGATCAATTCTCCTGTACGTCTGTTGGCACTGAGAATGTTCAAATGTTCAAATGTTTGTATAGTCTATGGGACTTAACTACGGGGTCATCAGCCCCTAAACTTAAAAACTACTTATGAACTACCCAAGACTAAGGACAGCACAAATATCCATGCCCGAAGGGGGTTTCGAACACCCGACCTTAGTGGCTGTGCAGACCGTGACTGAAGCGCCTCAGTCCTCTCGGCCACCGCGGCCGGCCGCTGAGAATGTGTCACGTTTCTCATTTCGATACAGAAATGTGTCGCGCGTTTCTTGGCGCCGACCGGTTTTTAAAGATGTGTATGAGATAAAAACTGGCTCGGAGAAAGTGTCGCCGGTTGCAGGGGCAGCGAGCTATAGTAGCCCAGCGCCGCGGCGGCCGGCAGTGGGTTCCCACACGCGGGGCCCACTTTTCCCTCGGCTCGGCGCGGCGCGGCGGGGTCTTTGGCCCGGCCACGGCAGCGCAGACAGACTTCCTGGTCGCCTCAGCGCAGCGCAGGCCAGACCAGAAGGGGCTCGGCTACATTGTGCCTCAGCCACCGCCGCCGCCTCCGTCTGCCCGCTATGATGGGCGTTGCGTAACCCGGCAACCGCTCTGTCCCGTCCCCTCCACATGTAGGCGCCCCGGGCTTCCGCGTCCACACGCCGCAGGGCTGCAGCCGCGGCCGACTTCCAGATCACTCTCTCAGAAATTCAAATTAATAGTATCCCAAGATCGCCAATTTTTTTTATTTACGAAGTATGTCCACAAAGTAAGTTCCGTTTGGTTATATAAACCAAAAGTAAACAGATACAGAAAAAAATATATATTGTATAAATATCAGCAACTGTTCAACTACTTTTCTACATAACTTCCGAAATTTTGTAGGCATTTCTCATAGCGTGGGACAAGTTTTTGTGTGTCTTCTTCATAGAAGGTTGCCGCCTGTGTATTCAACCATGTGGCAAACATGTCCTTTCAGCTCGTCATCATCGTTGAAGTGTTGACCACCAACGACAGATTTTAGGTGTAAGATGAGATGAAAGGAGTCTTCTTCTTCCCTTCACGTTGCCGCCCGACCTCACAAGGCGAATGTGACCAAAAAACTCTTACGGGGATTTCACTGGGACGTGTTTGATCATCCTCCGTACAGTCTCGCTCCTAGCGACTTTCTTCTTACACCTAAAACCTGTGCATGGTGCTCAACATTTCAACGATGGTGACGAACTTGAAGAACATGTTACCACATGGTTGAATACACAGGCGGCAACCTTCTACGAACAAGGCGTACAAAAACTTCTGTCACGCCATGACAAATGCCTACAAATTTTCGGAAGCTATGTAGAAAAGTAGTTTAGTAGTTGTATATTTTTGTACAATAAATAATTTTTCTGTATCTGTACACGTTTGTTTTATATAACCAAACGGAACTTACTTTGTAGACATACCTCGTATTTGTCTCGACGACCGGTTTCGGTACATTGAGGTACCACGGAATCTTACTAGCGTCTGGAAATGAATTACTAAGTTGAATCAACCTGTATATTACACATCTTATCAGCGATATTAATAGTATTTATTACGAGATGCATTCAAGTTCTAAGGCTCCGATTTTTTTCTCTCCGGACTGGAAAGAGATAGAAACATGCGCATTGTTTTAAAATGAGGAATTTTACAGCCAGCGGCGAGAATGAGAACTGTTTTAGATATTTAAAATGGCGACGTTTTCCTTACTTGAACAGAGTGCAATCATTCGTTTTCTGAATTTGCGTGGTGTGAAACCAACTGAAATTCATCGACAGTTGAAGGTGACATGTGGTGATCGAGTTATGGGTGTGTCAAAGGTGCGTTCGTGGGTGCGACAGTTTAATGAAGGCAGAACATCGTGTGACAACAAACCGAAACAACCTCGGGCTCGCACAAGCCGGTCTGACGACATGAGCGAGATAGTGGAGAGAATCGTTTTGGGCGATCGCCGAATGACTGTTGAACAGATCGCCTCCAGAGTTGTCATTTCTATGGGTTCTGTGAACATAATCCTGCATGATGACCTGAAAATGCGAAAAGTGTCATCCAGGTGGGTGCCACGAATGCTGACGGACGACCACAAGGCTGCCCGTGTGGCATGTTGCCAAGCAATGTTGATGCACAACGACAGCATGAATGGGACTTTCTTTTCGTCGGTTGCGACAATGGATGAGTCGTGGATGCCATTTTTCAATCCAGAAACAAAGCGCCAGTCAGCTCAATGGAAGCACACAGATTCACCGCCACCAAAAAAATTTAGGGTAACCGCCAGTGCTGAAAAAATGATGGTGTCCATGTTCTGGGACAGAGAGGGCGTAATCCTTACCCATTGCGTTCCAAAGGGCACTAGGGTAACAATTGCATCCCACGAAAAAGTTTTGAAGAACAAATTCCTTCCTGCACTACAACAAAAAACGTCCGGAAAGGGCTGCGCGTGTGCTGTTTCACCAAGACAACGCACCCGCACATCGAGCTAACGTTACGCAACAGTTTCTTCGTGATAACAACTTTGAAGTCATTCCTAGTGCTCCCTACTCACCTGACCTGGCTCCTAGTGACTTTTGGCTTTTTCCATCAATGAAAGGCACTCTCCGTGGCCGCACATTCACCAGTCGTGTTGCTATTGCCTCAGCGATTTTCCAGTGGTGAAAACAGACTCCTAAAGAAGCCTTTGCCGCTGCCATGGAATCATGTCGTCAGCGTTGTGAAAATGTGTACGTCTGCAGGGCGATTACGTCGAGAAGTAACGCCAGTTTCATTGATTTCGGGTGAGTAGTTAATTAGAAAAAAAAATCGGAGGCCTTAGAACTTAAATGCACCTCGTAGAACACTAGCTGAAAACTCGGCGTTGTACGGGTATTTATCTGTTTATTCAAGCCTTCTCCTATCCCTTCTCTCTCTGTCCATCTCCTCGCGCATCGTAGCATAGCGCCTCAATGGGCTTGGCCACTCCGCCGCGGCATGTTTTATTTACCGGGGAATATATAAGAAGTAATGCTGTCTTGCATAATGTATATAAATCCAAGTACATGCCGAGATCGCAAAATTTTTTATTTGTCTCGACGACCGGTTTCGGCACCTTGAGGTACCACGGAATCTCACGAGCGTCTGGAAATGAACTACTTAGTTGAAAGGAAGATATAAGATGAACATTAACAAGAGTAAAACGAAGGTAATGGAATGCAATGTCAGAAAATCAGGCGATGCTGAAGGAATTAGATTAGGTAATGAGACAATAAAAATAGTAGATGAGTTTTAGTTTTTGGTTACAAGATAACTTCTGATGGCCGAAGTAAAGAAGATATAAAATTCAGATTGGCTATGGGAAGCAAAACGCTTCTAATGAAACGAATCTTGTTAACATCCAATATTAATTTAAATGTTAGGAAGTCCTTTCTGAAAGCATTTGTCTCGAGTGTAGCATTGTATGGGATTGAAACGTGGACGATAAGGAATTCAGAAAAAAAGATGATAGAAGCTTTTGAAATGTGGTGCTACAGATGAATGATACAAATTAGATGGGCAGATAACGTAACTAATGAGGAGGTACTTAATAGAATCGGGGAGAAAAGGAGTTTGTGGCATATCCTGACTAAGAGAAGGGATAGATTGCTTGGACTCATTCAGACATCAAGGAATTGTGAACTTAGCATTAAAAGGAAGCGTGTGGGGGTAAAAATCGTAGAGGGAGACCGAGGGACGAATATAGTAAGCAGATCAAAAGGATGTAGGATGCCGAACGTATTCTCAGATGAAGAGACTTGCACAGGACAGAGTAGCGTGGAGAGCTGCATCACACCAGTCTGCGGACTGAAGACCACAACAACAACAACAGTTGAATCAACCTGTATATTACACATCTTATCAGTGATATTAATAGTATTTAGCCGCGGTGGAGTAGCCGAGCGGTTTAAAGCGTCTTGCTGCGGAGCGCGTGGTTTCTCGCCGTGGAGGTTCGAGTCCTCCCTGGGGCATTGGTGTGTGTGTTGTCCTTAGGTTAGTTTACCTAGGTTTAAGTAGTTTGTAAGCTACGGACTGATGACCACGCAGTTTGGACCGATAGAATTACAAGCATTTGAATTAATAGTATTTATTAGAACACTAGCTGAAAACATGTTTTATTTCAAATGTTCAAATGTTTGTTAAGCTTAGGGGACTTAACTGCGGGGTTATCATGTCCCTAAACATACAAACTACTTATGAAGTAGCTTATACTAGAGACGGCACGAACATCCATGCCCGAGAGGGCATTCGAACCTCCGACGGGGAGCGGCCTCGCGCATCGTAGCATAGCGCCTCAATGGGCTTGGCCACTCCGCCACGGCATGTTTTATTTACCGGGGAATATACAGGTTGTCCCAGCTATCTTGTCCTCCCAAAATATCTCTGGAACAATAATAGCTATTGGAAAATCACTTTCACCGGTATCAATGTACGGCTGGGGCCCATGAATGTACATATCTGGAAACATTCTAAAACGAAATCAAATGTGTTTTTTAACACAAACTTATGTTTTTTTTTGGACACCCCATATTTGTTCTTCAGCAATCCATAGCATGACAAATCACATAAACAATGGCGTTGATAGCATCGCAATATTCCAATTACATCCTGAGATATTGCTACGCGAAGTTGACGCTTGAAATATGCGCAACGCGCGGCTAGCGCTCGTCCTGAGCAGCATGGGGTTCTCGCCTGAGTCTCAGGACGTGCGCTAGCCTCGCTTTTCGTGTATTTCAAGCGCCAACTTCGCGTCACAATATCCCGGGAGGTAATTGGAATATTGCGATGCAATCAACGCCATTGTTTATGTGATTTGTCATGCTATGGATTGCTGAAGAACAAATATGGGGTGTCCATTTAAAAAACATACGTTTGTGTTAAAAAAACACATTTTCTTTCGTTTTAGAATGTTTCCAAATATGTCCATTCATGGGCCCCAGCCGTACACTGAGACCGGTGAAAGTCGTTTTCCAATAGCTGTTATTGTTCCAGAGATATTTTGGGTGGACAAGATAGCTGGGACACCCTGTATAAGAAGTAATGATGTCTTGCATAATGTACAAAAATTCAAGTACAGTATCCAAACAAACAAAGATAGAAATAAATATAAAAATTATATGTAACATTCATACATTCATTTAATTCACAACTTGGCTGTATACGACACCGAGCGAGGTGGCTTTAGCAGTGGTAACACGCTGGACTCGCATTCGGGAGGACGGCTGTTCAGACCAGCCTTCAGCCATCCAGATTTTTGTTTTCCATGTTTTTTTCCTAAATTCGCATGGCTTCCTCTGCATAGGAATTCGCATATACCCATCTGGCCAAGCTGAGAAACAGAAATTGAATTAAATTCAGAGCCTTAAAGCCCTGTGTTCAGCTGTGGGAAAGTGTTTCATCCTTTATGATGCCCACAGCTGAACACAGGGCATTCAAACTTTGAAGTCTCTTGTTTTCTTTATATTTTATTATTATTTTTATATTTTTATTTTGTGGTAAATTTTGGAACTTGTTACTCTTTAATGTGGTTTAATCACTGTAATATTTTTGTAATCATGGGCACTTGAAAATGATGCCATAAAGCTCAGAAACTAATAGTGAATTAAAGTACAAATAGTTAGACGGAAGTAGACCAAAAAGTATTTTCTGACAAGCGACTGTGGCTTTGGGACATATATTGGGTGTTTCCTATATCAGTTATATGCGATATGACTGCAATAAAATTGATTTGCAATGTGTGTGTGTGTGTGTGTGTGTGTGTGTGTGTGTGTGTGTGTGTGTGTGTGTGTGTGCGTATTTTAAAATTTAATGACACGTTCACCCGACTCAGCCTGTAAATTTCATACTGCGTTTAGGTGCCATATTTGGGCTCAATATATGTGGGCATTAGTCAATATATTTCGTGGCGTCTCTCCTTATTGCCACACCTTGGTATCTACGATGAATGGTACGGATTATTACACTTGAGCTATGTTACATTAAATGTACATTGCCAGCTCTGCTGAAGGCACTCAACATTTTCGCGCACTTGTTGTCCAAGTCCGCGTTTGGATTGTCGCTGAGAAAGGAAAGCGAGTGAATTCTTTACCGGCCGCGATCTGATCGAGAGTACAGCAGTACACTTTTGCATTGGCTCCTACTAGAAGAAAATTCCTTGTGTCAAAATGGATCGAGAGAAAGGAATTTGTAAGAACGGATAGTGATATCGTTCATTGTGACTGTTGCAATAAGGAATTAAGTTGCTCAGAATTCACTATTACTACCAGACAGTAGCGTATCTTAATGACTACTTAGCAACTTGTCCAACATATCAAGCCACTTTCTTGAAACCTTACTAAACCTACAAATGTACGCTTAAAACAGCAATGTTCATGTAGGCTTCGTTTCGTTTGAAGATCAAATACTCAAAGTTTCTGATGGTCAATTGTTAAAGAATCAAAAACATTTCTAATCGTCGTATGGAGAAATAAGTGTCGCTACAAAAGAAAAACTGAATAATGTTATCCGATTAAATCCGGATTTTGAGTTTAGAAGACGACGAAAAAAACTATGGTGAAACTTTGAAAAACAATGAGAGTGATCTCATTTATCTGACATTCTTCGAAATTTGTTCTTTTAAGTACGCACCTTTTACTTCGTGTGGAGATTGGGAGCATTGATGCTTCTTATTTATATAAATGATATGCCTTCGAGTATAACAGGTGATTGCAAATCATTTTTGTTTGCTTATGATACCAGCTTGGTAGTGAAGGATGCTGTTCGTAATGTTCACACAGAATCAAAAACAGTAGAAAACAAATTAATGTTAAATCACAGTAAAACTCTGTTTTTAGAATTACTAACACGTGATTTGGCGAAATTTGACATTTTGTTCATACATAATAGGCATATTATAAGTTAGACTGAACAGTTCAAATTTATAGGTATTCAGATAGACAGTAAGCTGTCGTGGAAAGCCCATGTTCAGGATCTTGTCCAAAATTAAATTCTGCTATATTTAACATTAGAACAATATCTGAAATAGTGATTTTTCAACAAGAAAAGTAGTCTACTACGCTTACTTTCATCACTTATTTATTTATTTATTTATTATCATTTATTTATTTTTTAAGTTCACGAACGTCATGTCGACCCTTTGTCAATAGTCTGGGTATTCTGACACTGGCGTCATACTTTTTTCGTTAATGACGTTTATTATTAATAATATCAGCTTATTCCCACGAGTTAGTAGCTTTCAGTCGGTGAATATTAGAAAAGTAGAATCTACATTTGCATCACACCACCTTGAGACTTGTGCAGAAAGGTGTGCAGTATTCTGCAACATCCATTTTCAATAAGCTGCCACAAGCACTAAATAATTTTAGTTCTAACCCATGTGCTTTCAAATCTAAATTGAAAAGTTGACTCATGGCTCACTCCTTTTGTCCTGTCGAGGAACTCCTGGAAAAGTTAAACAATTAAGGTACTTCCTTTTTTTTTTCTTTATTGATTCTTTTCACTTAGTCTTAAGATTGTCGTGTGCATAGGACTACTTAAAAATTTTCTAATACCATTCTTGTGTTAAACTTTATGTATTGACTTATTCCATGGCCATGGAGTCTTACTTCTCAATTAGGTCCTGCGGAACAGAAAACCATATTATTATTATTATTATTATTATTATAAAAAGGCCGTTTTCTATACACTGGAATGTTCTGCTAGATAAACGGGTGAGCTTAAATGAAGAAAATGCAAAGAAATTGGCTATTGTGCACTGTTTTGGGGGAAATTAGACCGGAAATTCGATTCTGCATATGTTTATTCTTTTTTGCCTCATTTTGCATTTTGGTGATTTGATACTGCATGAAGGAATCCATGGTTTTCGGTTTGATAGTGCAACAAAATCCAGCCTTTAGTGATGATTAGATTAATACTTGTTCCATAGATCAGGAATACGGGATTTCGTAACGATGTGGAACGTGTTAGTTTAGTGAAAGATAACATTACATTACACACATTTTTTTAAGTACACATTTGTTTGTAAAAATCCATTTACTGAGTAGGAGGAGTTGCCGTTCAGAAATTCTTTCAATATGTTTGTAAATGATGGTTAGCTTTACGTCAGATATTTGGTGTTTTCTGGTTAGTGACCAAAGACTTTCGTAGAAACACAATTCACCCCAATTCACCCCAATTCTGTCCCAAAGTTACATTTGACCCTGAACAGTTGTATATCATCTTTTCTCCTAGTATTTTAGCCGCGCACACTGCAATTACTTTAGAAGTGGGTAGGACTATTAATAACTAATTTGAAAAGAAAATATACATATATCTACTTATATTGTGAAGCTACTGTGAAGATCTCTAGATCCTATGATAAGTGTCTGGCTCCAGAAATTATTCTAATTACACGCTTTTGTGCAATTAATACTTTTTTCTCAATGATGAATTACCTAAAATATTACGCCATATGAAAGCAGTTAATGAAACAGGTATAGTAAGTTAATTTACTGATATGTTTGTCACCGAAATATGTAATTACACTAATAGTATAAATTGCGGAACTCAAACGTTTCAGTATATCATCAATGTGTTGCTACCAAATCAATTCTCATCAATGCATTTACCTAAAAAATTTGAACATTCTACCTAAACGACCGTCTTCTGTTCACAAAATATATTTATTAATGGTGTCATACCATTTACCGTACGGAGCCGTAGAGATTTTGTGTTATCAAAATTTAATGAGTCCATTTGCAGAGAACCACCTAATAATTTTCTGAAAAACATTTACAACTAGCTGCTGAACCCAGTATTTGGCGGGTATATATTCATTTTTCCAGTCTTCTATTAGAAACAAAAACAAAAATTCGGAGAAGATTTCATATTGATGTATTCATAAAAACAGCTTAAAAAGTATGAAACAGTAAAACAATGACATATGCATAATGTACTAAATTATAAGTGCAGAATCCAAAGAAAGAAATATCGTAATACAATACAAAAGATGTATAACATTAATTTAATTCAAAACTTTCCTATGAGAAATACTTAGTCCATCTCGTTTTTCTCTTTCTTTCCATGGGCTTGCACCTTACTATCTGTCCATTTAAGTTTTGTTTTCATGAAGATCAAGACTTACGAGGACATATATTCTTAACTATGTGTCCCCACAAATATATAATTTTTCAGGTTTGTAGAACGTAACATTAAAAAACTGTTTGGGATGAATAAATAGTAGCTTCGCTTGATGGAAAGGTTTTTGTGACTCATTGTTTACGACGTCATATATCTTATGTATCGTAACTATGTGTCGTAGGCAGTTTTTAATCCCGCAGCGATTGTTGTCTGATAGTAAGCAATATGCCTAAGAAGATTAGTTGAAATTGGTTCATTATTTTAGGTGGAGATGTGGAAAAACAGCGCATGATGTAGCAGTTATTCGTAAATTTCATTGTTTATGACGTCATATCTCCTGAAATATGTGTCGTACATCATGAAAATTTGAAGGTATATGTGCCTAAAGTCTGCAAAATATGTCGTGAATGGTGTTAGTAGTAAGGACGTAATAAATCGAAACGTTATAGGAGATGAGGCGGTTTTTCATGAACCAATTGAACTATATGTCGAATTGGGATAA
Organism: Locusta migratoria; assembly: GCA_026315105.1. Classification (NCBI taxonomy): domain Eukaryota; kingdom Metazoa; phylum Arthropoda; class Insecta; order Orthoptera; family Acrididae; genus Locusta; species Locusta migratoria. The sequence goes on from CM048746.1 coordinate 606,402,590, forward strand.
AGTATCAGAAGAACATGCAGTGGTATGTATGTGTAATGTCTGTGAATTGTCTCGCGAATATAACTTACAGTGTAGAATTAATAACTTGTAACGTCATGCCAAATGCAGTAGATATACATCATGAACATCGGAAAAGTAGTAAGCGATAAACTTTTTTTCCTATCATTATTTTGCTGGGGTTGTCAGCGAGAAAAGTTTCGTAAAGATTCTATATTATGTTCAAAGTTTATTACAAGTCTCTAAGTGCTCTCATTGTCTAATAGTTGACGAAAAAAATCACGCTATCACGCGCCATAAAATGGGGCACTTTTCATCGTTTACGAAGTGATAATTCATGAACTGTGAATAGTATGTGGCTTTTGCAACCATAACAAATTATGCCTGAGCTTAAAGAATTTTTATACCAAATTTCGTCGAAATAGGTGCATTAGAGCAGATGTAGAATATTATTGCATGATGCTGCCGTTTTTCATGACTGTCATTGTTTATGACGACATATCTCATGACGTGTATGTCGTAGGTGGGTCTTACCAAAATGTTCAAATGTTCAAATGTTTGTATAGTCTATGGGACTTAACTACGGGGTCATGAGTCCCTAAACTTACAAACTACTTATGACCTACTTACGAACTAGGACGGCACAAATATCCATGCCCGAGGGGGGATTCGAACCCCCGACCGTAGTGGCCGTGAAGACCGTGACTGGAGCGCCTTAGTCCCCTCGGCCATCGTGGCCGGCTGGGTCTTACCCTTACAGCCATTGTTGCCTGATAGTAAGGAACAAATATACCAAGTTTAGTTGAAATCGATCCAGTAGTTTAGGAGGGAATGTGGAACATACATACAGACATACCCACATACACACATAAAGCCTATTTTATAAGATGTACAGATTTCATCAGATACCTCTTGTTTGAGTCCTGTGAAGTTGGCACCCCTTTTTTGTAAAATGTACATTTTTTCAGAGTTCTAGACAGATGTGCAATAGTTCTGGAGTTCTCTGTACAAAATTTAAATAGTTCTGCACTAATTTGGGAAAAAATTACAAAAAATTATTAAAAAAATTAGTTTTTTACAAATAATGATTTGCGTATAAACGTAAACATAGTTCTTATCACAGTTCTAAATAGCTCTCAAAGAGTTCTGCAGAAAATCCTAATGATATTTTTTTTGCCCAGATAATACTTCATGAGCTAATTGCGTAAATGAGGGACATAAACTACACAAAATTGCGCCAGAGTCGTGTGAAGTTGGCACCCCTTTTCTCAAAAATGTGAATTTTTTTCAGAGTTCTAGACAGATATGCAATAGTTCTAGAGTTCTCTGTACAAAATTTAAATAGTTCTGCAGAATTTCGTGAAATATCGCAATTCTGAATAGTGGGAGAGCTGTGAAGTTGGCACCCGTTTTTTTCAAAAATGTAAATTTTTTTCAGAGTTTTTGACAGATATGCAATATTTCTGGAGTTCTCTGTACAAAATTTAAATAGTTCTACAGAATTTCGCCGAAAAAATAGTAAAAATTACCACAAAATTTAGTTTAGTTTTTTTAAAATAATTATTTGCCTATTAGCACAAACATAGTTATGATCACAGTTCTAAATAGCTCTCAAAGAGTTCTACAGGAAATCCCAATGACATTTTTCTGTGCAGATTATACTTTAGCAGATAAATGCAGTAATGTGGAATTCATGTTCACGTTACTGTAAATTGGCACCATTTTTTCGAGAAATACACATTGTTTTTTGGGGTTCTGTGTACATATACTATAGTTGTAGAGTTCATGTGAATATTTCTATGTAATTGCTCGAAAAGGAATTATGTTCACAATTTTGAATATCTGATAAGCTGTTTTATTTGTGCCCCTTATTCGAGAAATATACATTTTTCTTAGGCCTTGACAGATATTCTATCCGCTGCACATTCAATTTGTTGGTTTTACGTCTGAGTGATTACTACTTATGGTAAACAAGAACTGTAGCACATGTCCCTAGAACTCAGGAAAAAAGTCTAATTTTTTGAAAAAAAACGGGTGCAAATTCCACAGTTGCATGTAAATGAATACTCCATTATTGTAATTATCTCATAAAGTATAATCTGCACAGAATAATGCTATTAGGATTTCCTGTAGAACTCTTTGACAGCTATTTAGAACTGTGATCAGAACTATGTTTGCGCTAATAGGCAAATAATTATTTTTAAAAAACTAAAAAAACTCAAGTTTGTGGTAATTTTTCGTATTTTTTCGGCGAAATTCTACAGAACTATTTAAATTTTGGACAGAGAACTCCAGAACTATTGCATATCTGTCTAGAACTCTAAAAAAATTTACATTTTTGAAAAAAAGGGGTGCCAACTTCACAGCTCTCCCACCATTCAGAATTGCGATATTTCACGAAATTCTGCAGAACTATTTAAATTTTGTACAGAGAACTCTAGAACTATTGCATATCTGTCTAGAACTCTGAAAAAAATGTACATTTTCCAAAAAAGGGGTGCCAACTTCACAGGACTTCTTGTTTGTCGGGAGTGATTAAAAAACTTGTATCGCCAGTAAAAGGGACTAGCTTGGCATCATCATGAATACAGAATGGCAAACAATTAATGAATATCAAGAGTAGTAAGGTACCCAAGCTAGAAAGCTGAGGAGTAACGCGGTTACTTGTCGAGAACAAACGAGTGGTACTGTTTACGATAAAACGTACTACTACTGTAGCAAAAATAAGAAGGAGCAAAGAGCCGACAGCAAACCTGTTCGCGGAACAGGTAGCGGCGCTGGCGGCGTTAATGACGAGACAATGTTGCGATGATTAGTGTGGGACGTGGGCGCCGGCGACGAGGCAGAAAAGGAGCAGCAGGAGGCAGTAGCGGTGTAGCGGTGCCGCGGCCTTGGGCGTGCGATCAGTGAAGCAGTGAGGCGGCAGCGGCAGCGGCTGCCTCTAGACCGACCAGCCCCAAGGCCGCCCGCTAGTCGTCTGAGCCCAGCGCGTGGGACTCCGTCCCCATATGGTGGCTGCAAGGGCGGCCGCCGCGCTGGGCGCACGCACTCAAATAGCCCAGACAAAGGGCTGTAGCTCACTTCTCCCAGGAGGCTACGTACCCGCTGGACCAGAAATATCGTGAAGTAGTTATCGCTGAAACAACCGGTTTTCGGTTTTACCGGTTCTTTTCATCTCCAGGTTAACCGCAACGTAAAAATTGCTTAAGATAACCGGTTTTTTAAATAACCGGTTTTCGGTTTTTTATTGCTATTTTTTCCAGGAGAGTTCGACCGAAACATATTTTGCGGCCGAAACAGAAACCGTAATAGAATTTTCGGTTCTTCTAGTTTCAGCCGAAACCGAAACTTACGAAATTTAGTTAAAATTTAGGTACATTTACGTTATAAGACAAATCACTAGTCTTTCCATATTTGGCAAGATCCCCTCCTTATACTACGCATTATTGAGTGTGTGTAAGCCTAGCCAGGAGTCCGTAGAAGGCGATGTACGAAGCATACAGATTTACTGGCCTAGTATTTCCATCCGGCAGTTGCGAATATTGAGCCAACCACTCCATAAGTTGTGAGCCAGCGCATACGAATATCTCGTTACATACACAATATATATATAAGTTACAGTCAGTAAATGAACTTCAATCAGTGCTGCAGAAGTATTTAGAAAAATAAAATCACAGTTCCGACTAACAGTATGATTGTTGTCAGTGCAAATTGAACTAGGAAAGCTCTGTACCACATGATCAAAGAATGTTCAAATGGGTGTGAGTTCTTATGAGACCTAAATGCTTAGGTCAAACTAAATAGTTTAACTTAAACTAACTTACGCTAAGAACAACATATACACCCATGACCGAGGGAGGATGGAGGACTCGATCCTCCGACTGGAGCAGCCGCGCAGTCCGTGACATGGAGCCTCAGACCGCACGGCTACCTCGCGAGGTACCACATGATCAATGTTACCTCTACCCATATTGGTTATTAAAAAAGCCCCTCACTTTCAAGGAATCACATTAATAAAACTTGTTAGCATAACAATATGATAGTACATTAAAAGTTATTATTCTACTATACTCCTTATACTACGCATTATTGAGTGTGTGTAAGCCTAGCCAGGAGTCCGTAGAAGGCGAAGTACGAAGCATACAGATTTACTGGCCTAGTATTTCCATCCGGCAGTTGCGAATATTGAGCCAACCACTCCATAAGTTGTGAGCCAGCGCATACGAATATCTCGTTACATACACAATATATATATAAGTTACAGTCAGTAAATGAACTTCAATCAGTGCTGCAGAAGTATTTAGAAAAATAAAATCACAGTTCCGACTAACAGTATAATTGTTGTCAGTGCAAATTGAACTAGGAAAGCTCTGTACCACATGATCAAAGAATGTTCAAATGGGTGTGAGTTCTTATGAGACCTAAATGCTTAGGTCAAACTAAATAGTTTAACTTAAACTAACTTACGCAAAGAACAACATATACACCCATGACCGAGGGAGGATGGAGGACTCGATCCTCCGACTGGAGCAGCCGCGCAGTCCGTGACATGGAGCCTCAGACCGCACGGCTACCTCGCGAGGTACCACATGATCATTGTTACCTCTACCCATATTGGTTATTAAAAAAGCCCCTCACTTTCAAGGAATCACATTAATAAAACTTGTTAGCATAACAATATGATAATACATTAAAAGTTATTATTCTAAGCTTAGAGTACAACACTTACGTAATAGGTATATGAATCGAATTTACCTTCTCTTCCAAGGAACATTTTGGATGCTTTCTCCTTAAATGACATAGCATGTTTGTAGTACATCCACCCGTTGTCAGCTTTTTAAAGCAAATGGAGCATTGTATCTCACTGCTCCCGTACTTCGTGAAATACTTCCACACTCAGGATGGTGTTGTTTAAGACACAACCTATGTCTGGCGACGACAGCAAGGAACTGCCGCATGACCAGACTGAGGTAAGTCTCGAACACTGCCGTCTAATAGGCCACGCCACACGGCAACAGGTGCATCGATGTCTCAATAGCTGCACCAGTCCTTAAGTTCTTATGCCACTCGTTTGTTGCGCGTTTCTGACTGCCGGGATTATACATACATTATCACTGATCGCTTTTTTTAGTTACTGCGATGACCTAATATTTCACAGCAGTGGAAATTTTAGTTTTAATTTTTTTTAATTATTTACAAAAAACATATTTTGAACCACTACTACAGGAAGTAGTCGTGCCAGTTTTTTTACCCGGTTCTTGGCAATAACTAGAAAAAAACGGTTACAACCGACACCAAATAAATACCGAAAAAACCCGGTTATTCAAAACTAAAATACCTGTATCGGTTTTAACCGGTCGGTTTTTTTCATCCCTGTCGTGAAGTGGCGAGTGACTTCGGTGCACTTTTATAAACGACAAAACGGACAGGAAGCGAGCACTGTCCTCACATGCACTTAGGCAACACGATATTCCTACCATGGGCGTAGCCAGAGGGGTGGGTGGTTAGGGTTTCAAACCCCTCCCGAAACTAGACAAAGATAATAAAAAAGGGATGGAAATTGGAAGGAATTCAAAAATAGGTAGGACTGCGCCCCATTGAACACCTTTGCCAGTAAAACAATTTATTGAATAACAATTTTAATCTGAAAATTTCACAATAAAAAAACCACACATTACTCTCATAATCCTTTCCTTTAAGGAAGGAATACAACATGTAATATATGATTAAAAAATAAGCAGGGAATAGCTCAATTTTTACACAATAGCCAGATATCCCTAACCAATGATCAAATACTTGCAGTAAATGAATGGAATATAATGGGAATAGAAATAAAACTGAGCAAAAGCAAGGCCTAACTTTTAGTAGTGGGCCTAGATGGTTACAGCAGATACAATACTGTAACTACTAGGATGTAATAAACAGCTAGCCAATATTAACACAATTTTTAACACATTTAAAGTAAGTGAAACTGCTGACCAATAATTAAGCATAAAATTGTAAGCAAGTTAACAATATTTGCCCTAACCTTATAAGTCAAAGCTTGCAAGCTTCCGAGATAGCAAAATACAATTGGTGAAAAGATCACACCCAACTATTCACGAATTGACGAGGCCAAAAAAAAAATGTGTTTTAAAGGTGACTGCCGCAGAACCACGGTAGGCAGAGCCCGGCCAAAATAAAGCAGGTAGATAAAATATACTCAACTTCAGGCAGAAGCCGAAGCAACAAACCACTCAAACGGGCAAACCACAGGCCCGGCCCACCGGGACCAACGCCAGTCAACCAGGTACAACAGATAAGGCATACAACTGCAAAACATAAATAAAAGGGGAGATTAATCATACATGCTAAGACAACGAACCTTTAAAATATACAATAATATACCAATATGCATAAGATTTGACACGAAAGCATACGCAAAGGGGAAACCAGGCACATACCTACGCATAGGGTACAACAACCATCACTGCTTGCCCTTAAAACTCACAATTCAAAAAAACATACAATCCATTGGTAAGATTAATGACGTTCACACGAGTGCGTCGCTTTAACAGAACCACATTGAAATTGAGCACACCAGAAAGCGATACACACAAATTGATCAGTGCTCATATCTAAACACATATCTGGTTACACTGAAAGGCTTATACGAAACGTTTCGATTTAAGAATAAACAACTGCCTCCAACAGAAAGTACATTTGGTTACAAAGCACAGTCAAGGAATTCGGAACACGACCCGAATAAATCGCGCTTACGTGAAAAACATTTCGATACAGTAATTTACTCACTGCTTGCAACCCAACTAGCACTCAAAACATAATAGCAAGTTCCATTATCTCAATTGCCTCAAATTAGAAAATCCAAAAGCATGCACACATAAAGGCGACATGTAAGGCTGCTTCAATATATATATATATTATCAGCCAAGTCACTCCGCCACTTATCAGATATTGACGCCAATTCCACATATAAAACTTCACTGAACTCAAACTCACTTTACCAAAGACCGGTGGAATAGACACAAGCACTAGTAAGTAATTTACGTGGACTTCAGTTCAATCACCATGGGTGACCGCCTGGCAGTCAACCAAAACAAGAAAGCCGCCTGCGTCCGTCCACACACACGCCGAGCAGCCCACGAGGCGCGAGCCGCGACCGATAGCGACCCCTAGTAACCACTACGGAAACTTCCAAAACAAAACCCAACGAAAAGGACAACCGCCAGTTTAAATAGGGAAGCCTAAAGATAATAAACCACATGAGATCCAATCGAAAGTCGAAGACAGGCGACAGGAAGTCGCCACGAACCGAACGGTTCAGAAATAGTCTTAAAATATATAGCAGTGTATTATGTATATCAAATTAGCTGTAAACCCGGCGTTTCCCGGTTGTTTATTTATCCTCCACTCTCGTAGTCCACATCCGATCTCCCCCACCCCCCTCCCGTCTCTTCATCCATCTCTCTCTCTCCCACCGCTCTGTTCGTTTCCACCTTTCCCTCTCTCGGTAAAATTTCCTGCAAGGTACACTCTGCTATGTATCATACAAACATTTATGTACCCAGTGATCTTCCTCTTGGTTTAAAGGTCATGTATGGAAAAATTCATAAAGATTGGAGAAAAACTATGCTTTTTGTGAAATTCCGTAAGTTAAGTACCCTCCACCCTGCACCGAACGAAATTTTATACAGACAGTGACAGTCCTCTTGGTTTTAAGGTAGAGAGTGCAAAATTTCATCAATATCGGAATAAAACTATAATTTCTATGAAATAGAAACGCAGGGTCACATTGAAAAACGCACTTTGTTGTTCTCAAATATTCCAGTTTTATTTCATACACCCCTTGTTCTGAGAATAACGAAAACAACAACAAAAAAATATCTGTGAAATCGGTCGAACCGTTCTCAAGTTATGGGGCGACCAATGTATTTAGGGATCCATTTTTATGTTGCAAAGTACCCTCCCCTAAGCATCGTATGAAACTTAAGGTGACCTTCCTGTTGTTCTGATGGTTAAGCGTGCAAAATTTAGTAAAAGATCGGAATGAAACTGTAGATTTCGTGTGTCTGTAGGAGAAGTATGCTCCGCCATGCACGTATCAGAAAATACTTTCTTAGCTGACGTTTTCTACTTATAAACTACATTCCTTCCAAATTTCAGCTTCATAGGTGAATTAGTTTTCGAGATTTCGTGTTTAGTCAGTAAGTGAGTGTCCTTTCGATTTTATATAGATGGAGATTAAGAAAACAGATTGCTTAATTTAGGATGCAAGAGAATTAAGGCAAACTTGCAGACAAAAATAAATAGTAACATGCAAATCTGTAATGTTAACTTTATTTGACACAAAGTCATGCCTGATGCGACAGTTTTACGGCATCTACAGCGAAACTGTTGTGAGCGGTAGACTTCTTTTCGTCTCATCTTTTTTTTTCTAGGGGAGGGGGGATGTCAGTTACAAAAAGCTTCATAAACGTCCAACATTGCATGCAAACTTTGTTGCAGGTCCCTAACTACTCCCATTTTCCAATAACTGACATAAATCTGGATATTCTCACGCGGTGGCCTTTCATTATTTATGATGTCATATCTCCTGAGCTGTGTGTCGTGCTCTTTCGTTTTTGGTCAGGAACCTTCTTGAACGTAGGGTGAACAGTTCACCAAAGTTTCATTGGAATCAAATGAACGGCTTATGAAAATATAGAGGACATACAGACGAACATTCATTTATACAGATATATAGATTACAACATTATATATATAACTCAAGGTTTACCTGTTTGTTCAAATGTTCATTCTTGAAATTAAAAACCTGTGTTCCGTCACAGAGTCCACTATGCACCCTGACATCCGATAAATGTAATGATGTTCATCACATTTCGAAACGGAACCATTTCTTGACGTTTCGATAAAGAAAATCAAAGAAAAGACTTGCTTCAGTGGCGGACTAAGGCTGTTGGAGACCCGGGGTGGCGGCAAAATAAAATGAGCCCCCCCCTCCCCCTTTCAATTGTAAATACCTGTATTATTATAAAAAAAAGTAAGTTTTGAAATTTGGAGGCCCCCAAGACGAAAGGCACGGGCCAATTTTAAAAAAAAATAGTTTTCGAGATTTGGAGGAATACCCTCCTTCCGAGGTATTTGGAAGTCCCGCAAGACGAGAGGCCCAGGGCGGTCCCACCCCCCCTCTCCCCCCCCTAGTCTAGTCCACCACTGACTTCATTTGTTTATCAGGTTGGCAGTAGCTGCAAGATGCAGAGGCCAAATGAATTCTATTGACGAGTTGCGAATAGAATTCACTGCCATTAGAAATCGACACAATTATGGGAGTGGCAGTCTGTTTCGGAGATAACAAGCGATGTGATTATGATAAGGATATTCTCTTCGATTTCGACAATAACATCGTATTAATTTGGCTTCCACCGAAGTTACTTTGTTCCAGGTGCGAATTTATGCTTGGAAAAAGATGATCTTCCAGTATTGTTCGGTAAATCGAACTGGGTAGTACAGGGTAAATAGTAACATGAAAACGAGACAGACTGGAAAACTTGGTAAACTGTTATTTCCAAAATTTATCCCATTGCGAGACAACAGGGGCAATGCCCAAATGGTTAAAAATTTTCGTTTATTTACGGAACCAGGATTGTAAGTTTTCACTAATTTCACTTATTTATTTTTGCGATGTTCATTTTCTGAAAACCCCTACCGGAATCAAACCCTGGGCCCGCCTATGAAGCCTACGATTCTGCCATGACACGATTCTTAAAGCGCGTGACCAGTTTCAAATTAAATTCCTCAATTTTCTTTCCATAAATTTCAAAATGGTTCTTTAGGTCTAGGAAGTCTTACTTCCTGTTCTAGGCAGACTATCCTGCAAAACAATGTGCATATGGAGCCCTGATATCATCGCATGTTGTGTCGTCTCTCTCTAAAGCGACCCGACTAGTTTCTTCTTTATACTATGTTCGGCCGTAGTGGCATTCCTCCTGTTCAAATTTCCAGTGATTCACCGAGTCCTCCGACCGGCTCTGTGAACCCGACTATTCGTCCCCTACCAACGCCGACTTCTGCGTGTAATGTAGACGCATCTATCTGTGACGCATAATTAGTGTGCAACCGAGAACACGACAGCCACTTTGTGTCCTCGTAGCGACATCTCTCCTGTTAACTGTCCTTGGCAGCTTTCGCGGTGAAATTGCGCAGCGTCCCACATTCATCCACTGAGCGACAACTTTAAGAATTTTGTGTTTTCCGTCGACACATCTATGAAAGTCAATATGTCAATTTGTGAGAACATAGCGTAAGTTCTTGATAATAATTGTTAATTTCTTTTGTTTTAGGCTGTATTAATAAATACGGTACAGTAGCATTTTCAGGTTTTTTATTTTTATTTATTTTACAGTGTAAGAAACGTAAAAATAGTGAAAAGAGGAATTTTCCACTTAGGGATCCTAACCTACAGGCCTCGGATTAGAGTTCTTAGCACAGCATCAATCACTGTTTAGATATTACGCAAGCTCGGATAGAAAACCAGTAATAAACAAAGAAGGGAAAACTGACAGGTAGAAGAAATATATAGACGACCTCTACAAGAGAAATGCACTCGAAGCCAGTATTATAGGAAGGGAAGTAGATCAAGATGAGATAGGAGACGTTAGTGTGAGAAGAATTTGACAGCCCACTGAAAGATTTGAGTCGAAATAAGGCACCTGAAATAGACGAAGCCTCAGTGGAGTGGCCGAGCGGTCTAAAGCGCCTGCTACGAAGCGCCCGGTTGCTCGCCGTCGGGGGTTCGAGTCCTCCCTCGGGCATGGACGTCTGTGTTGTGTTTAGGTTTAAATTAGTTTAAGTAGTTCGTAAGCTTAGGTACTGATAACCACAGACGTTAAGTCCCGTAAGATTTACAAACATTTGAACATTTGAGTAGAAGATATTCGCTGATATTTTTGAAAGAGTCAGTCGTGACGAAACTGTTCCACCTGGTGTATGAGACGGGGGAAATATCCTCAAAGTTCAGTAATTAAATAATTCCAATTCCAAAACAATCAGTTGTCGAGAAGTGTGAAAATAACTGAGCTCTCAGTTTGATAACTCATGGTTGCAAAATACTAACACGAATTATTTACAGAAGAATGGAAAAACTGGTCAAATCTTATCTCAGAGAAGATCAATTTGGATTTACAAGAAATATAGGAACACCTGAGACATCACTCACGGTATGATTTAGAAAACCTACCAAGGAAATGCAAAGCTACATTTATAGCTTTTGTAGTTTTGGAGAAAAAAAATTTCAAATGTTTATATAGCTTATGGGACTTAACTACGGGGTTATCAGTCCTTAAACTTACAAACTACTTATGAACTAGCTAACACTAAGGACGGCACAAATATCCATGTCCGAGGGGGGATTCGAACCCCCGACCATAGTGGCCTTGCAGACCGTGACTGGCGCGCCGCAGTCCCCTCGGCCACCGCGGCCGGCAGTTTTGGAGAAATCTTTTGAAAATGTAGACTGTGATACACTATTTCAAATTCTGAAGTTAGCAGTGTAAAATACAGCGAACGAGAAGTTATACAGAATTTGTACAGAGATGAGACAACGGTTATATTCGTAAGAGTTGAAGGGTATGAGAGGGACGCAGCGGTTGTAAAGGGCGCAAGACAGGGTTGTAGCCTTTCCCCAATGTTATACAACGTCGAGCAATCTATGAAGGATAGCAATGAGAATTTCGGAGAAGAAATTTAAGTACAGGGTGAATAAATAAATACTTTGCTGTTTGTTGATAAAATTCAGATTCTGTCAGTGACAGCAAAGAACCTGGAAGAGCCACTGAATGGAGTGGACAGTATATTGAAGCTACATCTGAAAGTTTTTTAACGTAGAAACACCCGCAGAAAGCCGACTTCTCAAAGTTTCACCAACTTGCAGAAGTAGCGTCCGCAAGTCAGTGGCTACATCCCCGTGCGACTTGCTGCAGCGACTTGCCAGATGCTGAAAGTTTTTATTGAACTAGCAGAAGTTTTTAGTTGCGTTTACGACACGGAAAAGTCTGTGACAATGACGAAAATCGTGTGGAATTGAGCGAGAAAACGCGACTGCTGGCAGAGAAATTTTAGTGCTTCCCAGAATTGTACGGTACAAAACACGTGGCCTTCAAAAACAAGATAAGAAAACGGATCGCTATCGGAAATAATGCGACTGGTTGCGGAACAACAGATGCCGAAATATGAAAAATATTCAACACTTGCGCACGCAGTATGGAGAAGAATTGAGCAAAATGAGGAAACGACAAAAATGGACAAAGTGCAGATTATATTTATACCAGAAAGTGGGAGTATTTCCAGTCCATGAAATTTATAACTGCTTTGATTTCATATCATTCAATAACGTTTCTTGAAACTTAGAAATGTACGTATCTACACCCATTTCTTCACCCAAACTCTTCTCTTGAAGTTATGTTCGTCACGTTTTTCTCTTTTAGTAATAAAACAAAGATAACGGAATGCAGTCTTAGAAAATCAGGCAATGCTGAAGGAATTAGATTAGGTAATGAAACAATGAAGGTGGTAGATGAGTTTTGTTACTTAGGTAGTAAAATAACATATGACGGTCGAAGTACGGAGGCTATAAAATGCAGAATGTCAATGGGTAGAAAAGCATTTTTGAAAAAGAGAAATATTAATGTAAGTGTAAGGAAGTCTTTCCTGAAGGCATTTGTGTGGAGTGTTGCCTTATACGGGAGTGAAGCATGGACGATAAACAGTGCGGACAGGAAGCGAATAGAGGCTTTTGAAATATGGTGCTACAGAAGAATGCTGAAAATTAGGTGGGTAGATCGCATAACTAATGAAGAGGTACTGAATAGAATTGGTGAGAAAAGGAATTTTTGGTATACCCTGACTAACAGAAGGGATTGCTTGGTAGGACACATTCTTAGACATCAAGGAATCGAAAATTTAGCATGGGAGGAAGTGTGTTTGGGGAAAAATCGCAGAGGAAGACCAAGAGACGCGTATACTAAGCAGATTCAAGTGGATGTGGGTTGCCGTACTTATGAGGAGATAAAAAGGCTTGCTCAGGATAGAGTAGGGTGGAGAGTTGCATCAAACCAGTCTCCGGACTGAAGACCATAACAACAACAATAAATGGAACGAAGGTAGCATCTGCTCTTATTTTCGTTGTAAACTTGCACCTGCTTATCTCGCAAAGTGGCCCTGGTGGAAATACTTTTGCAAGTATTTGCAGCAAGTTCCTTGCCTAAGCAACTTGAAACCTTGCCAAAGATTTTGGTCTAAATTAAGCCCATCGCCAAGTGTTTGCAGAAATTATTTACGGAAGTTAGTTGATACTTGAAACATGCTTTTATAGAATACCAAAACGTTCTACATCTTACTTATATAAGGCAGAACACACCAGAAAGTGTCGCGGAGGTTAGAATGAAACCTCCTGGCAGAAGATAAATCACCATTTGTTAATAACTGGGACTGAAAATATTTTCTCCTCCCCCCCCCCCCCCCCACGTGTCAGCTGATGAGTACATTGGGTTACCAAATAAAAATTACGAAAATCCGAAAAAAAACACAAATTTTTAAGAAAAGCCTGCCAATTTATTTTAGAATCACTAATCTATTTATATTTATATTTTAAGAAATTTGTCATTCTTTAATCTTAGTATCAACACAAAAATACATAGAGCATGTCTTATGAAACAAGGGTATTTATTTGTTTCAATTTCAGTAGAGTAACTATGAACAAACTCTTTTCAGTTTTCCCCCCTGATGTTTCTCTTGACATTGTATGTTTCAGTAGACTGTAACAGCTGAACTGTTACCTTGAAGAACACAATCTACTGATTTGTACGAAAGGTGGAGCAAAATTATTTGAGATACCAGTTTGGTTGTGTGTTTTATAGTCACAAAATTGAGCAGTGAGCCAGGTGCAAAGCGTTATAATGAATCTTTGAAACTTGGAGTCATCACGACACAGAAATAAGTAATCGATCTTACGATTCTTACTACGACTCTTCGATTCTGTTCCTACGATTCTTTATTCATATTGGTTCAAATGAACGATTCGTTCAAGAAACGACGTAACTCTACAATCCATCAAGTGTTGCTTGGTTGTTTGCTTTAGTGATTAAAGGAATAATTTAAGTAGGAAGCATGTGCCGTAAACGATTTTAATTTAATATCATACAACATTAATTTCCAGAGACATATATTGTCTCAATATATCAAAGATGGATTAGAAGACCACAGTCGGGATTCGAATCCGAGACCTCCTGCTTACTAGACAGTTGTCCTATCCACTTTTTTAATTACTTCATTTTTTCCTTTAATTTTTATCCACTCGCCACCGTGGCAGTGTGGATAATCGAATCCACGGAATAACCTAACAACGTCTCCCATCAAACACACACTTCAATTCTGCTTCGGTGTTCCCTTACGTAACTCGTATCAATAGTATTCTCCATTGGGAAAATAGCAGCCAAGCATTCAACGTAAATGAGAACAATCCGGCCTTTTACCTCATCCGTAGGTGACACTAATATCATACAATAATTACTTGCAGTGAGTGAACATCCGCGTGGTCTAAGGCGCTATGCTACGGATTGAACGGCCGCTTCCCATCAGAGATTCGAGTCCTCCCTTGGGCTCGTGTGTGTGTTTCGCTATTAGCGCAGGTTAGTAAGTTAGTAGTTTGTAAGTAGGAACAGATGTCCCTTAGGTTTACAAACATTTGGACATTTTTAATAATTAATTTACAGAGATGTGATATGTTGTCTCATTATATCAAAGGTATTGAATAAAAGATGAGGCACTCAAGTAAAACTTATCCACGGCCGGTATTCGTACTTCACTGCCGGGGTGCTATTCCGGTATTTAAGTGCCTCCGCAATATTGATACGAGCTACATAGGGGAACTACGAAGCGTAATCTCATCAAATATTAAGACCATTAAAAAGGAATACGGAAATATGCTTCAAATTGATGGGCATAACTATAGTAGGCATCAAAGAAGAAAACTATTTCCTATAGAAATCCAGTGGCTGAAGTGAAAATATTGATCTTAAATTTACATGAAACAGCTGTTCAAGTAAGATAGCCTGCCTACAAACATAGTAAATATTTCCTGGAAATAATTAGTTTCGGATTTATTGTGTAATTTTCAAAAAGAAACAATTTATCACCATGTTAATCTAATAATTTGACAATAATTAATCGTACATTATCCACTGTCAACTTCGTAATTCATAATATTTTTTGTGCAAAAAAGTATATTTGGACTGCATGGATACAGTGGCTGCCTAGTGAGCAGGAGGTTCCGGGTTCGAATCCTGGCAGAAATTTTAATTAAATGCCTCGCTTTCTATTCAGTGACTTTTAATTTATTTAACACGTTCGGGATGATCTGCTGGTGATTCATTTTCACTTAGGCCTGACATTTTTTCTGTCGTACTGAACGTAAATGACGCAACAACACAACATATGAAAAAAATGACATAATAATTTTGACGTCAGCCCACAGTCGCTTGGGCATCCCGCCGTGAGAGGCAGTGTTATTATGTTAGGCAACCACGCGTAAGAAACTACTAGCACATAACCTCCATCTTTAACGAAATTTATTGCTGTCCAGTTTTCAAATATATTTTCTCGTAATATCTCATTTTTCGAACTGTCTACTCATTTTCATTGACTTCTTAATACATACTATAAAAATATTTTTATTTTTATATGTGATGGATTATTTATTTATTCAAATTTAGACATATAAAACAGTATGACCAAAATGGTTTTATTTCTTCGGTAGTGGTATATTTTCTAGAAGTTATTTCAATGCTCGCTTTTACTGTCAAAAAACAGTTCATTCGTCCCTTCCAGTACCCCTTGACAGAATTTATGGGCAAAAAACAAGGGATAAAAGTTATACTGTTGTAGGTGGAGAGGGGATCTCCAAGGTACCTTCTTCCATTACCTGGTGCTTCCTCACTCGTCTTCAGGAAGTAAAATGGAGTACCAGTAATTGGTGTGGGGGAGGGGGGAGGGAGGGAGGGAATGTCAGAATTGAGAAACTACCCGATTCTGAAGCCTTATAATAGTGCCAAAATACACAGGTGTGGTCAAGATAAATATCACTGGAAAGACACATAGATTTCTTCAGAGAAATGATTTCAGACGAAATGTTCGAACACTGTGTTTCAAACTAAGCTATATGTTCTTCATAATGGAAAACAAAATCCTAAACTGAAGATATTTCTAGATGTGAACTTAGTGACATATGTCAAGTACCCTCGAACACGATCATACTGGTAATCAGATAAAGGACCAACGATTAATTTTGTAGCCACCATCTTACCAGACATTGGATGTGAAAACATAATGTTTTATTCAAGCTTATTTTAGACTGAAAGTCTTGGTAGTGGTATGAATCCTTCATTGTAAAAATTTTAATAATGATTATATTTATTCTTATTTGTCAATACATGACAACAGTATTTTGCGTGACAAATTTGAATACATCAACTCTAAATTTATATAATATCGATTACCAGATGGTGGGCTATGCACGAAACATGTTATGAATTGAAAATAAATAATCTACTGATAACATCTTTTGATTATTCAACCATCTCTAGCAATTTTAGAATGATTATTAAATTAATGTTTTATTCAGTTTATGGATAATAGTGCACTGCTTCAAAGCAACACAGACCGTTTGTACAAAATCCTTACATTTTTTTAAGAGTTTGGAAAAAGAACCACATCCTGCAGAAGCTAGAGAGTATCAATGTATTGACGAAGAAATCATACGATTCAAAGGTCGTAGAACAGAAACAGTATGTTGCTAACAATCCGAAGAAATTGGGGGTTTAAAGTCTAGGTGAGACCTGCTTCCTTTTACTATGCACACTGATTTGAAATATACCAAGGTGGATCTGATGGGAGTGAGCAAGTTAGCGAGTTTGGAACATGCGCTGATGTACTACCGCTCTATGATGATATCAAGCACAAAATATTTTTCGAAAACTTGTTTACAAGAGTCCCACTATTCCAGGGTATCACGAAACATGGCATTTGAGGCACTGGGACATGCCGAGTAAACCGACTACGAGGTATTCAATTAGTGTACCCTTCGGAAAAAGGTATGAGAAAGGAAAGGGCACTTGAGGGAATTGCCGTCTGTCGAGAGTGAAGAGGGCAAAGAGAGCATTACAATTACAAACTTGTCTGACAGTAAGTGTGTTTCCATGAAGGAAATCAGTTGGCTAAAAAAAATGTTTAAATGTTTGTGAAGCTTAAGGGACTTAACTACGAGGTCATCAGTCCCTAAACTTACAAACTACTTATGAACTACCTACAACTAAGGACGGCACAAATATTCATGCCCGAGGGGGGATTCGAACCCCCGACCGTAGTGGCCGTGTAGACCGTGACTGAAATCACTTGGCCAAACGTATGGACATAAGAAATGCAAACATCTTTCGTGATCAATTTTTCAAAAAGAAAACTAAGTAGCCCTACATTTATATTTCCGTAAAAAAATAAACACCCTCAGACTGGAGAGTTCTTAAGGAAATCGTGTGCAGTCCGGTGAACATCACTGCAATTTATTTTTTTTTTTTTTTTTTTTTTTTTTTTTTTTTTTTTTTGAAGTAACAAATTTTTGTATACAGACGACTCCATTTGGAACCATGTGCAGAGCAACCACATAAATAATGCAGAAAAAGCCCTGCTCGCCTGAAATCTTTATTACTTACGCAATAGTACATCGATTTTGATCACTCAGTGGCCATCTTCAGTGCTAGAATGGAAGTGTGGGCCCACATAGACTAGCAACTTGCATCTTAACATGGGAATATAACTGTATACAGTCAACGTAATAATGTTAAGATGCAATTTGCTAGTCTATGTGAACCCATAGGACTCCTTTTCTAGCACTGAAGATGGTCATTCAGTGACCAAAATCGATAGGCAATAGTACAAGTAATAAAGATTTCATGCGAAATAGGTGTTTCTTGAATTATTAAGATTTTTATGTATTGGACAATGGATATTGTTATTCTACGATATAAACGCAATTTCAAACTTTATTCCTCAGCCGGCCGCGGTGGCCGCGGGAACTGAGGCGCTTCAGTCACGGTCTGCACGGCCACTACGGTCGGGGATTCGAATCCCCCCTCGGGCATGGATATTTGTGCCGTCCTAGTTCGTAAGTAGTTCATAAGTAGTTTGTAAGTTTAGGGACTGATGACCCCGAAGTTAAGTCCCATAACCTTAACAAACATTTGAACATTTTATTCCTCACTTGCAAATAATTCGTATATTACAGGCCTAGACTTACAAATTACTTAAAGTAGCTTATGCTAGCGACAACACACATAACGTTGCTCGAAGGATGACTGGAACCTCCGGCGGTCGCGGTCGCGCAATCCCCGATGTGGCGTTCTAGACCGCATGTTCGTTACTGCGCGGCGAGCAGCAGTTACATCTTGAAAGTTAGCGGGTTCCTCTTCATCCTTATCTGAATTAGATGCATCACCACCTGTTCATTTTGAACATTCCAAGCGGGTAAACATTTGGTATGCAGTGTACGTTGTTCCCTTTCTACTTCCATATTACCGTATAAATGGACTCACCGACATCCAAGAAACGCGAAGAAAGAGAACAAAAATGTTGACACCGGGAAATATTATTTATAGAAATATAAAGGTTATTGATTCCTTATAGAGAGAAATGTTATCCCATTAATGAGAATTGTCGAGAAATATGAGTTTTATTTATTTCTCAGGACTTTCGATTCCGATAACCGACCAAGCCCGAACAACTCATTTTCTGCTGGAAAATATCCATTAGAATGGAATGAAGGATACGTAGAACAAGCACATAACTAGAGATGTTCATTTTTAACTCTAATCTTCGCCCAAATTAATACACCTTCTGCAACCAGACACCTTACGGGCGAAAGCCGTTCTTATTGGAAGACATGTTGGTTCCCGTCCAATTGGAGGACTCAGAAAGCGATGGGAGGATGAACTACGAAAAGACCTTTGTCAGCTAGGAATCCATAGCAACTGGATGCAAAGTGCACAAGATCGTCACCTAAGGAGGAGCATTGTAAGGTCGGCGCATGAGTTGGCGAGTTGATTCACTGATTGATTTGAGTCTGCAACTGTAATATTGTCGAATATTATTGTATTTTTATCACTATAAACACGCCTGCATACGTTATATTCTGAGTGTAGAACAAATCTAAAATTCTGTTGCTGCAGAGCGAGGCTCCCTATTTTCACCAAATCCGCCAGCCGCCTGTAGGAAACGACGATGAAATCTGAAGCCAGGCTAAATGAGTCGAGATGAGGCAACGACTTGGAGTCGGATGCAGCCAGTGCTCTCGTTCACTGCCGGCTGAGCTTCTTCCACATCTCGGATGAGACCCCCTGCAAGCAGAGTGCACACTGGAGTTCTTTCCTACTTGCTCGTTATTTGTCTAAGAGGCTCCATCACCAGCGTAACACTGGAGCACCCAACGACACAATGACGCAGTAATAACACACTGGAATCACTGTCGAGAAGACGGCGGTTGAAACCTGCTTCTGGCCATCCTGACTTTCCGTGATTATCCTAAATCAGGTGATAACTTGATGGTTCCTTCAGAAAGACGGCGGTTGAAACCTGCTTCTGGCCATCCTGACTTTCCGTGATTATCCTAAATCAGGTGATAACTTGATGGTTCCTTCAGAAAAAATATCCGAACGTGTGCTCCGTCTCTAATGACCACGATGTTGACGAAGCTTGACTGAACAAGTTACACGATCCGCGGCGGAGTGGCCGAGCGCACTGAGGCGCTATGCTTCGAGGCCGTTCCCCGACGGGGTTTCGAATCCCCCCCCCTCGGGCATGGATGTGTGTGCTGTCTTCAGTATAAGGTAGTTCATAAGTAATTTGTAAGTTTGGGGACTGATGACGCCGCAGTTAATGCTTTACAAACATTTGATTTAACCACACGAAGTGGTCATCTCTACTGACGGTCGTCGTCTGCGATTTTTCCGAAATTTGGATATAATACATGAAAAACTAATGGTACATAACAACAGTATTTTATATGACAAATTTTAATACATCAAATCTACATTTATATAATAAGGTAAAGCAGTCAACAATCCGAAGATTTGTTTGAACACCACAGTGCTTTACTAGGCATGGTCCTGTTTGGAGGTGGTATGCCGTTGCCTTCCTCCGACCTTCGAACTGACTTACCCAGTCAGTTATAGGGGGACCTACAGTTTAACGTGGGTTCCGAACCACGGTGCTACTCGGTATTTTTCACATGAGCAGTACTGCCAGAGGTGAAAGAAGTGGGAAGTGACAGATAAAAGCCGGCCGCGGTGGCCGAGGAGACTGAGGCGCTTCAGTCACGGTCTACACGGCCACTACGGTCGGGGGTTCGAATTCCCCCTCGGGCATGGATATTTGTGCCGTCCTAGTTCGTAAGTAGTTCATAAGTAGTTTGTAAGTTTAGGGACTGATGACCCCGTAGTTAAGTCCCATAAGCTTTACAAACATTTGAACATTTTTTTGACAGATAAAAATCCTAGGACCTGGCGGGGATCGAACCCGCGACCTTTGCATTTGTAGTCTGGCACTCTACCACTGTGCAACCGAGGCGCACTATTTTGTATAATATCGGTATGTAATTCCAAATTATGTAAAACTATGAAAAATATTTCACATGTTAATTATAAATTGCAAATAATTTTGTGAATATAGTTAATTGGCTGTATATGTATCTTATTGACAGCTCAATAAATGATGGGCTACGCCCGAAACGTGTTGTGAATTCAAAATAAATAATCTACTGATAACATCTTTTGATTATTCAAGCAATCTCGAGCAATTTTAAAATCATTATTAAAATTTTACAGTGAAGGTTGCATACCTCTACCAAGACTTTCAGTCTAAAATAAGCTTTATTAAACCTAGCTGGGTAAAAAAGGAGGTTAACGCATTTTACAAAGCAAGAAAATGCATAATGTCCAGTCAATTGAAAATCAAGTTCAACCGATCCTGTTTGTTTCATCATGTGATTCCTACGTATGCGATAGTACCTATACATAATTCTTCTTTTAGTGCACCAATGGTAAAAATGAAGAGTTAAATTTTGTGGATAAAAAGTGAAGTGAGACAAGCATATAAGTGTAAATATTTTGCTAATGAAACCGCTAACAAGATTAAATGGTTTTTACGTGATCATCTTACACATTTTGCTTTCAGAAAAGTTCAGTGCCTTATACAACAATTTGTAATATATGAATCAAACATAATTCAAGCACGAAATAAGCGTAAAATTCAACAACATCTACGGACGCAAACCTTTCTCGTATGACTCTTTCAAACGGTGAAAGTAAACTTTTAGAGAAAGGCATCACTTTCAACCTACCAACCCAAGTTACACCACCTGTTGCCAAAAAAATTGTTGCAGAAGTAAAAAGTAATAGTGAAATGTTAAAACTGTCTAAAAGTATTCGGACTAAACTTGCAGTCGTCACTTGTGATCTTTTATCATTAGCCAAAAGACTTAACCATTCACAAACATTAATTAAGCAAACCCAAACTTTAAATAATAGACTTAAAGAAAATAAGGTAATTGTCACAAAGGCAGACGGAGGCAACTTCCTGCAGGCACGACTTTCACACACGATAGCATGAATGATACTTAAAGTGTGCGTCGTGGTCTTAAGTAAAGGTCGCCCATCAGTAACAGCCAGCGTAGGAGTACTCCGGTGTGCAGTGTTCTGAAGCCATCTGCAAGCAGTACCACATAAGCACAATGATATTATTGTTTTCCTGTTATATCTACCGGCTACTCCCCGGGCGTGTAGGCTGCCCGGAACTCTTGTGTGAAGGTTGGGTTGTCGACCTTTCAGGGGCTATCGAAGACCGGCAGATCAACGTTCCATTGGAAAAAGCAACAAACGTGTTAAATTTATTAAATTTTATATTGGTGAATTATTCTTACCACACGGTTACAGTAGTCCTCTCATGATCCGTAAAACGTTCGCATACTCTTATGCAAGCCTGGATCGAATTTCAAAGCAATCTGTGAAGAACTATCGCAAATTTAGAACAAACTAACATTAACATTAGTAGGCCTAGTTATACAGAAAATTTAAATTTCTAAATCGCAAACCTCCGAAACATCTTTACAAGGCGTTTTGAAATTTTGGCAGACAGTTTCAATGGAATACTCACTTGTTTTTATAGACCAATTTTAATATATGTCGCAGATCCATTTTGAAGTGTGTGTAAAA
This sequence comes from Locusta migratoria, assembly GCA_026315105.1. NCBI lineage: Eukaryota > Metazoa > Arthropoda > Insecta > Orthoptera > Acrididae > Locusta > Locusta migratoria. Next base: position 606,424,897 of record CM048746.1, read on the forward strand.
CATCAAAATTGATATATATATATATATATATATATAATAATGGAAAGTCCAGGTTGGAATAAATAATATAATGAGGACAGTTACAACTCACCGCAAAGACGTGGCGACGAGATGCGACAGGCACATACAAAAGACACACACATACAACACATTCAGCTATCGGCACTGTGTTGTGTGCCTGTGTGATTGCGTGAGTGCTCTATTTCTGAAGAAGGCCATGGCCGATAGCTGAATGTGTTGTATGTGTGTGTCTTTTGTATGTGCCTGTCGCATCTCGTCGCCACGTCTTTGCGGTGAGTTGTAACTGTCCTCATTATATTATATATATATATATATATATATATATATATATATATATATATATATATATATATATATTCACTCCCCCTCCAATAAACCTAGGTCATCTTTCGTTTTTTATCGAAAGATACTTTCATGACTAAAATCATTAAAATTGCTTCAATTATCCCTAAGTTACCACAGTTTTTCCAATTTAGTTCCCATTTTGAAGCGACCGCTTCACCCTTTAAATGTGTTTTACCGCCACTAAAATAATAAGTTCTCTTAGTTTTTCATGTATTATACCCAAATTTCAGAAAAATCGCAGTGTATTGTAAGTGCAGGAGGTCGGCCATTGCATTCTCCATTGTTGGCACACAGTATATCTTGAAATATCAAAATAAAATAAAAAATAAAAATCTCCGAAATGGACTATGCCATACCTCTATCTACATTCGGTGTTCAGAGTGTGTTAGTTCCCGCCTTGCACATATAATCACTTCGGAAACGTTTGCACGCCAATAATCGAAGTGCCATTGACAGCCCTGTCAACATCCTTTTACAGGTTCTGTATGCGATTTTAGCACCGAATGTGCATTGTGCATACCGCTATCCAATGATACTTGTTAAATTCTTTGTAACACTACTACTTGGTTCAGTCAATGAAGTTCTGAGACTTGACGCCTGGAGGATAGGCACCTACACAACTCTGTATGTTTCACGCGCTGCCGCATCCCAGGTGGCTGAGTGTCGCTGCAGTCGCGGATCGTAAAGGAAACACTGTGTTTCGTCTCCACTTGTTACCGGTTGAGAAACGTCTGATCATCGGTCGCACAACTGAACAGATCACTACAAATCATCACGCTATCATCAAGTTGGTCTTGTAGCATACTGTGCTGAATAACACGGGACATGCTGAGGTCGTGGCAAGTACCACGGCTGACCCCTACTATTGCTGCGAGGGTGTCTTCCGAATGGGAGCGGTCAGCACACACCAGCGTTGCAACTTACTGGATTTTGCATTCCTTCGAAGTGTTGGTGGTGGTCCAGTACGCACATTAACTACAAAACCGCCCCTAAACGACGGTGCCACCTGAACACAACACGCCCCTGAATGCGTCCTCACCGTATACCTGCTGCATCATCTCAAATGCCGCGGTGGAGTAGCCGAGCGGCCTAAGGCGTCTCGCTGAGGAGCGCGAGGTTGAACATTTGAACTTTTTCATCTCAAATATTTCGGCAGCTGGTTTGCCTATGTTCTCGGAGACTTGGTGTTTGCCCGTTACGCAAACAATGACATGTCGTGGTCCGACTTGCGCATTCAACTCAACGTCGGTACGTCTGCTCCAGTGCACGAACTCAGCTGTCTCTTGCACGCATCTTTAGGTGGATTGCGGAGATGTAGAGAGACTGTTTCGTACCTTATCACGATGCGATATATGCGTTATAGTGCACCAGAAAGCCGTCATATGGTCACTGTTAGAACCTATTGACTGTACTACGTATTCCTTTCGGAAGAAACGCGATTTGCTGTAGTGATAGGAAACTGTAAGAAGATGATGACACTTGATTGCATTAGGTATAGATGTTGTTTTCGTCGCCTCATCTTGTTGCCACTGTGTGGCTAGTGGCACCTCGAACCTACACTCCAGGACATTCAAATTGCTACACCACCAAGATGACGTGCTACAGACGCGAAATTTCACCGACAAAAAGCAGATGCTATGATATGCAAATGATTAGCTTTTCAGAGCATTCACACAAGGTTGGCGCCGGTGGCGACACATACAACGTGCTGACATGAGGAAAGTGTTCAACCGGTTTCTCATACAAAAACAGCAGTTGACCGGCGTTGCATGGTGAAACTTTGTTGTGGTGCCTCGTGTAAGGAGGAGAAATGCGTACCATCACGTTTCAGACTTTGATAAAGGACGGATTGTAGCCTATCGCGATTGCGGTTTATCGCGATCCAATGATTGTTAGAATATATAATCGGTGGGTTCAGGTGAGGAATACGGAACGCCGTGCTGAATCCCAACGGCCTCGTATCACTAGCAGTCGAGATGAGAGGCATCTTATGCGCATGACTGTAACGGATCGTGCAGCCACGTCTTGATTCCTGAGAGATGGGGACGTCTGCAAGACAACAGCGATCTGTATGAGCAGTTCGACAACGTTTGCAGCAGTATGGACTATCAGCTCAGATACCGTGGCTCCTGTTACCGTTGACGCGGCATCACAGACAGGAGTGCCTGCGATGGTGTACGCAACGACGATTGGCAAAACGTCATTTTTTCGGATGAATCCAGGTTCTGTTTACAGCATCATGAAGGTCGCATCCCTGTTTGTTGACATCGCGGTGGACGCAGATTGGAAAAGTGTATTCGTCATCGCCATACTGGTGTATCACTCGGCGTGATAGTATGGGGTGCCATTGGTTACACGTCTCGATCACCTCTTGTTCGCGAAACCCTACATTTGAGCAGGATAATGCACGACCGCATGTTGCAGGTCCTGTACGGCGTTTCTGGATACGGAAAATGTTCGACTGCTATCCTGACCAGCACATTCTCCAGATGTGTCACCAATTGAAAACGTCTGGTCAATGGGGGTTGAGCAACTGGCTCATCACAATACGCCAGTCACCACTCTTGATGAACTGTGGTACTGTGTTGAAGGTGCAGGGGCATCTGAACCTGTACACGCCACGCAAGCTCTGTTTGACTCAACGCTCAGGCGTATCAATGCCGTTATTACGGCCAGAGGTGGTTGTTCTGGGTACTGATTTCTCAGGATTTATGCACCCAAACTGCGTGAAAATGTCAGTTCTAGTATATTTGTCCAGTGACTACCCGTTTATCATCTGCATTTCTTTAAATGTTAAATTTTTGTAAATCTATCGGACCAAACTACGTGGTCATCAGTCCGTAGCTGACAAACTACTTAAACTAAGGTAAATATATGAAGAACAGTCTAGAGTGCAAAAAAATGGCGTCACAGAGCAGTGACGCACTATAAGGCTCCAAGTCTCCTGCCAGCTCCACAACGCCGCGGTGGAGTAGCCGAGCGGCCTAAAGCCTCTCGTGGCAGAGCGCGCGGTTGCTCGCCGTGGAGGTTCGAGTCCTCCCTGGGGCATGTGTGTGTGTGTGTGTGTGTTTGACCTTAGGTTAGTTTACCTAGGTTTAAGTAGTTTGTAAGCTACGGATTGATGACCACGCAGTTTGGTGTCGATAGATTTACGGACATTTGAACAGCTCCACAACATCAATGGAGCTTATCTCCTGAAGATGGTTTAAATAAGACCGAAACTAGTAGAAAAACACTTTTTTTTTTTTTTTTTTTTTTTTTTTTTGCACACTAGACTGTTCTTCATATATAAATGTAAATAAGAGTACTTTTTCCATAAGCGGAACAAAGATGTTTCCAAAAATATGTAAGGTAAACTAACTTTAAGGACAACACAGGGAGGACTCGAACCTCTGATGGCGAGCAACCGTGTGCTCCGCAGCGGGGCGCCTTAGACCGTTCGGCTACTCCACCGCGGCACGCATTTCTTCTTGGTATAGTAATTTTAATGGCCAGTAGTGTAAATTTCTGCAAAACACTTGAAAAGTGCATCATACTACAGCATTCTTAGTATAAGTATGTCCTAAAATTGTACAACAGTTGAGCAAAATCAGAGATCGATTCGGTTTACGAGGGACTTGTAGGTAGCCCATACACGAACAAAAGAACCGAAAAGCTTGATAGGCTGAATGAGTCGGCTGCAGGCGGCTGACCTCGGCGTGGCCGTCGACTTGTGAGGAAACGGCGCCGCCTTTCACCCGCCGAGGACGGCGCCGACGAGCACAATGGACCGGCCCTGGCGCGGCGGGACCGCTCGTCAGGTGTCGGGAACCGCTTTTGGGAATTGATTGCGGGAGGCGCACAATACAAAGCCTAGAAATCGTCCACTTTTGTATCAACCTGCTGTACCTTCAGGACATGGCTTCTGTGGTTTTTAGGCCCGGCGCACACTTGATGCAGCAGAGGCGAGGTGCAGGGCCTCTGCTGGTCAGCGCACGCTTTACGCAGCACAGATAGATGAGGGCAGCGCAGCTTGCAACGCTCACGCAGCACAGCACCTGCAGTGTGTCCACTGAAAACCTCTCGACGCAATTAGATTTAATCCAGAGTCTCCTTCAAAACTTAATGTGTGTGTGTGTGTGTGTGTGTGTGTGTGTACTGATAAAGTGAGTATAAGAGCAGTGAAAGGCCTGTTGAGCAACCGTCAAAAGTGACGAACTTATGGCTAACTTGTCTGGTCTATGGAAGTTCATTATAAGCTATTGATCTATTCCGACTAAACAGACAAGAAGTCAAAGAGAGTCACAAGCTGAGTAAGTAAGAGAAGCAAAATAGTGTGTGACACGTCATACCCATTAAAGAAAAGTTAGGGATATTCACAGAATATATGGATTCAGCTCTGAATGCGCAAAGCTGAAAACGTATACCCAGCTGGGATTCGAACCCATTTTCAGTTTTGCCCATTCGTAGTTCAAGTCATATACTCTGTGAATATTAAAGAATAACAACTGCAGGATTAGAAGTGACGTCTGTTCTTTCGGAACAGACGCCACATGTATATATAAGTTACGGATATGTTTTAGGAATGTAATTAAAATCAGATTTAATTTTTCACTCATTTTTTATAAGTGTCACTGCTAATTCAATAACAGAAAGAACAACTGACATATTTAATCATGATTGTGGTTCAGTATATACCATCAGAAACACTTTTCTTCTCGGTGACACCTGGTATGCTTTTCATATGTCTTAGATTGAACTATATATCGGTATGAAACTTTTTTACAAATTACAGTTTCCTTTTTTAATTGCATTTGCTCGCAAAGTGTTCCCTTATTTAGGTCTTTATTCGTAGTACTAAGATACTGACTTCTGGTTTTATTCTTCTTCTTCCACGGCAGTTGTGCTTGTACATCCAGTAATTTATTACATTTCATTCCTATTTTGTCTCTGTCATCATTTCTAATGATGATTACCATCCATCATATTTGTAAGTAATTAGTAAAGCTATGCTGGTATTTTTGAATTTCTGAAGGTAGTATGCAATTCAGGTTCAGGAATACTGACGAAGACGTTCCTAGTATCATCTATGATTTAGCAGTGGCTGAAGCTTTACGAAGGGGTGGACACGGTGTTTCAAGAAATTGAAGAAGGTACCTGAAAAAAAAAGTCGTTGCACGTTCCTTCTGGATTCGCTGAACTTATCATTCTGTAGTAACGGGAATTTTAGCTTACATAGTGCTGTCATGTCTGCCACAAAGTTAACTGAAACCAGAGACTATAGATCGTAAAAATACGCAATCAGCATGTTCACCTTATGACTCTCGGTGTCTTTTTATTTCAGTAAGTTACATACTTCCAGCTTGGATCTATATCGACAGCATACGAAGAAGAGAGAGAGAGAGAGAGACAAGAGGCAGTTCCGAACTCGGCACAGCAGGCGGCAACAGCCGCGCGTCTGCCCGTAGCTGCCGACCGCGTCAAACCTATCTCACGTATTTTCTCGAGCATGGAAAGGGTATGGCTCTCGTTACACCGTTAGAAACAATTTCCATATGTTGGATACATTTCGCACGCAGTAATGTATGGTGTATAACGAACCAAACTGCCCAGCGACTACATTTTTCACTGAAAACTCTTAAAATATGCACGACGTTGTACTTTATTTTTTTATTATAACAATACCTGTGAACAAGAACTAAAAGAAAACCAGTCCAATATTAATCGGTAGCTTTTGGCTATAAGATACATAAAAATAATTTTTTCTACCCAATAGTTTCTGCAAAATCTATTAAGCTGTATTAGCGCAGAACACGCACAAATTCGAAAATACTGTTGTTAATTTTTTTTTACGCAAAAAGTAAAAGTGTTGCAAAGAAACTAAATACAGAGACGGATGTAGCTTACATTCGTCTACATAAAAAAAAATTTTTCGAAGCATATCAGACGACCTGAAATTTCACTTTGCGGCAGAGGTGGAACAGAGGCGCAGGAAAACTGCGCGCCTCGGACAATCGGACAGAGGCCTGACCGAGGAAACGCCTGCCTCCGCCTCGGCTGCGTTAACCCTAGCTTAGTAATATCCGTCAAAGTGACGGCTCCGTTCAAATTGTCAGTGAGCTGTGACGTTTTGACGAACAATTTATGAACAGGTGAACACGGGTAGTGCTGATTTGGAATCACACACGCCGAATTGACGGATGTTACAAAATAATAATAATAATAATAATAATAATAATAATAATAAATAAATAAAATAAAAATATAAAAAATAAAAAACGTGAGAGACGAGTGATAGTAGCGGGCGTTAAAATCAGATCTTAGCAACGCGGACTTAAGTGTGCGGCAGGCTGTCCCATTGGAAAGCATGCTTTACGGACTGCTGGCCACCTATCCTCTGCCTCTCCTCTGCCTGTACTGCGTGAAGTGTGCGCCGAGCCATAACCTGTCACTCTTCTAAAAACTGAAACATTGTGTTCCTGCACATTCAGCCAAAAAGTGCCAGGACCCTTTAGAGGACGTTAATATGAGGTGTGTACACCCATCAACGTTATGACAGCTTGAACTCTGTAACTTACACATTTCATTAGTACAATGTGGTGTGATTTGTTAACTGCCGAGATCGCTTATGATGATACTATTTCATAACAAATTTCAACAGGACTGGAAACTAGTTCTGCTGAAACTGGTTACGAAATAAATAAATTGTACCGGCCGCGGTGGCCGAGGGGACTGAGGCGCTCCAGTCACGGTCTGCACGGCCACTAAGGTCGGGGGTTCGAATCCCCCCTCGGGCATGGATATTTGTGCCGTCCTTAGTCTTAGCTAGTTCACAAGTAGTTTGTAAGCTTAGGGACTGATGATCCCGTAGTTAAGTCCCATAGACTATACAAACATTTGAACCTTTGAAATAAATTGTTTTAACATGAGCGATCTTGGTAGTTAAGGTAACAAAGCGTGTGGACTCTCCTAATCATACGCTCAGACACTGAACGTGACTCATTAGTAACACGATATGACTACCGTTCGGAAGTAACGGAGACGACAGAACTTTCGCAAAGCTGGTTACTTACAGGCAACTCCAGCCCTCCTGACAACCGATAGAAGACCATAACTATGAGGACTTAATTTCTCTGCGGCTAAACCCAGACATTGTACAGTCACGTTGTGATGATAAACCTAAGTGCACTCTGCCATAGTACAGTGTTCAACAGTGAAAATAAACGTTGTGTGAAGAGTGATCATTGTTCACTTCAAGGACCAAACTTCTTAAACTAAATGATGCTAAGCAGAAAACACACACACACATATGCCCCGAGGGAGAATTCGAATCTCCGACAGGGAGCGGCCCCGCAATCCGTAGCATGGTGCCTTCCACGATGGAGCCATTACCGCACGGCCACGTGTGCCTTGAAGTACTGAACCTAAGTGGCGTGCTGCGAAGTTCTTTACGAATATAACTACTGAGAGAGGATCTGTACCATTATTGATATTCGTAGCACCTGAACAGATTGTAATGCAACTATTGAGAGTCGCGGTGGAGTAGCCGAGCGATCTAAGGCGCCTCGCTACGGAGCGCGCGATTGCTCGCCGTCGGAGGTTCGAGTCCTCCCTGGGGCATGTGTTTGTGTGTTGTCATCAGGTTAGTTTACCTTAGTTTAAGTAGTTTGTAAGCTACGGACTGATGACCACGCAGTTTGGTCCGATAGATTTTACAAACATCTAACTCTTGACAGTATGAAATAAATTAGCTTTGCGCATTGGGTCACCTTCTGCAGTGCGCGTGGCCGTTCGCCGTCGGGAGTTCGAGTCCCCCTTCGGGCATGGTTGTTTGTGTTGTACTCAGGTTAATTTACCTTAGTTTAAGTAGTTTGTAAGGTACGGACTAATGACTCCGCAGTTGAGTCCGATATATTTACAAACATTTGAACATGAAATAAATTATGCAATTCGGGAACAAGAAAGACATACAAAATAATTCATTCGTGAATTACAAACGCATAAAGAAATAGCTGCAATGTTTGAAAAGACAGCTAATATGACAGCAGAAGAATATTCAAAATAATGTTAACAATTCCTGAAATATGACTGTGCAAGTGAGAGAGTCTTCAAGTCATTTGTCATTAGGTCAAAAGTGAAAACAGTGCCTTAAAGTTGCACACGACAAATTTGAAAGAGAAAGGCAACGCGGAAAGGACAGTTCGACGTAGCACAAAAGCACGTCTATCAAACACGTAACTACAATGTACGGAGCTTACTGAAATCTCACCATACTAATGTACGTTGGTCTAATGCGCCCTTCTCGAAAGCATAAGTGTGCAAAATCACATCTAATCGAAATCCCGGTGAAAGAAATGTGTTTTGCGCCTAAGCTACAAGATTCATCCAAATTTAAATCTGTTCTGACAGCGCTCTGATTGGCCAATACCCGTCAGATCTTTCTTGTGCGCTTAAGAGACAGCTGTCGATTTTTATTGCAAAGGTGCACTGCTCCAGCAGACAGAAATATCAAGGGGTGGAAGGTTGGTCGATAATAAAGTGGACGTTCTACAAACAGTTCTCTCAAAGCATTTTACTGCCATCTCTTGAACCACATCGTCCTCTGTCGTACTGTTTCCATGCAGAAATTTTTTATCGATGGAAACCAGAACCCCCCCCCTCCCTCTCCTACACGAAGAGAGAGTGAAAGAGGGATATAGGAATCAGAATCAAAGTGTAAAGCGTATAATGGTGTTCCCGTCCCATGCACAATTGCGCTATTTTGTATAGGTTTTCAAGTGACCAACGTGAAACTTGAGCGGTACAAGGTGTGATTTTCCCCCTCCTTTATTTATTTATTTATTGTTTTAATACGTGTGCAAAGATACCGAGTTTGTGAGTTGCAAATCATTTGCATCCATATTTTTCGTCCTCAGAATGTCACCAAATCTGTCTTTCTTTGACTAAACTTGAGAGTTTTTTTTTTTTTTTTTTTTTTTTTTTTTTTTTTTTTTTTTTTTTTTTTTTTTTTTTTTAATGTTTTACGTCGCTTTTTCAACTGTCTATGTAGCGACGACCCACACATCAGTATAAACACAACATCCAAACTCAATGGGGGATTCAAAACCCTCGCAGCGGCCTCGCACATCGTGGCATGACGCCTTAGTACACTCGGCCACTCCGGCCAGCTGAGAGTTTCTCGCAGTCCATATTTAGTGCGTGATGACAACGGTCGATTTGACTGAAGATAACAAGGATGAAGGATGTAAAACATATTGTAGCTGCCCATTATGGGCAGTGAATTTAATTCAGTGAGGCAGTTGGAAATTTGTACCACGCTGGCGATCGTACCATGCTCTTCTTCCTACTATGCAAATCCTTTAGCAACCACGCCACTTACGACACGGTTGATATCGCAGCTGCAGTAATCACCTTGGTACACTCTCAGCTAGACACATATTCTCAACTTAGCCATTAATCTCTTTCCTCGCGCTTTCATAGCGTCTCATGCCCATTAGGCTATTAGTGTCATTCTCACACGACCATACCGATTCCCTTAAATAAATCGAGTCTCGCGTTCGTCCGCACTGAAATTTAAGACCAAACATCGTGACACGGAATGTAAAATCTCTAAAACTACTGAACTGATCTTAAATAAATTTTGCAAACTAAAAAGACAGAACAGATTTCATCTTGATTAATTACCTCAATCTTTTATTATTTCAAATTAAATGTTATTATCTAGATTTGGAAAGAGTCCATTAGATGACGCCATGTTTCGATTCCTGTGTTAGTTTCACCCAGACCATACGTGTAAACGATGTGAGGTGTCGCCAGAAACGACACGTGATTCGGATTCCACATAAAACTGTAGGTCCCTTTGCCCAGTTGGATAACTAGGCCAGGTTAGGGACCTGCAAGTCGTCGAAGTTGCCTATAGATAAAAAAAAACTTTCAACAGGTCACTGAGCCACACGAAAGTGACAGAAGTCATGAAGTAGGCGTACCTCCGAATTGTCCGGTGAAATGCAGCAACTGAAAGTGAAATGGGCCCAACACGACGCAGGATTATTTGACGTTACGAGTTTTTCAATTTTTTCCGTGTATTTCATTTTATTCTAACTGAGCTGTTTACTGTTTTCAGTAAAATGCCTTAAAAATGTAACCTCATCAAATCATACGGCCAAGATGCACGTGGCAATGGGTAAATAGTGTTAACAATCTCTAAAAAATCACGATGACCACTTGTGACATCATATTTCAAAGACGAGGGTAGCCACATAGCCACTTTCACAGCACGAAAACGAAAAAGCCAGGAAACCAGTCAGGCATAAACACGTATAGTATTTGTTCGATTAAGAACTTTCTAAATTACTTACTTATTACAAACTATTCTCGAATGAAAGTAAATATTTACATGTACCCAGCCGGGACTCAAACCCGGGTCTCCCGCTTTCTAGGCAGTTGCGCTGAGCACTTCACCACCGGGGACACAGTGATCACCGCAGCTGCGAGGACTACCTAAACACGCCTCCTGTCAGACACAAATTTCGTTTTCTTACTGGAATTAATTTCTCAACCTACAAGTTTGAGTACTGTGGGCAGGGTAGAGCTGGGAATTTGTGTGTAACGTGAGGCGTGCTTGGGTAGTCCTTGCAGGTTCGGTTATCACTGTGTCCCCAGTGGTGTAGGGGTCAGCACAACTGCCTAGAAAGTGGGAGACCCGGGTTCGAATCCCGGATGGGTACACATTTTCAGCTTTGTCCATTCGCAGTTGATGTCATGTATTCTGTGAATATGACATATATAGCCAATGATTTGGCAATGATCCTTTCTGCATTGCTGAGGCACTCCTAGGACTTTACTCTTAAGGGAATGAGTTTGAATAAACCCCAAATTTGAGTACCAGTGGACAGGGTAAAGTTGAGAATTTATATCTGGCGGGGAACGAGCTAGTCCGTGCAGTTGTAATGATCTCTGTGTCCTCAGCAGTATATCGGTAAGTCCAACCATCTAAAAATCAGCAGATACGAGTTCGAATTCCGGCGGGATGCACATTTTCAACTTTACTTCTTCGCAGTTAATGTCGTAAATTCCGTGAATATGAAAAATTTTATGTTGTTTCTTGGTTAATTTCAAACTTTCGAAAACTTTCACCAGTATCTTTTAAATGTTTACTTGACGATCCATTCTCATTGCAGTAGTATTTTACATCGGATAAAATGTTTCTATACTTATTAATGACCATTAGCTCGACTGTATTAAATGGTTTACTATAATATCAACGTATTGCAACAGCCACAGCTAATTTGAATTTCACCCATTTTGTCGATCAAATTCCGTACATACAGGGGATGTTCTGATTTGAAAGCATGTGCTGTATCATCTGATGCCGCTCGTCGGTAAAATCCACCCATACTGGATCCAATGTGATCGCAGACCAAGTCTGTACCACAGAGTGCACAATACAGTAGTCTTGTGTAGTTCGCGAACGAACTAGTTCGGAAGAGCGCTCCCAGAAGCGAACTACGCGAACTAGTTCGCGGAGCCCTCCCCTCTTAGTGCATCCGCTCCTTTTTCCAAGACTGACGGGTAACAGCGAGAGGGCGCGAGAGCGCGCAGAATCGCGTGATTCCCTTCTGCCAGTTGCCGCCATTTCGAGCTGAGATGCAGCTCAGCTGTAGTTTTAGTAGCGGTAGCAAAAGCCAAAACGAGCGGACGAACTAAAAACAGCGACCTACTTCGCGGCCGAGCTGCGAACTAAAAGGAGATCTACCGGCCGCGAACTAAAATATGCGCGATAGGTCGCGAACTAAAATATGCGCGCTAGGTCGCGAACAGAATTAAAAATCACGTGTTTGCCTTCTGCTGATGAGAGCCATTTCGAGGTTAGCGTCTGCCTGCTAGATTACATAGTTCAGTGCTACAAAATTTCTGCTTTGTAGTATTCTGCAATATCTGACTAATAAATTCCATAATGACAAGGTATAGAGATAACTCTAAACTTAAACACGAGAAATTATCCACAAACTGTTTCTTTTGTTTTGCGTGATATCGTTAGCGGCTCAAGCAGCAAGCGCATGAAGCAGCTAGGTGGGGGAACTTCTCCCTCCACCTGCATGCGCAGACCACGCCGCTCAGCCGTCACTGGGAGCGGACGAACTAAAAGAACGAACTACGAGGCGCGTCCAGAAAGTAAGTTCCGTTTGGTTACATAAAACGAACGGGTACAGATACAGAAAAAATATTGATTGTACAAAAATCTACAACTGTTAAACTACTTTTCTACATAGCTTCCGAAATTTTGTAGGCAATTGTCATAGCAAGGCACAATTTTTTGTGTCCCTTTTTCATAGAATGTTGCCGCCTGAGTATTCAACCATGTGGTAACATGTTCTTTCAGCTCGTCATCATCGTTGAAGTGTTGTCCACCGATGACAGATTTTAGGTGTAAGAAGAAGATTACTGTCAAAAGATTTTTTTTTTTTTTACGATAATGCCTGACCTCACACACCAAATGTGACCAAACAATTCTTGCGGAAATTTCAATGGTACCTGTTTGATCATCATCCATACAGCTCGGACCTCTCTCCTAGCGACTTTCATCTCTTCTTACACCTAAAATCCTTGGTGATCAACACTTCAACGATGATAAAGAGCTGTTACCACAAGGTTGAATACACAGGCGGCAACCTTCTGTGAAGGATGCATGCAAAAAACTTGTGGAACGCTATGACAAGTGTCTACAAAATTTAGGCAGTTATGTGGAAAAGTAGTTTAAGAGTTGTAGAATTTTGTGCAATAAAAATCTCTTCTGTATCTGTGTACAATTTCATTTTATTACCAAACGGAACTTACTTTCTGGACGCGCCCGAAATTTACAATTTGCGAATCCTTGCAACTTGAGTCCTGATCTGAAATCTCCCACAGCAGGGAGGCTAAATGAAAGATTTAGGTGTCCTCTTTTGCCCGTGCGCTGTTAGAGAATGGAAAGGTGGAGAGATATAATAAAAACGATGCACTTCAATGTGAATTGCGATGTCGATGTAAATCTGAGGTGGGCAATGAGCGAGCCGCGCTCTCGGAGCCGCCTGCCTGAGCGGGAGCAGAGCCGCGAGCAGCTGGCGTCCATCACGTAGTTCCTGCTGAAAACACTAGATGGCGGTATGCGCAGCCAACGCGCTAACGTAGCCGCAGAAATGCACCTGGCTGAGTGCGTTATCAAATAACTTATAAAGATAATAGTGGAAACTCTTTAGTATCCAACTCGAATGAACAGATTCCGCTGCTAGGGGCATCTCTTGAAAAATGCTATTATGTTTATAAGTAAGTTACTTACAAACATAATACTGGAAACTCTCTCTAAAACGTCCAGCGCGTGAAGTCGAGCCAGCAAATATCTTATGAAGATAAGAGCGCCTTTTTGTTTTGTTTCAGAAGACACCGCTAACAGTGCCATCTGTTAGTTCGAATTTTGTACTTCAGGGTTTTCGTTATAATCTATGATATTACGTTATGGTACAGTACGCTGTGGAGTTGAAATGGCTAGTCAAATCGGCGCGGTAAAGTGGCGTTTTATTTTCCAGTTCAACTCTAGTTCGCAGTGTGATTACTTGTTCACTGAAAGCGAAGGAGGAGCAAAATGTTTGGTATGTGGTAAAATACTAGGCATAAAAAAGTACAATTTAGAACGCCACTATAGAACACATCACTTCAACCAGTATGGAAGTGTAGAAGGTGAAATACTACTGAAACTTCTTAATAACCTGTGCGAGGAAGGAAGTAAAGTAGAGATATGTATTATAATGCTGTACCTACTTACGAGATAACTTAATCACAGTGTTTTGTTTAATTAAACCAATTTTCCTTTGAAATGACAACTCTGTTAATTTCTTACACAGGAATGTGATGCCTCATCCTCCGATGCAGCTATTCGTGCTAGTTACAGAATAGCTTTGCTGATAGCCCGTACTTCCCGACCATTTTGTGACGGTGAATTTGTGAAGCAGAGTTTGGAAGTCGTAGCAGACGAACTATGTCCACAGTTATCACGTTCTTTCGCAAGTTTGAGTCTGTCGCGGCGTACTATAACTCGCCGTATCGAACTTTTGTCAGGCGCGCCAGCAAGCATGCAGACCTCTAGCGACTGCGAACGCTGCTCTTTTTCCGGCCTGAGCCGGAGCGCTGCTCATTGAACCTATTTGTGCCCACCTCTGATGTAAATGAACTGATGTCGTGGGCCAGATCCGGTTCACGGTTTCGAAGTTTGGTGACCGCTGATGTAGCCCAATGAAAGGGGCGTGGGCTCAGCAGCAGCAGCAGATAGTGTGTGTAGGCGGTGTCCTACTGCGGAGCGCGAGGCGACAGGTGTAGCCCTGGGCGCTAACGGTGCAGCATCTGCGGCGCGGACCACTGACCGACTTGCGCGCGGTGCCCCTGCCGCTGCCGCAACCCGCGACGCAGCGCACCTGCCCAGCCGGTTCCCACGGCTCGCCGTTTTCTCCTCTTCCTCAATGGTCGCGCATTCCACCTACTGCGCGCCACCGCTACTCGCTCACGCAGCTGGCCGACGGGAGGTAGCCACTGGAAACAGCTGCTCTGGCGTCATAAGAAAGGTGGGAATTTTTCCACTTCCTTCATAAGGAAGGTGCAGGAGGATGCAAAACAGCATCTTGATTATTTCAATGTCGGGAAAGGTAGTGGCGAGGGAGGGATAACGAAGACAGTCCCACACGGTTCAATTCTTTACCTACATCTACATGGGATGCTCTGCAAATCACATTTAAGTGCCTGTCAGAGGGTTCATCGAACCACCGTTACACTACGAGGCGCTTCCAGAAAGTAAGAAAATTTTTATTGCACGAAATTCTACAACTCTTCAACTACTTTTCCATATTACTGCCGAAATTTTTCAGGCATTTGTCATAGCGTGGCACCAGGTTTTGTATACCGTTTTCACAGAAATCTGCCGCCTGTGTCTTCAACCAGTTGGAAACACTTTCAGCTCGTCGCCCATAGCGAGAGGACTAATTGTAAACCTACGGTTTTCCTGGATCTTGTCATCAATCACGTGAACCAGTCTCTTCTGTAACCAAAGGTGGACTCCCACTTCGTTCTTCATCGTGCACATCACTACGCCCGCCATTGAACTGTCGGACCCATCTTCTCACCATCGAATCACTCATCGCATTTGGTCCGTAAACATCGCAAATTTGCCGATAAATTTCACTTGGTTTCACTTTCCTCGCATTCAGAAACCGAATCACCGACTTGATTTCACAGGCGACGGGATTTTCAATCAACGCCGACATTTCAAACAAGCACAACAAAGTGTACGTAACTGACAGCGATCTCCAAATGACGCACGTTCCTCTCCTTGATACACATCGTCTACAGCGCATGGGTATGTGCGGAACTGCAATCGCAGCGCTGCAGCGAACATAAATTGAAACGGAACTTACTTTCTGGACGCGCCTCGTATTTATTTCCCATTCCATTCTCGAATAGCGCGCGGGAAGAAACAATACCTGAATCTCTCCGTTCGAGCTCTGATTTCTCGTACTTTATTCTGATGATCATTTCTACCTATGTAAGTGAGAGTCAACTATATTTTCGCATTCGGAGGAGAATGTTGGCGATTGGAGTTTCGTAATTAGCCCACGCCGCAGCGATAAGCGCCGTTGTTGTAATGATTCCCATCCCAGACCCTGTATCATTTCCGTAACGCTGTCTGCCCTGTATCGTGACAATACAAAACGAGCTGCCCTTCTCAATGGTCGCGCAGCCTCGCGCATTCCACCTACTGCGCGCTACCGCTATTCGCTCACGCAGCTGGTCGACGGGAGGTAGCCTCCGACGCCTGGAAACAGCTGCTCTGGCTTCACAAGAAAGGTGGGAATTTTTCCACTTCTTATAAGGAAGGTAACAAGAGGATGCAGAAAAGTATGTTGATTATTTCAGTGTCGGAAAGGTAGTAGCTCGGGAGGAATAACGAAGACATTCCCACAAGGTTCAATTCTTGGTCCACTTCATTCTTCATGTATGAGAACGACCATGCACTCAACATTCAAGAGTAATGATACTTTCTGCAGACGATTCTTATGTTATAACTTCTTCTTAATCATCGTCTTCTTCTTTGTCTTCTCCTACTCATATATAATTTTTATTTGAATGTATTGTATTTATTTATTTTCGTAGATTCATACAAATTTCATTCAAGTTTGTCATTTTTACTTACGGGCGATCTGATCTACATCTACATGGGATACTCTGCAAATTACATTTAAGTACCTGGCAGAGGGTTCATCGAACCACAATTATACTATTTATCTCCCATTCCATTCTCGAATAGCGCGCGGGAAGAAAGAACACCTGAATCTCTCCGTTAGAGCTCTGATTTCTCATATTTTATTCTGATGATCATTTCTACCTATGTAAATGGCAGACAACAATATATTTTCGCATTCGGAGGAGAATGTTAGCGATTGGAATTTCATAAGTAGCCCATGCCGCTGCGATAAGCGCCGTTGTTGTAATGATTCCCATCTCAGATCCTGTATCATTTCCGTAACGCTGTCTCCCCTCTAGCGTGACAATACAAAACGAGCTGCCCTTCTTTGACTCTTTCGATGTCTTCCGTCAAACTCACCTGATAAGGATCCCACACTGGGCTGCAATACTCCAAAAATGGACGGATAAGCGTAGTGTATGCAGTTTCTTTTGTAGTTCTGTTGCATCTTTTAAGAGTTCTGCCAATAAATCGCAGTCTTTGGTTCGCCTTACCCACGACATTATCTACGTGTTCTTTCCAGTTTAAGTCTGAAGTAATAGTAATTCCTTGGTATTTTGTGGAGTTTACGGCCTTTAGTTTTGATTGATTTATCTTGTAAACAAAGTTTAACGGATTACTTTTCGTTCTCATGTGGACGACGTCACACTTCTCATTATTTAGAGTCAATTGCCGATTTTTACACCATAGTGATATCTTATTCAGATAGTTCTGCAGTTGATTTTGATCTTCAGGTGATTTTACTAGACGGTAAAAGGCGGCGTCATCTGCAAACAGCCTAAGAGAGCTACTTAGATTTTCCCCTAAATTATTTATGTAAATAAGGAACAGCAGAGGACCTGTGGAACGCCAGATATCACCATCTATTACTACGAACTGTGTCCTCTCTAACAGGAAATCCGCTATCCAGTCGCAAATTTGGGGCGATATACCATAACCACGCAATTTGATTAAAAGCCGTTTGCGAGGTACGGTGTCAAAAGCCTTTTGGAAATCAAGAAATACGGAATCGATTTGCGAACCCCTTGTAGGTAGCACCCATCACTTCGTGTGAATAAAGAGCTAGTTGTGTTCGCATGAACGATATTTTCTAAATCCGTGTTGACCTTGGGCCAATAGAACACTCTGTTCGAGATAATTCATAATATTTGAATACAGTATATGTTTCAAAACCCAGCTGCAATTTGACGTTAATAAAATAGGCCTGTAGTTTAGTGGGTTACTTTCTTGAAGATAGGTTTGATGTGTGCTACTTTCCAATCTTTTGGTACAGATCCTTCTTTGAGAGAGCGGTTCTATATGGCTGTTGAGTAAGGAGCTATCGCTTCAGCATAATCAGTTAGAAATCTAATGGGTATACAGTCCGGACCAGAAGACTTGTTCGTGTTAAGTGATTTTAGTTGCTGCACTACTCCGATGATATCTACTTCTACGTTACTCATTACGGCCTCTGTTTGTAATTCGAAATCTGGAATATTGGTTTCGTATTGTTCGGTAAATGAGTTTCTAAAAGCTATAAAGCTATGTTTAGTAACTCTGCTTTAGTAGCGATGTCAGCCCTCATATATGTGTACGACCTTCCATTCGCCATTCTAGAGAAAAGGTACTTTCTGCAGACGATTCTCATGTTATAACATCTTATTCACCATCTTCTGCTTCGTCTTCTCCTTCTCACATATAATTTTTATTTGAATGTATTGTATTTATTTATTTGCGTAAATTCATACAAATATCATACAAGTTTGTCATTTGTTACTTGCGGGCGATCTGATCTACAGACTTATTACATAAAACAACAGCCAAGATCGCATGTTCTCTTTTAATTTAGATTACCCCTTACGAGGAGAATGATTTTTATTACGTAAAAGGAAACATGTGTCTAGTGGACACAGTTTAAAAAATATGTCGCTTTTTCGCAAATTGATACATAATCTGTTAGTATAATTTAAAAGTTGAACAATAAGTCATTGAACACTAATATCAAGTAACAATTCCAATATTTATTACTTCATGACTACCCATTCCAAGGAACTCTATAAAATACTTAAATTACGTGAAGAAAGGGCAGGGATAAAGATCAGATTCAAAAATTCACTTTTGCTAATTAATCGATTAAGCACTGAACATGCATTTTTCTGGAACATTTCACGCATACTGGTCTATCGCAGTTCACACACTTATATGCAGTGTTCCTATTTTTCTGGTAAGGACAAAGACTGCATTTCCTCTTTCTTTCTAGTTTTTCACTTTTCACCTTCTCTTGTTCTTCTTTCTTCTTCTGTGCGTCTTATCCTCAAATTCCCTATCAAATTGGAGATAAGTAGTCTGTTCTGAAGATGGAGTCTCATTACACTTACAGACAGTTCCTTGACGAATTAAGAAAAATTGTCAGAGGCCAGCGTCTGCGTTTTCTGTTGGATGAGTAATTTCACATTTTTGGTCCAATATGTCTACTCAACCCTTCGTGCTGTTGTAGAAAGACACAATTTCAGGTTTCCCTATCATTTCATCCACTCCTTTTGAAAATGCATGATCGACAGTAGTATTACTGCTTTGTTCTTCCTAGCGACTTCTAACAACAGAGTAATTTTATCACTGCATTCATAAAGAGAAGACCGACAGCTCTATTCTTAGAAGGCAGGAACTCAGTTGGAATTTGTCGTTTATTTTTCTTCTTCTGAAATTGTCTGACTAGTTCAATTGTCAGCAGTTACATTTCTGTTGCTGTTTGCGAAAATGTTCAAATGTTTGTAGAACTTATGGGACTTAACTACAGGGTCATCAGTCCCTAAGCTTACAAACATGAACTAGCTAATCCTAAGGACGGCACAAATATCCATGCCCGAGGGGGGATTCGAACCCCCGACCGTAGTGGCCGTGCAGACCGTGACTGAAACGCCTCAGTCTCCTCGGCCACCACGGCCGGCTGCTATTTACGCCTTATTGCACTAATCGAAGAACCGACTGTGTAGGAACATTAAGTTTTCTGCCCTCATCGCTCAGTCCAGCTCCGTCAGACCCCTTACCGGTATATATGTAGGCTTTGTATAAGTATGAGGTGTGAGGGCGTCAGTTGGACACATTATTTTTATTCCATACTTAGCGGGCTTTTTGGGGAAATACACTTTGTAGCCTCATCTGCTACGAAATGGTACAAGCATTTCATACATACAAGTAGCTATATTCTCCAAGGGAGTACACTTTCTGACAATTATTTACGAACATGAAAATAAAATTCAGAAATTGTTCCTGACTTGTCTTCCTTTTTCCGCGTTTCTCTTGTTTCAGGGTTATCAAATTGCAAACAGAGTAACAAGATCTGGAACCGCTTTACTGACAATGCGGATGTAAATATAGGTCTTCCAATATAGTCAGTAGATAACAGTGACAGCATATCTTCGTGTCCAGACTTACAGATCATGTTAGCATGCAAAGTGAAATAAGTGCTTTTATTTCATAAAAATCAGTAGATTTGTTGCTACTTTGCTGACGTACTTCAGTCCTGTTTCTTTACTCATACAGTTTAGCATTTTACAATTAATTCTATGATCTCATTACCAAAGATTACATAATTGTCTTCTATCTTAGGATTACCAGCTAAATTATTAAGAGCCTTTTTATACCCGATATTTCACGGCTTATGTTATCACGACATACTCGTCCAGCTTTAGTTGGTTCTTTTGATTTCCAACAACGTCTATTTTTGCCTTTGTAAGCAAAAGAACTGACATTTCGTTGCTTGGTTGTCTGTGCAAGAAAAGTGAACACTTGCAACGGAATCTTGTTCAACTGAGGAAGAGGTGGAGCTTGTTTGTTTTGGTGGAAAGAAAGGTTTCATAATTTGAATCGTCAGAAAATAAATACCCGACATCCAGTTCCTCTTCATCTGCTTCTTCCCACGCCTTTGCAAGTTTCTCTTAAAAATTTGGATCATCCATTCTCTATACTTCGGTTGGTCTTCTTTTGCGTGATGTAGATGGAACCCGCTCTATTTTTCCAACATGTATAATATATTACATCAATGCTAGGCCTTGTAACTCAAGAGAATGTCTAAGAGAAAAAGCAGTTAACTGCATGTAGTAAAAAAGGTATCGAGTTTGGAAATACGTGTCTAATAGACACGCAAGAAAACTTGCGTTACTGACATTGTCTCCGAGGAAGCACTGTGATACTCGAGAAAACAACAATTACTTCACGAATAACACAGTCAACAATCGATCACACTACAGCACTAATAATCAAATTGTATGAAGCTACAGAGGCACTCTAGCATATGGCACAAACAGTATTGCCAATCTAACAAGATAAAAATTGATGAGTGTTTTTAAGGGTACCGATTTCGGCATATTATACTACCACAATCGGTTCTTTTGGTCTTTACTATATCTTCACACTGACAAATTAAGAAAACTAAGTTTCTCGCCAACAGTATCATTGGCATGTCATAATGAAAATACAGTGTTTCCCATATCTTGCCACAATACTGAAGGGGCTTTGGTCACGTTAAAACTTTAGATCAGTATATCATGGTGTCAGTATAATCTGCGGTAATCTAAATAAAGAAATAATTAGTGCTTTTTGCTGTTGCTTTATGTAATCTACATCTATAAAAATCAATTTGTATATGTATATTTCCTATGGGCTGCAAGACGGCTGAAGCAATGTGGTATTTGACTGATTTCTGGAAGTTGTATTAAATATTTAATTATGTCAACTAATGCTCATAATATATTTATTTTCCTCTTAAAATTGCTCTATTTTGTAAAAAGAGGAGGGTGGAGGGAATTACATTCAGAAATTTGAAAGCCCACTAAAACGCTCAATTTGACAATTTGAGTCACATGATGTCTGTAACGTCAACTGCAACGATGGTGCCCCTGCTGCAGTAACAGTGATACATTGTTTGGACACTCACGTTTGTGAAAATGGTCGACACTAAAAGGAGATGAACATATTAACTGACCGTTATCAAGTGGCTAAGAAACGAATCAATATACAGAAACAAAAGGTTACTATCATTTTCCCAACAACATAACATGTCTGGGGTACAATGAAGTACAGAATACCACATCTCGGCTTTAGACAATGACGTTATATCTCAATCATAGGTGATAATTTCTTTGTAAATAGATCGTAGATTATGTTATTATTAGCCGGCCGCGGTGGCCGAGGGGACTGAGGCGCTCCAGTCACGGTCTGCACGGCCACTACGGTCGGGGGTTCGAATCCCCCCTCGGGCATGGATATTTGTGCCTTCCTAGTTCGTAAGTAGTTCATAAGTAGTTTGTAAGTTTAGGGACTGATGACCCCGTAGTTAAGTCCCATAACTATACAAACATTTGAACATTTGAATCCCCCTTGGGCATGGATATTTGTGCTGTCTTTAGTATAAGGTAGTTGGTAAGTAGTTTGTAAGTTTAGGGACTGATGACCCCGTAGTTAAGTCTCATAAGCTTAACAAACATTTGAACATTTTGTTATTATTAATTACTATGGCGAAAATGAATAATAAAATAGTCTGAATATAGTATCGAAAGTAATCGCACAGTCAGCATTATCGGAAGATCGGAGGTTATATTCAAATGTTCAAATGTTTGTATAGTCTATGGGACTTAACTACGGGGTCATCAGTCCCTAAACTTACAAACTACTTATAAATTACTTACGAACTAGGACGGCACAAATATCCATACCCTAGGGGGATTCGAACCCCCGACCGTAGTGGCCGTGCAAACCGTGACTGGAGCGCCTCAGTCCCCTCGGCCACCGCCGCCGGCCGGAAGTTATACCAAGAGCTACATTTTATTTATTGATAAAAGATTTTGGATTGAAATGACGTATTTTTGTAAAAATTTCGCGTCAACATGGCAGGTTGTGAAAGATGTTATACTACGTAGCGATATACTAATATTTACATGAGCAACATCTTGCAAATTTTTGACATTATCGAAGAAAAATAACACATCCCACTTTCATCTTAGTAGAGATTGGTATAGAATAAACTAACCTATACTAAAGACAGCGCCGCGGCGGAACGGCCGAGCTCATTCAGGCGCTATGCTACGAAGCGTGAGGCCGTTCCCCGTTGGGGGTTCGAATCCCACCTCGGGCATGGATGTTTGTGCCGTCTTTAGTATAAGTTAGTTCATAAGTAGTTTGTAAGTTTAGGGACTGATGACCCCGTCGTTAATTCCCATAAGCTCTACAAACATTTGAACTAAAGACAGCACAAACATCCATGCCCGAGGGGGGGATTCGAACACCCTACGGGGAACGGCTTTGTGCATCGGAGCATAGCGCCTCAATGCGCTCATCCACTACGCAGCGGCAGTTTGTCTTACGAAATGTAAATTGACCGCATTTACTCACAAATAACTTTTACTCGTTATCTATTAAGTGAGACTTTTCAGTCAAACTTCAATTTCTCCCCGCTAATACTAATAACTATTGATGTGAGTATCTGTGATATAGCATCCAGTTATGTATTTTTTTTAACAAACAAACAAAAATCATTACGTTACATTTAAGCTTAACGCAGGTGATCTTGTCTCAAATATCGGCTTTTCTAGACAGAACATCGACGATCTAGGCCGACGGATGGTATCCTGTGCTTCAGTATTCCCCAAGCTCATTGCAAATTACCATCTTCGTAATGAATGTATAATCCAGCATAACTTCATTCCGTAAGGTACAAATTTAATACGTATAAATTTTCGTTCCTACAAAATTAGTGAATGTGTGCATGTTCACTGTAAATTACCATGCTCATACACGTAATTTAAGAAGATTTCCGCCCGCTTTCTGTTACAAATAACACGTTAACTGCAATGTATCACTTATGCCAAATGATACTAACCGTAAAGGGAAAATAATTGCTCCATCCACTATAAAAGCACTAGGTATACGAGAAACTGTGCCACCTCCTCTTTTCTACTTAAAGGCATGTACGTTTATTTCTTTCATAAATTCAATATTTTCCTACTACATTACGAGTATGTTATGGCAGGGGAATGATCTTTGTTTTTCGTGCTACACTGTTTTGTTTCGGAATTTTCCAAATGCGCATCATATCAAATCTGTGGCATATCTATGACGGCGTTGTTCAAAGCAGGGCACCTGGATATAGACGGGCATGCATATCCGCCATTTTTTTCCTTCGCATCGAATGGCAATCAGTATGCTTTCAGCATGGAGGCTGTGCAGCTTCGAATTGTTCCTATTGTTCAGAAAATGTTTTTGTGTCTCCGTTGACCCTGAAAGCCGTAAAGGATTGATAATGAACTGTCATCGTGATGAAATAGACCCCAATAAGGACTTGAAAACTATGCGAAGTGGATTAAATCATTTGTAATTACACACTATTTCAACACATTGTAAACAGCAGGTTTCAACACTTGTTTCTTAGCGAAAGGTCCTATGCAACAACTTTTGTTATCATTTTTTATTTATACATATATTGGCGACAACAAACAGTATCAACATATAGACTAAAACAATGTTAGTTACTTTTAAAGGTGTATACTGTTTTTACTTATTACAATGGTTCATACGGCTCGTACTCGTACTTACGAAAACACTGCGATGTTAAAATGCACGAACTTCTGTGAGTATAAGTCATAGCTATGTTATAGTTTATTGCCAAAGTGTCTTATTTCCAAATTGGACCCTTCTTATTCGCCTATTGGAGCGAATCGGTTTTTAATGACTTAATTAGGTATTTTTTGCCATAAGTCGTAACTGAAAACCTTTTTAAACATGTACGTTGTTTCGTTTTAACTTGTTAAAAGAAATAATTTTTAGTTTAATTTTGAAGGCAGCCAATTTGTAAAAATAGAGCGAATGGTTGGGAACGATTTAGTTTGACAGCAGTAACAACTATTTCCAGTGATCAGTTCCTCTCTTATTCATAAATCTTTTATTGAATCCTAATGCACTTTCATAGCTTATGCATTGAAAAAGTATTTTATATGGATTTTGAAAAATATTCCGTAAAAAAAGCATAGAACTATCGCGAAGCTATGGAAGACCAATAAAACTGAGTTGTGCATTGCGAAACCCAGGTGGGCAATTTTCCAGCTGTATTAAAATATTTTATTATGACCAAATTAATTTTAATCCAGATATTTATTTACTTCTTCATATATTTATTAGAAGTGACGCCAGCGATATTTCAAAGCAATAATAGCAAAGAACTTTTCCTTTGAGAAGATCGCGCTATCACCCCCATGGAACAAAAATGGCAGCGGAAGCTGTTGCTACAGCAGAAGTTGAAGCGCATGGCCGACTATATGCAGGCCCCCTAGTTCAAAACCGACTGGTGGTATCCCCTGCCTCTGTAAACCTTATGTCTGTCAGGTATCTAACTTAAATATTATTTCTCCTGCACAACTAACATTCCTGTAACTTATTGCCGCAGGGGAGTGGTCGAGCGCTTTAAGGCACCTTGCTGCGAAGCGCGCTGTTGCTCGCCATCGGAGGTTCGAGTCCTCCTTTGAGCATGGCTACGTGTGTGTGTTGTCATTAGCATAAGTTAGTTAACCGCAGTAGTCAAGTCTATTAGATTTACAAGTATTTGAACTCTTTTTAATTAATTTTATTTATTTATTTTATTTAATTTATTATTATCAATGAAAGACTTATTCCAATGATCTGCGTAACATAACTGAGTAACTACAGGGGTGGAAAAAATAATGTTAATACCGTGCAGTGTACTACATCCCGCGTATCCGAGCGGTCTAAGGCGCCTCGCTGCGGTTGCTCGCCGTTAGAGGTTCGAGTCCTCCCTGGGGCAAGGGTGTATCTGTGTTGTCCTTAGGTTAGTTTACCTTAGTTTAAGTAGTTTGTAAGCTACGGGCTGATGACCACACCGTTTGATCCGATAGATTTACAAACATTGAACGTTTGAACTACATCCCGCTACAAGTTAGCACCAATGCGTAAGTGTGAACACTGAGACTCGACCGCAGTGCACAACTGATCTACCAAGTGTTGAACGTTATCTTTCAGTGTATTAGACATTTTGTTCTGCGACAGTAAAGGCATATGATCGGTGAAATGCGACATCTCTCAAACTTCTAAAGAGGAAAAATTGATGGTGCACAATAAAAATGGTAGTATCTGAGACGCAAACGGCTGCAACGTTTCACTAACGACAGTAACCTCGGTAATGATAGTGTATACAAAACGTCGTAGGCGAAGAGCAATAATGATCGAAACTCTAAGTTAACTGGCAATACCGACGAACATTAAGAACGATTGTGGCCAGAAAACATAAAACCACCACGGCAAAAGCGACTGCAGAAAACAACATTCACTTGAGTAATTTTGTTTCGATGAAATGAGTATTGCAGGAGCTTAATATTTATGAAACGACTCAGTTGGTAAACCAACGCAGAACTGCGAAGTACATCATGCCATGATCATAAAACCTGAACTTTTGACGACTGAATGTGATATGGTACGATGAGTCAGCGTTTTCATCGTTTCCTACGAACAACCGAGATTACCTATCGAAAACCCCAAAAGAAGCATATATAGTATGGCATGATTTCTTCCTTTAGTAAAGCAAGGGGAAGGTTCCGTCTTGATTTGGGCATCTATTGCGTGGTATTCAACTGATTTCTCAATTGTTCAAATGTATGTAAACCTAATGGGCGCAACTACTGAGGTCATCGGTCCATAGATGGATAACATCCACACCCATGTCAGAGGGAGGACTCGAACCTCCGACGGAGAGCAGACGCGCTCTATGCAGCAAGACGCCTTGGAAACAGTTGAGCCGCGAGGAGGTGGCCGTGATATGAATGAATGTCTCACCATCCTTGGCAGGAAACCGCTTACTATGACTAACGTATTGCTAACAAACACTGCCATACTCCAAAATGACACATACAATCCTAAAACGTTCACCGTTTCTAATGACGACGGTTGTTCAAAAAAAATCTCAAATGTTGAAATGTTTGTTAAGCTTATGGGACTTAACTACGGGGTCATCAGTCCCTAAACTTACAAACTACTTATGAACTACTTACGAACTAGGACGGCACAAATATCCATGCCCGAGGGGGGATTCGAACCCCCGACCGTAGTGGCCGTGCTGACCGTGACTGGAGCGCCTCAGACGACGGTTGTGACGGAATGTTAAATTCTAATGTTCCTTCCTTTTCAAAAAGGTTCAGCCGTGCTTTGTACAGCATCATTAAACTATCAAACATCTCCCCTGGACACCAAAATCGCACTGTCTCAACATAAAAATGATTAAATGTTTGTAAACCTATTGTACCAAACTGTTATGGCTCTCGGTTCCCAGACTTACACACTACTTTGACTAACACTAAGGATAAAATGTTCAAATGTTTGTGAAGCTTATGAGACTTAACTGCGGGGTTATCAGTCCCTAAACTTACAAACTTCTTATGAACTACATTATTCTAAAGACACCACAAACATCCATGCCCAAGGGGGGATTCGAACCCCCGACAGGGAGCGGCCTCACGCACCGGAGCATAGCGCCTCAATCCGCTCGGCCACTCCGCCGCGGCAGACTAAGGATCACACACACACCCATGCCCGAGTGAGGACTCGAACCTTCGACTTCGAAGAACCGCGCGCTCCGCTGCCGGGCGCCTTAGAACGCTCGGCCACTCCACCGCGGCTATCAACATAATTGAGCAGTTATGACGAGTTTCAGGTCAGTGAGTGAGGACCAAATTTATAGCTCCAACATTGTCGAAGTAATAGGCGATTATTTTCTCTGCAAGAACGGATAACATTCTGTTGGAAACTTTGAAGACACTTTACGCATCTGTTCCTCGACGAGTTACAATTGTTCTCAAAGCCAGTAGTAGGTCAACTCGTTAGTAATCAATAAATATGGTGTCTTGTCCGTGTAAGTATATTATTTTGCCCATCCCCTGTAGATAACTAACTGACCTCACGCAGAGCATGTAGTAGGTCAACTCGTTAGTAATCAATAAATATGGTGTCTTGTCCGTGTAAGTATATTATTTTGCCCATACCCTGTAGATAACTAACTGACCTCACGCAGAGCATGTGTAAAAAAAAAAGCTACGTTTGGAGTTCTTACTGAATAAAAGAAGAAGTTCAACGAATTCTGGAACCTCCTCTTATGAATGTGGCACTTTTCAAGGTCCACACTAAACTGCAATTCATTGGAAAATGAATTAATTCTATCTCGACTTATAATTTCGTAAATACAGTCCAAGAAACTGTTAAAAGCATGCATATGCAAACCACAGAGGTGTGGCACCACTCAGGGGACGGCGCAACCCCTATGGAAGATAACACATGTGCGGCCAAGGCGTTAGATCACTTACTGCTGCTACAATGGCATGTTATCTCGATTAAACTGAATTTAAACGTGTTGTTATAGTCGACGCACGTTAGATGGGACACAGCATCTACGAAACAGCTATGATGTGGGGATTTTCCCTTGTGACTATGAGTGTGCAGTGAATATCAGGAATATTGTAAAACATCAAATCTCCGACATCGCTGCGACCGGAGAAAGATCCTGCAAGAACGGGCTGAACGACGAGTGAAGAGAATCGTTCAGCGTGACGGAAGTGAAACTATTCCTCAAATTACTGCGAATTTCAATGACGAGCCACCAACATGTGTCAGCGTTTGAACCAGTCAACGAAACATCACGGAGTTGCTCCCACTCGTCTACCTTTGCTGACTGCATGATGCAAAGTCTTACGCCTCGCCTGGACCCGTCAACAACGAAATTAGACTGTTAATGACTGCAAACACACGCTTTTGGAGACAACCTGATAAATCCATGGCCCCTGCATGTTAGCAGGGGACTGTTCAGGCTGGTGAAGGCTCTGTAATGGTGTGGAGCGTGTGCAGCTGGAGTGATATTGCACTCCTACACAACTGGCCATTAAAATTGCTACACCAAGAAGAAATGCAGATTATTAACGGGTATTCATTGGACAAATATATTACACTAGAACTGGCATTTGATCACATTTTCACGCAATTTGGGTGCAGAGATCCTGAGAAATCAGTACCCAGAACATATATCACCAATCGCTTACTAATGCCGCCATTACTATTTTACCACTAATAGAACCTACACCGAAGCAAATAAAAATAACAGTAGTAAAATATTACAGTTATAGGCACATACCTTATTATTCATATTTTGCTGATGATCTCGCTGCATTCAGAAGAGTCTCGCTTTTAAGAGCCACGTTGTAGAAATCTTCACATCTCATTTTCAAATTCATCTGAAGACATATCTCGGCTTTCACAAGTTCAACAGACATTCTGTTTCTAGCATCCGACCATAATGCACTCATTACACTAAACACTCGTTCAACGTGCGCGTTACTGACGGGAATTGCGAGGACGTGCTGCATTATATTGAACAAGTTTGGTGCATCTGCTTTTTTTTTTTTTAAACTCGCTCCACACTTTACAACAGTTAGTTTCTTTCCTATCAAGATTTGATACTACAGACTTCAAAACAGAAAACTCCATCAAAATAAATTTTCAGTTTTTTCCCACTTTGTCCAAGTCTTTAAATGAAAATAGTTTTGGTTGACATAAGTCTAGCACTGATACAACTTCATACACATTGTCATTCCCACTAAAGCTGTACCATTTACCAAGATAGTTTAATAACATGTCGTAAACAAGTGTTCACTCTTACTACAATATTCTTTTCTTCTTCTGTAAGGTGTTCTAAAACATATTAACTTAAATTCCATAAAACTTATCCTCCTTACGACCCTCTATTTGTTTTTTCACTTCCAACATAATCTCTTGAACATCTGTGGAAACTGTGTCCTCTTTTTCTAAAAGTCTGATTGCTTTACAACAACAAAAACAGGCAAAGTTGCTTTTAAAAAATACAGAAAGCACTCTGGTAATGTTAGCGAATACTCGATTATTTCGTCTTGTCGTAAACTAATAAACTTCCAAATTAGGGGATGTGTTTTTTCCTCACCCCATGCTACATAATACATCTTTAAAACTCGCCACATCTTATCAAGACGGTCCACAGCTGACTCCAAAAACAACCATCGCACTACAGTGTGTCGCAGTATTTCGCTGTAATCATGCTGAGCAAACTCACAAAATGTTTTTAGTTCCTCCGAATTTTTTGATGATGAAGAAAAGTCTGAATATATTTTAAGAACTAGAGTTTCTACATCATATTTTAGAAGCTTGAATCCAAACTTAGCACAGTTATGTAAAATAAGACAACATCAATTGGCTTTGATTAAGTTTTCATTTTTTTCTTTCAATTTAGTGAAACAGAATTGTGTTTCCCGAAATTAAATGATGCATACGAAACTACATTATTTAGTGTCAAACCATTTTCCAATAAAATGGATTTTAGTTTGTTTGAGATGGCTTCTGCAGATTCTTTAACATCTTCGTAGAAATCAAGAACTTCATTACATTTTCCCTTATCTTTGGAGAAGTATGTTACAACTATCGGATAATGTTTTTTTTATTGCCCTTGTTTGAAGCGTCTGAACCTAATGATACGGAACATTTTGCTTTAATTAGTAGCTTCTCTTCAGCATAAGGCATAAGCACATTTTTTACTAATGCCTCGCTTTTTGTTCGGCCGCTTCTTACTTTCGTTGCCACTGGGGAATCTCTAAAAACGTAAGGATATAGCTTATTACCACAATCTTGAGAATTGTAAGAATGGTGGTGTTTCACACCACGGTAAGTCAAAGTTAATTCAGTTGCAGTGACTTTGTCGTCTTCTGCAGAAAATTGTTTCGGCAAGACTTTAAGAAGCGACTGATTCTTCTTTTGTGTCGTAATATTCGCTTTGTGTCTTTCTGATTGTAAATGTTTATTGGCAGCTTTCACTGCGTCGTACTTAACAGTAAATGCGATATTGCATATTCTGCACTTACACATACAGTCATCGGTATCGACTTTTTTCTAGATACTCTTTATAATTTTCTTCCTCCAACCATTCTTCACGGAACGAACTTAGATATCGTCTCTTCATTTCACTGTTATTACTCACTAATCTGAGTTAATGTAAGCTTGTCTGTCCACACATGATCCGAGTATTCCAAAAATTGCCTGTTAACTGATAACAAACAATGAACGAACGAACATAAATAATAGACGTCGCCAGTTGACACGTTGCCGCAACAATGTTTGCTTAATAATGCACTGGCCGATTACTACCGACGCAAGAATGAAAAGTTTTCAGAGGAGGAATAGAAAAGTAGCGTTTTGTTGCAATAAGAAATTGACATTTATATAAAGTTATTCATAATTACTAGAGAGGAGCCGACCGGGAATGGCCGAGCGCACGGAGGCGTCTTGCCACGGTGCGCGAGGCTGCTCCCGCCAGAGGTTCGAATCCCCCTCCCCCAAGGGCATGGATGTTGCGTTCGTCCTTAGTTTAAGTTACGTTAAGTTCGATGTAGATCGTCGCTACATGAGCATAGTACTTAAAAAGCGTCGTAAAAACAAAACAAAACAAAAAAGTTAAAATGAAGGTTACATTCAAGCCCGGAGATGAGAGTCATTGGCCCGTAGACGCGGAGAATTCATTCCAAAACCGGGCACTCCGGGCGGCGCCCGGAGATCTGGCAACCCTATTTGTGCATGAGAAATCGGTCGGGAACTTTCCTCAAGTCAGCACGTTGTAGTTGTCGCCACTGGCGCCAACCTTGTGTGAATGTTTTGAGAAGCTAACCATTTACATATCACAGCATCTTCTTCCTGTCCGTTAAATTTCGCGTCTATAGCACGTCATCTTCATGGTTTAGCAATTTTGATGGCCAGGAGTGTAGATACGACTCGTAACAGGTGACACGTACGTACACCTCCTGGCTGATCACCTGCAGCCGTTTATTTCCTTGTGCATTCCGACGGTCATGGGCAATTATAGCATGACAATTGAACACTCCACGCGGCCAAAATTGCTACAGAGTGGCTCCAGGAACTCTCTTCTCAACTTATACACCTCCGTTGGCCACCAAGGCATGAACATTATTCAGCATATCTGGAATCGCTACGACGTGCTGTTCAGAAGAAATCTCCAACCTCTCATACTCTTACGGGTTTATGGTCAGCCTTACAGCATTGCTTTGTCAAGTTAATGCCACGTCCTGTTGCGACCCTTCAGTGTACTTCGCGGCCTTACACGGTATTACGCAGGTGTACCAGTTTCTTTGGCCCTTCAGTCTATGTGAACGATATTAAAAGGAAACTCGCTTAGGATCCATACTAATAAGACCAACCGTGTAGTTAGATTCAAGAGTTTTGAACAAACAGAAGGCAGCATGTCATTCCCAACTGAGAAAAGATTTCCTACGTTAAGACGTAAAAAAAATTAAAAAATGATTCTTTTTGTACTTATAATTCGTGTTTCTATATCTTCTATAAATACTGTTTGGAGCTATAGTCTGAAATAAAGGAGACGTAGCTTCTTTGATTTGCGTAAGTTATTTTACCTTTACACACAAAAAAATTGAAAATGCCTCAAATAATTTTTTATAGAACAATCTCAGGCGGGTTCTTTATAGTTGTTACCACAACTGTCTGGTAATCATTCTTAATATTGTGGGACAAAATATTTCGATATGTTATGGCGTCTTAGCGTACACAAAATCTGGTGTATGCACAAAAAAAACATAAATAAATAAATCTATTATTCCGGCTAAATATCCCCTAAAACATTTCCTCAACCGCACAGAAAATTTAATCTATAATAAATGAAAGCCATCAGTAAATTGTAGAGGTAAAATTGTCATGGTAATTTACGAAAATAGGCGTCATGATACCTGCCAACAATTAACATATTACGTTCATTAAAAATTTTTCATTGTAGGGTTTAATGTTACACAAAATAATTACACATTAAAAGAAACATTTACTTTTTATGCTGTCACATCATGTTTTCTTAAGTTAAGTAACATATACATTACGCACCATACATCAGTAGTTACGGCTCCGACGGCCGCAGTGCCGGCCGCGGTGACCGAGGTGACTGAGGCGCTCCAGTCACGGTCAGCACGGCCACTGCGGTCGGGGGTTCGAATCCCCCCTCGGGCATGGATATTTGTGCCGTCCTAGTTCGTAAGTAGTTCATAAGTAGTTTGTAAGTTTAGGGACTGATGACCCCGTAGTTAAGTCCCATAAGCTTAACAAACATTTGAACATTTTTTTGACGGCCGCAGTGGCCGAGCGGTCTGCGGCGCGCCAGTCACAGTCTGCATGGCCGCTACGGTCGGAGGTTCGAATCCCCCCCTAGGGCATGAATGTTTGTATCGTCTTTTTATTATCAGATCGTGGCTTTTGTGGTTGTCGGTATATGTTTATTTACAGACTGCACAGCCTTTTGACCCGTAGCCGTAATTCAAATGGTCAAATGTTTGTTAAGCTTTAGGGACTTAACTGCAGGGTCATCAGTCCCTAAACTTACAAACTACTTATGAACTATTTTATACTAAAGACAATCTAATAGGAGGCATGCTCTTTTATAATTGAGCAGAGTATTTCTTTATGAACAATACATTCCATGATAATTATTAATGCACCAGAGTTTATGTATTCTTAGTCACAGACTTAGTCAGATATTTTTATGTAAGAGAGATACATAGTTACATATAAATTTCCGTAATTCACATTATTTTCTTCCGTTTTCTTTTGGCCACTTCAGGGGGCGTCACAATGTGAAAGTATCTGGCCAGCTCCAAGGTCGTTACTGTACACAATATACATTTATCAGTAAGAACGTTATAACAACCTTTGTGGTAACAGGGGCTACGCTATTTGGTATGTGAGGAAGCAGGCCTAGATCGCTGAAGGGAATTTGCAAGTTCGACTGCCAACACTGTAGAAACTTCTGATGCATATCGAGAATAGAAAAGACACTAAATAACTGGGTTGCTAACATGTTACGTGTAATATCGAAGTGATACATGACAACTGCACTGGATTATGCCGACGAGAGCAGATACCAATAAAGCAATTTGCTCCGGAGTGAGATCATGCCACTTGTGCGAAATAAAAGCAAACGAACTTTTTACGGCGTCGCCTCGCATGAGTGGGCAGCGTGACAACGCAAACGAGAAATCGAGTGGCGCTCCGGTATTCGCGCGCAGTTTTGCAACCGGAGAACCCTTCGGAACGGAGG
This sequence comes from Locusta migratoria, assembly GCA_026315105.1. NCBI lineage: Eukaryota > Metazoa > Arthropoda > Insecta > Orthoptera > Acrididae > Locusta > Locusta migratoria. The sequence continues at coordinate 606,458,664 of CM048746.1, forward strand.
TTATGTGACTGATGATGTAACGGAAATCTCGAAACAAACCGGCTGACTCAGTGTGTATGTAAGACCCACTCACCGCCCGGCTGATTTAAGTTCTGTAAACTTGACAGTACATGATGGTAAATAGCGGTGGAGGTCTATTCAAAGGTACTCGACTAAGAAGGCCGTCTAAACGCTGCACCATCTACAGTACATTTTTTTAAAAAACGCTTAAACTAGCATAAGCTGCGTAAGATCGTTCCAAAAATTCTGTATTGCCGGTTTCGGCAGAACTAGGCTGCCATCATCCGTCCTTGTATATTGTTAACAGATGCTGACTCGCATTTCATAATATGCCGGATCCCATAATGGTGTCGTAGATCTCTTGAAATCGGTAATAAAGAGGTGCTGAAGTCACCTTAAGCAACCTGTGCTTGTTTGCAGTTTTATTATTAATATTATTATTATTATTTATTATTAGATCACCCCAAAAGGCAGGCACCATGTATAAATAGAGGGAAAGTCACTTCACATTACCTCTAGAAATATTTCCTAAACTACAACAAATAGTGAGTAACTAATTCCACGGATTCAAAGTGAGGAGTGTGGCTGATGTAGTTGTTTAAAAGAAACCATTGAAAGTATGATTGTTAACACTAGCCTATGTTTTTTTTAATGGAAACCTATTATTATTTTCAGCACAACTGAAAATATAAAAAATACTTAATTCCATTTGTTACATTGTAAAATGTTAATTATATCCATAGGTATTGTAACCTAAAATTGAACTTGAGTAGCTCCTCAGCAGTTCATTCGTGTGTAAGAAGTATGCGCATTATACTAGTTTGACTATTACATTGCCTCAAGCAATGTCACGTGAACTCATGTCTGGGTCCACTACAATGGTAGTTAACACACCAACTGCAAATGATCTCTTATGATAGGTTTGTTACGGACCCTTTTGCCTGCTATGACAACAACTGTTTGTTACGGACCCTTTTGCCTGCTATGACAACAACTGTTTGTAGATATTTGCCGCGGTAGAGTGACGGACAGTTCTAAGGTGCCTTACGGCGCTGCGCACGGTTACTCGCCGTCGGAGGTTCGCGTCCTCCCTCGGGCGTGTGTGTGTGTGTGTGTGTGTGTGTGTGTGTGTGTGTGTGTGTGTGTGTGTGTGTGTGTGTGTAGACCCTAGTTTAAGTAGTTTGTAAGCCTAGGTACTAATAACCACAGAAGTTAAGTTCCTTAGATTTACAAACATTTGAACATTTTGTAGATATTTTCAAATGTGCGGCGCGTTGGGTGATCTTTGTCCGGGTACCTTTCTGCATACAATCTGCAGGCTTTAGCCGCATTTTTTCTGAATTCTAATTGGATGAGTACCATATCTACCTTTTCGGAGTTAGAATAAACCATTTCACAGTTCTTACAACACCGTGCACACTGTTGTACTTCCGATCAGCTTAAAACCATTTAGCTTCTCACTTTACTACTGTTCGTACTTCTGTTGTTACATGTACTGTACAGTACACTATCACAGATTTTTATGTGATGTGCTTGGTCCTTTTTTAAATATTTATAAAGTACGATCGAGGATCATTTCACTGCTGCATTTCGTTATTTATATGTTGTACTGGCAGCTCCACCAGACCTGCCGTCCATCAGCCAAGTTTTTATCGTTCAACTTTTTTCTATTTTTATTACAATGAATGCACCTGCGTTAACGCCAGCCAACGAAATATGAGTAGGATTTAGTAACGCGCCTGGCACGACCTGTAAAAAAGGGGGAGAAAATTAAATAAGCCCCAACTTTCACGTACAGCGGAAGTTCAGTTCAAGTTTCAATTAACTGGTCAGAAGAAGAGGAACGACTATCTTTACGAGAAACGTATCCGAATGCTCGTAGAATATGTTATAGAAATTGCTCCTCTTCTATCGGTAGTCTATCGAATATCTCTGGATCATCGGAACAACATAAAATGGAAAAATTCATTGGTCACACCGGATTTGAAGAAGGAAAATAGAACTACGGACATGTGATCTACCTAGAGACAGAAAAGCCGCTGTGTAAGAATCAAATGGAGTCCACAAACAACGATCATACAAGACCAGGATAAAATGTCATGAAAACAGTGTTCTCTGAAATCATTTTATTGGCTTATAGTTAGTTACACAGCTTTACCCCCTTTATTTATAACCTTTCGCCAAATGTCGGAAAGGTGGCGTATATCATCTCCATCTGTTGGTCTGTTCCCGTTGATGTCTCGTAAATATTGTACTGCGTCATTGATAATGCCGTCCCTGGTGTCACTCCGAATCCTTTGTAGTGGTTCGTCCACTCGCAATCACAGTGACTGATGTCGTGTGACTACAGTGGGTGTCCCGAAACATCCCGTTGCCACTGCGCCAGAGGTCCCGGACAGCAGCAGCGGTGTCATCGAGCATCGTCATGTACAATGACGGGGGTGCCGTTCTAAGAAATATCGTCGCTTTTCGTCGTGCTGAATTCCGTGGGACGGCATCCCACCATTTTTCATGACAGAGCACGACACGACACCGCTGCTGCTTTCCACGATCTCTTGCGCCGCTGGCAGAGGGATAATCCGGAACTACAACGCACTCTCTCGACATGAATCCCTGTAATTACAATCTTTGACAATCTGAAAGAACCATTGAGAGGGGTCCGGTGACATACCAGAGTCGACTTAGTGCGGTCAATATAGGACGTCCACAGAAATAGACGCCTAGATTGTATACGACGCCTTCAGAGCAATTTCAATGTGAGACCTGTTTTTTCGATATGAAAAGTTTTTGTTTCCGTCCATATGACATCTTTGGGCAATGTTACGTTGCCATATACAATGAGGTGAGGTTTGGTCTCACAATTATGTAACATAAATATCGTAAAATACATATGTCAATTTAAATATACCAATGTGCTACTGTTTTATAGTTTGTTATTAAATTGTGATCGATGTATTTTTAAGGTATGTCTGTGGTCTGTTGGTGGTTGTATTTATCACAAAAATCATTAATACATTATTCATAAGTAATGAAACATACCAGGGCAATTATAACCGTACAACGTCTTTGAACGACTGTCAAAAATTACGCGTACCACAGATATCGAATAAACATAACCACCCAGATATCACAAACATATCAACTAGGTATAAAAAAAGGAGCAAATATCGTGGCGACTGTAGCCATATAACATCTTCGGCCAACTGTCAAAACAGCAAGCAGCAAAATATTGAAAAATTTATTTTACGATATTTATATTACATAAGATAAGTGTGACACCAAAGCTCACCTCATTGTATATGGCAACGTAAATTTGCCAAAAAAATGCCATATAGACGAAAACAAAAACGTTTTATATCGAAAAAACAGGCCTAACATTAAAAGCATATGTAGTACATAAAAAGAAAACGATGAATATTATATAAAATTTTTGTATATTTCGCAGATTGTCTGATGGTGGATATATAGCTGAAATGGATCCTCGCCGGCCGCGGTGGCCGAGGGGACTGAGGCGCTACAGTCACGGTCTGCACGGCCACTACGGTCGGGGGTTCGAATCCCCCCTCGGGCATGGATATTTGTGCCGTCCTTAGTATTAGCTAGATCATAAGTAGTTTGTAGGTATACCGTAGTCCCGTAAGCTATACAAACATTTGAAATGGATCCACCACAATATAATTTAAAAAACTATAAAATAGCAGCACTCTCATATATTTATATCATGTCTCAGAGAAATTTTTTGCGCTGCGGGCCTATTGGATCGTAAACTGGTGAAAAATAATAAATAACGGGGGCGCTAATATGCAAGGCATAAAACTACAGAGACCTCTGACAATAGTTGTCATTACTTTTCATACCGCCCTTGTAATGATGGACACAAAAGATTGCCCGACCCAAATAATTTAAGTACAAGAACAGAGCACTGCTAATGCTCAAGTTCAGAAATGCCAGTGTTCCTAGCTCTAGCGGTCTCTGGAGCTTCAGCTTGGTTTTTAAATCGTCAAATGAAAGCGATATAATAGCTGAGATACAGGATATGTAAAGGATTCCTTGCAGTTTGATACGACGTATAATTTACTTGAAAATCATTATTACAGTACGTAGAAAGGGTTAAAATATAAGACGCCTGTACGGTAGCTCAGCGAACTCTGTCAGACGGCTACACGTTCTCTGTAATAAAGAAAAGAAAAGAAAAAACTTAGCCAAGAACTCAGCGGTCAACAAAGACTAAATACGATCCAAAAACTAACGCGGTAGCTCAGTTCAAAAAAATTAATGAAACAGATTTAATGCTAAAACAGCGCTAATTTCTTTTAAATATTTCCACTGTAAAATAAGTTAACTTATTAGAAGGGGTAGAGAAGAAAATTAATTTCATTTTTTTCCTGCTATAGTAAGAAATAAGACTATGAAATCATAGAGTAAAGGATAAGGAAGCTGCACGTCCTCAGTAACAGGAAAAACTCAGTCAACAGTCCTACGATTAACCTAGAAGAAACACAAACCCGCTTCCGAAAAGGACAGATCTACCCCAGGAAAAAAAAAGAAGGAAATATGACAAGAAAGTAAAGAAAAATGGCTGAAATTATCGTCTGGCGGTTTACAAACGAATCTAACTGGAGTCAATTGTCACATTTTTTATTTAGACGTGCGCAGAGCCGCGGCGGTGCGGCCGAGCGCATTGAGGCGCTATGTTCCGATGCGCCAGTCCGCTCCCCGTCGAGGGTTCGAATCCCCCCTCGGGCATGTTTGTTTGTTTTGTATTTAGTCTAAGTTAGTTCATACGTAGTTTGTAAGTTTAGAGACTGATGACCACGCAAATGAGTCCCATAAGCTTTACAAACATTTCAACATTTTTGAACCTGCGCAGAAAATATTTTAATTCGCTACAAAGTGCGTAGTTGTAGGCTTTTCTAGATGCGAAATTCTTTCAAAACACACTCCTCAAAACAATTTGGAAATCAGGTGAGACAACATACGCAATACACATATGGTAACGTATTTTATTCAGATATTGGTTACAGTTGTAATCTGTGTGTGATACTGTACGATACTTTGCTGTCTCCACTCTTTACTTGACGTTTATGTGGCGTTCACTTACAGCGAGACACCATGGGGTTAACACAATCATGAAAAAGTCATTCTCGTTGCCCTCCAATATAGTGTATGATCACCTCGGACGGTCACTACTGTGGCATGGACAATATGATTATCGATCAGCTCTTGAGGCATATTCAACATTCTCTAATGAGAGCAATATCCAGGTGTACAACCTTGTGGGAGGTGCTGGTCTGGTTGCAGTGCGTCTTCCAAGTTCATCCCAGACATGCTCAGTCGGGTTTAAGTTCGGTGAACAAGCTGGCCACTCCATTCGTTTAATTCATTCAGCTTCAAGCTATTTGTCCACCAGTGCAGCTCTGAGGTGACGAACGTTATCGTCTACCATAAGGAACCTATCTCCTGTGGTACCTCCGTAGGGCAAAACGAAAGGTCGAAGGATCTCGTCTTAGCCGGCCGCGGTGGCCGAGGGGACTAAGGCGCTTCAGTCACGGTCTGCAAGGCCACTACGGTCGGGGGGTTCGAATCCCCCCTCGGGCATGGATATTTGTGCCGTCCTTAGTGTTAATTATTCATAAGTAGTTTGTAAGTTTAGGGACTGATGACCCCGTAGTTAAGTCCCATAAGCTATACTAACATTTGAACATATGAACAAGTCACATTCCCGAAGGCAATTTCGGACTGTTTGTGTTGATACTGCGCGTCCTGTTGCTGCCTGGAGGGTGCGTTGCAGCTGTGTTGTATTCAGCCTCCTGTCTCGACGAACTGTTAAGCGGAGATAACGCTCATTCTTGCTGATGTCAGCCGTGAACGACGTTGGCCTTGCATTCTTTTAACGGTTCCTGTTCTTTTAAATCGATTCCAAATCCTAGAAATTACACTTTGGAATCAGTCCAATATCTGCAGTCACCTCCTTCCGTGTCTGTCCTGCTTGCAGCCTTGCTAAGGCTCTCTATGCCATAGCTTCTAATAATTTACATTGTTGAATTGCACTACCTGTTCACTACAGTGTCTGAACCCAACAGCAAGTGTAATCTGTTTGATACAGAAAAAAGTCAACATCAACCCTCTCTACAGCAATTTTATTTTATTAACACAATCAATGTTGCCGTAATGTTATTGTCTCCACTCCGTAGAAGCGACAGGAAGATGTCGCGCCATTTTAGTTCATTCTGCCGATGACAATACCTCAGAACGTGAATACATCAACTGACCCCCTAATTCTTTTGATTAATGTATTACCTTTTGTAATAGAATTGTTTTGGATGAGGACTTTTTCCATAGACGTGTAAATTCTATGCTCCGAAGGATCCAAGCCGTTCTTGATGACACTCCTATGTGGACAGAATACTTAAGTTATACATAGCCTACTCGTCATTTTATTTTGTTTTTCTGTATTGTTATTAAGTAGTGCCTATGCCTACAATTCTAATTACAAAATAAAAATCTACTTGCTACGATATTATTTATATTTGTATGGAAATCGGGTAAAAGTCAACTTCCAAGAAAGATTATTTTTATTCTAATGGGAAGTTCGATTAATATAACCGTAAAAGGCGGAGCCGCGGGTTTAAGCTAGTACTACTATAAAATTGAATCTTTTGAAAGAATGTGGAACCGATGAAAGCAAGCAATAGCACAAATTGTAGAAAATTATACTGTAAAATGTTGCTTGCTCTGATCTCAAGAAAAAAATCATGACTTAGATTCGAACGCTCGTCCTTTATATTCGCATACCGTCGGTTTATCCATGCAGCCGTTCTTTACTATTATTATTATTTTCCATGGGTACATCAGTTCCTTGCACAAGTGAAATCGTATTTGTTTGTTCGTGCGTGATGTATGAAATCTTAATTAATTTTTTTCTTTCTTCTTCTTCTTCTTCTTCTTCTTATTATTATTATTATTACAGAAGTCGGTTAGTCCTCTGACGGAACGACTGCCGCGGTGGACTAGCCGAGCGGTCTAAAGCGTCTCGCTGCGGAGCGCGCGGTTGCTCGCCGTGGAGGTTCGAGTCCTCCCTGGGGCGTGGATGTGTGTTTGTCCGTAGGTTAGTTTACCTAGGTTTAAGTAGTTTGTAAGCTACGTACTGATGACCACGCAGTTTGGTCCTATAGATTTACAAATATTTGAACATTTTTTGAACGGAACGAACATTGAAACGAATGTAAAACCCTCGTCGACGCTGTAATTATACCGACATGGAGTTCTTGTATTTCTGCTTGACTAACCATTTTCAAAACAAATGATATGGTGAGTTAAATTGCAAGAAACGTCGACATATGCCACGGTGGAGTAGCCGAGCGGTGTGCCGGGCGCCGTGGCTCAGCGCGCCTGGTCAGGGGGCTAAACGCCCTCTGTAATAAAAAAGCTAATCCAACCATTCAACGAACAACCACCAACTAACTGAACGAACGACCGCGAACCATAGATCTACCAGATGAGAAAGGAGGGAAAAAAAGCGGTCTAAGGCACCTCGCTGCGGAGCGCGCGGTTGCTCGCCGTCAGAGGTTCGAGTCCTCCCTGGGGCATGTGTGTGTGTGTGTGTGTGTGTGTGTGTGTGTGTGTGTGTGTGTGTTGTTCTTAGTTTATCACAGTTTAACTAGTTTGTAAGCTATGGACTGATGACCACGCAGTTTGGTCCGATAGATTTACAAACATTTGAACTTTTTTTGTCGACATATACTCTATGCCGTCTTTTATGTTGCTTCTATTTACCAACGTAAACACCAAGCTGAAACTCCATACAGCGCTACAGTGATTAACGTTGGCACTCCTAACCTGGACATGCGCAACGCTCTGTCCTTTGACTCTATAAACTATTCACACCGAGCAGTCTTATTGCGTCTCATTGTACATTAGTGTCACGTATTGAAGAAATCTGAGCCTGCGGGCTAGCAAATCAGCGTTGTGATTGGTTTTAACAGTTTCATCCAAACGTAACACATTATGTATGCCATTCTCAACGTGTATAAATCTTAAGACGAAAATCAGCTTTTGTTATAGCTATACTGCCATTAATGTCCACAATACGTATAAACCAGCAGACTCGACGTATAACCCGGAGACAGTTATTTTTAAAAATTGTTAAGTGCCTAAACTCACCATCGACTTGTACGTGTCAGCACAGAAGTTATCTGTTGGAATTTTTGGGGCGCTAGTCACAACAGCCTAACAATTCTAGCGTCAAATAACATGTTTATAGGTTCAGAATGTATTAAATGTACTCTAAACAATCATAAGTTGTAAATATGTGTAAAATATAAACAGAAATAAAGGAAAAATGGAGAAAATTAAACATCCTTAAACTACATATTAAATGAAAAACATTTTCAGATTGTTAGACCTAGACCGTATGTTTTGACTATTTACTCTGATTTGTTAAGAACAAAAAACTCTTCAAAATAAATACTATCAATGCAATGTTAAACTATGCTTATTGGTTCAGGATATATTAAGTATGCTATAACAATATGATCTAAATATATGTATACTACAAAGGAAAAGGTATTTAAAAATATTTATAGAAAATTTACACCTTGTACTGCTAGCCTCATGTCAATGAAAGATGTTTAGAATGTCACACTTCGGCTTCGGGTTACGATTACATTTTTCATTGTTACAACTTAGAGCTTGAGCGACAAGTCAAAAACAAACCGAGTTTCGGATATTAGACCTAGATCTTGCATTATGATTACGTATTTAGATGTATTGAGAACAATAAACACTTTACATCAAAGATGGTACTAGTATAACTCTATATCCTACATTCATACAAAATAAATGAAAATTTACAACCTTGACTTTAAGTTACATGTTCAATTGATGAAAGTTTTTTAGAATGTTAGATTCCAAACTGTGTTTTCTGTTTATTAAGAAGAAACGAACACCCGCTACAACAAATTTTGTTATAATTTGGGTAGTTATATGACTATAGCTGAGGCTGTTTATAAATAATCAATGTAATTATAAGATAGTACAGATTTTCAAATATGTACCTTTATTTAATAGAACGTTAAAAGTAGAAAATTGTTAATGACATAAAATTTTTAAACATGGCTGCAATTCAGCAACGGAGGAACAACAATCCAAGAGTCAACACAACTGGTCGGCTGAAACTGTGTTGACTCTTGGCTTAATGACATAAGTTGACTATTTTTTCTATAATACGTTGAATGTGTGCTTAATATCTACAGAATGTGTATTGCATATCAATGGGTAAATGTCTGTAATTATTGTATTATTTTATCTTTTAATAATTTTAATATTTTGTGACATAAATCAGTTATTCATCAAAAAATGTGAAAGAAAAAAATCACGAGATTGCAATGTCAACATGAAAAACGATAATCTATGTACTTCTAGCACTACCTAGTGGCCACTTACAATAATAGCTTCAGTGTCACTCTCAGTTCAGTTATGATTAACATATCAAGAGTGATACATCGCTTTATATTGTGCAATGTCTTGATACCAGGTCTGCAGACATTAGACGAGATTTACGTGAAGTATGAGCTATTCCTACATTGCCAATAGAGAATTATTATGATGTACTTAAAACTATCTGTAATTTTTTAAGCGACGGCTAAAGATATATTTTGTGAACACCGACAACTGATTTTTATGTCAGAACATGAGTCTAAGGCCGGCCGCGGTGGCCGAGCGTTCTGCGCCGCGTCAGTCACAGTCTGCACGGCCACTACGGTCAGGGGTTCGAATCCCCTCTCGGGCATGGGTATTTGTGCCGTCCTTAGTATTAGCTACTTGATAAGTAGTTTGTAAGTTAGGGATTGCTGACCCCGTAGTTAAGTCCCATAAGCTCTACAAACATTTGAACATGAGTCTAATCGCCTCGTGTAAGAATGTAATGTAACATTCATGTAAGAACGTAGGCTTTCGCGGTCCTTATTGTTTGAAATTCTTCAAAGCTATTTGCCGCGTCATGATGATATATTTCTCCATGTTTCGGATCCGTTACAGGAGCCTTCTTCAGGGAATACTGACTTGTTTCCCCCTTTGTTTGTGTTATACAGCCAGCAGAAAGGAAAGGTATACCTCTATTGGTGCTTGCATTGGTGTTTCTGGTTGGTGGAAATACGGAAGGAAGATGCGTTATTGGTATTTGCATCGGTGGTTCTGATTGGTTCTATTGAGGAAGGAATAACTTATTGGTGCTTGCATTGGTGTTTCTGATTGGTGGAAATACGGAAGGAAAATGCGTTTATTGGTGTTTTCATCGGTGGTTCTGATAGGTGGGAAACAGGAGGTTGTACGCTTGTTGGTGTATGCATGTAATTAGCCAACAACGGCGATAACCGAAGTTTCCTGGTGGGCTTAGTTCTTCCAAGTAGTGACGTTGCTGCCACGCTGTCAGGAGTGCCCATCTGTGGAACGAGGGCCCGCTGTACCCAAAGAGGTATATAAACAACATAGAGAGGCTACAGGCAAGCTACAGCGCTCTGGGTGGCAGCACTAAGCAACACTGGCCGCCATATTTGAGAACGTCAGTTTGAAGCAGCAGCGTGAGCAGACGCTTCTGTTTGTAATCTAAACTAACGCGTAAGCGCTGTTCTTAAATCACGCCTAGTGTATGTTCGGCGTACAACTGCAGCAAAAGCAGTGATAAAACTGTTGGAATATCATACATAAAGAAAGAGATATGTAATTATATAGGTCGTTGTGTATCAGCGTGTATTTGCCTGTAAACATTCATTGTACTTAACTTTCGCACTTACCAAGTTTCAAAATTATGTTTACTTCACAACCATCAAAAAGCTAGCCAGAGGACGGATGTATTTGACGTGTTTTAATGTAATGACACTTGTTTATATAGTGTACAAAAGCGTATTATACCATTGGGTAAGTAGCCTAGGTATATGAACTGTAATTAAAATATTCTTTATACAGATTTCCTTTAAAAACAAGGAGTTGCTTACCCAATGGGTAACCAGTATGAGGCGTAATAAGTTACAGCCTACAAAGTATAGTTACATATGCTCTTGCCATTTAGAAAAAAAGTTATGGATGCTACCACCGATCGAAAGCGGCTACTTGCAAATGCCATACCAACACTATTTTCGTTTCGTGAGCACTTACAGAAACCAAAAGCTGTAAGGACAGTATCAAGGAAACGTCAAATTGTGGAGAGCTTGATAAATACGTAAGGTACTTCAAAGCATGCAACCACAGGCAGAATAAAGGTAATTAAAGACTACAAAGAAATTGTCCCGGAATTTAAAGGGAAGGTTTGTCGGCAAATACAAACGGTTATTGACATTATAGTAAAATCAAATAATGCAGTTCGACGATTGTAAACATTACACTTAGGATGCAGTAGTAAACTAGAAATGCTATTCGTAGTGGGAATTACTTTCCGAAATTTGTCGTCCAGAAATTAAAGAAAAATAGAGACTGGCAATGATTCACCGTTTGCAGACGTCAGTATCACCTGATGTGACATTGACGTTCTCAAAGATGGCGGCAACCTTTCCAATTGGCTACAACTATGGCGGCGCTGTGGCCAGTCTATGTTGTTTATATAGGTCTTTGGCTGTACCGATCGCCAATGACCGTCACCGCGCCGCCAAAACCGGCAGCCAAGACGGTGAGAGTCTGTAGCCGTCTTCTCTGTTCATATTGTAGGGGTGTTTACTAATCTCAATTGCTTCACGAAATTTTCTCTTGGTTTCAAATGGCCTTTTAGAGAGCACTTGTACATCCTTGAAGTTAATATTCCCGGCCGCGGTGGCCGAGGAGACTGAGATGCTCCAGTCACGGTCTGCACGGCCACTACGGTCGGGGGTTCGAATCCCCCTCGGGCATGGATATTTGTGCCGTCTTTAGTATAAGGTAGTTGATAAGTAGTTTGTAACTTTAGGGACGGATGACCCCGAAGTTAAGTCCCATAAGTTTAACAAACATTTTAACATTTTTGAAGTTAATATTATGGTCATACCCTTCCTCGTGTTCTGCAACCACTGATTTGCTGTGCTGCTTTAAACTATGTACCTTTGATGTTCCGCCGTCCGTACATAAATAGGTCTTCCTGTTTCTCATGTGTATACAGTCCCACAAGCACAGTCCATTTTATACACACCAGCAGTATTCCTATGGGATCCTTTATTGATTTGAGAATATCTTTAATTCTGTTATTGCTGGAAAAACAGGTTTGATGTCAGCTCGTCTTAAGACTTTCGCAATGCGCTCACTAATCCCCTTAATGTACGGCAAACGCGCCACCAGTAACCCTTCAACGTCCGTGTCGGTTTCCTTAGTTTGTCGCGGTTTTGTGGCTTTCTTAATGCTTCCTTCGCTTTATCCATTGGCACGGAATACCGAACGCAACTTGGTGTGCTCTTCTTTGAAGTTATTGTCATCACTAATCCGTTGCGCCCTGGTGACTACTGTGCGTAGAAATGAGTTCTTCTGGGCTGGATGGTGTGCCGTGCAAGGCTACCCTGTGATCGAGTTCGGCGTTGGCTTTCTTCCGCAATCACGAACTCTGGTGGAGGAAAATGGGGATCTTTGGCGGTGGATTGGTCTGTGGACAGTCGGTTACGGGGCGAGCGAGAAGGAAGTGCCTTCCTGTGACAGTGTGGAGAAAGTTGTTGTTGTTCGCTGTTACACTCAGTACCGACAGTAGTCAGTACGGGCAAGTGCAGGAGGTTACGCTTGCTGATTGTGTTCGAAGACTGTACTGTCTTTCGTTTCCGGGGAGGAACTGCACGGAGGTAACTTTGGCCAAATCATACAGTGTATGTTGTCGGCGTGTATATTAAGGCCACGTCGGCGAATGATGTATTGGCGTGTGGCAAGTGCGAGTGCATCATGATGTGGCGTACAGCAATGCAGGTACTGTGATGGTGTTCGGCCCGAGCGATATCAAGTGTAACTTGCTGTGAGATGCGGTGGACATTTCTATATGGCTGAGCCACATTGTGACTTTTAATGTCTACTAAACTGTATGAACTGCTAGACATTTGATTTTCGTTGGTTGATTTTGTTTGGGGGTGGTTCCTCGTTGGTGTGCTATACTTAATACCGCTATTAACAGTGGGGTGTGCTAATTAACATGAAACTGTGGTGACGTATTGTGGTGCACATTGACAAACCGTTAATACTAGTCTGTTGCAGGTACGTTCTTGGAATATAATGTTACAGTATATGGCAGGAAGCTCAATGTATTTACTGAACTGAGTTATGAGGCCACCAAGGAGCTGGATAAGACTATAAATGAAGCATACGTTTCTCGAATCCTGTTTTCTGACCTGGATAAAATTCTGAGAGGGAAGCATACGTTTGTTTGAATTTAATAATTGTTTTAATTTTCGTATTCTTGCATTATTGCTGTAGTGTATGCTAGATTTGGAATTTGTTCAGTTGCAGGCTGACGCCACATTACTGAAGTATTTGTAAATTATCAAATGTTACATGGTCGGTTTTTTAATTAATATTGAAAGTGGTTAAGTAACTTGTTAACGTCAAACTACTTGATGAACTGCATCATTGCAGAGAAGTTTTCTAATTTGTTTTCAACTTAACAATCAATAAATGGTATTAATTGTGGAAGACTGTAACTCAATCAATCGTTCCCACCTTTAATCCTAGCCCACATGTTCTTCCATCACAATGTTGATGGGATTGCGCGTGCAAGTACCGGTTGGTATGGATGATTTCCTGAGCACTCTATGGCGTAATGTGCCTGTTGCTGTTTTTTATGTGTCCCAACTTCGTCGCCGCTTTTGGTGTCCCAGCCTCGTCGTTGGTGTCGGTGGCCGAGTGGAACGAGACCGACACAGGAACAAAGACAGCACGCTGGTGCAGGTACGGAGGGGAGCAGCCAGAAACTATAAACACTAGAGTGAATTAGAAAGAGATATATATTGCACAGAATGTAACAATACTTAACTTTTACATAGTACTGCAGAATGTTGATACATAGTTGTTGGAGGCCTGCCTAGTGCCTGTACAATAGCAAAGTCTTCACTGGTGCCTATCTGATTACGAAGGTCCTAACTCGTTGCTATCTCAGTCCGAAGTGGCCGATGTCCTTCAGTGGTGGCCACGAGCGGCGTTGTCGCAGAGGGCGCTCGTGGCTGTCGTCGTGAGAACGCCGCGCCGTGCGTGCATGGCGGCGCGCGGCGAAAGTAAGTGGCGCGCACTTTGTACTTGTGCGACACCACAGTTTTATACCCTATTATGTCCAGAAAAGGAATAGAACCATCGCTTTCTATTTCTACTGTGAATTTTATTTTCGTATGCTGGCTGTTAAGATGTTCGAGGAATTAAACTAGCTTTTCCTTTCCGTGTGGCCATATGATTATAGTGTCGTCGACATACCTCAGCCATGTTACATGTTCGCGTAAAAACAAGGGAAGCACCATGCCACCTTAACAAAACCAGTGAAGGCAATACAAACATTGTTGACAGCAGAAAGTGTCTTACACTCCTGACCTTTAAAATTGCTACACCACGAAGATGACGCGCTACAGACGCGAAATTTAATCGACAGGAAGAAGATGCTGTGATATGTAAATGTTTAGCTTTCCAGAGCATTCACACAAGGTTGGCGGCGGTGGCGACACCTACTACGTGCTGACATGAGGAAAGTTCCCAACCGATTTCTCATACACAAACACCATTTAACCGGCGTTGCCTAGTGAAACGTTGTTGTGATGCCTCGTGAAAGGAGTAGAAATGCGTACCATTACGTTTCCGACTTTGATAAAGGCCGGAATGTAGCCTTTCGCGTTTGCGGTTTATCGTATCGCGACATTGCTGAACACGTTTGTCGCGATACAATGACTGTTAGCAGAATATGGAATCGGTGGGTTCAGAAAGGCAACACGGAACGCCATGCTGGATCCCAACAGCCTCTTATCACTAGCAGTCGACATGACAGGCATCATATCCGCATGGCTGTAACGGATCGTGCTGCCACGTCTCGATCCCTGAGTCAACAGATGGGGACGTCGGGACGTTTGCAAGACAACAACCATCTGCACTAACAGTTCGACAACGTTTGCTTCCGCATGGACAATCAACTCGGAGACCATGGTTTCGGTTACCCTTGACGCTGCATCACAGACAGGAGCGTCTACGATGGTGTACACAACGACAAAACGTCTTTTTTTTTTCGAATGAATCCAGGTTCTGTTTACAGCATCTCGGTGAAAGCACGTTGGAAGCGTGATTCGTCATCGCCATACTGGCGTATCACCCGGGATGATAGTATGGGATGCCATCGGTTACACGTCTCGGTCACCTCTTGTTCTCGTCGACGGCACATTGAACAGTGGCCGTTACATTTCAGACGTGTTACGACCCGTGGATCTACCCTTCATTCGATCCCTGTGAAACTCTACATTTCAGCAGGATAATGCACGAGCGCATGTTGCAGGTCTTTACGGCCCTTTCTGGATACGGAAAATGTTGGACTGCTGCCCTGGCCAGCACATTCTCCAGATGTCTCACCAATTGAAAACGTCTGGTCAATGGTGGCCGAACAACTGGCTTGTCACCATACGCCAGTCACTACTGATTAACTGTGGTATCGTGTTGAAGCTGCATGGGCATCTATACCTGTACACGCCATCCAAGCTCTGTTTGATTCAATACCCAGGCGTATCAAGGCCGTTATTACGACCAGAGGTGGTTGTTCTAGGTACTGATTTTTCAGGATCTATGCACCCAAATTGCGTGGAAAATGTAATCGCATGTCGTTTCTAGTATAATATATTTGTCCAATGAATACCCGTTTATCATCTGCATTTTTTCTTGGTGTTGCAATTTTAATGTATATATACAGTAGTGTATATTGAGTACACAATGGACTCGCATTGAGGAGGGCGATTATTCCAATCTACCTCTGGCCTTCGTGATTTAAGTTTTCCATGATTTCCCTAAATTACTTCAGGAAAATGCTAGGGTATTTCCCTTGAAAGGCCACAGTCAATTTCATTCACTACTTATCTAAATTCTGTCGGGCCCTGTGGTCTTGGGGTAAAGTGCTCGACTGGAAACCGAAGGGTCGCGAGTTCAAAACCCGGTCGGACCTCGGATTTTTTCACTTTAACCCGTCCTTCACCTCTCAGCGATGTGAGGGGTCGCCTGTCGTGGTTCGGCCAGTCGCCAGTCGTGGTTCGGATTCCACGTTAAGCTGTAGGTCCCCTTTCCCCTTTCCCCTTTCCCCGGTTGGATAACTGGGGTAGGCTAGGGACACGCAAGTCGCCGAAGTGGCGTCCAATTGAAAGGCTTGCACCAGGCCAATGTGCCACACGAAATTATTATTATCTAAACTCCGAGTGTGAGCTCCGTCTCTAATGACCATGTTGTCGACGCACGTTAAACCCTAAGCTTCCTTGTTTCCTTTATGCTGTGTAGTTTATAGTCGTCAAATATTTCGCTATTTCGCATATTTAGGAACCTTAGAGGGGCATTGCGAATGCAATTTTGCCACCGAAGAAAAGATTATCAGCGGGAGAACGCTCTAAAGGAAAGAGAGTAAATCAGACTGAGAAGGTTATACCTTCCATTTCACTCTTTTTATTCTACTGACAATGTAATTCAGTGGCAGAAAATTACTTGTCCAGTAGATCACCTTCTTTCTCTCGTCTCTTCCTACGAACTGTATGTGTGTGTGTGTGTATGCGGCATAATTGAATCACATAAAGAACCGTTAAAACGTTTGCGTACAGTAACGAATAGAAATCAGTGAATATTAAGGGCAATTTTTTTTGCAATTGTTGTCTATATTTTAACTGCTGTGTTGTATTATTGATTTTCATTCGAAATACTTTTTCCGTCTGTTTAAATGCGTTCCCATTTCACCCTCCCCCCTTCCCCCTCCCCCCCCCCTCTCTCTCTCTCTCTCTCTCTCTCTCTCTCTCTCTCTCTCTCTCTCTCTCTCTCTCTCTGCATCAATTTCGCTCCGCTCGTTTGGGAGGTAGTACAGTTCTTATATTCTCCGCTCATTTGTAATTAAATCCAGTTTCCTGAGAGTCCTTCAGGCAAGTTTTAATTAAAAAAGCAAACTACGCTCGGCGCTACGTGTTTTTACGAACAATATATGTTTTGAGACGTTTATTCTGAGTATTTTGATTTCGCAACGTTAAAATAACATCAGATAAATAATTTCACAGATGTCTGACGTACAACTTGTTTTCATCCCTCGAGCATTACAACAAACCTGTTTATTCTGGCGTGTTTACTTTTATGATAGACAGCCTCACTGCTCCAAAACATTAAATTACATTTCACCATTAGCGCTATACAATTTCTGTTACTAGGAGTAACTATTTAACTTACATAAATAATGCAATGTCTCTTTTATGATATG
Source organism: Locusta migratoria (assembly GCA_026315105.1). Lineage (NCBI taxonomy): Eukaryota > Metazoa > Arthropoda > Insecta > Orthoptera > Acrididae > Locusta > Locusta migratoria. The sequence continues at coordinate 606,476,059 of CM048746.1, forward strand.
TTAATCATCTGAGGGTAATTCTCAGGTTTCCACCCCAATATCTAGTTGTCAGAAGATGTTGTACAACTAAAATAGCTGTGTCGCTATTTTGTCGCTGAACGACCTAAAAGCAGCATTTGACTTCGACATTAATTGAGGGCAGTTTCTTTCTCATATGGTACATTCCTTATCTTGTACGGGAAGGTTCTTTATACCACATTGTTCCTTTGTTCCTTTAACCGTTGTGACGTTTGGAGCCACCTGTATGTGAAAATGCGAACCACTTGCACCAGTTCATCGTTGTGTCACAAGGACACCATATGAACATGCTTTTTTAGAACTGCTTAAAAGTGTATTTGAGAAATAAGAATTTATCTACAAAATGTTCAAATGTTTGTAGCACTTATGGGACTTAACTACGGGGTCAGGAGTCCCTAAGCTTACAACCTACTTATGAACTAGCTAAGACTAAGGACGGCACAAATATCCATGCTCGAGGGGGGATTCGAACCCCCGACCGCAGTAGCCGTTCAGAGCGTGACTGGAGCGCCTCAGTCCCCTCGGCACCGCAGCCGGCAATTTATCTACAGTAAGATTTTTACGTATATTTTAATAGGTTATTTTATATCTGAATTTCTTTAAATTTTGAAATATTCATAATTTATTTATGATGAGAATTGTCGGTGATATAGGATGAACTAGTTTCGCCTAGGCCAAACCAGTTCTCCCTACATGCGATAGGAAAAACCAGTTTAGCCTGGGCCAAACTAGTTCATCCTGTTAACGATTGGAGAAATCAGTTTAGCCTAGGTCGAATCGGTTTATCCTAGTCAGAATTTACATTTTTTAGGACAAGCAGGTACGTACTAGTCTGAACTAATTTCACCTACTTTGTATCTTCTATAAGCTTTTCAAAGCAAACTGAATAAAGGAATAAAAATAGGACAGTCAATGTTATTTTTAAAAGTTATTTATTAACGAGTCAGTAATTTCACATCTGTATCAACTTACAGTATATTCATCCACAGATATCACTTTATCTGATATTTGCTTATTTACTTATTTTTGCAAAGTTTACTCTGGTGGCACTTAGAATTGCACAGTACTTTGTTTCTCTTACAAATTCATTTGTTTGTTGTACAGTCATTCATGCAGTTGCATTTCACAAAGCCTTGCCCTGATCCAACAGAATGTTTTGTAGCTGCAGTCATTAAAGATATTTCAATATCCTGGTTAATATCTCTCACATCTAAAAAGTCTGAATGCAGACGTCGAAATCAGTACAAAAAAGTTATATATATATATATATATATATATATATATATATATATATATATATATATATATATATACTTTTTTTTGTCAGTTGAAGCTTTCAATCTTTTTGCTTGTATTTGTAAATTTTCTGTCGCCTTTCTTCTAGCATTTTCAATGTCGTTTGTGTCAATTTTCACAATGTCAACATCGTCACTGTATTCGTATTGTTCAGTTTTGCTGCATCTTCCATTGCCTTCTTTAGGTCATCTTTAACCTGAATATCATTAATGGTTTCTTGAGGCAACGAGGAAGTGGAAAGTCCTACTCTAGGTTCGATTCCGAACATTGCTTTGTTAGGTGATTATTTTATGCCAGAGTGGTATGCCCGATTTTTCATGAATTGGACATACCTTAATCCTTCCGACCACTTCGTCGAATTGTTGTCCTTTAACCAAGAACTTAACATATTTTCAATGTCTTGGTTGGCACATTCAACAGAACCCTGACTTTGGCTGTGCCTTGGTTTTCCATGCACAATTTTCAGTTCTGACCAAAGATTTGCAAGTTTTCTTATAACATTATTGAAAAATTCTCTGCCATTACCAGATTGAAGAATGCGCCCCTACAGTTAGGAGTATGTCATTCAAGTGATTAGCCACTTCTTCAGCCCTCTTTAATGTTAACGTACGAAGGGAGAACAAATTTTGTGAGATGGTCTTGGTAGAATAGAATAAATGTAAAATTCTTGTCTGGTTGTGTTTGGAAATCAATCAAATCGATTTGGCATCTGCTATTCATTTTCGAATGAAGAATTGGCTTTGAAGCTAACCCTCGTCCCTTTTTTGTCTTCTTTTGTTGACAAACATCACACATTGATAAATAGAGGCCTATCATTTCCTTTGTGATATTGGCTTTTTTTTTTTTTTTTTTTTTTATGTCTCGGCTAACATCCTATCACGACCACCATGACCGACAGGTACGTGAACTGTGTTAATCACATCATAAAGTTCATCAAATGGGAGACAGTATTTTATATTCTCTTCACACCGTGCAATTCCCTTCACACCAATTTTCAAAACAGCAAATCGTTTGTATCTTCTTTTCTGTAATGATGTTCTTTTATCCAACTTCTCCGCGTCTTTAACCAAATCCGCATATTCGTCTGCTGATAACACATTATAATGAGAACACTTTTTGTTTTCACTCTGGAAAATTTCATCCAAAAACTTTTCTCTCCATAGCTTTTGATTGGCTTGTGTATTACGCGAAGGCTCATCCATGACAAAACGCCTCGGAATTATACTAGGATTATAATAAACTCTTTTAAATGCAACCAGCATCGTAACACGCTCACTCGTCGAAGCAAACTAACGAACAGGGCGAGCGAAGAGTAGTTGAAAGGCGCGAGGGGCAGGCGAGAAGTGATTCGGGTATTTTCCGTTCGTGCAGGCTGGAAGCCAGAGATGATTAGGGGTTTTCCCATTCGTGCAGGCAGCGAGCCAGCGATGATTCGGGGATTTCTCGTTCGCACATGCAGCGACATTCCTTCCGACTAGGCAAAATTAGTTGAGACTAGGATAGGGTGACCAGATATTTCTATCAACAACCGGTTCGAAGGAATGGCAATTTGGTTTTTATACTACCAAGCACCTGTTAGTATTCCACTTCAGAAAAGTCCGAAAAGTCTCGTGGTTCTTCAAAATGCATGAAAGGTATGTGGAAATACTGAAACATCTTGTTGACACACTTTATTTCAAAATATATGGGACGGTTAATAAACTACGGGACAATCTACATCCCGTATTTATTTTGTCAGGACAAGAGGACCCTTAAGCTAAATAAGGGACGATCCCGTAAAATATGGGACATCTTGTCACTCTAGACTAGGACGTACCATTTGTCCTAAAGCATGTAAATTCTAACTAGGATAAATCGATTCGCCCTAGGCTAAACTGGTTTCTCCTATCGTTAACAGGGTGAACTAGTTTGGCCTAGGCTAAACTGGTTTTCCTATCGCATGTAGGGACAACTGGTTTGGCCTAGGCAAAACTAGTTCATCCTAAAATCGGGTTTGGCCTTAACATATATAAGTTTAAACTTAAAACATAGCCTAAGAATGACGTTGTCCTAAGTGAAAACCTTCTGTATGTTATAACTTTTCCCACAAATTTTGATATAGCTCTGAATGGTTAAAGGTACAACTTGGATTTATATTCAGCTAATAACTATATTTTTGGAGATGATGAATTTGTTGCACCAAGCATAATTGGCAGGCTAATTGATAATGCAAGTTTGAGTAGTCCAATTTAAGAAAACTCAGATGAACCACTTCATGAAGCACAGTTTTCCACAGAGCCCAAGAATCTTGGAGTGGGAAATCCAGAAATGAGTCCTTTCCCCAGAGCTGGTCTAAGAATAGAAAGCTGTAAGAACCGGAGAAGACGAAAATCTAGAACAGTAAGTGAAACCTCTGAAAGGTAAACATTGGGAAAGAAAGAAGAAATTTAATGCGCAGAAACAATAGAAACCTTTATGCAGCTCTAAATCCAGTAATTCAACTGTATATGAAAAGTCAACATCGGACTGGAGAGAATTGAAATAATTCAGAAGAGCAAGATGTAGTAGATCTACTTAAGAAGATTTTCGATCGTACATTGAGCTGAGAAAACATCAGATAACAATACTGAATCGGGCTTACGGTGCCCATTTCTGCAGGGAAAGAAATCAAAAATAGATTTGGAAAATATATTTGAGGTAAAATTCATGTCATAGTAAAGGAAACTTAATAGCATTTCCACAATGGCCCTTGTGGGCGATAACAGTGTGGTGAGAAGAAAAGAAATTTTTGAAAATTCACGAGTGTAACCACAGTATAGTGGAGGAAAGAAAATGTTTCTGATTTTTCCAGAAAACACCACATAATAACATTAACATATTTTTTTTTGTAATGCTTCTTTATGAAAGATAAAAGTACAATATAAAGTCAGTTTTCATATCAATGTTCTATTTTCTTCAAAAGGTCAGAGGTACAAGAAGAAGGTAGTATTACATCATTGTACCTTTGACTAACTGCTAAATTCCATTGAAATTTATTTCTAATTCACGTATGGGCCCAATAAGACCATGGGATTTATAATCAAACTGGCTTTTGATGGTTGACCTCCCTTTGTGCCAAAATGTGCTCAAATGCTTTCTTTCATCTTACCACGGTGTTGCACCCCGTTTTCTAATTTACCTCTGACCTACTCTCCAATCAAATACCTTTTGTCTTAATATTTTTCTATCTGTAACGTTTGCCTGAGTTTTACCGACTAGTTTAAGATCCTTCTTAATCGCAGCGATCCATTTAATTGTTTCAGTTTTGGCGTTACTTCTGTTATCGTAGAATTCCATTCGTTTTGTCAACTTAGTGGGTGCCATTCTTTTAATCTGCCCATAAAATTCAAGCTTCGTTGTCTCATGTCACGATTCATGTCTCTGTATTCTTGTATTTCCTTATTACGTCTCACCCTATAAGTTTCTCCATCGGAAATAGGTTCGTAACAATCATTTTTCTTTCTTCTGAATTTCTTCAATATCCTTCGCTTTATTTAAAATTAAAGTTGCTGCTACATGAAGACATTCAGGCTGGATTACGAATGTAATGCCTAAGTTTACTGAATTTATAAAGTGATCTTTATAACAAATATTTTGTGCCAATGTGAATGCAGTTGCTATTTTTTGACAGCGAAATTGATTTGCAGATTTTTCCAAACTGTTCTTTAAAGATTTTTCCCAAGTACCGGAATTTGAATTGAGAAACCCTTTTTATTCCCCCACATTTCGTGTTCAAAAACTTGAGTGCTTGTTTGGTTCGCGTCATATATTCGGTATTTTTATTGATATGTTGTCCTACTTTTACTGCAACTTCATTAAGAATTTCATTTTGTTTTTCAGCTGCGGTAACACCCCTAGTCAACTGCGAAATCGTCTGCAAAGTGAAACAATCTAATATTAGTTCTACCTAGCTTGATTGATTGAGTTATATTTTGACTCGAGTTTTGCTCCCACCAATCCTCTTCTAAAATACAGTTAAACAATAATGGGCAGATTATCTCCCTGTCTAACACTAAGCTTTATATGAAACGGGTCAGAAATTTCTCCCATTAATTTAACTTTAGAGCTAGTGTCGGTTACAGTTTCCTTAATCAGTGTTATAGTTTTATTTTCTAGCCAATGTTCCTTCAAAATTTGAAAAACGGATACACAACCAACTGAGACGTAGGCCATTAAAAATTCACAAATGTGCATAGAATATTGTAACTAGAAATCCTTTGGTGACTAAGAAATGGTTTTAAATTAAGAATTTATTCCCAACAAGATTTGTTTGGTATAAAATCTGTTTGATAGTCATCAATTTTATGTTCCAATTGTTCTTGGGCTTGATCAAAATAATTAACAACTATTTTTCAATTTCCTGGTTGTTAAGAGCCAAACTGTCATTTTCATTTTTGAAGAAAAGACTGAGGTTGTTACCGGTTACTTTCGTTTTGAAAATGTTTTATCAAAGTTTCTGCTAATGTTCTTTTGGGAGTCTTTCAATTTTTAAAACTTGGACATTTTTGTAGTTTCTTTTAGTTTAGCTGATTAATTTAGATATTTTTACCGTTATAAAGGGGGTGTACGTATTTTCAGTTTCGTTGCTATTCTAATCTTTGATGCCTTAGGCCTATACTTAACAGCTGTTTAACAATCCTCATTCAGCCAAGGTTGTATTTTTTTTTTTTTTTTTTTTTTTTTTTTTTTTTTTTTTTTTTTTTTTCTTCGGAGCGGAATTACATTTTGTGTCATTTTGATTAAGTTTTCTTTTAGGATTTCTCAATTGTTGCAGTTTGCATTATTTTAAAAAGTTATATTTTTTACGAATATGTTAAGTACTATTACAATGTAGGATAAGGTATATACTATCCAATACCAGAATTATCAGACAAATCCTTTCAGAATTTTTGACTGTTTAAACTTCTAAAACTAAGAGACTCCCTTCACATGTACTCTCCTCTTCTCTCGTCTTTCATAAACAGATACTCGACAGACACACACACACACACACACACACACACACACATACACACACACACACAGTCTCCCTTTACACGTACTCTCTTTCTTTCTCCCCTGCCACCCTCTTCCTCGCCACCTCACACCCAACTCTTCTGTACCATTTCCCCACCCTTACAACCCCCCCCCCCTCTTCCACGTCTCGTCTGGTGAGTGCACTCGGTTGCCAGTTCCACCGTTGGACTGCTGACTCTCTGGGGTACAGTTGGAGTCAATGTCGAAGCAGTTTCTCCGCCGAGCAACACACTAGCGGGACAGTGTGGTAGCCGTTACTGGTGGCTTAACGTACGCCGCGCCCGTAGGCTGAAAAGAAGGTCAGGTTAACTAAATAAATGCGTAAGAATTGAATACCTTTTGACTTCGTTCAGCAGCCTGCCCGTGGTCAAGCTCCACAGCAGCTATTCGGTTAGCCTGAATCTTCGAAAGCCATTTCCACACGATCGCGTGGGGTTCAGATTCCCCCCTCCCCCTTCCCGACCTTAGTTTTTGATATGCTCCCATCCAACATGCAATAATCGTGCGGTCTTCGCTATTCGCCTGCGCGATCATTCCATGTCGGCTGGAAACACATTAGAAGTTTGAGCTCGGGCAAAAGTTAAGTCCGAAGTCATGCTATCGTGTAGGTTCGGGTGGAAAGAGAGCAGAAGACTGGTTACACTGCGATACCTCTCTGAAGATTCAATCTTTTTGAGAACGTGATATTACCCAAGCGAAGCACAGCTATGAGTGTCGTCTACAAAGTACGTTCAGTCTCTATTTCTATCCAAGGCAGTGCTACGATCTCAGTTCCGATGATACGCGGCAGTTACTCTGACTCACGGAGAAGACATGTACGCCATATTCAGATCGTTGCTGCCGATGTGTGCTTTGCATTGCTTCCTTACAACGTTAGCCGTAACTGAAAATTCTGCCGTGTGTGTAATCAGATCAGTGATTCGTTTTCTAAATGCAAAGAAAGTTAAACCAAAGGAAATTCATCGACAATTCAACGAGGTTTACGGGTAAAATGCTATGAGTGATCAACGGTTAGAAGATGCGTCAGACTGTTCAATGAAGGACGTGATCAAGTGGATGCCCTTCTGTGGTTACTGATGGACTGGTTCACGCAATTGAAGAGAAGATTAAGATCTACCGTACGTTTACACCTACTGCACTTCCTATGGAAGTTCCGCAAACCTCACGCTCATTGATTCATGAGATTATTACCGAAAACATTTCGAAAACTTTACTGACATTGGGTACCCAAAATTCTTAGTGAATGAAGGTTAAGCCTAAGCAAATCTTGATACCTCGAAATGTCATGTGCACCAACTGAAAAGGCATTTTGCTGATTGATTTCTTACCGCGTGGCCAAACAATGAATGCACATGCTTACTGCGAGACCAATAAGACATTGATCTGCGCAATACAGAACAAGCGCTGAGGATTACTGTCGAAAGGTGTTTCTGTTTTTCTTTGTTGCTATTTCTATTTTTATTTTTTCTCAAGATAATGCCCGACCTTACACGGCGAATGTGACGAAATAACTCTTACGGAAATTTCACTGGGACGTATTTGATCATTCTTCGTACAGCCCTTACCTCGCTCCTAGTGACTTTCATCTCTTCTTACACCTGACGATGGTGAACTGAAAGAACATGTTACCACATGGTTGGATACACAGGCGGCAACCTTCAATGCCGGCTGCGGTGGCCGAGGGGACTGCGGCGCGCCAGTCACGGTCTGCACGGCCACTACGGTCGGGGTTTCGAATCCCCCCTCGGGCATGGATACTTGTGCCGTCCTTAGTATTAGCTAGTTCCTAAGTAGTTTGTAAGTTTAGGGACTGATGACCCCGTAGTTAAGTCCCATAAGCTTAACAAACATTTGAACATTTGAATTTGCAACCTTCAATGAAGGAGGCATACAAACACTTGTACCACGCTATGACAATTGCCTACAAAATTTGTAAGGCTATGTAGAAAAGTAGTTTAACAGTTGAAAATTTTTGTACAATAATTTTATTTTCTGTGACTCAACACGTTTGTTTTATATAACCAAACGGAACTTACTTTGTGGACATACCTCGTACAATTTTTGCCCTGGTAAACAGGGTGGGTTTAACTAAATGACTTTCAGAACCATTGAACGAAATCTCAACGTTATCCCAAATAGCAGTTTCTCCAGGCACTACAGATGGGCGTTCTCCAAGACAATTCCACCATCATCAAGGAACAGATCTAAAGACGACCTTTCTTAGTTCGAAACCAGCATCTTATAATTGAAATCAATCTTACTAGACCACGACTGTTCGTATAGAAATTTTTTTGTAGCAAAGGGCTTTTGTGCTTATTCAGCCCTCTTGTTCTGTACCCTCGTCTGCCACGACGCTGGAGGAAACCAAAATGTATAGATAAAACGACAAATAGTCCCTCAAAGGCCTCAGGTTTGCCAATAATTCCGGTGCAACCTGTGCACCTTTGTTGCGTACTTTCAACATGTACATGTTCCATCACTTAAACAACCATTCACCTTACAAGTGAATGGCACTCGTTGACCGCGACATTTCTTAGTATTATCTTGCCCACAATCAGGCGCTAGAGCAGGACCCGACTCACTCTCAGATAAATGGTTGTCAAGGTGACAACAGGTCTATGTTGAAAGTGTACAGCATAGATTCACGTATAGCACGGGGGTGGTGTAAAAATGGAGGGTCTTAGACGGACACTTCGCAGTTTTATTCACGCTTTTGCCCATATTGCATCATAGCACCTCCATCAAATGATGACGCGGCAGAAGGGCACGAAACAGGAGGGCTGAAAATCATAAATGTCATTTGCTACTTCGGATCACATTAAACTTAGAACAGTCTACACTGGTTTCAACCTGTTCAGCAGATTAAAAATTGTCGTTTTGTTACTCACCAAAGGAGTTAGATCGCATTCAATGGAGTTTTAGCCTCAGTATCAATGGGAAGTGTCTGCAGTGTCGCCCTGTTCAATGCACTATAGACTGTAAACGAATGAGAAAGCTGTGGGAATCAGTGGAACGTTTCTCCGAAAATCTTTGTCATCTCCTGAAACTTTTTCGTGTCGATTCTGAATGCTGGACCACCCATAAGGAAAACCGCATCATCTCAGTGCTGGGCATCGTGATTCTTAGTACGATCGCCGAGGCATCAAAGGAAGCAGTGATATGTGGGTAACAGGAGGCGCAACAATCTTCCCTTAGTGTCACATGTCTGAGGTGGTGTTGGGCAGAATTTCAATCAAATTTGATGTTAATATGACGTCATTAACCCACCTTAAATCCACCCCAGTTTTTCAGGTTTGGCCTTTTTTTCGCAAGTGTCTCCATGTTGCAGCGTCACCGATGGTTGACATATCTTGCACCCTTATGGAGGACGGTTGTAAGTATCTGTGAGTCAAATTTATAACTTTTGAGTCACAATGGAACATAATTGCAGCTTTAAGAAAAAGTGGCCCTTTAATTTTCCTGCGCAGTATATTTGCCAACGTACCAGTTCGTCGCAGCCGTTGTTACAATCGGACGAATCTCCTATGTGATATAATTACAATAGAAATGAATCCCTATTCCCAATTTGCGTCTGTAAGCCAGAAATTTGAAGATAATCCGGCCTTCAAACTTATTTTGCATCCAAACGGTACCTTTCCGGACTGAGTCCATCTCACGTTGACTTTTTCGAGCACCCGTTCGCCCGGATGACGACTTAAGAGACTAGTATCGATCTTCAGACGACACGATTCCATTGATGTCATGGACACTGCAAGAGTAACGGTCGATGTCGTGAAGTCCTTAAGTTTACAAACAGAGGACTCGGCTGCGGAGGCTATTATTAAACTATGTGCGCTGGACGCCGTAACTGTAATATTGGTGTTCTTCCACACCCAAGCTGTAGCATGTAATAATGGGCGCAAAGTAAGGAACCAAGGCGGGACAATAAACTCCGGTCCGTGTCGCCACAGACAAAAATTGGTGTGGACAAAAGGCAGCGACAGCAGCAGCGGGCAAAGAAGTAGTCCGCCTGCTAACGGTTCGACACCACCGCTCGCTACTTTTTTGCTGTTCAGTAATAGCCTGCCACGCTAGACCACCCGGGCTTCCGCTAACCTGAACAAGCGAAGTCCTGTTCATAATCAGCGTGCTGGTTATTCCACGACGTGGTCTAACGTAAAAGCCTGGCTATATCATCTGCTGGTTCCGTACGAAGCAAATCACCATCATGCAAAAAGTCTTGAAACCAAATTGAAGAACAGCTCAAATTAAAACCTCCTGGCAGATTGAAATTGTATGCCGGAACCGGGACTCGAATCTGGGACCTTTGCCTTTCGTGGGCAAGCGCTCTACCGACTGAGCTACCCTGACACAACTCACGATGCCGCCTCACAACTTTACTTCCGCCAGTACCTCGCCTCCTACTTTCCAAACTTCACAGAAGTTCTGCAAAACTTGCAAGACTAGCACTCCTGGGAGACATGGCTTAGCCACAGCCTAAGGGGTGTTTCCGGAATGAAACATTCACTCTGCAGCGGAGTGCGCGCTGATATGAAACTTCCTGGCAGATTAAAATTGTGTGCCGGAACCGGGACTCGAACCTGGGACCTTTGCCTTTCGCGAGCAAGCGCTCTACCAAAGGCAAGGGCAAAGGTCCCAGATTCGAGTCCCGGTTCCGGCACACAATTTTAATCTGCCAGGAAGTGAAAATTTCATTCCAGCTCAAATTAAATTCATATAAAACACATCTTTTATTACTACACTGTCGTAAATAAACATTACTACACCCTTTCTACAGTTTTGGAAGCCACTGAAGCCTTTTTGTTGAAAAAGTGTATATGGAGTAGAGGAAATTATTACATTTACAGATCAACAACTCAAACGGTACTAAAGTAGTAGGTGTCTATCCATGTTGAAACACACATACTGCTTATTAGTTCGTCGTGTAGCGTCCACGGGCGGCAATGCAGGCACTGATTCTGGCGTCCATCTGATCATTATAGATCCCTGTTTTGGGATACGTTCTTCTAGCCCTGCTCTACCTGTTTACGTCGTTCTGCAAGACTTGTAAGTGTCAGTTGTCGTCCCATCGTATTCCACACGTGGTAGACTGGAGTCATGTCCGGAGATACTGCTAGCCAGAGAAGTTGCCGCACGTCTTCCACAGCACGTTCGATTTCACGTGCAGTGTGCGGGCGAGCCAAGGAGGTCAGAATACGGGGAGACGCCCTTTCTCTGAAAAACTGAAGCCTGCCTCCGCCATATTGCTAAGTTTTGGAGAAATGTTGTTATTGTAGAGCAAATGTTTTTTGCCACTGGAGACAGAGATAAAACTTGTGATGTGATGTAGATCGTGGTAAAAGACTGAAAATTAGCCGTTAAAAAAGTATGTTTTCAAATTTGTTATGGTGCGTATTTATTACTATTTATTCAAGAAAGTATATTGTTTGAAAGTACATACTTTGTAGTAACTGTCAGTTCGATCCATTAACAGTAAGAGGATCAGCATAACGCATAATTTTAATAGATAAACAGCATTCCAAAACTGACCAACATGGCGGACAAGCTTCAACTGACGTATGTGCTCGGCATAGATAATGCCATCTCATTTTATTAAACTTTCCTTGGGACGACCATATTGTGTTGGAACACTATATCTCCTTCCTTATGCAAGAATAGGGAATAAACCGGATCTTACAATATTCGACGTGTACTGCTCTAAGGAAGACCATGTGTCTACCCACAATTATTTCCCAGAGCCGTTAATAAACTCCACTTTCAAACTACGAACTTCACCCTGAAGCAATATCTTCGATAAGGGATTGCCATTCTTTAATAACAGTTAATTCAATTTTTAAGCACTATGTTAAAAGTCATACAATACATTAGCTTGCACTGTATGTAGCGGGACAAACATTTCTGAGCCCCCCTTTCCTACATCATCCCTGTTTTGCAGGATACGAATAATAAAACAATTTGTTTTATGTATATGCTATGAATTTGTATATGTTTGTTTGTGTATAAATGTTGTAATGTGACGGTGCGATACTTAAAATAAAGGTTTTTTTCTGTTTCATGTACGATCGAGGTGCCGCATTGAACAAGGGCAGCGTCGTCGCCGCCGCAGCCAGCATTGCTGTATCCGGTCACTATCGATAAACAACCGACGGCTACGGGGCTACGAATCCGGCTGCGTCTTCTGTACTGCCGCGCGTCGATCGTTTGCAGAAAAGAAATAAAATGTCAATTCATTCTTGCTTGCTGTTGTGTGCTAACACTTTATATGAGCAGTGCTGTAGCTGACTTGTATCATTCCAGGCGGCAATAAATGTAAATATGGTGTTTTGAAAGTTATTTTGAATTTATCAAACTCAAATTCAAATGTTTGTAATCCTATGGGACCAACTACTTTGATCATAAGTTCCTAGTCTTACAAACTATTTAAACTAAGTTAAACTAACCTAAGGACAACACACACATACATGCCCCAGGGTGGAATTGAACCTACGACGCGGGAGGCCGCGCGATCCGCAACTGGCGCTCCAGACCGCTCGGCTTGAATTTATCACAAAATTTATTTATTGTGTGTATTATTATTGAAAGAAGATGATTTGATTTATTGAAAGTGTTGAACTACGTCAAGAAGATAATTGAAAAGTTATTGAATTTTAACATTGACTTGTCTCCAGATGTGGCAAACTCAAATATGTTAACTGTTAATACAAAACTTCAAGTTCATCAGGCAGTGAACTTCGATGTGAGAGTTTAAGAAGATCGAATCAGTTTACGTTGTCTGCGACTGAATTTTGAGAGTGAATATATAGTAACAATTTTGAACTTAATTCTCCTGCCCCGCTGGTATAAGGACCTCATATATTGTTTTGTTTTATTTTATTGAAGAGAAGATTATTTTTTTATGAATCGTGCTGGTGGTGTGGGAACTTCGGATCGAAGTTAATAACTTTCACGGCCAAATTTACAGTTAATTTTGCTAGGTAACAGAAAATTTCATTTCAATAGCTACCTAAGAACCAACTGAAACTTAGTGCAAACATTTTTACTTTGAAATGGTCTCAGTTATAACTTTTATTAAACCATCATGGACTTGAATGACAGTTTCATCATCGCCCGTACCCCGTCCCACAGCATGTAGCGAGACAACTAGAATAATTGTTAGGTTGAAAGTACACTGTTCCAAATCAGTAGTACACAATGCCAATGATCGACAGTCCAGATTCAGAAAAAATAGGATCTTTAGATATTACGCATGTATTAGACTGTATGATGGTCCAATATTATGTTCACCTGCGATGACAGTTGCGAGGCGTGAAGGTCGGGGTGAGAGTTTAAAATAGGGAAAGATTAATTTTTGAAACTCACAACCACCAGCTGCGAACCAAATTCCTAAACATGCAAAAAAACTGGAACTGTTATTGCGACTGTTTGACTCGTTTTCTAAGGGATGACATCACACGTTCGCAGCTTTCCTTCCCTGCATATGATTAACAAAACAAATTCATAATAAGTTCAAGTTCATGAGAGAAAAGGGTGTACTAACTACTATTTTAGAAAACACGTGAAAGTTCACTTTATGTTGTTTATTTCACAATACTTGAACCCTGTGGCTGTCGCGTCTGTACGTCGGTAAATGTACCAAATAAAGTTATAGCTCGTGAGCCCCCAGACAAAATGAATATTTGTCGCGAATTGATTTCACACCACGTGGCTGTCTCAAACACCGTTTATGTTCATGCCTATGCGACGACACGTGTTACATTAACAAATCACAGTCACTTTAATTTAATGCGATGCACACCTTGTTGCACCGGCTAATTATTCACAAACACACAGTAGCACTCGATTTAACTTGGTGCAGTCTACGACGAGCAACCACACGTGGCGATTGCCACACACAAAACTCAAATCACCACCTCGAGATCCACATGCCGACTGAGGCAGAGCGACGACCGCCAGGCCAGCCACACCACGTGCTCTCTGGAGTCCTCACTTCCTGCCCTCGCGCGCGCGCGCCAAAACTCAACTGCCGGGGTTTTTTCCCCTACGTCATCAACTTCCCCATGTAAGCTGTTGTAACCGATTTGCCAACGTACAGCGCTCAGCCAATACATTTCTAAAAATTTACTTAAAATCAAAATAATTACACTACACATTAAACAAATAATTTCTTACGTTTTTATATTAATATAAACATCCTTTGTACTGTTTATCATAATTGTGCAATTTCTTATACCACAGATAACTGATTTAACTGAGTATTTCAAGGTAAAATACAAAAGATTGATTGAAAATAAAATGAAAAATAGTTAATATATTATTTTTATAAACAAACATTGCCATGCTAGTTGTGTAACTGTCTTGTCTTCGTTGTTAATTTGTTACTTTTCATTGTCAATTAAACATATTACGTTAGATGTGACTATATCAGCTAATGTATTGTTTATTTATCAACAGGCTATTTTGTAATGAGGGCCTTAAAGGTTCCTAACTGCATCGTATTACTTCAAATGCCAGTAATATTACAATATTTGTGCACTGCACTGTGCCTGGCACTCGCCATTGTCCCTCTCTCCCCTCACCGGAAACGAACTGTAAAATCCTAAGTTGGAACAAGCCACCAACATCGGCCTGCTCGCTGGCCTCCCGTCAGCTACAAGCACACAGCAAATCTCAACGTGGAGAATTTCTACCTATGGCCTAACTATAAATGTTGTCACCCAACTGTGTACATATATTGCTACCATAATTAAGATTAAAATCGTGTAACATTTAGTGCATTGGCATGGTCAATGTTTGCAGTGAACTTCATACTGTTTAATTATCAAATGCTATTAATTACCAGTATTTCTATTGGGCGGTAATCTCACAATACCCCCACTTGCGGCATCCAAACCATGTGCAGGATGGCGCAAGTAGCACCAAAATTAATACATTCAAATGAGCAAAAATTTTTAAATTACAAAATTATTGAATCGGATTGGCTCAAACACTATGCCAATTGTGACCTCAACTAATGCAAAAAATAAATAAATAGATAAAAAAATAAACAGGGCAGTGAGATAATTTCCCAATATTTGTACCATTAAGACCACTTATAGTGTGTGCATATTTTTAAGAAAAGGATCCTTATAACTAATTACACCCATGAATTTTAAGTGTGCCTGTTGTTTATATACAGAATTGGCACCAAATTTATAATATTATTAAACTTCAGTCTTTAGAGAACCTTGTCCTACATGGAAAAACTAGAATTGTCACTATAAAAACTTTTGACGGTGTACACTCCACTTGTTTGAAGGAAATCTCTCACCACTTTGACACTGAGAACCCCATAGTCATCGTTGCAGCAACTCTGGTCCATGGTGTACGGTCCTATGTCTCCGTCATTTCAACCAACATGCTGTTGCAGCTTAGATTCATGGCACTGGATCAAGCGTTCTTGTTCACACACGTCATATGCACCCTACATGGAACAGGAAGAGCAGAAGGCACTCATGAGTCAACATAGACAAAAGTTTGCTTGGACACCAGGATTCGGTTGGATTTGTATCCCACCTCCCTGCCATCCAGACTTGGTGCAATTGAAACTAAGCATTGAGACATGTACAGTAACATGTAAATCAACAGAATTAAGAACTGAAAGTGGCTGTTGTTAGTCATTATCAGATTAACCCAAACCACCATGCCTGCACTCTCATCAGCCATAGCTTCAGATGAAACAGACAAGAGAATATGTGGCCTACTTGGAGTATTACTCCATCAAATAAAAAAAAACCTCCCCATGTCAAAATTATATCTTAAAGCTCAAATAATACTACCAAAAGAATGTTATCACAGAGAATTTTCTCTTCCATCATAATGACACCTACAAACATAAATACAAATCCTACCCCCTCGCACCAAAAAAATTTATTTTTGCTGGTGTGAGGTTAAATTTGGATCCCTGTTATCAGTCTCATGTGCTTTCCACAAGTACTCCCCACAATAATATATCTAAGTTTAAAATCTAATTTCAAAATTAGTTTATCACAAAACATCTACATTTTTTAAATAAAGTATCACCAAACCCTTTTGATACTCAGTCTAGACAGAAAAATAGTTCTCGTCAACTGTTGTTGCAGAAATTGTTCAGTCAACAGTTGAGCACCATTAAAGAAACCAAAATGTGTTATCAGAAACAGTTTAATATAACAATGCAGAGCATTCCATATTAGACACGTTACCTAGCAAACACTCAAAGAGCCAGACATTAAAGAGCAAACACTTTCTCTCGTTGAAACATTTCTCAATCCAACCCACCTTTACCCAAAACAGCCACAACAAACATACATTCCTCACTTCTGACCCATATGGTCAGTCACACCCACATATGCAACACTGTCAGCTGACATTTTCATCACAATTTATCTAAGCCACAGACCCCACTGCCTGCATCAATGTCCACCACTTTCTCATTCTCCAAGTCACCCCACAACTCACACCACATATCCAGCCCTGCTCACATATACACACACACACTTAAACAGTACACTCCCACTTCCTCTATCCTTTAGTGCTGGCATACATACATACTTATTTACCTCATGTACCACTGTTGAACTGCAAATCTGATACAAGCACAAGTTTTAACAAAAACAACAAAAGAAAAACATTTACAAAGAACTCTTTTAAACTTGACCCCAATGCTTAAATCTAAACACATAATTAGATACTAACACAGACCACAGAATAAATCTACATAAATTCTTAACCTACTATCTATAATGCATTGAATCTCATACTTCATTATTTACACTGGTTTATGGCAGTTACTTGTGTAAACATGCCATTAAATCTTTATCACTTACAAAATTTTTGAATTTCACCCTCTTCATGCATCACACTCCAAATGCGTTTCCGATGCAGCTTACGACTCAGCACTCAAGTTGAAGCGATACAACTAAAATTATTAACTGGCCGAAGATATATTTTAATCGTAGAGTGTTTTTCTCTCTCCGAATCTTAAGCCACATTCCCTTGTTTTTTTTTTTTTGTTTTTTTTCTGATGGGAGAAAGAACAACGTTCCGATTCATTGGTCTGTGCCTGGCCTCTGATTAGATAAGACGTATCTGTAGCGGCTTCTTTGATTCATCTATACAGAACTAGCTGTAAACCAGGCATTGCCCGGGTGTTTATTTATCCTACACTCTCTGCATCCACCTCTTTCTCTCACATCTCTCTTTTCCTTTCCGCCTTTCCCACTCTCGGCTAAGTTTTCTACAAGGTACCCTCTGTCATGTGCCATACAAACATTTATGTACCCAGTGATGTTCCTCTTGGTTTAAAGGTCATGTGTGCAAAAATTAATCAAGACTGGAGCAAAACTATGCATTTTGTAAAATTCCGTTAGTCAAGTACCCTCCACCATGCACCGAACGAATTTTTATACAGACAGTGACATTCCTCTTGTTTTTAAGGTAGAGCGTGCAAAATTTCATCAATATCGGAACAAAACTATAGATTTCTTTGCAATAGAAATCAGGGTCACATTAAGAAAAACGCACTTTGTTGTTCTCAAGTATTCCAGTTTTATTTCATACAACCATTGTTTTGAGAATAAAGATAACAACAAAAAGGATCTGTGAAATCGGCCGAGCCGTTCTCAAGTTATGGCGCGACCAAGGTATTTAGGGATCCATTTTTATGTTGCAAAGTACCCTCCCCCATGCACCGTATGAAACTTAAGGCAGACAGTGACGTTCCTCTTGTTTTGAAGGTCAAGCGTGCGAAATTTCATGAAAATCGGAATGAAACAGTAGATTTCGTGAGTTTGTGGGAGAAGTATGCTCCGCTATGCACCTATCACAAAATACTTCGTTAGATGACATTTTCTACCTGTAAACTATATCCCTGCCGAATTTCAGCTTCAGAGGTGAAGTAGTTTTCGATATTCCGTTTTTAGTCAGTGAATGAGAGAGTGTACTTTCGTTTTTATATAGATAAAGATTAAGAAAGCAGATTTCTTAATTTTGGATACAAGAGAATTAAGGTAGACTTGCAGACAAAAATAAATAGTAACATGAAAATCTGTAATGGTAACTTTATTTGATACAAGTTCATGCCTGATGCGACAGTTTTACGGCATCTACAGCGAAACTGTTGTGACCGGTAGACTTCTTTTCATCATTTCGAGGAAAGGGGGTGGGGGGTTCACTTACAAAAGCCTTCATAAACATCCGAAATTAAATGCAAACTTTGTTGCAAGTCTCACTACTCCCATTTTGCAATAATTGACGCATAAAGCTGGGCATTCTCACGACGTGACCTCTCATTATTTCTGGCGTCATATCTCCTGAGCTATGTGTAGTGCTCTTTTGTTTTTGGGTCAGGAACCTCGTGGGCGTACGGTGAACAGTTCACAGAAGTTTCATTGCAGTCGAATGAATGGTTTATGAACACATAGAGGACATACAGACAAACATTGACAGGCTTTCATTTATTTCAAATGTTCAAATGTTTGTATAGCTTATGGGACTTAACTACGGGGTCATCAGTCCCTAAACTTACAAACTACTTATGAACTATCTAATCCTAAGGACGGCACAAATATCCATGCCCGAGGGGGGATTCGAATCCCCGACCTTAGTGGCCGTGCAGACCGTTACTGAAGCGCCTCAGTCCCCTCGGCCACCGCGGCCGGCTTTCATTTATTTAACACCCCGTATTTGTGCTGGAGTATATAATTCCGCCCATTGAAATTGAGTGGTGGGTATGGACGCCATTACGACTGATGAGATGTAGTGCAGTGATTATTGTAAGTTTTTTAATTTTCAAACCTTATCATTGCGCTTCAAAATTAACCGGCTTTTAGAACCTGCAATCGCGTTTCATTTTGCAAATGATAAATTTCGAAGTCAGATAATTTTCCCTGTATTATTTTTTCCGCAACTCCGTTTAGACACTGAAGTAACGGTCCGCTGCAGGAACAAACCACGCAATTAGTCCAACCCCACATCACAACAATGACTTACCTTAATGAGAATGAATTTTTATTGCAGCAAACAACAGAATAAGGCAATGTATGGTTTTTCTTTTTTTTTTTTTTTTTTTTTTTTTTTTTTTTTTTTTTTTTTTTTTTTTTTAATGTAACTGCCGCCAATATCTACCATTCAATTACCCAAAATATTTAAAGAATCAAAATTAATTCCCCTGTTTATTCATAAATTCCAACCTCTTCAAGTATTATTTACGGAATTTTGACCATCTAAATCCCATTTCTATCCTTCAAACCACTTATGAAATTAATTCAGTACTAAAAGTTAAAGTTTTCCCTAAAACCTCAACTCCTATGGCAGTTTCATTATAAAGTCTACGTCGTACGCGCAAACAATCTGCATTCATAGTAGAAGACCAAGGCGCGTCATTCCATTGTCTAAGTGATACTCTGACGGCACACGCCGATGCTGCGGGGGAGTGCAAGACAGGATAGAGGTGTGCGTGCCCACAGTTCCTCAGTTGGTGGCCCTGGGCAACAGTTCGAGTTGACACTTTTGCGCTCACAAAGCCTCTTTGCTCTGGTGTGGTAGCATTAGGATCGGCAACTCCTTCTCTTACAGTACGACAATCTTGGCCGAATTCTGTGCTGTGTGGACGTCCAGAGCCTAGTCTACGCTCGTGAGAATGTTCACGTGACCATTGAAACCAGCAGTGGTACATAAATGATGCAGCACGACTAACTTCGATGTTCTTTCTCCGTAAGGACAGTCCTGCCACTCGCAAGGCAGAATTAGACCCCTTTCAAAATCACTTAGTTGGTTGTAGGAGCACGAGTGCGTCTCCGTGGCATATTGCCTGCTTGCTTCACGCGTGGACATCACACTAACAAGGAAAGTACTCAGGCTCGAACAAACACAAATATACCAAAATCGTCTGAGAGATAATGTAGACTCCCTTATTCCACTAGCGATACTCTCGCATCTGCAAAACTTTGCAGTCGCCCATTAGAGGCCTCTGCGTGTGCCATGCCGCGTTGCACTTTGACCTTTGACAGTCTGGACCAGTAGGGACAGTGCGGTGTGCCTCTGAAGTTGCGTTTTGTGACATTATTTGTGTAGTGAAGCGTCAGATGAGTCGGCGATTGGTAATCAATCCTGATAATGTATTGCGATTGTTTGAGATGAATACGGTCTTGGTATAGAAGATGAATCATTGACATGTTTTCTGGTATATATTATAGTGCAGAAATATGAGCTTAGATTAGAAACACTATAGAATATACCAGGTAACATGCGAATGAGTCATCTTCTATAACAATACCATCTTCACGAAGGTTTCTTGATAACTTCATCTCAACCAGTCAGACTATATTAGCAGGATTTTTTACCAATCGCCGACGTCTCCGACGCTTCAGTACACAAATAACGTCACAAAACGCAACTGCAGAGGCACACTGCACCGTCACTACTGGTGTACCGGCAGGTCAAGGTGCAGTGCGGCGTGGCACACGCAGAGGCCTCTAATGGGCGACTGTAGAGCTTTGCAGATGAGGGAAAATCACTAGTGCAATGAGGAAACTTCACATTATCTCTCACACGATTTTCGTGTATTTATATTTGTTCGAGCCCAAGTACTTTCCTTGTAAGACTTGTGGTTGTAAACGTTCCCTATTAAAACGTGCACAGTTATGGCGCTCCCAAGGTGGCATCTGTCATCATCGACAATGTATTAGAATCCTAAACATTCTAAATTCATTTTCTCCACTCTGTGAAACTAAGTTTTTCTGCAGTTAAACACATAATAACTACAATTTTGAACATGGCCTTATTTGCAGCAACTGGATGTAAAATAATTTTGACAAATTGCAGCCTCACAAGTTTCTTTCATATATTTGCAAAAAATTCTTTTATCTAGAGTTCTACCTCAGTACGGAGGTCATCATCAGAAATGTTCAAATTCAAATGTTCAAATATTTGTTAAGCTTAAGGGACTTAACTGTGGACCATCAGTCCCTAAACTTACAAACTACTTATGAACTACCTTCTATTAAAGACGACACAAACATCCATGCCGGAAGGGGATTCGAACACCCGACCGTACCGGCCGTGCAGACTATGACTTGCGCGCCGCAGACCGCTCGGCAACTGCGGCCGGCCAGAAATGAAAAATTACCACATGAGAGTGAGGAATGCTCATGTTGTATAAAGGACTTCTAGCTAGTAACTAGCATTTTTTTAATCCTTTATAAATGAGCATTCCTCACTTCTGTAAGAGGCTCATGTAATTTTATAATTCTGATGATGACCTCCGTAGTGTAGTAATATGTTGTTGTTGTTGTGGTCTTCAGTCCGGAGACTGGTTTGATGCAGCTCTCCACAATACCCTATCCTGAGCAAGCCTCTTCATCTCCACATAAGAGCGACAACCTACATCTGTCTGAATCTGCTTACTGTATCCATCTCTTGGTCTTCCCCTGCGATTTTTTCCCCATACACTTCCCTCCAACGCTAAATTCACAATTCCTTGATGTCTAAGAATGTGTCCTACCAATCTATCCCTTCTTTTAGTCAAGGTATGCCAGAAATTCCTTTTCTCCCCAATTCTGTTCAGTACCTCCTCATTAGTTACGTGATCCACCCACCTAATCTTCAGCATTCTTCTGTAGCACCATATTTCAAAAGCCTCAATCCTCTTCTTGTCCGCACTGTTTATCGTCCACGTCTCACTCCCATACAAGGCAACACTCCATACAAATGCCTTCAGAAAGGACTTTCTTAGACTTAAATCAATATTCGATGTTAACAAATTTCTCTTTTTAAAGAACGCTTTTCTACCCATTGCCATTCTGCATTTTATATCCTCTGTACTGCGACCATCATTTGTTATTTTACTGCCCAAGTAACAAAACTCATCTACCTCCTTTATTGCCTCATTTCCCAATCTAATTCCTTCAGCATCACCTGATTTTCTTACACTGCACTCCATTACCCTAGTTTTGCTCTTGTTAATGTTCATCTTATATGCACCTTTCAGCACACTGTCCATTCCGTTCAATTGCTCTTCCAGGTCCTTTGCTGTATCTGACAGAATTACAATGTCGTCGGCAAAACGCAATGTTTTTAATTCTTCCCCCTGAACTTTAATTCCTTCTCCAAATTTCTCCTTGCTTTCCTTTATAGCTTGCTCAATGTACAAATTGAATAACAATGGAGAAAGGCTACAACCCTGTCTTACTCCCTTTCCAACCACTGCATCCCTTTCATGCCCTTCAACTCTGACAACCGCTGTCTGGTTTTTGTACAAGTTGTAAATAACCTTACACTCCCTATATTTTACTCCTG